>JAFHAW010000261.1:0-677980 GCA_019022515.1 Quercus aquifolioides | reverse complement strand
CTATCAAGTGGTATTAGAGTAGGCACACTCTGATTAGGTTTAATCTTAGCTGTATTTGATCCATTGACCCTTGTTGTCATAGATAGAGGATAGTCATTAATTATACCTCCTTTCTTTGATGGCACTAACTATGCATACTGAAAAGTACGCATGAGAGCTTTCTTTTAGTCTTTAGATGAGAAAATGTGGCAAGCTGTAGAGATTGGCTGGACAAAGTCAAAGGAAGCGCCGGCCGATTAGGATGAAGCAAAGATCAAGGAGGAAAACTTCAACCGCGGGGCATTGAATGCTCTATTCAGTGCGGTCACCAATGAGGAGTTCAAGAAGATATCGTCTACTGAAACTGCTAAGGAAGCATGAACCATCCTCCAGACAACCTATGAGGATACAAAGGCTGTTATGGATTCAAAGCTTCAAAGGCTCACTACAAGCTTTGAAGAGATTAAGAAGGAGGAGGATAAGTCGTTTGACGAGTTCTATGCCAAGCTTAAGGACATAGTGAACTCAGCCTTCAATCTTGGAGAAACCATTCCTGAACCCAAGATTGTGAGGAAAGTGCTTAGATCTCTACTCAAGAGATTCCATGTCGAAATCACGGCGATGAGGAATTAAAGGATATTGACAAGATTCCATTGACTGAGCTGGTTGGAAACTTGCAGACCTACGAGCTAGGGCTAACAAGAATTGGCAAGTCGGGTAAGGGCAAGAGTATGGCACTAAAGGCCAAGAGCAGTGACACAGATGAGTCTTCTGATGATGAAAATTCCAAGATGAAGTCCTACATCACTAGGCAGTTCAAGAAGTTTATGAAGAATGCTAAATGGAAAGGGCTTCGATAAGAACCGTAGGCAATCTAGTTCTTTTCAATTCAGGAGCCAAGACAAAGGGAAGAAGGATGCTAGGGATGGCGGTCAATACACTGTTCTCAGAGAACTTTTCCCGACTAGGCATTCATTTGGAACGCTAAGTCATTGTGGTGGACTTCGCCGACACTGACCTTCCTGATGTCATTCACAGTCGGTGATGGGAGTCACTGTGTGATGTCTCGGTCACTTGTCCTCTCGTGCTTATCCAGGAGTTTTACTCCAACATGCACGGGATTGATCATTCAGTACCTCTTTTCTTCACTCGTGTTCGAGGTATGCGCATTCCTGTCACACTGTAGCTTGTTACAGATGTGCTTAGGGTTCCTAAGGTAGAGTTCCCTAACAATCCTAGTTGTGAGCGTCTACAGACTGGGTCCAAAGATGAGCTCATAGTTGCTTTCTGTGAGCGCCCTTCTGATTGGGTTGATCGTCAGTATACACCATGTAGGCCTTTTGCTAAAGGCCCTCGGTTCTTGATCATGGTGATGACCTTTGTATTTTATCCACTCTCTTACTACAACTCCATTACTGAGTCTCGTGCTCGTTTTCTGTTGTCCATACTTGAGCATCTTACCATAGACTTCCCTTCTCATTTCATCTTTTCTATCTGTAAAGTTGTGATTTACAACTATGTGTTTTGTTGGCTTTTATTCCGTGCCAAATTTGATTGTAATTACTATCAATTGTTTATACCCTGTATTTGTTGTGGGAATTGATGTAAGGGGTGTGTGAAGACTCAAGCAAATTGGAAGCTGATGGAATCTCGCGGGTATGTCGCGACTAAGCTTCCCGCGAAGTGAAGCATGTGCCTTGCACATGTTGGAATGCGAAGAGTCAGGACAGATGGAGACAGCTGTCTCTCGCGAGTATCTCGCGGGTAAGGCCTTCCCGCGAGACACCCGCGAGACATGCTGTTCTGCCAGCCTGTACTGACTGACTCACACATTTTGCACCTATCCTATATAAACCCCCATTACCCACAAATGTTGAGGAATGCTTCAGAGAGAAAACCCTAGCCAAACACATTTGCAATTAGAGATTGTCATCCCCACCTTTCTCTATACACTTGCTTGTGGTATCTCCTCAACCCTTCCCTCTCCATTTCCACACCATTGAGAGGTTGATAGCCCAAACACTTACCACACCTTTTGAGAGTGTTGAGTGACATTTTGGTGCTGCTGGGAAGCATTGGAAGAAGCCAAGGATGGCAGATGCAACATGGAGCTTGTTGCGGGATCCGGAGAACTAGACAAGACACGGTTCCGAGAAGCCTTGTTGGAGTAGGAGCTTGGAGGGCTTAGGTGCATCGGGTAGATTAGGCTTGGAGGGTCTTTTGCTTACTCATGTATCCCAACTGATTGTCTAGTGGATCGATTTCTGCTTGGAGGGCGGCGGAGAGGTTTTTCGCCGAGTTCTTCGGTTTCCTCTTCGAAAACACGTCTTGGTGTTTTCTGTGTTTGCATCTTTCTTCCCTACTCTTTTATATTCCATTATACTGCTGTGTTGCTTAGTTTATGGATTAGAGTAGCTTATTGCTTATACGCTTGTGTTTACACGATTCCGCACTTAGTATTAAGTTAGTGTAAAATCAACCAAGCCGTAATTTTAATTGGGGGTCTAAACAGCTCTTGTGTTTTCAACACATTTTCGAGCTTTCACTATCATAGATGTTCATCTAGATGCGGTGTCCCATGATAAGCTCATCTTTCCTTCTGCTATCACGAGGATTCTAAGCCATTTTTTCGTCCCTTTTCTGGTGTCCGACCATTTCACATTCATGTGTGCCATAGATGCCGCTACCGTAAAATGTAGTAAGGCCCAGTTTCGGTCACGGTAGTCAGATTCGGCAGCTCCTCCCTCCCGTTCAACTCCTTCATCTCGAACTGCTCCATCCACATCCGCCCCTTCCTCTTCCATGGGTGATGCGACTCTAGGAGACATCATGGCACAGCTGCAACACTCTCTACTGAGTTGTATCAGGTGAATGTTCGTGTTGGTTGTATTGCAAGACGGCAAGCGGCTATGGGTGGCTATGCTTCTGAGGCTTCTTCTCCACTGCCTCCTCCAGTGGCTTCTGAGTCTGAGGATGAGGATGATGATGATGGCAATGACGATAATGCTTCTGATGATGATGATGCTCTACCGATGAGATGTCTACTTGACACTCTTACCCTTTGTCACTTGTGACAAAAAGGGGGAGTAGTTTTGGGATATGAGAGTAGTCATTCTTAGGGGGAGAGTTAGTATAGGACCATTTTTGTTAAGGGGAGTGCTGATATGAGAGATGTAGTGAGGATATTATGTATCTTTTCTTTTCTTTCTTTTATAGATACATTGTTCTTGTACATTGGGTCTTGTGACCATTTTTACACATACATTGTACTCATTCTCTTTATATGTGGATGTATGTTTCTTTCACCTATCTTACATGTGTTGTTTCTTTTCTCTCTATATACACATGTTTCTTATACTTGTATGCAATCTATTATTTCTATTCCACACAAAGATGCCTTGATGAGTTTTGTTTAAAGTGTTTCAGAAATACAGGTTGTTAAAGTCTACTTGCCATAAACTCTCTTCTTGCAAAGTTTTTCAAGAGTTTGTGTTAGGATAGATTTTATTGTATTCAACAAGTGAATATGAGTTGAGTGATTTATGACTTCTTTCATACGCTCATTTGTTTGTTGTTGTTTTGTCACAGATTGCCAAAGGGAGAGATTGTTAGGACATATGTGATTTACTTGTTAAGAACGTATGTTATTCTTTTATGTAATTGGCTAATCCTTTGACAAAATGCACTTTACTTGTAATTGAGTAAATCTAGGTGTTTTTAATACTTCAAGAAACTGTGTTTCAAGATCAAGTGTTGAAGTCATCAAGTCTGTCCAAGAAACAAGCTGAAGAAGTGCAAGTTCATTGAAGCTTGACAACTAGCTCGGCAGCTAGCATGTGTCAAGGGTTAAGAAGCTGTACAACCCGTGTGCTCGACAGCTGCTCAACACCTCCTATCTGTTGAGGTTTAAGAATTTTAGAATTCTGATATGATTTTCTTGGAATCCGTGAATGTGTCTTTGGGGTCTTCTTTTCTACTAACCCTAGACATATAAAAGGATTGTTTTAAGGGTCGTCAAAGAGTTCACAAGTTGCACAAGCATTGAGCAAAGTCTGTTCAAGAAAATTGTGACTAGAGACAAAGTTTTTCCCTAGTTCATCTCTTCTGAAGAAGGTGCTTTGTTTATACAGCGTAGGGTTTTGTGACCAAGCATATTCTTGATCTTCATCGTGTGGATGAACTGAAGAACTTTGCAACCAACAAACTTCTCTAGTTGGTGATTGAAGTCGCGTACTGGGATTCGTGCAATTGGTTAGTCACGTACTTGGGAGCCATGCATCGAAAGGAGAAATTGTCACTACAGAACAAGTCCAATTGGGTATTGAGATAAGGGTTCAATTGTAGGTTGGTATAAGGTACTGGAATTCCTTTACTTGTAACCGCTTGTTGTGATAATAGTGGAATTTCAAGAGTGGTGACCTTAAAATCACCCGGTGGGGTTTTTGCCGTGTAGGTTTTCCCCATTCGTAAACAAATCACCGTGTCAAATTTATTTTCTATTGCACTTAGATTAATTGGTGATTTATTTGTGCTACCACAAGCTTTGCATGTTAATTTGATTAATTAAATACTTGGATAATTAATCAATTAATTTAATCATAAGGGGTCAATACGTTTTTAGCCTATCAGTTATAAATCACAACTTTACATGTTCATAGAGTCATTATCACAAACACCTTTACTATGCTTCAAGTTGGCCTTTGCCATAGCACTATCCATAGCAAACCAAGGGGTCTAGGATCACACTTAGGTAATAAAACCATAGCAAGTGTACCCGCTCTAATGCCAATTGAAAGCTCAAAAATGTGTTAAAACACAAGAGCTGTTTAAAGACCCCAAGTTAAAAAATTACGGCTCGATTTATTTTACTCTAACTTATACTAAGTGTGGAATAGAGTAAATGTGAGTGGATAAACAATATAACTACTTTAAGCCATATTCATTAAATCACAGTAGTAAAATGAAATCTAAAACAGTAGGGAAGAAGAGTGCAAATACAAGATAACACGCTAATGTGTTATCGAAGAGGAAACCGAAGTACTCGGCGTAAAACCTCTTCGCCGCCCTCCAAGCGGTAAATCAATCTACTAGACAATCAGTTGGGATACATGAATAGCAAGAGACCCTCCAAGCCTAATCTACCCGATGCACCTAAGCCCTCCAAGCTCCTACTCCAACAAGGCTTCTTGGTACCGTGTCTTGTCTAGTTTTCCAGATCTCGCAATATGCCCTATAGCATCCACTAAATCTTGGCTTCTTCCAATGCTTCCTAGCAGCACCAAATCCCCACTTGACACTCAGTATGGGTGTGGTAAGTGTTTGGGCTATCAACCTCTCAAGGATATAGAAATGGAGAGGTAGGAGTTGAGGAAAAACCACAATAGATTGTGTAGAGAATTGTGGGTATAACAATCTCTAACTCTCAAGGGTTGTGGCTAGGGTTTTCTCTCAAAAGCACTCCTCAACATTTGTGGTTAATGTGGGTATATATAGTATGGGTACAGATAGTGTGTATCAGATATGACAGATTGGCAAAACAGAATGTTTTGCGGGTATCTCGCGAGAAGGCCTTACCTGCGAGATACTCGCGAAAACCAGCTGTCACCAACCTATCCTGACTCTTCGCATTCCAGTCATGTGTAGGGCACATGCTTCACTTCGCGGGTAAGCTTCTCCCGAGATACCTGCGAAAACTTCTTGCTCTTCACTTTGCCTTGAGTCTTCACACTCTCTCTCACTCACACAACCCTTACATGAAATCCCACATAAAATACAGGGTACATAAGGTTGAACATAATTACAATCAAATTTGGCACGGAATTAAAGCCAACATAAAATAGTTGTAAATTACAACTTTACATATTATATCATACATTTGGTGTTTTGTATGACCCTTGGAAGTCTTGTAATATATGAGTTTTATTTTAGCTTGATTTGATCTCGTTTGGAGGTTTCAAATGTTGAATTATTTTTGGAGAGTTATATTTGGGAGAATAGTTTTTTATGTTTAGTGAAGCCTCCTTGCACACTTGTAAGCCAAAACTTTATAGTGTTGTCTTTGTCATATGTTTGACTCATATAATTAGTTTGGGGCATGACACAATCTTGCTTGTTTTAGCCTATCAGATTCAATTTAAACTATTTTTTCACAAGTTCCAAAATATTCACACCCATACTCATTTTTATCTTTAGTATTTGGCAGATTAATGGATTTGAGTTCAATTTTGCCAGGTCTAAGCTTAACCACAACACTTGCTCACTAGAGTCATGATGTAAAGGAGTAAATGTGAGTTTTTATACATATAAAGAAGTGGTGCCCTAGCTAGCCTTTGACCAAATTACTCCTTGCCCATGAGATACTCTTGAAATCCCAAGAAACAATAATGTGGTAAATTGAATCTAAAATCTTCGAATTTATTTCATGCTCCGAACCAAAAGGCTCACCACCCAAGTATCCTTATGAGCGTGGATAGAGATAAGGTATGGAATCTAGATTTATGACCTAGCCAAGCATTCTTCTTATGCGTCTTTGGCAAATAACTTCAAAAGTAAGCTCAGCATCAACAACCTAGACACCACATTCTCCATACGGAACTTCAAAACCATCTTTAGATCATAACCGTAGCTTCCATAAGCATCTATAATGATTTTTGCCAAGCAACATGTAATTGCACACTCTCTAGTCACCCGTTACTTTGGCAACTTTACTCTCCTTGGATTGGTACCAAGGTTTCTCTAACCTGAGCTTGTCTCGAGGTCTCATAGCTTTTCTTGCTCTCATTTTGTCATCCATATCCTCCCCAAATTTCTTTTCTCAACTTTAATCAAACATCTACTTCCATCTATTTTGTCTATCTTCTATCCACATCAGCCAAAGAGCCTCAATCTCATTTGAAACCTCTTATTGGTTAGGAATTTTCTCATCTTGTGGTTTGGGGGTTTTCCCCTTCACCATGGATTCCTAGTTGTGATGTCTCAACAAGATGAATTGGTGGAAGCACTCAATGCTAAAACCAACAAGCTAAGATTCTCGGGTAAATCCTTGAAGTTAAAAGCAAGTGAGAAAGCGGTGGAAGAACTATACAATACTAGGCTAGTGGGAAAGCTATTAGCAGAAAGGAGTATTAACAAAAATGCAGTGAAGGCTATCATCTTAAAGGCATGGAGAACATCAAGAGGGATCCAAATAGTGGATCCTAGAGAAAATGTATTCCTATTTAAATTTGCATGTGAAGGTGATAAAAGAAAAATTGTGGAACTAGGACCATGGAATATTTAGGGTTTCCCTCTCATTTTAAAGCAGTGGAATTAGAATATGGTGGTGGAAGATCTAGAATTCTCAAGCCTACCAATTTGGATCCAGGTACATAATCTTCCCATTGAATACATGTCTAAAGAAAATGCAGTTGAGATTGGGGCACTGGTAGGAGAAGTGTTAGATGTTGACTTCACAAGCTATGGGGAAGTTTGCATGAGCAAATTCCTAAGATTCAAAGTGGAAGTTAAGGTAGATGACCCTCTTCGGAGTGGGTTTTATCTTAACAGAAGTCCTCAACTTGATCTATGGATCCAATTTAAATATAAGAGAGTAGCTCAATTTTGCTATAAATGTGGTAGGTTGGGGCATTTAAAGGCCAGATGCTTGAAAGTTAATCACATAGATGCCCAAGTTCCATTAAAAGATCCATATGGATTTAGGCATTGGATGAAGGCAAAACCTATAGGGAGAAGAACAACAAGATGGGTTGAATTCATGGCTAAAGAAATTACAGCAAAGTAGCAAAATTCAAAGAAGCATGTAGAAGAAGAGCGTGTTAAGTACACGCAAAGTGAAGTAGGAACTGAGGAAAGGTAGGTGGAAGGCTCAAGAAGCTTCCTGACAAACTTTGAAAGGTTGGCAGACCATGTCACTTCAAACCAACCACGATTAGGTAATTTTCTTTAGCTTCCCTCTCTCAAAAAACCAGAAAACCATCCTAGTTACAAAAACCAAAATCACTTAAATGAATTCCTTGTTCCCAGCACACTTAATACCTTAACCCCCATGGAAATTAAACTTTATGATGTCATTAATTCCTTGGCTTCAGATCAAAATCAACCACATATTTCTTCCCAAGACACACAATGCATTGAATCCCAGTAACCACGAAACCTTAAATCTGATGTTGCTAGCAATAACCCAAGTCCTCAACACCACTTAAACCAACCTTGTGGGCTTATCCCAGACTCTGTCTCTATTAACCCAACTTTACTTATTAGGCTCTCAAAAGCCCAAAATAATTCATTATTTTCGATTGCCTACTATAATGAAGGGGAGCCATCTAGCAAGACCCAAGTAAGCCAACCTAGCAATGAGAAGGAGCAGAAGCCTAGTGATAAAAGAAAACTGGAGGAAGATGAGGGCCTAGCAAATAATAGGGCCATTAAGCTTACTAAAGTGGGTTTGGGACTGCTTAAAGTTGTCCATTAACCCATAAATTATATTGAAAATGCCCAACAGAAGAATTCTAATAGAAATGTTCCTACCAGAAGGAAGAAGATGAAAGATTTGGCTAGAGAGTTACCTTGTCCTCAAGTTCATAGCGACCCTCACGAGGTAAACTCTGAACCTTCTTCAGTTTATCATATTGTCTCTTCCCTTATATCCAAAATGGCTGAGGAGGCAAGCCTAAACATGCCCCTACCCCAGCCATGATTCTATTATCTTAGAATTGTCGTGGTTTGGCTCAGGCCTCGGCAAAAAGAACTTTGCGAGCCTTGATAAAGGATATTGGTCTGGATATAATTTTCTTGTCAGAAACCAAGGTTCCGATTGATAGAATAAAGAAATATTTGAATTCCCTGAGTTTCTACTATTTGGAATCTGTGAATCCTAGAGGAAAGAAAAGAGGGCTTGTCATTGGGTGGAAGATTAGGGTTGACATGGAGATTACTTCAAAAGGGCTTAATATGATTAATGGCCTGATATTTTATGATCTAGTTAATGAACCATGGTTGGTGTCTTTTGTATATGGTCCTCCTAGTAGAAATAATAGAGGGCCTTTTAGGGAAGCAGTGGAGAAAGTGGGAGAAGCCTTTAGTGGAGGTTGGCTTTGTGTTGATGATTTCAACCATGTCTTTTCGCAAGCAGATATAAAAGGTGGAAGACCAGTTGCTGGATCATCTAGTGGGGGTCCTAATGCTGTAATTGATAAGAATGGCCTCATAGACCTTAATTTTTTTACAAATCCCTTTATGTGGTCTAATAGGAGGGAGGGATTAGCAAATATTAAAGAAAGGCTTCATAAAGCCTTTGTAAATGAGAGATGGAGATTTATGTTCCCAAGAGCAGCATTCCAACATGTTCTTGCCTCATCTTTAAATCATTCCCCGATAATTCTTCACACTGAAGGAGAACAAAGGCAGATTAAAAGGCCCTTTAAATTTTAAGAAGCTCGGACAAGAGATGAAACTAGTTTTTTTGTTGTGGAGAAGTCATGATTTTTTTTTTTAAAATGGGACTCCATGTTCGAAGTCTGTAAGAAGATCAAGGAAACAAAATATGAATTTCGTAGATGGAATAGGGAATCGTTTGGGAATATTCAGACAAAAATTAGGGAGAAATGGGATCAACTAGAGCAAATCCACAAGGAAGAACCTACCTAGGAGAATTTGGAAAAGGAAGCTAGTATGAATTTGGAGCTCCATGAATGGTTGATTAGAGAAGAAACTTTATGGAGACAAAAATATAGAACTAAATGGCTTCCTGCGGCAGAGTTGAACACTAAATTATTTCATCTTTCAACAATTGTTAGGAGGAGGAGGAATGTAATTGATTTTTTGAAGAATCAATAAGGGAATTGGGTCTCAGGTAGGGAAGCAATCAGAATGTGATTTGAGGAGTTCTTCACTACTCTTTTCACCTCATCCAATCCCTCAATCCCAAACAACTTGGATGACTTAATCTTGCCTAGCCTATCTCTAGAAGATAAAGAGATATTATCAAGGCTGCCTTCAATGGACGAGATTAAAAATGTGGTTTTTAGTTTGGGTTCCAATAAGGCTCCCAAACTAGATGGAATGTTGGTCCATTTTTTCAAGTTCTATATGAATATCATAGGAGGAGTGGTCACTGAAGCAATTACATGTTTTTTTAGAGGGGGATACATGTCAAAAGAAATCAATCACTCCTTTATTACTCTTATTCCTAAGGGCAACAATGCAGCTTCAGTAAACCAATTTAGGCCGATTAGCCTTTGCAATATAAAATCATCTCTAAACTCCTTGCAAATAGGCTAAAGCAAGTCCTTAACAAGTTAATTTCTCCATGGCAGACAGCCTTCATTCCTGGTCATAAAATCCAACAAAATACCTTCTCAGCTCAAGAAATTCTCCATGCAATGAAGAAGAAGAAGGGTAAAACATGTTGGATGGCTTTAAAATAGATATGGAAAAGGCATATGACCGCCTGGAATGGGCTTTATTGAGAAAGTCCTATGCTGTTTTTGGTTCCCTGATACTTGGATACAATGGGTTATGCAATGTTTTTCTACAACATCCTTCTCCATCCTTACAAATGGAAGTCCGTTTGGGTTTATTAGACCTCAAAGAGGGGTGAGGCAAGGTGATCCTCTTTCTCCCTTCCTTTTTGTATTAGCAAGGGAGGTTTTGGCTCGATTGATTGAGAAGGAAGTCTTGTGTAATGGGATATAGGGTTTTAAGCTAGCTAGAGATCTAACTCCTATTACTCATCTGCAATTTGTAGATAATCTTTTTATTTTTGCTCAAGCTAATGAGGAAAATTTAGAAAGGATAAAATTTTGCTCGGATGTTTTTTCAAGCTGGTCGGGGCAGAAGATAAAATTCTTTAAATTTGGTATAATTTATAGCAGAAATACTCCTCACTATCTGAAATCTCAGCTAGCAAACTCTATTGGAATTAATGCTTCAAATAAGAAGGAGAAATATCTTGGTATTCCAATAGCCTCTAGTAGAGACAAAAAAGCAGCAACTGAAGAAATTATTGAGAAGGTTAAGCAAAGGCTGCAAGGGTGGAAAATGAAAACACTCTCTCAAGCAGGTCAAGCGACACTCATCTCATCTGTGGCTTCTTCCATTCCATCTTACCAAGCTTCATCCCTAATCCTCCCAAATGAAGATTGTTCAAAACTTGATTCCCTTAACTAAAGATTGTGGTGGGGTACAATGGATGACAGTAAGAAAGGTTGCTGTCTCAAAAGCTAGGATTCAATATGCCCTCCTAAAAATGTTGGAGGACTTGGCATTAAAAAAACAACAGACATGAATAAAGCTTTGGTGGCCAAAATGACTTGGGATGCGGTCAATAACAGTGATAAAATGTGGGTGATGGCTTTCTAGAAGAAATATGTTTGAAATAGAAACTTCATGAAAATGCCCATTCCGAAGGGTGCTTCTTGGGCATCTCAAAGTATCTTTGAGTGCATGAAGGTTATTAGTAAGGGGTTGTGCCATAGAATTGGTGATGGCCTTAACACTTGGATCTTTGAAGACCTAAGGGTCCCTAATGACCCAGGGTTCATCCCCTAAACAAGAAGCGGTATTTCTATTGATGTTCACTTGGTAGCAGATCTTATTAATCATGATACTAGACAATGGGATAGAGGTAAACTTTCAATATTATTTGAACCTCCCACAGTAAGTAAAATCCTAAACATTCATCTATCACATCAAACCACGAATGACCAAGTATTCTGGTGTCTTACTCCTTCAAGCAAGTTTTCAATGAAATCCGCTTATAATGCTATTAGAGGGCTGCATTCTCCAAACCACCCTCACATGCTCAGTAAAGATTGGAAGGATTTATGGAAGCTTAAAGTTAATGCCAGACTCAAAAACCTTTTGTGGAAAATGTGTTGCAACATTCAACCAACTTGTTCTGCTCTTAACAATCGATTGCCCATTTCTTCTTTGAATTGCTTTTTGTGTAATAATGCCCCTGAAACTATTGAGCATTTGTTTTTGCAGTGTGATTGGGCTGTTCAGCTTTGGTTACTAGCCCTATGGCCTTTATATATGAGTTAGTTATCCTCTCTATCTATCTTGGATTGGATTAAGGTTATTTTAAATCCAAAATCCATGTTGGGGTTGAATGAAGAATTTGTCAAAGACTTCTACCTTTATGCTACCATTCTCTGTGATCATTTATGGATGGCTAGAAATAAAGCTAGAGTGGAGGGTTCCAAAAGTAATCCAACTGATCTTTCCAGGCAAATTTTTAGAGTCTTCATGGAGCATAAAGAAGCTTGGAAGGAGCAAAATGAGAGGCCATCCAAAGATGTGGTTTGGTCTCCACCTCCAAGGAGTTGGATCAAGCTAAATTTTGATGCTGCAATCTATGAGGAGAAAACCACAGTTGCAGTTATGGGAAGAGATACAGCTGGCAACCTTCTCTTGGCATGGTTAGAGCAATTTGAGAGTGGCAATTCCCTGCTGGGGGAAGTGAGAACAGCTTGGTGTGCCATTAGATGTGCAATGAATGAAGGATTTCAAAATATAATCTTGGAGGGAGATGCCTAGAATGTCATTGAGCCGCTGAAAAATTCATATGTAGCCCCGCATTGGAGTATCAAATCTATTATTTAAGATATTTTGTACTTTGTTAATTGCTTTTCAAATGTTGAATTTTCTTTGTTCATAGAAAGGGTAATGTATTTGTGCATTTGCTCGCCCAATAGGCAATTCTTGTAAACTAGTCTGGGCCAGTTCCCATCTCCAATCTGTCTTCTCATTTATCTTAAGCCTTTGTTAGAGATGGGTCCAGGCCCAATCTTTTTGTTTCTCCCCTATCTTGGGTTGAGTTTTTTGAGCAATAAAGTATTTATTCAGCCAAAAAAAAAAAAAAAATGATCGTTGCCAAGCAATAGTCCATATATATATATATATATATATATATATATAAAATTTCTATTTTCTCCACAAAAAAGAAATAGTCCAACGAAAACTTCAACCACGGAGGCACTTCCTTGGGCCTGAAAGAATCTCTTAAGTTCTCTGCTCTAAATATTGATTGAAGGTAGGAGCTGAAGACGTGAAAATGTCCCGTAAGAGTAAGCATGTTCCGAGCCTTGACTCAAGCAATTCAAGTAAGATCAAAGGGCAAGATGGCGAGAATAGTAATACCAAGGTAGCTCCTCGTGTAAACTCATACCGACGAAGTTCCCGGTTAGTAGATGCAAACAAGGTTCATGGATTTGACACTCAACTGATTTCTTTGGAAAAAATGGTTCAGCAGAGGCAAAGTAGTGATCAGTTCAAGAAGAACTTTTCAACAAGTACTCAGAAGTACAACCGGCCAACTTCCTCCCCAGGATTTGGGTTTGCATGTCCTGGAAGCCCACTGAATATGGAGACCGCAAGGCAACAACTGTTTGGAGAATGCTGACCTGTCTTGGAGTTGATGACAAAACCATTCAATCAATTTCAGATTCAGTACCTGCGGCTGATCGCCTCAGCAGTCTACTCTATGCCCTTCACTTGCAATTGACTGGAAAGAAATATCTGATTGTGCTTGATGATGCTATTGAGGAGGGTTATGATGCTGATAAAAAAAAGAAGAAGGGTGATGAGTAAAGATATTTCCTCTTTCTTTAATTGCTTCCTTCATAAGTGAAGTTTTTTTTTTAAGAAAATTCTAAAGCTATCATTTTAATTAATATAATCAAGAAGTACGTATCTTTACTCATAGCATCTATTATGAGTAAAGTTAAGTTCTATTCCAAGTTATAAAATTACTTCGAGCACTACAATGACACATTAAATCTAAACACATGTGACCAAATAAATAGTTCAAAGTTACAACTTGCAATTGTGTAAATAATCTATGCCTAGCAATAACATCACTAATTGGTTAAACTATTCATTTTGGTTATTCTGACACTAGAACTGTCATCTACGTTAAATTTATAGCACTGTTGACTAAATTAGATAGCAAATCAAAAACTTCATATTTCTTGCGTGGTCAATGGTCAATAAGTGCATTACTTGATTTCATTCTCTAGTTTTGTTTTACATTCTCCAAGACTTTCTACTTTGGCTTTTTTCATTACCACCAGTTATTTCTCTAACTAAATTTCTATTGAGTTTGGAAATATTTTGTCAGGACATATATCATTCTTTTATGTAATTGGCTAATCCTTTGACAAAACGCACTTTTCTTGTATTTGGGTAGATCTAGGATGTGTTAAAATACTTCAAGAAACCATGTTTCAAGATCAAGTGTTGAAGCCTTCAAGTCTGTCTAAGAAAACAAGCTGAAAGTGCAAATTCATTAAATCTCGACAGCTGCATCTATCGAGATTTAAGGAAGCTGTTCTACTCGTGGCTCGACAGCTATCTCAACAGATGCTCGAAAGCTTCTATCTGTTGAGGTTTATAAAATCAGAATTTTAGATACGATTTCTTAGGATCTGTGGATGTGTCTTTAGGCCTTCTTTTCTCCTAACCCTAGACATATAAAAGGATTGTTTTAAGGGCCGTCAAAGGGTACACAAGTTGCACAAGTATTGAGCAAACTCTGTTCAAGTAAATTGTGACCAGAGACAAAGTTTTGACCTAGTTCATCACTATTGAAGAAGTTGCTGTGTATTTGCACCAAAGGGTTTTGTGACCAAGTATCTTCTTGATCATCATCGTTGGAATGATCTAAAAAACTTTGCAGTCAACAAATTTTCTCTAGTTTGTGATTGAAATCGCATACTAGGATCCGCGCATTGGTTAGTCACGTACTTGGGAGCCGTGCATCAAAAGGGAAAATTGTCACTACAGAACAAGTCCAATTGGGTATTGGGGTAAGGGTTCAATTGTAGGTTAGTAAGGTACTTGGGATTCCTTTACTTGTAACCGCTTGTTGTGATAATAATGGAGTTTCGGGAGTGGTGACCTGAAAATCACCCGGTGGGGTTTTTGCCATCAGGTTTTCCCCATTCTTAAACAAATCGCCGTGTTATTTATTTTCCGGTGCATAATTAGTTTATTGGTGATTTGTTTGTGCTACCACGCGTTTGCATGTTAAATTGATTAATTAATAACTTGGCTAATTAATTAATTAATTTAATCACAAAGGGTTAATACATTTTTTGGCCTATCAAGTGGTATCAAAGCAGACACACTCTGATTAGGTTTAATCTTTGTTGTGTTGATCCATTGACCCCTGTTTGTCATGGATAGAGGACAGTCATTAATCATACCTTCTTTATTTGATGGCACTAACTATGCATACTAGAAAGTACGCATGAGAGCTTTCTTGCAGTCTTTAGATGAAAAGGTGTGGCAAGCTATGGAGATTGGCTGGACCAAGCCAAAAGAAGCACCAGCCAATTGGGATGAAGCCAAGATCAAGGCAGCAAACTTCAACAGCAGAGCATTGAATGTCTTATTCAGTGCAGTCACCAATGAGGAGTTTAAGAAGATATCCTCCACAGAAACTGCAAAGGAAGCATTGACCATCCTCCAGACAACCTATGAGGGTACAAAGGCTGTCAAAGATTCAAAACTTCAAAGGCTCACTACAAGCTTTGAAGAGATAAAAATGGAGGAGGATGAGTCATTTGATGAGTTCTATGCCAAGCTCAAGGACATAGTGAACTCGGCCTTCAATCTTGGGGAAACCATTCCTGAACCCAAGATTATGAGGAAAATGCTCAGATCTCTACCCGAGAGATTCCATGCGAAGATTACGGCTATAGAGGAATCAAAGGATATTGACAAGATTCCTTTGACTAAGCTGGTTGGAAACTTGCAGACCTACGAGCTAGGGTTATCTAGGATTGGCAAGTCGGGTAAAGGCAAGAGCATGACCTTGAAGGCAAAAAGCAGTGACACATATGAGTTTTCTGATGATGAAGATTCAAAGATGAAGTCCTACATTACAAGGCAGTTCAAGAAGTTTATGAAGAATGCCAATGGGAGGAACTTCGACAAGGACCGCAGACAATCCAGTTCTTCTCAGTTTAAGGGCCAAGATAAACGGAAGAAGGATGCAAAGGATGGCAGTCAGTACACCGTTCCCGCAGGACCTAAGTGCTTTGGGTGTCATGGTTTTGGTCACATGAAACAAGAGTGTCTTACATATCTCAAGAGTATTGGGAAGAGCAAGGCACTTGCTGCAACCTTGAGTGACACTGAGCCTGAAGATGATTCCGACAATGAGGATGGAATCTTGAGTGCCTTCACTGCCACAGTCAATCCTACTGAAGGGATTGTTGAAGACGTGGAAGAAGAAGAAGAATTGGTGGATACTAAGTGTGAGAAGATTGATGAACAAGATGATATCCATACAGCCTATGAGAAACTGTACAAGCTTTCTGAGAAGTATGAAAAATTGTATAGGCTGGCCACCAAGAAACTCAGTGATGTGAAACTTGATCGTGAAGAGTTGTCCACAAAGTTTGATGAAGCTAATCAAAAAATTAGTTCACTGAGGTTTGAGAACAATTTCTTGGCTGAGAAGACTAAGAAGCTTGAAGCAGAGCTGTTTCAAGTCAGAGCTCAATTGGAGAGGACTTCAAGTGCAAAACTTGATGAGATGCTTAGCATTCAAAAATTTGCTTCTGATCGAACAGGTTTAGGGTATGGTCTTTCTTCCTCTAATATTGCTTCTACTAGTGCTACTGTGTTTGTTTCTCATGCTAATAATACTGAAATTGAGAACACTGATGTCAAAACTGAATTTGCTAGTGAGAACTTAGACAAGGGTAAATCTATTTTAGGAGCACCCCCTAAGCAGGATAAGAAAGATGTTAAAAACCCTAGGGCTAAAAAGGGTAACTCTCAAAAGCCCAAATAAAAGAAGCAGCATCTTTGTCATCATTGTGGAGCTGCCAGTCATACTCGACCAAATTGCTATAAGTGGTTAGCCACTCAATAGAGCAACGGCATGATCGCATCTGGAAGCCAGAATCAGCTTTAATCCTCTCTTGCTCCTCTTGGTGATCTTCTCAAAGCCCTCATGTTCATTTTGAACTTGAATGGTTTCAATTCTTCCCCTTCACTGCCGGTTCAAGGTTTTAATCAAAGGAAAGGCTCTTCCAAGATGTGAAAGAAAAATGACTCTAAGTGATTTTATCACTTTCTTCTATCTTCTTGCTTTTCTTTGTTGTTGCATTACTTGTGTTTTTTGTTTTTTTTTTTTTTTTTTGAGTCAGTCTAGTTTTATTCTTTGCTTTGTTTAACATGTTTTTGTTTGTTTGTTTTCAGTTTTTGCTTGTTTTGTTTTTGATATAAAATTAAAAAAAAAAATTGAAAAATTGGAAAATACAAAAACAGTGTGTGTTATGTGTACATTGGTACTTGTGTACCTTGGATGGCCATTGAAATAAAGTTTTCTAAATTTTGTATCTTTTGTACCTTAGATGAGCATCTCTATGCACAACTAAGCAAGTGAGCTTTGTGGCTCTTCTTTGTGATGAGTAAGATTAAGTTATCACTTGAACTTAACACTTGTATCGCTTTTTTTGATAGGAAGGACTAGAAAATCCTAAGAGAAAGGCATAAATAATCATCTCATCACTGTTGGTGATAGTCCCCATCAAACAATTATGATTGTGTGTGAGTTAAAGTGATTTTCTCATATCTCAAATCATCATAACATGTATACACTTATGCAATCTTGCAATGTTTTTCACACAAAACACACAATATTCTTTGCTACTCTTGATACATGTGCAGGTACAATGTAATTTAGCCATCACAAGGTTTTACATGTGCTAATATATGCTCACTAAATTATTGTGACTTGTTTTTGAAATATAAAATTTGTTAGACTTGTTTAGTGTATGTGTGTGTGTTTTTGGGGATCCATGTGCTTAAAATTACTGTTGTGAGATGATTTTGAGAGCTTAATATGTTGATTGGATTATTGGTTAAGTTGCATGTCTAATTGCATTCATGTTTGTGTTTTTCTCTTCTCAAAAAACTGTTTTTAAAAGCAAGCTCGACACCTCCTCGATACCTAGCTATCTGTCGAGCTTCTCAAGGTTTTTCTTATCGCAATCTCGACACCTCCTCGACACTTGGTGGATCGATTAAGAAATCTTCTGTCTCCTCGATAGCTTCTCGACACCTTATCAATCGATTGAGATTTTGTCCTCAATCTGGTGTTTTATCCCTCGATACATCCTTGACACCTTCAGCTGTCGACGTTCATTTTCTCGACACCTCCCTCGATAGCTGTCTCGATACCTCTCGATACCTTTATCTATCGAGATTTACTGAACTCTTATATATTCGTACAGTGCGATCCGGTTCTCACTTTTCTCGATCTCTCTCTCGACAGTTTCTCTCTTTTCTCTCCCAAACACTCTTCCATGGGTGATGTATCTCTTGGAAACATCATGGCGCAGCTGCAGTGCCTGGATTCTCACCTTGATACACTCTCTACGGAGTTGTATCAGGTGAACATTCGTGTCAGTCGTATTGCACAACGGCAGGCGGCTATGGGTGGCTATGCTTTTGAGGCTACTCCTTCACCACCTCCTCTAGTGGCTTCTAATTCTGATGCTTCGGATGATGATGATGATGATGGTGATGACGATGATGCTTCGGATGATGATGATGGAGATGCTAGCTCTACTGATGAGATGTCTACTTGACACTCTACCCTTTGTCACTCGTGACAAAAAGGGGGAGTAATTTTGGATATGAGAGTAGTCATCTTAGGGGGAGAGTTAGTATAGGACATTTTGTTAGGGGGAGTGTAGATACTTGAGGGATGTAGTGAGGATATGATGTATCTTTTATTTTCTTTCTATTATAGATACATTGTTCTTGTACATTGGATCTTGTGATCATTTTTACATACATTGTACTTATCTTCCTTATATGTTGATGTATGTTTCTTTCACCTACCTTACATGTGTTGTTTCTTTTCTCTCTTTATACACATGCTTCTTATACTTGTATGCAATCTATTATTTCTATTTCACACAAAGATGCCTTGATGAGTTTTGTTTAAAGTGTTTCAGAAATACAGGTTGTCAAAGTCTACTTGCCATAAACTCTCTTCTTGCAAAATTTTTCAAGGGTTTGTGTTAGGATAGATTTTATTGTATTCAACAAGTGAATATAAGTTGAGTGATTTATGACTTCTCTCATATCTCATTTGTTTGTTGTGGTTTTGTCACGGATTACCAAAGGGGGAGATTGTTAGGACATATGTGGTTCACTTGTTAAGAACATATGTCATTCTTTTATGTAATTGGCTAATCCTTTGACAAAACTCACTTTACTTGTATTTGGGTAAATCTAGGATGTGTTGAAATACTTCAAGAAACCATGTTTCAAGATCAAGTGTTGAAACCTTCAAGTCTGTTCAAGAAAACAAGCTGAAAGTGCAAATTCATTAAATCTCGATAGCTATCTCGACAGCTGCATCTATCGAGATTTAAGGAAGTTGTTCTGCTCGTGGCTCGACAGCTATCTCGATAGATGCTCGACAGCTTCTATCTGTCGACATTTATAAAATTAGAATTTCTGATCTGATTTCTTAGAATCCGTGGATGTGTCTTTGGGCCTTCTTTTCTCCTAACTGTAGACATATAAAATGATTGTTTTAAGGGCCGTCATGTTAGGATTAGTGCCCTTAAATCCTATTGTATGGTGCTATGTATGATATTAAGTTTGACATTGTGTATGACATTATGTATGACTTAATATTGTGTTTAATGAATTTGTTTTATTATTATCTAAAATAATGGTAACATGAATATTCGGACATTATCATTAAGTCCATGAGATGCATAGTATGTGATTTATGTGAAAAGTCACAGAAGATATAAATCACAAGTTCTTTGTAAACTCAGAATTATAGTTCGTAGTCGGTGATGAAATTGGGCATTTCATCTGCGAAGACTATAACATATCAACCACGATGATTTCTCTTGATCATGGAAGTGGAGACTTCTAGTTGATGTGTTAATATGTTTTAAGAGTTAAGACATATTGAACTGGACCGCTGTGAGATTTATTATTTTCCTAAGACTGTCATATGAATAATAAATCTCACGACTTGTATTTGCATGAACTCTTAATCCTAAGAGAATAATGAACCTGATCATGAGGTGTAGGTTGCTTTGATATATCAGGAGTGAGATCTATAGTAATGGTCAAAACCTCAATATGTTAGGTAGCCACATTTAGTGTTGATGGAACATGTATTCTCAAGATGGAATTCATAGTCTCTTAACGGAGATATAAAGTATTCCCTTGAGATAAGTTTAATGAGTTTGTTATTCAGAGAGTTAGGCCTAACCACTTTAGTGAGACTAAAGTATATATTTATGGAATTGGATTTCATAAATATATAATGAATAACATTAAAGGATTAAACCGGGTACTCAAGGATTAAGATGTAATAATTTACAAAGTGGTAGTCTACATTAATGACTTTGTATTACTATGAATATTTTATGAAAGGGTTGCATGTATAATAAAGTCTTGGGATATAATTTATAGATAAGGCCTAGAGTGCAACCATATTTTTATAGTGGTATTAAATATAGTTAATGGTAACTTTGGACTTGTCAAGAGTTAACAGAAAAGCCCAAGGCCCATTGGAGCTAGTGTCTTATTGGTCCCTTTTGGTCCCACTCCAAGCCACACACTTAAGCCCAATTGGAAATAACCAAAATGTCAGCCCAATTAGATAATTGGTTAGATACAAAGGGAAAAACGTACTGAAATGGAAGGGTGAGAAAAACAACATAGTAATGGTGGAAGTGAGTGTATGTCACTCTCTAATCATCCCTTTGTAACCAATTGAGAGTCCACACTTCTTAGGCGTTAGTGGAATTGGAGTGAAGATTAAAAGTATTCCTAAGTGCTTTAATCTTTGGTTTTGAAATTCACCGCTTCAAGGTACACTCTCTTGTTCTCTAATTCTGAAATTTACTTTGTGCGTTTTATCAATATCGAATGAAGTAGATCCGTTTTAAACTTTTT
Source organism: Quercus aquifolioides (assembly GCA_019022515.1). NCBI lineage: Eukaryota > Viridiplantae > Streptophyta > Magnoliopsida > Fagales > Fagaceae > Quercus > Quercus aquifolioides. The sequence continues at coordinate 657,046 of JAFHAW010000261.1, read as the reverse complement.
TTCCACTGCGTTCATCTTTGATTACCATCAAATGGTATCAGAGCGGTCTTCAATTTCGTATTTTTTAACATGTTTTGTGAGTTTTAGAATTGGAGAAGATAGTTTCATATTGTTAGAAGATTATGTTTTAATTTTCTGTATGTTGTTGAAACTATGATTTGATGAAAACTGAAATTGATGTTGTGATGTTGTTTAAATTTAAATTTAAGTATGTTAAATTGAGTTTTAAGGCTATAGCATCAATAGAATTCAGTTTTGACATCAATCTCTGTCTATCATGTTCGTATTAAAGTTTTTTGTTCATGAAAACCCGTAGAAAACTGTCTTAGAAAATTTCTGGAAATTTGAGTTTCGTGATTTTCGATTGATCGAATGAGACAATGATCAGACTTTTTTGAACGATAGATTTTCGATTGTTAGTCGATCGATCGAATTTGTTTTTTCGATCGATCGAGTGGCGATCGAATATCAATCGAAGGAGTCAGAGGATCAAGTTTGAATTTCTTAATTTTTTCGATCAATCGAGGGGCACATTCGATCGATCGAAAGAAAGAAAATTAGAAATTTTTCTAAGTGTTTTCACATGTAAAAGTACTAAGACAATGTGTAATTAGATTGTGCATGTTTAGTAATTAAAAACCTTTTCTTTAAAACATCTAGTGGGAGAGAGATACAAGGGTTGCATCTCACAACCTCCATTGTCGGTTTAAAGTAGTGTGATTAAGCACCTCGCCTTGGCGTATATGCCTTGCTCCCTTCAGAGGGTGATTGATTCATGGTACTACAGGTTAAACTTCTTAAAGATAGATGAAATGTGTTTTTACATTGAGAACGACTACGCTTCCGTGGAGTTACTTGGTGATTCACATTGATTCTAGGCAATGGTGTACATTAGACTAAGTGTAATGTTAACCTCCCTTCGGAGCTATGTCATTATTACTTAGAAGCTGAAGGGAAAACGACAAATTATTTTTGTTTGGTAAGAGTTACCATGATGGCATTAATAATGAGAATGTTTCTCGCCTAATCATAGTGATTGGTATGACCTCGCTTCCGAGGAATATTAATTGCGGGATTGGGTTGTCATTGCATATATTATATTATGGTTTTATTAAGGTTCCATACTATATGTTTATATGCTAAATAGATAATGTCCAGTTTATTGATTATATTCATGTTTATTGTTTTCAGATTTAGAACATGGCATCATTTAGCCCACTTGTTACTATTCTTAATCAAAACAAACTGACTGGATCCAACTATGTTGACTGGAAAAGAAATTTGAACATTGTTCTTACTGCTGAAGAGCATAAGAATGTTCTTACTAAACCATGTCCTAGCTTTCTTTCATTAGATGCTCCTTCTGAGGAAAAACAACGATATGATCGTTGGCAGAAATCTAATGAAATGGCCAAGTGCTACATCCTAGCATTTATCTCAAATGTTCTACAGCATCAAATGCAGGATGCAGAACTAGCTTCAGACATAATGCTAAGTCTGAAGGAGATGTTTGGTGAGCAAGGCCATTCTGCAAGGCAAGAGACCATGAGGCAAATTTATAATACCAGAATGGCTGAAGGAAGTTCAGTGAGAGAGCATTGTCTTACAATGATCTCTAATCTGAATACATTGGAAGTTTTGGTGCCGATATTGATGAAGAATCCCAAGTGGATATGATTCTCCAGTCGCTACCAGAATCATTCAAGGAATTCAAACTTAACTATAATATGAACAAAAAGATTTATACCTTGTCTGAATTAATGAATGAATTGGTAGCGGCAGAAGGCATTCTTGGTACTTCCCATGTTGAAGCCAATGTTGGTGAAGCTTCTACTTCTCAACCTAAGTCGAAAGGTAAGGGTAAGAAGAAGAAGAAGAAGGACTTTACCAAGCAAGAGGGTAAACAAATTGCCTTAGGGGTTGCTGATAAAGGAAAGAAGATCAAAGGAAAGTGTTTCCATTGTGGTGAAAAAGGACATTGGAAGAGAAATTGTCCAATATTTAAGGCTGCCAAGAACAAAGGTATGATTAATACATTCCTTCTTGAAATATGTTTGGTACAGAATCCCACGGATTCCTGGTGTGTGGATTCAAGTTGTACTAATCATATCTGCAATTCCTTGCAAGGGTTCCAGGAAACCAGAAAGCTTAAAGAAGGGGAGTTGTTTCTTACTTTGGCTGATGGGAGCAAGATTCCAGTTGTAGCTGTTGGTGTTTGTAATTTATGTTTTGAATCTAGAGTTTTAATATTAGAAGACTGTTTGTATGTACCTAATGTTCGTAGGAATTTAATTTCTGCTACTTACTTAGGTAAACATGGATATAGTGTTATCCTGAAAGACAATGTAGTAATAAAGAAGGATAAAGTGTTTATCTGTTCTGGCAATATTGTGGATGGTCTTTATATTTTAACTCCTGATAAGCATGAATTATATAATTCTGAATTAGATAATGACTCTCATGTAAAATCATTAAAGAGAAAGTTTCCTTCTACTAGTGATGAATATCTTTGGCATTTGCGTTTGAGTCGTATTAATTCAAATAGGATTCAAAGACTGATCAAAGATGGACTCTTAGAGCCCATGGACTTTGATGAATTTCCAGTTTGTGAATCTTGTTTGGAAGGTAAAATGACCAAATGACCTTTTAATGCAAAAGGTAGAAGAGCCCAAGATTTGCTAGAGCTAGTGCATTCTGATGTATGTGGTCCTATGTCAATCCAAGCAAAAGGAAGTTATGAGTATTTCATCACTTTTACCGATGATTACTCAAGATATGGTTATGTGTACCTAATGAGACAGAAGTCCGAAGCCTTTGAAAAGTTCAAAGAGTTTAGGGTTGAAGTAGAGAATCAATTGGGTAAACACATAAAAGCCATTCGATCAGATCGTGGTAGTGAATATCTTCTTGGGGATTTCAAGGATTACTTAACTCAAAATGGGATTGTATCCCAATTGGCTGCACCTGGAACTCCTCAACAGAATGGTGTAGCAGAAAGAAGGAATAGGACTCTTTTAGAAATGGTTAGGTCCATGATGAGTTACTCAACTTTACCGATTTCTTTTTGGGGTTATGCCTTCAATACAGCAATACATCTTTTGAATTTAGTCCCATCAAAATCTGTTCCCAAAACACCCATGGAATTGTGGAGTGGGCGTAAGCCTAGTATGAAATATCTCCACATTTGGGGTTGTCCTGCACATGTGTTAAAAAGGAAGCCTGATAAATTGGAACCAAAATCAAAAGTGTGTTTGCTTGTAGGTTATCCAAAAGAAACTAGGGGTTATTTATTCTATAGTCGTAAAGATAACAAAGTTTTTGTTAGTACAAATGCTAAATTCTTGGAATATGACTATATGAATAATTTTATTCCTAGAAGTAGAGTTGTGTTGGCTGAAATGAATGAACCTGTAAATGAACAACCAATAGATGAAACTAGGGATGATGTGGTTGTATTAGATACACCACTAGATACTACTCATGACATGTCTAGTACTCAGGTGCCTCGTCGTAGTGGGAGAATTGTTCGGCCTCCTATAAGATTCATAGGTTTGGGAGAAACTTATGAAGCTATCTCAGAAGAGGTTGAATCGGATCCCTACACATATGATGAAGCAATGAATGATATAGATGCACATCATTGGGTCCAAGCTATGAAATCTGAATTAGATTCCATGTATTCCAATCAAGTTTGGGATCTTATAGAGGTGCCTAACGGCATTAAACCTGTTGGTTGCAAATGGGTTTACAAGAGGAAGAGAGGGATAGATGGAAAGGTTGAAACCTTTAAAGCAAGGCTAGTGGCGAAAGGGTATACACAAAAAGAAGGTATTGATTATGATGAAACCTTTTCTCCAGTAGCAATGCTTAAATCTATCAGAATTCTCTTATCCATTGCTACTCATTTTGATTATGAGATTTGGCAAATGGATGTCAAGACTGCATTTCTAAATGGCAATCTTGAAGAAGAAATCCATATGATGAAACCGAAAGGTTTCATAGCAAAGAACCAAGAGCATATGGTATGCAAGTTGTAAAGGTCCATTTATGGACTTAAGCAAGCATCTAGGTCAAGAAACATCAGATTTGATCAAGCAATCAAGTCATTTGGTTTTGAACAAAATCTTGATGAACCATGTGTGTACAAAAGACATCAAGATAAAGTAGTAATGTTCCTAGTGCTTTATGTTGATGATATTCTACTCATTGGAAATGATGTAGGGGTAATGTCATCAGTAAAGGTTTGGTTGTCAAGTCAATTTGATATGAAGGACTTGGGTGAGGCTAACTTTATTCTAGGGATCAAGCTTTTGCGAGATCGCAAGAATAAGATGTTAGGCTTATCACAAGCTGGATATATAGATAAGGTTCTAGAACGGTTTAGCATGCAAAACTCCAAGAAAGGATTACTTCCTTTCAGACATGGAGTTCCTCTGTCTGATGACCAAAGGCCTAAGACTCAAGAGGAAGAAAATATGATGAGACAAGTTCCTTATGCTTTTGTAGTAGGAAGTCTCATGTATGCCATGCTTTGTACTAGACCAGATATCTGTTATTCAGTTGGCATGGTCAGTCGATATCAATCAAATCCAGGACCAAAACATTGGCAGGCTGTAAAGCATATTCTCAAGTATCTACGGAGAACGAGAGATTATATGCTTGTTTACCGTTGTGAGGATTTGATTCCCATTGGCTATACAGATTCAGACTTTCAATCGGATCTAGATTTCAGAAAATCCACTTCAGGATGTGTTTTCACCTTGGGAGGTGGAGCCATAAGTTGGCGGAGTATTAAGCAATCTTGTATTGCAGACTCCACCATGGAGGCAGAATATGTTGCTGCTTGTGAGGCAGCAAAGGAAGCTGTATGGCTCAAGAAATTCCTTTCTGACCTTGGTGTAATAAGAATGGAGCAAGTTCCAATCACATTGTTTTGTGACAACAATGGAGCAGTTGCACAATTAAAGATTCGAGGAATCACAAGAAAGGAAAACACATTGAGAGAAAGTACCATATCATTCGAGATATTGTTGCTCGTGGAGATGTGGTGGTAGCAAAGATTGAAAGTGCAAACAATGTGGCAGATCCATTTACTAAAGCCTTGCCTCAACATCCTATTGCTACCTACCAGTAGAAACTTACTGACACGACCACGTGCAAGCTCCGAGACCACAGACTCCTTCTTTCTTGGATTCTCCAGCAAATACAAGCACACCCGCTTGTGTATCTTTAAGCTCTTTTGGAAGCAACTGAATGATCATCAAGTTCTTGAGCGAATCTCCTTCTTGATAATCCTAAGCTTGTGTGAAGGAAAGCTCCTCTCAGATCTCACAAGAGATTCACACAAACAACAATATGAGCAACAAAGACCTTAGAGATGTTTAGGTACAAAACCCTAGATACAAAAGAGGCAATCTCTTCTCTCTCTAAAAAGTCTATTAAAAACGTGCTTAGGGTTTCTTTTATATAATGGGAGAAGTAGATCTGAAACCCTAATCCTTCATGGGCTTAGGTTGAGTTGGAAATTCTGCAAAAAAAACATTCTGCTCGAGATTCGATCGATCGAGTCTATTCATCGATTGATCGAGACAGGCCAAAAACCACTAATACTTCTGCAACCGCTCAATTCCAACTTTACATAAATAGACACAACTTTGAGCAAGCCTAAACAAGATTAAACAACCTGTTTTGATCAAGGTTTGCCAACATTACACATTAGAGTTCTAAATACATAAATTCCTAAATCTTTAGAACCTAATAGATTAGAAAGCTTTATTTATTTATTTAATATCTGTCGAAAAATTGGTGGACCTTTCCTCCCTTGCACTCCCAAACACTCACACACCACTTAATGAAAGTGATTCACACTTGCAAATTAAGCACATAAAGGGAGAGTGAGTGGTGAAGAAAGAGTTTTCTTACTCTTTCTTACTTGTATTTCTTTTCTTTATTCTTGCTTTGGAATTGAAGGGTGTATGGTTGTATATATACTATACCGAGCAACCCCTAGGCCCTAGACCATAACTCCCAATACATGTGTTTTCTAAACTCCTACCTTCATATGGAGGTCCTTCCTACTTGCTTTGCTTCTGACGTCTTAAGGAATTTAAGTTCTTTTTCAAGTTGTAAAATTGCTTCCAACACTGCAATGACACATATTGAATTTAAATTTATGTGACCAAATAAATATTTTAGAGTTACAGTTGTGTAGACCACCTATTTCATGCGGTATGGACACTAATCGGTTTAACTATTCATATGGGAACCCGCTACTTAACCCAAATGGATATGTGTTGTCAAGTATCAACCTTCTGTCAATCAAACCAACATGCTTTAGCTTATATATATTTCATCTTAAAGTTGAAAAAAGTGAAGAAAACTCTAACAAAATTGTAAAACAAGTGGCAAAATTTTTGAAAGAGCTTTAATAGAGCTAAAAGTTTTTTAAGCCTCGCTAAACGTAAAGCCAAATAGTTTATGTAGGCATATTTTTACAGAAAATTTTATTTCCAAACTGGTTTAGAGCAAAATTAAAGACTTTCTTGAAATTTCTCAAGTAGCTCTAAGTGCAGTTCAATTTCTTTAAGATTTTTTTTTAACTTCTCAACGCGTCTTTTATTGCTGTTGTCGGATCCCCCAGTAATGCTTGATCCCTCCGCTTTCGGCGGCGGCTTCCTGCAAAAAAAATCCCAAATCCCAGAGCATCTGCACTCCATCTGCTGCTCCTCGTAGACAGTGTTGCTGTTGTTGTTAGTGTTGGTGATAATTTCAAGTGTGGTGGGTTGGACAGCAGGGGTTTCTGATTGTTTTAAGGTCGAGGTTTCTACAGGATTTGGTTGTATTTCATTAGAGGAAGACATGGTTGGATTGATCGATGGAGATGAAACAGAATGTTTTGGAAGGATTTTTTGAGAATGAAAACGTGTGGCCAAGCAACTTGTTTTGTTTGACTATCTATTTTGTGGGTTGCCAACTCTGTGTTTTGATGTGCATTGATAAGAGCTTAATTTTGCATATTTATATCATTATTAAAAAGTATTATCATACTTATTTTGAGTTAATTTATGCATTTTATATTTAGTTTTGGAATAATGCTGAATAATTAATTTTGTGTTTGTTAGGTTCGAAGACTTTAGGAACTAATGCATTAGAACTTCAATTTGTATTATGTTGGCAAACCATGATCAAAACATTGAGTCTAGGTTTAGGCTTTCTCAAAGTATGTTTATTTGTAAAATTGGAATCAGGTGATTGCAGAATTTATTGGACTAAATCTACAAGGCTCGATCGATCGAAAATTAGACTTAATCGATCGAACCACGTGTAGATTAATTTTTCTGTAGAATTCCAGTTCAGCCCAAACTCTACTTAAACGTATTAGGTTTCAAGTAAAACACTCCTATATATAAGGAAAACCCTTAAACATTTTTAAGTGATTTTTTAGAGAGATTAGAGTGCCTATTGTGCCTCCTTTTGTATTTAGGGTTTTGTACTCAAAGGCTTTCTAAAGATTGCTTTATTTGCTGTGTGTGTAAATCTCTTGTGAGATCTAAGAGGTGGTTGCCTTCACACATGCTTAGGATTACCAAGAAGGAGATTTCATTAAGAGCTTGGTGATCATTCAGTTGCTGCACTAAAGAGCTTAAAGAAACACAAGCGGGAGTGCTTGTACTTGCTGAAGAATTCAAGAAATAAGGAGTCCATGGTCTCAAAGCTTGCATGTGGTCGTGTCAGTAAGTTTTCTACTGGTGGGTATCAATAGAATGTTAGTGGTCTAAGTTTTGTTGTACAAACTTCAATTCTTTCATAGTGGATTCAGTTTTACCTTGAGGATAATTAGGTTAAATCCTCCACAGGTTTTTTACCAGTTTGGTGTTCCTAAGTCATCATATCTTTGTGTTCTTTATATTCTGCATCTTTCATTGATATGATTATATGATTGTGTTAACCTAGGTTTGTTGAATTTGGACTAAGTAATAACTTGGCTTGTTAACTAGGTCAATCCAATTGTGTTTTTAAGGGGTCTAAAAACGTACAAGTGGTATCAGAGTGGGTAGCTCTCTTATTGTAGATCTTTTGATCTCTGAGCTGATCATTTACCTCTGTTGTCATGGAATATGGATACTCTCTTGTTATTCCTCCTAACTTTGATGGGAATAATTATGCTTATTGGAAAGTAAGGATGAAAGTATTCCTGAAATCTATTGATGAGAGAGTCTGAAACTCCATTGAATACGGATGGGAGAAGCCCACTACTCCTGTGAGTGAGTGGCAAACTTCTTAGAAAGAAGCAACGACTTTCAATAGCAAAGTTATGAATGCTATTTTCAATGTTGTTTCTATGGAGGAATTTAAGAGAATCTCTAATGTTGAGGTCGCTCATACTGCTTGGAATATCCTCCAAACTGTGCATAAAGGCACTAAGGCAGTTAAAATTAATAAGTTGCAACAATTAACAACTAGATTTGAAAGCATTAGGATGTTTGATGATGAATTTTTTGATGAATTCTATGCTAAGCTTAATGATATTGTTAATTCTGCATACAACTTGGGTGAAATCTATGATCAACCTAAAATTGTTAGGAAGATTCTTAGATCTTTGACTAAAGATTTTAGACCCAAAGTGACTATCATCACTGAAAGTAAGGCTGTGGACTCCATCCCTGTTGATGAACTTGTAGAATCTTTTCATTCCTATGAGTTGGACTTACTTAAGACAAACAAATCCAAGTCAATGGCTCTTAAGTCTGTTGATGATGTTGATGTTGGTGGATTTGATAATGAGCTCTCTGCTACAGAGATTGCTTACCTTGCCAAAAACTTTAGGAATTTCCTTAGAAACAGCAACAGAAGGGCAAGAGGTAAGAACACTGCTGAACCTAGAAATTTTAGAAAGAATGACCCCACTAAGGTTACCAACATTGAAAAACCTAGAGAAAAAGTAGGTCAATCTTCTAATAATTCTATGGGTCCTCAATGTTTTGGATGTCAAGGGTATGGTCATATGAAATCTGAATATCCAACGTTCTTGAGGTATAAGGGTAAGGCTATGGCTATAACCTTTAGTGATAATGAAGTTTCTGATGATGAGTCTGGTTCTGACGAGGATGGAAACTTTATTGCTTTCACTGCTATTGCTGTAGTCAATGAAAGCGTATTTGTTGAAGAGAACCCTTCTGGTTGGGAACTCTCTGAGGATGTAGATCTTCAAGAAGCCTACAATAAACTTTGCAAAGTTACTGCAAAGGATGTTATGAATGCTGAATTAGGCTTAAAGAAAATTGCATCTTTTGAGCTTAATAAGAAAAATTTGCCTGTAAAACTGTTTGATGCTAATGCACTTTTGAACAATGTGAAAACTGAGAATATGCTTTTGCTTGATAAAGTTAAGAATTTGGAACTTGAACTATCTGTTGCTAGATCTGTTAGTTCCAAACTTGATCATATGCTGAGTGTTCAAAAGTCTCCTTCTAACAAATCTGGATTAGGTTTCGTAGAAAGCATCTCTGTGTCTGCACCCCATTCCACAAACTTTGTTCCTTCTTCTTCCTCTGAATCCTTGTGAGTGAGGTTGTGACTGAGACTGTTAAACCTGTAGAGGTCACACCTCCTAGGAAGATTAGGGTTGATCTGAAAGATTCTAAACCTAAGGAGTCTACCATTTCTAAGGACAAGTTGCATGGTAAGCCCGCTTGGGTTTGTCATTTTTATGGAAAGTTTAGGCACATTCGTCCAAACTATTTCAAGTTGCAAGCTGCTAAGCGAGCAAATAAACCAACAGTACTTGTGCCTCAAGCACATGATCCTATGGTACTTATTGGTGAATTGGTAAAGGCTCTAAACCTTTATTCCAATCCTGGAGTTGCTTAGAATTCTAATGTAAAGAATAACTCCAACGCTCGAGATGCATCTAAAAAGTTTTGGATGCAAAAAGCTCGATCTAATTGAGTCTTTCTGTCATAGTCCTTGTGCTTCATTGCTCAACTCATTGTGACTATTGTTCTTTGGTTTTTGTTTTCTTTGTTTCTAGGATTTGCATTGCATAATATTCATGCATTTCATTGTAGGACTATTTTTTGTTTCTTCCTTTAAAAAAAAAAAGAAAAAAAAAAAGGAAAAAGGTAAGCAAATTGTGTTTTGTATTTATTTTCTTGGTTTTGAAAACAAGATTGGTCAATTTATTTTCACATAACATGTCTTTGTATCTTGTTTAGCTTAGATGAGCTTATTTATTGCACTTTACTAGTTGAAGCCTTGTAGTGCATGTTGTGTGGGAAGATGTTTATAGTTTTTGATCACTTGATCTTGATCTTGAAGTCACATGCTTTTGATTGTCGGACTTAAACTTATTGAGAAAGGCATAAATAACCATCTCACCACTGTTTACCAGCCAATCATGAACACCTTAATGCATATCCTAAGATTTTGTGCTCAAGAAAGTGTAGCACATGCACAAAAAGAACATAAGGTGTAGCCTCAGTTTAAATGGTAAAATTGGTGTGCACATTATTGGACTATAATTAAATCAATCAAATAAAATTAGTGTGTACATTATGAGGCAAATTAAGAAACTTATATGATTGCAAACTTTTATTCTAGGAGATGCGGGAGTTATATGATGTAACTCTTTAGGTGATAGTTTCTTTCAAACCTATGTGATGAATTTTGTAGAGATTGTGATTGATTTCTATCTACATATCATCTCACATGTATCTCATGCTATTACTAGTTTCGCACACTACACAAGTTACTCTTTGCTAAACTTGGTACATGATATTGTGTGTGAATTTGTTTTGGCCATCTAAGATTAAAACTTTGATGTAAAATGTGTTTAATATTTGAGTTTTGAGGACAAATTGGTTGAAAAACTTGTTTTCGACAGATCTGGGTTGAATTTAAGTGTTTTTGAAAAACTTTTAATCTCATACTCATACATTTTATTCATAAAATATTGTGCTTTGAGTTTCTGCATTAACTTGCTCTATTTTTCAAAAATTCACTTTTCTAGATTTTCGATCGATCGAAGCTGTTTTTCAACCGATCGAAATTGCGTTAAAATTTTTTGGTTTGAATATGTCTGGCTTGATCGGTGGTCAATTGATGCTCGATCGATCGAAACTGAAAAATTTTCAATTTTTAAGTTTTTGACCAAATTTTTTTCATGCATCATTTATGTTTAGGATTCATATGCATTGCATTATTTTCTGTATCCATCTTACAGTTTTGCAATCATATCTCTCATTGTTTTTACACATAACATGCATACAATTTGCTAAATTAGGTACTCAACTTGATTTAAAAATTGATTGATTAATTTTTGAGTCCTTTGTACATTTTAGTATATGCTATTTTTATGAGTGAACTGCAGAAAATATTTTTCTTAAGAGATATGATGGATAATCAATGTTCAAATATTTTCTCTACTTGATTTGAGTTCAAACACCATCTGTTTATGGGTCACATAGTGTCAAGTTTGCATTTATTGAAAGAAAGAATATTTTTTTCATGTGTATCCTCACCTTATCAACTTAGTCTTTAAGTTTGGTTTGTGTGTCTTTATTTTCCCCACCTCCTAAATTTCCCCAAAATTTTTTTTCCCAAAACTTGTTCTGTTTTTCCTATTTTTATAGGGGGAGAAGCTTGTTTTTACCCTTTGTTGTTCATAGGGGGAGTTGTCTCTATTTTCTATTGAGTTGAATTGTTTTGTGTTCTCTTAATTCTCTATTTTTTCTTCACTTTTGTTGGGTTTTTGTTTTTGTTTTTATTTTATTTTTTAATTTGGGCAACAATGAATTGTCTTTGTCAATACGTGGTAAAAAGGGGGAGATTTAGATGAAATGTGGGAAACCTGTTTGTTTTGTTTAAGGAGAGTTGAAATTGTTTTTGATGTATCTAACTTAGGGGGAGAGTTAGTTTGTATATTTGTTATTTGTTTTAGTTTGTTTATTTTTGGTTTACTTGTATTTTCCAAACATGCGCTTCTGCGTTTGTTGAGTGTTTCAGGAATATACAGGTTGATTCAGTCGTGCTGCTGTCTACACTTGCAACTGATAGATAGTAGTTAGGTTGAATTGTATTTGAGCTATTTGTAACTATAAGTATTTCATGTTTATATTATGTTGGCAAACCATGATCAAAATATTGAGTCTAGGTTTAGGCTTGCTCAAACTATGTTTATTTGTAAAATTGGAATCGAGTGATTGCAGAATTTATTGGACTAAATCTGCAAGGCTCGATCGATTGAAAATTAGACTCGATTGATCGAACCAGGTGCATATTATTTTTCTGTAGAATTCCAGTTCAGCCCAAACTCTACTTAAACGTATTAGGTTTCAAGTAAAACACTCCTATATATAAGGAAAATCCTAAAACGTTTTTAAGTGATTTTTAAGAAAGATTAGAGTCCCTTTTGTGCCTCTTTTTGTATTTAGGGTTTTGTACCCAAAGGCTCTCTAAAGGTTGCTCTATTTACTGTGTATGTGAATCTCTTGTGAGATCTGAGAGATGGTTGCCTTCACACACGCTTAGGATTATCAAGAAGGAGATTTCATTGAGAGCTTGGTGATCATTCAGTTGTTGCACTAAAGAGCTTAAAGAAACATAAGTAGGAGTGCTTGTACTTGCTGGAAAATCCAAGAAAGAAAGAGTCTGTGGTCTCGGAGCTTGCACGTGGTCGTGTCAGTAAGTTTTCTACTAGTGGGTAGCAATAGAATGTTAGTGGTCTAAGTTCTGTTGTACAAACTTCGATTTTTTCATAATGGATTCAGTTTTACCTTAAAGATAGCTAGGTTAAATCCTCCCCAGGTTTTTTACCGGTTTGGTTTTCTTGGGTTATAATATCTTTGTGTTCTTTATATTCCGCATCTTACATTGATATGATTATATGATTGTGTTAACCTAGGTTTGTTGAATTTTGACTAAGTAATAACTTGGCTTGTTAACTAGGTTAATCCAATTGTGTTTTTAAGGGGTCTAAAAGCTTACAGTGCTTAATTGAATTTTATTGCGTGGATTTGTCTTTTGTAGGAGAATGGAACTAAAACAGTGGATTTGTGCAAAGAAGAAAACTAATGGATTTTACTTTTACAAGGGCCATGATGGAGTTAAAGAAGGCCAACCCAATTAAACTTAAGTCCAATTGGAGGAAGGAATAAAAAAATAAAAATAAAAATAAAAATTGCACCAAATCCAAGTCCAATTCATACTAGAATTCCAGCCTGCACATTAGTTAGTATTTTTGGCATAAATTTTGGCTTAGACATCCAATCGAGATGATTCAAGTTAGGCTGGAAGTTAACTTAAAGGGCTACAACTTTTTAGTTTACCAAAAGTCCAAATTCTGACATTAAATGGGCCAAAATCATCGGTTAAGTGAAGCGTAAAAATATGGGATTTTCTCTAGATGGGAATTCAACTTGTAATAGGATTCCTTGACCTATTTAAAGGCTCTTTAGGGCAAAATCAGAGGCTAGTGCTAGGTCTGGGATGCAAAACAGAAAATTGGAGCATGAGGTAGTGCCACATGTGGCTTCTCAGTAGCTTTTCTCCATGATAGCATTGTGGCTATTTCTTTCTCTATTTTATTTGTCTAGATTAATATTTAGTATTTTATTCTTGTGTTTTATTTCAATTATCAAGAGTAGCTAAATTTATAATTAGGGTTGATGATGAAACCTCTTTAAGGATTATAAGTAATATTTCTGTGATTTGATTTTTCCCACAATAGTTGTTCTTTAATGATTTAAATTGTTCTTGCTTCATATCAATTGACTAAGATGAAATTCTAGATACGAGTTCAATAATGTTTTTCTCATGATTTAGGATTTTTTTTAATTAATTGAATGTTTGGTTTATTATTTCTTGATTCCAAAATTGGATATCTCTTGTGATTTATTTAGCTGCGGATACAATTGATGATTTGATTTTATACCTAGAAAGCGAAGAAAAGCATACTTTAGATATTTAAATAGAAGTTTTAATGATAATATTTTCCATGATAGCAAGACTGATTTCTAGATTATCATGCAGTAGTTGGGAAAAATTAATAATTATAAATATATGCTGATATGACTTACAAGGCGGATTCCAAAACCTTAATTCCTTTTTCTAGATTGTTTACATCTCTTTACTTCTTTATATTATACCTTTGCTTAGTTTAGTTATTTGCTTAGTATATTTAATTTCAAATAGCCAATTTTTATTAAACTAGATTAGGATTTGTGCGCACCTAAAATGAAGCTACTAAACTAGACCTCACTTGGGCTCACAACTTATTTGTATAGTGGGCTTGGATTTCCTACCTTGGGTCGTTCTTGACACAGAGACTCAATGAGATCACTTTTCTCTCTCTCTCTCTCTCTTTCTGTGTTACTTCACCTCTTTCTCTACTCTCTATTTCCCTATCAAATTTCCAACCCCTTTCCTTCTCTAGCTTCTCCTATTTATAGCCAACTATTAGTGGGATGATTATGATGACTTTCAAAATTAGTGCAATGAGAGGTCCAATATCGTTAATGGTAAGTGGGTGTTTAGGTAAGAGTGGCTTTGGAAATGATTCTCACTTCAGTAGATGTGCTCGGCAGCGATATTCCCTAAGGCACTGCCAGGTACGCAGAGGGTGGTATGACTGAACGACAGCAACCTTGCTCAGGAAGACTTGTCGAGCAACAACCTCGTGGCAAGGCAAGATGTGAGCTAGCGCCGGCTGCCTGCTCCCCAGGCCTTTGAACAACGCTCAGCTTGGGCTCATAGCTTCGGTGGGCTTGGGCTGGAATCCAGGGCAGAGTAAAGGTTAGGCCCTTGGGCCATACTATTGATCCATAGTCCAAGGCCCAAACGGGCTTGTATATCACGGGGCCGTACATTAGCCCCCCCCTTGATTCGTGCTCAGCTCTCGGGAATGAATCAAGGAGCCAGAGAGGCAGCGGTTACCCGAGAAACTCAAAGGGTGTATTTTGGGCGGTTTTAGAGGTCCATGAATGTATATCTCAAAAGGCGCGTTGCGTCTGATCCCCTGATTCAACCGTCATCATTACCTATCAGTTCACGAATCGAGGCACGCATGTCGGTTGCCCTTGGTATCTGTAAGGTTTTTTGCTTCATTATTGCTAATTAACCGACGCCCATTCTTCCCTAGCTTCTATAAATAGCCCATTTCAATTCATTTTTTCACTTCTTCACTATTCATTTTCCGAAATTTCTTTTTGTCAAGCGCTCACTTGCGCACTTGTTCACCAACCCAGAATCTACTTCTCCCTTAGAGCCAAAAGTAAGTCTCCATCCCCTTTTCTTTGCTTTAATAATTTTTTTCTTTTCCAAGTTCCCTCTAATTCTTAGCCCTCAAGATGGGTTATGCTTACCTTTTGAATACTAAGGCGTCCCTAGTCATCTTTAGGCGAGACTATAGCGTTCCCGATGATGTGGAAGTGATGTATTGCCATGAAAGCGAAATCAAACTCCACAGAGGGGCGAACACCGCCTTTTTCCCGTTGATGTCGATTCTGGAGGGTGGGATTAGGTTTCCCATAGACCCTCTTTTGCTTAGCGCCCTTAGATATTACGGGTTGTGTCCCGACCAACTTCCCCCCAATTTTTACCGAGTAGTGAGTTATGTAAGTAGGTTAAATCAAACATTTGGTCTGCAATTAGACCATCATGACATAAACCACATGTACAGCCTATGTGGAAAGAAGAAAACCAATTACTATTTGTTGTGAAATTTTAAACTACTCGTAAGTGTACGAACCGTACCGAAGTATAGTTTGACAAGAACGAGGTCGAACCCACAGGGACTTGAATAAACATAGGAAAATTAATCAAATCTTAACCAAATTAATCCTAATCTAGTTTAATAAAAATTGGTTGTTCTGAAATTAAATAAACTAAGCAAATAATAAAATTAAGCAAATAGTTAAACTAAGCAAAAGATATAAAGCAATAAAAAGATGTAAACAATCAAGGGAAAGGAATTAAGGTTTTGGAATCCGCCTTGTAACTCATATCAGCATATATTTATGATCATTAATTTTTCCCAACCACTGCATGATAATCTAGAAATCAATCTTGCTATCATGAAAAATATCATCATTAAAACTTATGTTTAAAAATCTAAAGCATGTTCTTCTTCGCTTCTTAAGTATAAAACCAAATCATCAATTGCATACATAGCCAAAAAAATCGCAAGATATATCCAATTCTAAAAATCAAATCATAAATTGTATCCATTGACAAACAAATCACAAGAGATATCCAATTTTATAATCAAGAAATAATAAACCAAACATTCAATTAATTAACATAAATCCTAAATCATGAGAAAAACATGATTGAACTCATATCTAGGATCCCATCTTAGTCAATTGATATGAAGCAAGAAAAATTTACATCATTAAAGAACAACTTTTGTGGGAAAAATCAAATCATATGATATATTACTAATAACCCATAACAAGGTTTCATCCTCAACCTTAATTATAAATTTAGCTACTCATAGTAATTGAAAGATAACACAAAAATAAAATACTAAGTATTAAACTAGACAAATTATTAAAACTAACTATCATGGAAGAAAACCAAAGAGGTAGTCGTTCTCTATATGTTCAGTACCCAGCCGTCGCACCAGCCTTCTCTGAATTTTGCCTTAAAGAGCCTTTAAATAGGTCAAGGAATCCTATTACAAGTTGAATTCCCGTTTGGAGAAAATCCCAGATTTTTAGGCTTCATTTAACCGACGATTTTGGCCTATTTAACTTCAAAATTAAGACTTTTGGTAAACTACAAAGTTGTAGCCCATTAAGTTAAATTTCCAGCCCGGCTTAAATCATCTCAATTGGACATCCGACCCGAAATTTATGCCAAAAATACTAACTGATATGCAGGCTGAAATCCTAATCCTAATTGGACTTGGATTTGTTGCAAATTTCCTTTGATTCCTTGCTCCAATTGGACTTAAATTTAATTGGGTTGACCTTCTCTTGAATTCATGCCTGGCTGGACGTAAGTTGGCTTGATTCAATTGGCCTAGCCACACTTTGCATGTAAAGCCCTTGATATCTGCAACACAAGATATTATATAATCAGTCACAAAATAACATAGAAGTAAGGCTAAATATGTAGATATGTGAGTATTTTATTGTATATATTTCATGCACATCACTATTTAAAGGTTAGAGATATGAGAGTACGGCTAATTTCATGTCTGCCGGACTCTAATAGAAATTCTGCCGGGGAATTTGTCCGGGTACGCGGCAATTGGTTTGCCAGTGGTATCCCTCCTCCCCTCTCACGGCGTGAAGTGGGTTCATTCCAATTTTTAATTTGCTTTCTCCTTTCTTTTTGTAACTGCTTTACTCTCATGAATACTGACTCGTTCCCTTTTTGCTGCAGACGGTTCAGTGTTTACCCAAGACATTAGAACAGTTCATGTACGGGACCTGAACTTTGTACTTAGGTCCGAGATTTTTGTTCATTGGGACGGTCAACTCCGGGCGTCCCATCTCATTCTCGGTGTACAGCCTGTGTATTCTACTTGGCAACCCTTTGGCCAAGCTCTCTTAATGGACAACCCCCTTCTCTCGTATATAGATGTTCGGCACGCGAATTTCCTACCTCCAAAGTTCACGATAGCTGTTCAACGCGAAGTCCCCACTGAATGCGAGGCTCCTGCCACACCAGAGGTTCCCGTTTGGGAAGCCGAACACGCAGCCGCAAAATCCAGTAATTCTTCCAGAACGCATTCCGTCACTAGCGAAGAAATGGTGACCTGTAAGACTTTGACAGTTAGCCGCTTTATCCCTGGCGCACGTCAGACTGCATAGCAGCAGCCACCTTAAGGACGTGGCCTGACTCCCCCGGCTTATCCTCCTCCTCCTCCTCCTTCCGCACGAACCCGTAAAAGACAACAGATCACAGAACAGACCTCTGCTAACCCAGGTGAAGATCAAACCCAAACTCCCCCCCAATCATCAAGGGGTATTGTTATCCAGGAGCCCTCGGCCTAGGTGGGGACAAATGTGGCATCTTCCTCTTGACCTGAGCTAGACGATACCCCTCTCTCTGCTAACGCCAGCGTACAGGTGTGGGAGAAAGGAGAAGGAGGTCGTGTCGCCCAAAGCTTGGTGCATGGCCTCCTTCTGCCTGAGGACGTGAGTGCCTTTGAGGATGGGTCCGAGGAATCCTTGGGGAGGAGGCTTCAGTGGCACACTATTGTGGTAACCCCTTTTCCCTTGTATTTTTATTCTCACACACATTCCCATTATTGTCGTATATACTATTTCTCTACATTGCCGTGTATACTGCCTCTTTACATTGTCGTGCTGATTATTGTCGTTTCATTAAGCCGTTCAGCTAACTCACATCATAAATGAACGGTTGAAGGGCCTCGCTGAGGAGGTTCACCAGGAAAAGGCCGGTAGGGAGGTGGCTGCCAAGATAGCAAAATACAAAGCAAAAGCCGCTGACGCCGCCGAGAAGAGAGTTGTTGCTGCGAAGAAGGCTCGGGCGCTGGCGGAGAAAAGGTTGGTGAAGTTGGTAACGAAGCAAAATGAAATGGACTTGAAGCTGGCTAAAGCGGCAAGCCTGAACGTTGCCCTAGCCAACTTGCCAGCGGCTTTGGAGGCTTGCGAAAATAAATGGTACGATGAAGGATTTGCGGACGCCGAGAGGGGTGTGGAACCGATTGTCAAGGAAGCTCGGCAGATATCTGTTCAGGAAGGTTGGATGGCTGCCCTACATACCTTAGGAGTGCCTGAAGACTCCCCCCTAAAGGATCCTCGCCGGATTCCCTTTCCGGACTCTTCTCCTGCTATGCAGAACCCTTCGGGGCCTATTGATGAGGAGGAGACGGATAGTCTAAGGGAGCTGGTGGAGCAAATTGATGCTCACATGAAGTTGATCGGGACTGAAGCTACCAGTAACCCCCTACTGACGACCCGTCCGGTAAAGATGCTCAATTCCAAAATCCTGCATCCGAGCGTCAGCCTTCCAAAATGGCGGCCGAAACACAGCCCGGGGATCCTACCGTTTGATTATCGAACTTGTTTTACATCATTTTACTTTGCTCTGTTTAAGCAACTTTTATTTTGAGTTGGATTGCCTACGTCACCGGGTTGTGGTGACTAAACAGTTATTTAACTTTTGGGTTTAACTTTGATGTTACCGGGCTTTGGTGACAAAAACAATTGATTTTCTATGTTTGGTATTGATTAAGGTTCACTTGTCGAACAGCAGCCTTAATCGTTATTTATAAATGCCTAGTAATATGCTAGCCTCTTTGTTATATTTCTCTTTTTCCGTGCATGAGTATGCCCCTAATAAATAGGTAAGGAGGATCGTTTAGAAAAATTGGGCTGGTCGGCCCCTTGGCATTCAGAAACCTTACAGTACATATTGGCTCCCTCAAGCAAGACTTAAGGTATTGATAGTCAAAAGTCAAATTGGTGGAAGGTTTCCACCCTTAGTACGTTTTAGCATAAGATTTCCACCTGCTCGGTAGCAGGGATTGAGCCGAAAGACGTGCTTCCGTCCTTAGGAAGAATTTTTAGTATAAGGTTTCTATGTGCTCGGTGATAAGGATCAAACCGAGAAGCAAGTTTCACTCTTTAGAGAAATTTTAGAATAAGGTTTCTACCTGCTCGGTGATAGGAATTGAACCGAGAAGCAGGTTTCAGTCCTTAATGGGAATTTAGAATAAGGTTTTCACCTGCTCGGTGATTGGGATCGAACTGAGAAACAGGCTTCAGCCCTTAGAAATTTTTCGGATAAGGTTTCTACCTGCTCGGTGATAGGAATTGAACCGAGAAGCCGGTTTCAGTCCTTAATGTAAAATAGACTACTTGAATTTTCTTGACTTCCTTTATGTTCGTTGACCGGCTGTGCTAAATAAATAATAGAATTGAATGAGCCTGCACGGATGAGCATCATCGTTATCATATTTGTCAGTATAAGGTACATTGTTCTGTGCATGTATGATAATTGATAAAACTTCTTGAGATTATGAACATTCCATGGTCAGGGCAGTGGTTTCCCGTCCATGTCTTCCAAATAATACGCTTTTGCACCTGTGATGGCTGTGATTCTGTACAGTCCTTCCCAAGTCTAGGCCAACTTCCTAGCATTCGATTCTCGCATATTTCCCACGGCTTTCCTCAGTACTAGATCTCCGACACTGAATTCCCTCACCCTTATATCTTGGTTATAGCGTCGAGCAAGCTTCTGCTGATATTCGGCTAATCATATAGTCCCTTCTTCCCGGTATTCCTCTAACAAATCAAGACGTTCTTCCAGCAAACTGTCATTCTGGAGCATGTTAAATTCTGTAACTCATGCACTACACAAATTAAGCTCGGCTGGTATCATGGCTTCTACTCCATATATGAGAGATAATAGGGTCTCCCCTGTGGACCTCTAAGGAGTTGTCTGGTATGCCCACAAGACACTAGGTAGCTCCTCAGCCCAGTTACCCTTCGCACCTTCCAGTCTCCTCTTCAACCCATTCACGATTACCTTATTTACAGCCTCGGCCTGGCCATTACCTTGGGGATATGCCAGAGTGGAGTACCTATTCTTGATGCCGAGATTGCCGCAAAACTCATGAAAAGCTCGGCTGTTGAATTGCAGTCCATTATCTGATATAAGGGAGTCCAACCCCAAATGTTGTGATTATATTCTTCCACATGAACTTCTTCACATCTACGTCCCGAATATTAGCCAAAGCTTCCGCCTTCACCCACTTGGTAAAATAGTCAACAGCTACCAAAACAAATCTTTGATTGCTTGTTGCTCTAGGAAATGAGCTAAGAATATCCAGCCACCACTGTGCGAAAGGCCAGGGACTGTTGATTGGGTTCAAATGGCCTGCCGGCTGGTGGATTAGGATGGCATGCTTCTGATACTTCTCACATTTACGCACATATTCAGCAGCGTCCTTCTGCATTTGGGGCCACCAGAATCCTTGAGTCATTACTCGGGGCGCCAATGAATGTCCTCCACATGACTGCCTCATTCTCCATCATGTAGCTCGGCCAAGAGTTCGCCCACTCTCTCCGAGTGCAAGCATAAAAGGTGTGGTCCCCCAAAGGACCTGCTATATAGCTTCCGATCTTTTGACAACCAATACCGAGGAGCCACCCTATGGATTTTGTTGCCCTCCTTTTCATTGCATGGGACTCGATCCTCGGCTAAGGAGTCAAGATGGGGTCCATCCAGCACGGTCCAAGTGTCGTAATTGCCGCAATGTCGACCCCTACAGCCCCGGGATCACCTACTACCCTAATGCTTGGTTCTGGAACAAGCTCCACCTTAATTAGCCAAGGTATCTCCTCGGCTATTGACAATGCCAGCATAGCGAGGGAGTCGGCATGTCTGTTCTGTGCTCGGGCCACTTAGATCACCTTCACCGTACAAAAGTTGTTTATAGCTTGCTTTACCAACTCTAAGTATGCTTTCATCCAGGAATCTCGAGCTTCAAAACTACCCTACACCTGATTAACTATAAGACGCAAATCTGAATAAATCTCTACGTCCTGGGCACCCAAGCTTGAAACCTTCCTCAATCTGGCAAGTAAAGCTTTGTACTCTACCTCATTGTTGGAGGCTTTAAACCCTAATCTGAACGAATGCTCCAACCGTATTCCCTCCGGAGTGATTATGACGATCCGAGCACCGTCTCCCATGGCGCTAGAAGCACCGTCCACATTCACCTTCCACGAACGGCATTCCAACTGATAGACCATTTCCCCTTGGTTTCCGCCACAAAATCAGCTAACACCTGCCCCTTTACTGAACTTCTCGGCTTATACCTAACGTCAAAGGCCTCGAATCATGTCTCCCACTTAGCTATCTGCCCCGTGAAGTCAAATCTTTTCAATAATGACTGTAAGGGGTACTCGGTCAACATATACACGGTATGAGTTTGGAAATACTGAGATAACTTCCTAGTGGCATGCACTAATGCCAATACCAATTTTTCTAAAGGTAAGTATCTGGTCTCTACGTCGACTGGGGTCTTGCTGATATAATACACGGGTTGTTGCACTCCTCGGTCTCTTAAAAGTACAGCACTTACAGCATGGTCAGACACCGAGAGGTACATATACAGGTCCTCCCCAAGCTCCGGGGCTGTCATCAACGGTGCCTGCGTCAAGTATTCCTTCAGATCCTAAAAAGCTTTTTCACACTTATCATCCTACTGAAATCCCCTCCATTTCTTTAAAAGCTGGTAAAATGGATGGCATCAATTTGAAAATTTAGATATGAACCGGTTAAGAGCGGCTAACATCCTGGTCAACACTTGTACCTCTTTCGGAGTGCTCGGTGGCTTGAGATGCTTCACAGCCTCGATCTGGTCAGGATTAACTTCTATCTCCCAGCTGGTGATTAAATATCCCAGAATTTTACCAACCCCTACTCCAAAAGCACATTTTTCTGCGTTAGACGCAACCTATGCTGCCTGCAATATCTCAAACACCCCTTGAAGATCCTCTACATGCCACACCTCCTACTTGCTTTTTACTACCATGTCGTTAATATACACTTCAACCGTACACCCAATCTTGTCCCGGAACATCCTCGTCATCATCCGTTGATATGTTGCCCCGGCATTCTTTAGCCTAAAGGGCATCACAGTGTAATGATAATTAGCGTCGATAGATATGAATGCTATCTTCTCCTGATCCTCGGCAGCCAAAGCGATCTGATGATATCCCTAAAAGGCATGCATGAAACTCATCCTTGGGTGCCCGTAGGTGGCATCTACCAACTGATCAATTTTGGCATAGGAAATGGGTCCTTTGGACATGCTCGGTTTAAATTCGTGAAATCTACCTAGACCCTCCATTTGTCGTTCTTCTTCCTGGCAACCACAGTATTCGCCAGCCACTCTAGGAAAAAGATCTCCTTTATCGCCTTGGCCTCCTTCAACTTCTTAACCTCCTACCTTACTGCCTCAACGTGTTCTTTGGCCAACCATCTTGATTTCTGCTACTTCGGGGGAAATGAGGGCTCTACGTTAAGTTTATGGACGATGAACCCGAGATTAACCCCGGGCACCTCATAAGGGCTCCAAGCGAAGACATCCATATTTTGAGTAAGAAACAACAACACCCGCACTCTATCTTCATCTTTCATACTTGTTCCAATCTGAAAATACCTATCAATATTAGGTAATATCTTCACCTTTATTAACTCCTCGGTGCAGCCAGTCCCCATTCTTTCTCGAGGCTCCTGTGATTGCTATAAAGGGACCTCCTGAGATGGATTTTCCCGCCCAACCTGGTCCTGTTTGGACTGGTCTTTCTCCTGGGCTCCTTTTACTTGCCCGGTTTGCTTTCTTCGACCAGCTTGATTCTTCCATTTAGCTTGTTCCTTCTTCCAATTAACTACAGCAATAAAGCATTGTCTTGCCACTTGCTGGTTCCCTTTTACCACGGCAATACCATGCTCGGTGGGGAACCTGATCTTTACATGTAGTGTAGATGGAACAGCCCCTATTGAATGGATCCACGGCCTTCCCAGGATCGCAGTATACGGAGAAAATGAAGCTACTATTAAAAATGTTACTACTACCTCCTTGCCCTCCATATTCACGGGAAGCAAAATTTGCCCTTTCGGAATTACTACCTTACCGTCAAACCCAACCAAGGGCATACTATATTTCACAAGGTCCTACTTCTTCAGTCGAGCCCCCTGAATTGGTCCAGATACATTATGTCGGCCCCGCTTCCTTGGTCTACCATTACCCTTTTCACCAAGAAGCCACTTATCCGGGTTGTGACCACTAACGCGTCATCATGCGACTAGAGCGTCCCCTCCAAATCATCATCGTCGAAAGCAATAGGCTCCCGTGCAAACTTCATTTTCTTCTCTGGCGGCTGTATGCCCGAGCAGCCCTTCACTGGAACTACCGTCAACACTCTTTTCCCTCTTTCTACAATGAGCCTCTTTAGGGCAGCATGAATGACTTCAATTATCCCTACAGGGGGAGGAAGGGGGTTCCCTCTTTGTCGAGTGTCCTGCCCCGCACCCCTGTCCCCCGAGTCCAGCACAAATTCTTTTAAATACCCGGCCTTAACCAATTCTCCAAGGTGGTCCTTCAACACCCGGCACTGTTCGGTAGTATGGCCCTTATCTTGGTGATAGGTGCAGTACAAATTCTGATTCCTCCTAGATAGGTCTCCGCCCATCTTATTCGGCCGCCGAAAATATGGCTCATGCTTGATCCGATCAACAATCCTGTGCACCGACTCCTTGAACGTCACATTTGCCTCTCCCATTTGCACTGTCGGTTCTTGAATTGTCAAGCCCCCTTGGGGTCTGAGTGGAAAACCATTTTGCCGAGGACGATTTGTCATCGGTGCTTTGCTCTTACTTTGCAGCCGGTCATCCTCTAGTCGTTTGTATTCCTCGATGCGTCTCATCAACTGCCTCATGTCTTCGGGAGGCTTCTTAGTCAATGATTCCCGTAGTCCGGAGTCCTCAAGTAGCCCCATTCTAAAAGTGCTTGCCGCGACCTTTTCGTTATCCCCGCCTATCTCATTGTATAGCTCCCAGTATCGGCTAGCATAACTACAGAGGGTTTCCCCTGGCTTCATTTTCATGGATAATAAATAGCGCATCTACTGGCTGAGGTACACGGCTACAGGTCACGAACTGAACGTTGAACTCCTGGATTAACACGGAAAAGCTATGAATGGAGCCCTTCCGCAGCCCATTAAACACCTCAAAGCGGTAGGACCTAGGCTCGGTGGAAATACTTTGCACATCAGCGCATCGTTATGAGTGTGCAGGGACATCATTTGAATATAGTGACTGACGTGTTCTACCAAGTCCATTTTCCCGTCGTAGGAATTGAACGGTGGACTGGCGAACCTGCTCGGCATTTCAGCCCGCTCGATATCTTCTGAAAATGGGGATCGAGCTGCTTTTCGCAAAGCGCGACTCATAGCATCCATGGCAGCATTACGAGTGTAATACCCCGATTTGATTTTATAATCATCATCGTCATCGTCATTATTAATATAGAGTTGAGATAATATATGTGTGCACAGTAAGATGGGAGTAGACAATTTTGTGGTGCTACAAATAGGTGAGAAAATTAAAATAATAAAAAATAAAAAATAAAAGAGGAAGATGTTTTATGGGCTTATTAGAGACTAAAGAGATAAGCTTAAGTGGGTTTTAAACTCCAGCCCACTACCCCACCAAGCCCACATCTTTGATGCATTAAAATATAACGTGGAGGAAAAGATAAATTAGGGTTTTCCTATAAAGGGTTTTATCAAGGAGGCTAAGAAGTGTTTTTCCTTGGAGTTTAGAGCACGTACAATTGAAGAAGCAATCAGATTGTTCAAGGTATGATTTCTCATCGTTAGAAACAAAGAATTAAGGAATTAGAATTTTATCATAGAAAACTTTAGTGATGTGTAGATTGTGAGATTGGTAATTCTTAGATTACGATTTACACTGTTTTAATAATTCTGGAGTCTTAGAATGCCACTGTTCAGAGTCTAAAAGAAAAGCTGAAATTGTTAAATCCATGTATAAGGCTAGCGTCACTTTAGTAAGTCTATTAGAACTTTTGGGTTGCTGATTTATATTGTAACATTAATTCTCTGATGGATGGATTGATAGCTTTAATAGTCTATTGCCTAGGTGTTGACTATTTTTCCAAACACAACGAACCATTTAAGGGTTCAACACGTCTACAAATATTTTAAATAAAAGGATAAGGACAGATTTGAGATTTTCATACCAAAATTCTCATATTAAATCTGTAGGGTCAATGAATGTTATGTTCATGAACAGGATCATATTGGTTTTGGCCCACCGTTTGCATTAGGGTTATATATTAAATCCGAAAGTGTTGCTACTGCATTCCTTAGGGTAATATGAGTTTTGATTAATGCAAAGGAATATTATTGGTTAGAATATTATTGGGCAGAGAAACTTTAATTTAGTGTTAAAAGTGTTATTAGTTTAGTAAAGAATTTTTCCTAGTGAGTTAGTTTGTCTAATTCGATAAGTTTCATATTTTGTGGAGGATATTTAGTAATTTTTCATGATTGATTATAGGTCCTATTTAAGAGTGTTTTGAGGCTTTTTGGAGGTTGTTTCAGCTGCACTTTCAGAGTGATTCAAGTGCTGTAAGTAATTATGCATAATATGCACAAGATTTATTTTTTAGGTTCTTAGAAGTTAAAGATTTTCAAAAGTTATGTTTTCAAAAGCTTACGTTTTCTAAATTTATTGAAAGCATTATTTTTACATCGTTGAAAGAGAAACTTCGACTTTTAGGCGATGTTTTAAAGAGAAACTTCGAATTTTAAATAATGTTTTGAATGTCCGAATCTCATTTAAAAGATGATTTCTAAACTAAACTATTTTCAGAAAGAATTGAGTTTCAATGTAAGTTTTCTAAAAAGGTTCTTGTTCTTTAAATTTGCTTAAAACCAAATGATTTCAAAGTTATATTCTTATTCTCCAAATGGTATTTAAAATGTTTCTTTTGGCAAATTGAATTTTCAGATTTACTTAAGAATTGTAAAATATTATCAAGTAAATTATTCTATTTTGTATAAACTTTGCTTTTTGTGATATGTGACTCAAAATAAATGTTTTTAGAATTGATCAGATATATGTGTAAATCTGCTCACAGGATTGTATGTGAGAATGTGTGTTGATCCCTCACCAGCAGGGGTTAGATGTTGGTATAGGCTCACAGGATTGTATGTGAGGATATGTGACACTATGCTCTGATCAATTATATGTATGTGTTTTTTAATGATTTTAAGATGTGATTACATATGTATTAAGTGATTCATTATATGTTTTGGAATAATTATTTTTGATATCATTGAATTAGTTTGTGAAAAAACAAAATACTCGTGCTTTGCTTGCTTGACTCTATCCTGTTGTGTATTCTGTATAATGACTTACTAGATGTGTGGCTCACCCCATCAATTACTGTTTTCAGATTGAAGTGTAGTTGGGAATATAGAACCTTTGGATTGCTTTGTAAGGTGCAAGGTAGAGCATGGAAGTTGTAGGCGACTTCAGTATTACTTGAAGACTTATAGGAATTTTAGTTACCTTTATTTTGTAATTCATGTTTTATATAGTGGAGATTATTTCCAATTTGTGGAGTTTAGATTTTTGTAAGAGGTTTGTTTTAAGAGTATTGTTTCTTTGGAGTTTTAATTTATTTTGGATTAATTATGTTTATTGAGTTATGTAAGATCAGCAAGTTAGTCATGCATCTAAATTCATGTTCCATGGATTTGGGTCGTGACAACGAGGCCGCCTCTCCTCTGGGGAGACTGAATTCCTGTCTAAGTGGTCCCGTGAATGTAAGCAATCTTGGTGTTGCCATGACTCGCGGGAGCGTGATCGGTCCCGATGCTGTTGGGATCCCTGCGAATGCGAACGGTCTCGGCGCTGACGAGATTCTTGGGAATGTGAACGAACTCGCCGTTAACGGGAGCTGAACTGATTTGACCCCGCCCCGTGTCTATTTCCCCCATAGTTAGCTCTCCTTTCTTGGTCATCCCTGTCCTCCAAGTCTCTAACTAGTTTGTGCAACCGTTCAAGCTCTCCATCTCTCTCATCCCTCTGCCTATGTTCCGCAGCATCCGATACCGTTCGTTGGGTTTGGTATGATTCCCCTCCCATGCCGGACAGTTCTTCCTATTGACCATGCTCCCTGTTTTCTCGCTCTTTTTGCCTCTGCTCTCACCAGCTAGATCTGCGAGAAGATCCTACAGATCCGCTTTCAGCGTGATTCCCTGAATGCCTTTCAGACATTTTTCTCGAGCTTAAGTCCCTATAGAACCACAGCGTTGTAGGAGATTCCCACAGACAACGCCAATTGTGCGCACCTAAAATGAAGCTACTAAACTGGGCCTCACTTGGGCCCACAACTTACTTGTAACGTGGGTTTGGATTTTCCTGCTGTGGGTCGTTCTCGGCACAGAGACCCAATGAGATCACTTTTCTCTCTCTCTCTCTCTCTTTCTGTGTTACTTCACCTCTTTCTCTACTCTCTATTTCCCTATCAAATTTCCAACCCCTTTCCTTCTCTAGCTTCTCCTATTTATAGCCAACTATCAGTGGGATGATTATGATGACTTTCAAAATTAGTGCAATGAGAGGTCCAATATCGTTAATGGTAAGTGGGTGTTTAGGTAAGAGTGGCTTTGGAAATGATTCTCACTTCAGTAGATGTGCTCGGCAGCGTTATTTCCTAAGGCACTTCCAGGTACGCAAAGGGTGGTGTGATCGAATGACCGCAACCTTGCTCAGGAAGACTTGCTGAGCAACGACCTTGTGGCAAGGCAAGATGTGAGCTAGCGTCGGCTACCTACTCCCCAGGCCTTTGAACAATGCTCAGCTTGGGCTCATAGCTTCGGTGGGCTTGGGCTGGAATCCAGGGCAGAGTAAAGGTTAGGCCCTTGGGCCATACTATTGATCCATAGTCCAAGGCCCAAATGGGCTTGTATATCGCAGGGCTGTACAGGATTAATTTGGTTAATATTTGATTAATTATTTGACGTTCATTCAAGTCCCTATGGGTTCGACCTCGTTCTTGTCAAACTATACTTTGGAACAGTTCGTACACTTGTGAGTACTTTAAAATTTCACAAGAAGTTTTTGGCACCATTTTCAGGGACTTGGTTAGGAAAATAAATTAGGTTTTAATTGAATATTTCCTTCTACTAGTTGTAGTTAAAATTTAATTTTTTAAAATAAAAAAAAATTATTTCTTTGTGCATGTTGTATGAGAACTTGGATACGTGATAAAGAAATTCGTCTAGTTAGTTTTGATTATTAATCAACAATGGGAGAAATAGGAGATGATTCAAAAACTCTTAGGGAGTTGTTCTTACCCATAACCACCCCATCTTGCATAGTATTTCCTGCAACCACTATAGCATATTTTAAGT
This sequence comes from Quercus aquifolioides, assembly GCA_019022515.1. Classification (NCBI taxonomy): domain Eukaryota; kingdom Viridiplantae; phylum Streptophyta; class Magnoliopsida; order Fagales; family Fagaceae; genus Quercus; species Quercus aquifolioides. The sequence continues at coordinate 628,112 of JAFHAW010000261.1, read as the reverse complement.
TGAAGCCACAAATAATCCACTTTCTTCCTACTTTTCAAGGATTGGATAGAGAAGATCCTTATATGCATGTAAAGGATGTTGGTTAAATCTGGTTTTGTATCTCATACAAAACACACAGCGGAAGTAACAAATAAGGATCTATTTCATTCATGATTGATAACTTGCACTATATAAATTTCAGAATTTAAAAACAAGATAGCATACCTTGGTGCGGTGAAATTCAAAATAAAAGATTATAAGTACTTAGGAACACTTTTAATCTTCACTCCAATTCCACTTTACACCCAAGAAGTGTGGTCTCTCAATCAATTTCCAAGGGAGAATAATTGAGTGGTTTCACTCGCATACACACACCACTTCACAATGGTGTCTCACTTTTTTCTCTTTTATGAAAAAATTCTGTATGTTTCTCCCTTTTATAACTAACTGATTATCTAATTGGGCTGCCTTATTGGGCCTTTCTAATTGGGTTTTAGTGTGTGGTTTGGAGTGGGACCAAAAGGGACCAATAAGACACTAGCTCCAATGGGCCTTGGGCTTTTCTGTCAACTCTTGACAAGTCCAAAACTACCATTAATTATATTTAATACCACTATATAAATATAATTGCACTCTAGGCCTTATTAATTAATTATATCCCAAGACTTTATTATACATGCATCCCCTTCATAAAATATTCGTAGTAATACAAAGTCATGAATGTAGACTGCCACTTTGTAAATTACTACATCTTAATCCTTGAGTACCCGGTTTATTCATTTTAAGTTATTCATTATATATTTATGAAATCCAATTTCATAAATATATATTTTAGTAATTTCTTACCAAAGTGGTTAGGCCTAACTCTCTGAATAACCAAACCCATTAAACTTTTCTCAAGTGAATATTTTATATCTCCGTTAAAAGACTATGAATTTCATCTTGAGAATATATATTCCATCAACACTAAATGTGGCTGCCCAACATATTGAGGTTTTGACCGTGACTTTAGATCTCACTCCAGATATATCAAAGTAACCTATACTTCATGATTAAGTCCATTATTCTCTCAGAATTAAGAGTTGATAGAAGTCATGAAATTTATTATTTATTTGACAGTCGTTAGGAGAATAATAAATCTCACAATGGTCCAGTTTGATATGTCTTAACTCTTAAAACATATCAACATATCAACTAGAAGTCTCTACTTCCATGATCAAGACAAATCATCTTAGTTGTTATGTTATAATCTTCGCAGATGAAATGCCAAATTTCATCACTGACTACGAACTAAAATTCTGAGTTTACAAAGAACTTGTGATTTATATATTCTATTACTAAATCACATAAATCACATACTATGTATCTCATGAACTATATGATAATGTCCAAATATTCATGTTACCATTATTTTAGATAATAATAAAACAACTTTATTAATCACAACATTAAGTAATACATAATGTCATACATAATATCATACATAGCATCATACAATAGGATTTAAGGGCACTAATCCTAACAAAGGATTTCTTGAGATTTGTGCTACTTGTTCCAGAATTTCACTAATGACTCTATTCACTTGCGTTTATTCCCTTTTTCCTTGAAAGATAAGGCAAAAGCATGGCTTAATTCTCTGTCACCTAGATCAATCACTTCATGGGAACTGCTGGTCACAAAATTCCTCTCCAAATTTTTCCCAATGGCTAAGACCAATGCTTTGAGGAGAAAAATTGCAGATTTTTATCAGGATGAACTAGAGAAATTTTATGAGAGTTGGGAGAGATCTAAGGACTTGATCTTAAATGTTAGGGACATATTTTATGTAATCGGTTAATCCTTTGACAAAATGCATTTTATTTGTAATTGGATAGATCTAGGATGGGTTTAAAACTTCAAGAAACATGTTGTTCAAGTCAAGTGTTAAAGCCATGAAGATTTGACCAAGAAACAAGTGAAGAAGAGCTGTTCATTAAAGCTCAATAGTAATCTCGACAAAAAGACTTCTATCGAGATTTAAAGTTGAAGCTCGACAAAAGCTCGACACAACCTGTTTCTCTCGAGACCTATGAAATCAGAAATTCCAGATCTGATTATCGGCTCATGCTTGTATATTTGTATAAGGTTTCTTTTCTCACAACCCTAAACATATATAAGGCTTATTTTAAAGGCAATCGCACATGGAGGAAGTGACCTAGTTCATTATTCTCTCTGAAGAAGTTACTGCGTCTTTATGCCAAGGGTTTTGTGACTAAGGAACTTCCTGATCTTCATTGTTGATGAACTGAAGAACTTTGCAGCCAACAACCTCTTCAAGTTGCTAGAGTTAGTCACGTATTGGGATCCGTGCATCATTGGTTAGTCACGTACTAGGATTCATGCATTGAACAGAAATGTTGCCACTACAATATAAGTCCAATTGTGTATTGGGGTAAGGGTTCAACTAGAAGTTGGTATTTCGGGATAGGCCAAAGGGTTTGGTAAGATTCCTTATACTTATAACCACTTGTGATTGATAATAGTAGATTCTTGGGAGTAGTGACCTTAAAATCACCCAGTAGGGTTTTACCTCGGTGGTTTTCCCCATTCGTAAACAAATCACTTGTGTCAAATTTATTTTCCGCTGCATTTAGATAAGTTGGTGATTTGTTTGTGCTGCCACGCTATTGCATGAAATTTGATCTAATTAATTAACTTAGGTAATTAATTAATTAATTGCAAGGGGTCAATTCATTTTAACCCAACAAGTGGCCCTGAAAGATTCCATGCCAAGATCACTGCCATTGAAGAATCAAAGGATATTGACTCTATTCCTTTGATAGAGTTTATTGGAAACTTGCAAACCTATGAATTGGGTTTGACTAGACTTGGGAAAGGAACCAAAAGTAAGAACATGGCACTAAAGGCCAAAAGTAATGAGACTGATGAGTCTTAGATGATGAAGATTCCAAGATGAAGTCCTATATTACTAGGTAGTTCAAGAAGTTCGTGAATAATGCCAATGTAAAAGGTTTTGACAAGGACCATAAGTAATCCAGTTCTTTTTAATTCAAAAGTCAAGACAAAGGGAAGAAGGATGCTAAGGATGGCGGTCAGTATTCTATTCCCTCTGGACCAAAGTGCTTCGAATGTCAAGGTTTTGGACACATGAAACAAGAATGTCCATCATATCTCAAGTTGATTGGGAAAAGCAAGGCTCTTGCTGCTACCTTGAGTGATACCGAGCCTTAGACTGAGTTAGATGACAGTTATGACGAGGGAATCTTGAGTGCTTTCATTGCCATAGTGGATCCTACTGAGGGAATCATAGAAGCAATGGAGGAAGAAAAGGACTTGGTGGAATCCAAGTTCGAGAAGATGGATGAACAAGATGGCATCCATACAGCCTATGCAAACTTATACAAGGTATCTAAAAAGCATGAGAAGTTGTATAGGTTGTCTACTAAGAAGCTTAGTGAAGTGGAGCTGGAATGAGCAAAGCTATCCACAAAGCTTGATGAAGCCAATAAAACCATTGGAGCATTGAGGATCGAGAACAACTTCTTGGCTGAAAGGACCAAGAAGCTTGAAGCAGAATTGTTCCAAGTTTGAGTGCAGTTGGAGATGACTTCTAGTGCAAAGCTAGATCAAATGCTGAACCTCTAGAAATCAGTTTCTGAAAGAAGCTAGAAACCCTAAGAGCAATAAGGCTAAAAATAAGAAGTCTCGACCAAAGAAGCCGCATTTCTATCATCACTGTGGAGCTTCAGGACACACTTGTCCAAATTGCTACAAATGGTTAGCCACTCAATAGAGCAATAGTGTGTTATCATCTGGTGGTCAAGGTTAGATTCCACCATCTTGGGTTCCTCTTGGAGATCTTTTCAAAGCCCTTATGTTCCTTTCAAACTTGAACGATTTCAATTCTTCCCCCTCACCTTTGAAACAAAGGTTCAACTCTAGGAAAAGATCTTCCTCCAAAACCAAAGTTTGGAAAGAAAAAGGCTCAAAGTGATTCAGTCACTTTTTCTCTCTCTCCTTTTGTGTTTTTGCATTACTTGTTTGTTTTGCTTTCTTGTTTTTGAGTCGGTCTAGTTTTATGCTTTGTATGTTTACATGTTTTTGTTTGTTTTTTTTCAATTTTGTTTTGTTTTACATTAAAAAAAAGAAAAGAAAAAATCATAAAAATACAAAAACGTGTGTTTGTGTATATTGGTACCTGTGTACCTTGGATGGCCATTGAAACACAGTTTTCTAAACTTTGTATCTCTTGTAGTTCAGATAAGCATCTCAATGCACAACTAAGCAAGTGAGCTTTGTGGCTTGTGTTTGTGATGAGTACGATTAAGATTGTCTCTTATATCTCATACTCATATCAACTCTTTTTGATAGGAAGGACTATAAAATCCTAAGAGAAAGACATAAATAACTATCTCACCACTAAAACCCACCAATCATGAATAACATTTGTGTGCTTAGGCATAGCAAAATTGGGATGTTTTAGCTTACATAAATGGGTATAAGCAAGTGAGCTTTGTAGCTCGTGTTTGTGATGAGTACGATTAAGATTGTCTCTTATATCTCATACTCATATCAACTCTTTTTTATGGAAAGGACAAGAAAATCCTAAGAGAAAGACATAAATAACCATCTCACCACTAAAACCCACCAATCATGAATAACATTTGTGTGCTTAGGCACAGCAAAATTGGGATGTTTTAGCTTACATAAATGGGTATTTCTTTTCTCCCTTAAATGCCCATGCATGCTACGCTTAAAAGAAAAATATGCAAAGAAAGAATAAAAGCAAAAAGATCAAAATGCTTTTAATATGATTGCAAGTGTGTTTCTAGGAGATGTGAGAGTTATAGGATGTACCTCGAAGGTGATAATCCTCATCAAGCAGTTTTGATTGTATGTGAGTGTATTAGATGTTCTCATATCTCAAATCATCATAATATGGAAACTTGTGCACGCTTGTTATATTTTCACACACAACACGCAAACTCTTTGCTACTTTTGATACATGTACAAGTACAATGTGATTTGGCCATTACAAGAAATACATGTGTTAATATAGCCATCTATCGAGCTAGCTGTTAAGCCATGGGCTGAAACAGCTTTTAAACCTCGATAGATACTAGCTGTCGAGCTTTAAAATCTAGCACTTCATTACTTGATTCTTGGACAGACTTGCATGACTTTAACACTTGAACTTGAAACTTTGTTTCTTGAAGTATTAAACACATCCTAGATCTACCCAATTACAAGTAAAGTGCATTTTGTCAAAGGATTAGCCAATTACATAAAATAGTGACATACGTTCCTAACATTGAATCACATATGTCCTAACATTCGGATCTATGAATGCTTTACTTCTATGTTTAGATATGTTTTTAAAAGCTTAATATGTTTCTTGGATCTGTGGCTGAGTAGCTCGCTGGTTGCATTCATCTTTACGTGTTTTTCCTCCCTTGAAAAACTCCTTTTCTTCAAGCCCGACAGATCCTCGATAGATTCTCTTTCTAACAAGCCTTCTTTCTCTTTTCTCGATAGATCCTCGACAGATTCTTGATTCATCGAGATTTCTGGGTTTCTTCTCAATAGCTTCTCAATAGTTACTTCGATCCATCGAGCCAAATTTTTTTGCTCTCTGCCTGCTCAATAGATTCTCGACAGATTGTTCAATCCATCGAGGTATTTTTGCCGTCGACAGATCCTCGACAGCACCTTGACATATTCATTTCTGTCGAGATTTAGTGCTCGATAGATTCTCGATAGATATCTCTATCCATCGAGCTGCATTTTCTATTTAAGGTTGAGGCGCAAACTCTTTTTCATTTCTCTCTTCTCACTCTCTACAGATCTCATTTCTCTCTTCTCACTCTCTACAGATCTCATTTCTCTCTCAACTCATACTTTCTTCTTTCACTTAAATCTCTTCTCCAAAGTGATTCTCAACCCATTCCAAGCAAGATCCACTTGGTAAGTGATATAAACTCTCCCCTTCATGCATTTCATGCAGTTAGACTTAGGGTTTAGGGTTTTGAAATTTTTTTGGGTTTTTGAGATTTTTTGTAAAATATATGGGTTAGGTTTTGTGAATCTGATCTTATATGACCATGCATTGCGTCCTTGTTAGGACATATGTGAATTATGTTAGGAACATATGCCAATATAGAATTGGCTAATCTTTTGACCAAACGCACTTTACTTGTAAGTGGGTAAATCTAGGATGTGTTCAATGCTTCAAGAAACAAGGTTTCAAGTTCAAGTATTAAAGCCATGCAAATCTATCCAAAAATCAAGTGAAGAAGTGCAAGATTTTAAAACTCGACAGCTAACTCGTCAGCTAGTATTTATCAAGGTTTAAAAAGCTGTTTCAACCTGATGCTCGACAACTACTTGACAAATAAGGTATCTATCGAGGTTTATGAAAATCAGTTTTCAAATCTAATTTCACTCCAATTTGTGAATAAATGTTTGGGCTTTATTTTCTCACAATCCTAAACATATATAAGGATTGTTTTAAGGGCCGTCATAGCTGATGCAACTTAATACAAAATTTTTCACAAGCATAGTGTGAATCGGAGACATTTGCCCTAGTTCATCTTTCTATTCAAAAAGCTGTAGTGTTTGTACACCGTAGGGTTTTGTAACCAAAGAGCTTCGTGATCTTCATCGTGTTGATGAACTGAAGAACTTTGCAGCCAACATCTTTCTCAAGTTGGTGAGTAAGCTGCATATTGGGATCTGCGCATCGAATTGGTTAGTCATGTACTAGGAGCCGTGCATTAAAAAAAGAGATAGTCACCACAGAACAAGTTGAATTGGGTATTAGGTTAAGGATTCAACTGTAGGTTGGTATAAGGTACTGGGATTCCTTTACTTGTAACCGCTTATTGTGATAATAATGGATTTTGGGGAATGGTGACCTTAAAATCACCCGGTGGGGTTTTTGCCGTGTAGGTTTTCCCCATTTGTAAACAAATCACCATGTCAATTTATTTTCCGCTGCACTTTAACTTAGTTGGTGATTTGTTTGTGCTACCACTTGTATTGCGTGCTAATTGAATTAATTAATTAACTTGGCAAATTAATTTGTTAATTCATCACAAGGGGTCAATACATTCTTGGCCTATCAAGTGGTATTAGCGCAGACACACTCTAATTAGGTTTTAATCTTTACTGTGTGATCCATCAACCCCTGTTTGTCATGGATAGAGGACAGTCTCTTATTATTCCACCTTTATTTGATGGCACTAACTATGCATACTGGAAAGTACGCATGAGAGCTTTCTTGCAATCATTAGATGAAAAGGTGTGGCATGCTGTGGAGATAGGCTGGACCAAGCCGAAGGAAGCGCCAGTCGATTGGGATGATGCTAAGATCAAGGCAGCAAACTTCAACAGCAAGGCATTGAATGCTTTATTCAGTGCAGTCATGAATAAGGAGTTCAAGAAAATATCCTTTACTGAAACTGTTAAGGAAGCATGAACCATTCTCCAAACAAACTATGAAGGAACCAAGGCTTTCAAGGATTTGAAGCTTCAGAGGCTTACGATGAGCTTTGAAGAGATTAAGATGGAGAAGGAGGATGAGTCATTTGATGAGTTCTATGCCAAGCTCAAGGACATACTGAAATCAACCTTTAATCTTGGGGAAACCATTCCCGAACCCAAGATTATTAGAAAGGTGCTTAGATCTCTACTCGAGAGATTTCATGCCAAGATCACCGCGATTAAGGAATTGAAGGATATTGACAAATTTCCTTTGACAGAGTTGGTTGGCAATCTGCAAACCTATCAGTTGGGTTTGACAAGGATAGGGAAATCTAGTAAGGAAAAGAGCATGGCATTGAAGGCAAAGAGCAGTGACACTGATGAGTCTTCAGACGTTGAAGAATGCCAATGTTAAAGGATTTGACAAAGACCGTAAGTAGTCTAACTCGTCTCAGTTCAAGAACCAGGATAGAGGAAAGAAGGATACTAGGGACGGTGGTCAGTACACTGTTCCCTCAGGATCAAAATGCTTTGGATGTCAAGGCTTTGGTCACATGAAAGAAGAGTGCCCTACATATCTCAAGACCATTAGGAAGAGCAAGGCACTTGCTGCTACTTTGAGTAACACCGAGCCTGAAGATGATTCCGATAATGAGGATGATGGTGTTAGGATTAGTGCCCTTAAATCCTATTGTATGATGCTATGTATGATATTAAGTGTGACATTGTGTTTGACATTATGTATGACTTAATATTATGTTTAATAAATTTGTTTTATTATTATCTGAAATAATGGTAATATGAATATTCGGACATTATCATATAGTCCAGGAGATGCATAGTATGTGATTTATGTGAAGTGTCACAGAAGATATAAATCACAAGTTCTTTGTAAACTCAGAATTATAGTTCGTAGTCGGTGATGAAATTGGGCATTTCATCTGCGAAGACTATAACATATCAACTACGATGATTTGTCTTGATCATGGAAGTGGAGACTTCTAGTTGATGTGTTGATATGTTTTAAGAGTTAAGACATATTGAACTGGACCGCTGTGAGATTTATTATTCTCCTAAAGACTGTCAAATGAATAATAAATCTCACAACTTACATTTGCATGAACTCTTAATCCTGAGAGAATAATAGACCTGGTCATAAGGTGTAAGTTGCTTTGATATATCAGGAGTGAGATCTAAAGTAACGGTCAAGATCTCAGTATATTGGGCAGCCACATTTAGTGTTGATGGAACATATATTCTCAAGATGGAATTCATAGTCTCTTAACGGAGATATAAAATATTCCCTTGAGATAAGTTTAATGGGTTTGTTATTCAGAGAGTTAGGCCTAACCACTTTAGTAAGTAGTTACTAAAGTATATATTTATGAAATTAGTTTTCATAAATATATGATGAATAACTTAAAGGATTAAACCGGGTACTCAAGGATCAAGATGTAGTAATTTACAAAGTGGCAGTCTACATTAATGACTTTGTACTACTACGAATATTTTATGAAGGGGTTGCATGTATAATAAAGTCTTGGGATATAATTTATAGATAAGACCTAGAGTGCAACTATATTTATATAGTGGTATTAAATATAGTTAATGGCAACTTTGGACTTGTCAAGAGTTGACAGAAAAGCCCAAGGCCCATTGGAGCTAGTGTCTTATTGGTCCCTTTTGGTCCCACTCCAAGCCACACACTTAAGCCCAATTGGTAAGGCCCAAAAGGCCAGCCCAATTAGATAAGTTGGTTAGATACAAAGGGAAAAACGTTCAGATTTTTCTGGGTGTGAAAAATAACATTGAAATGGTGTGCATGTGGGTTTTAGTCACTCACTAGTCATCCCTTTTGTTACCAATTTGAGAGACCACACATCTTGGGCGTTAGTGGAATCAGAGTGAAGATTAAAAGTATTCCCAAGTGATTCAATCTGGAAATTTGAAATTCACCGCTTCAAGGTACGATCTCTTGTTCTCGAATTCTGAAATTTACTTAGTACGTGTTATCAATATCGAATGAAGTAGATCCGTTTAAAACTTATTTTCCGCTGCATTTATCTTTATTTCCATCAAATGGTATCAGAGCGGTCTTCAATTTCGTATTGTTTAACATGTTTTGTGAGTTTTAGAATTAGAGGTGATAGTTTCATATTGTTAGAAGATTGTGTTTTAATTTTCTGCATGTTATTGAAACTATGATTTGATGAAGACTGAAATTGATGTTATGATGTTGATTAAATTTAAATTTAAGTATGTTAAATTGATCTTTAAGACTTTAGCATCAATGAATTTCAGTTTTGACATCATTTTCTGTTGAAACATGTTCATTTGAAAGTTGTTTGTTCATGAAAAACGAAGAAAACTGCCTTAGGAAAAATTCTGGAAATTTGAAATTCGCGATTTTCGATCGATTGAAAATCACTTTCGATCGATCGAATGAGACAGTGATCAGACTTTTTAGAACAATTGAATTTCGATTGTTAGTCGATCGATCGAATTTATTTTTCGATCGATCGAGAGGCAATCGAGTATCAATCGAAAGAGTCAGAGGATCAAGTTCGAATTTCTTAATTTTTTCGATCGATCAAGGGGCACTTTCGATCGATCGAAAGAAAGAAAATTAGAATTTTTTCTAAGTGTTTTATCATGTAAAAGGGGCATGACTATGTGAAATTAAATTATGCATGTTTTAAAACTAAAAACCTTTCTTTTAAAACATCTAGTGGGAGAGAGATACAAGGGTTGGGTCTCATGGCCTCCATTGTTGGTTCATAGTAGTATGGAATAAATACTTTGTCTTTGCCTTGAGCTTAGCATTCCATGCGGAGAGTATTTATTTCATGGTCCTACAAGATTGAATTTCTTGGTTTATAGTAGTTTGTTCAAACACCTTGTCTTAGCCTCGAGCTTTGCATTCCATGTGGAGGGTGTTTTGAATCATGGTACTACAAAATAAGCCTGTTAAGGGGATGAAATGTGGCTACACATGATTCTAGACAATGGTATACACTAGACTAAATATTATAGTATCCTCTATGCTGAGTTCTTACTATAATTATTTAGAGGCCAAATGTATAACGGCATATTATTAGTGTTTGATAAGAGTTATCATGATAGCACTAATGATGAGAATAGTTCTCAATCAATCATAGTATTTTATATTCACTCTATGCTGAGGGATATTGAATATGGGATTGGGTTGTCGTTGCATATATTATATTATGGTTTTATTAAGGTTCCATACTATATGTTTATATGCTAAATTGATAATGTCCAGTTTATTGATTATATTCATGTTTATTGTTTTCAGATTTAGAACATGGCATCATTTAGCCCACTTGTAACTATTCTTAATCAAAACAAACTGACTGGATCCAACTATGTTGACTGGAAAAGAAACTTGGACATAGTTCTTACTGCTGAAGAGCATAAGTATGTTCTTACTAAACCATGTCCTAGCTTTCCTTCATTAGATGCTCCTTCTGAGGAAAAACAACGATATGATCGTTGGCAGAAATCTAATGAGATGGCCAAGTGCTACATCCTAGCATCTATCTCAAATGTTCTACAGCATCAAATGCAGGATGTAGAACTAGCTTCAGACATCATGCTAAGTCTGAAGGAGATGTTTGGTGAGCAAGGCCGTTCTGCAAGGCAAGAGACCATGAGGCAAATTTATAATACCAGAATGGCTGAAGGAAGTTCAGTGAGAGAGCATTGTCTTACAATGATCTCTAATCTGAATACATTGGAAGTTTTAGGTGCCGATATAAATGGAGAAGTCGCTACCAGAATCATTCAAGGAATTCAAACTAAACTATAATATGAATAAAAAGATTTATACCTTGTCTGAATTAATGAATGAATTGGTAGCGGCAGAAGGCATTCTTGGTACTTCCCATGTTGAAGCCAATGTTGGTGAAGCTTCTACTTCTCAACCTAAGTCGAAAGGCAAGGGTAAGAAGAAGAAGAAGAAGGACTTTACCAAGCAAGAGGGTAAACAAATTGCCTTAGGGGTTGCTGATAAAGGAAAGAAGATCAAAGGAAAGTGTTTCCATTGTGGTGAGAAAGGGCATTGGAAGAGAAATTGTCCAATATTCAAGGCTGCCAAGAACAAAGGTATGATTAATACATTCCTTCTTGAAATATGTTTGGTACAGAATCCCACGGATTCCTGGTGTGTGGATTCAGGTTGTACTAATCATATCTGCAATTCCTTGCAGGGGTTCCAGGAGACCAGAAAGCTTAAAGAAGGGGAGTTGTTTCTTACTTTGGCTGATGGGAGAAAAATTCCAGTTGTAGCTGTTGGTGTTTGTAATTTATGTTTTGAATCTAGAGTTCTAATATTAGAAGACTGTTTGTATGTATCTAATGTTCGTAGGAATTTAATTTCAGCTACTTACTTAGGTAAACATGGATATTGTCTTATCCTGAAAGACAATGTTGTAATAAAGAAGGATAAAGTGTTTATCTGTTCTGGCAATGTTGTTGATGGTCTTTATATTTTAACTCCTAATAAGCATGAATTATATAATTCTGAATTAGATAATAACTCACATGTAAAATCATTAAAGAGAAAGTTTCCTTCTACTAGTAATGCATATCTTTGGCATTTGCGTTTGGGTCATATTAATTCCAATAGGATTCAAAGACTAATCAAAGATGGACTCTTAGAGCCCATGGACTTTGATGAATTTCCAGTTTGTGAATCTTGTTTGGAAGGTAAAATGACCAAACGACCTTTTAATGCAAAAGGTAGAAGAGCCCAAGATTTGCTAGAACTAGTGCATTCTGATGTTTGTGGTCCTATGTCAATCCAAGCAAGAGGTAGCTATGAGTATTTCATTACTTTCACTGATGATTACTCAAGGTATGGTTATGTGTACCTAATGAGACGGAAGTCCGAAGCTTTTGAAAAGTTCAAAAAGTTTAGGGCTGAAGTAGAGAATCAATTGGGTAAACGCATAAAGGCCATTCGATCTGATCGAGGTGGTGAATACCTTTTTGGGGATTTTAAGGATTACTTAACTAAGAATGGGATTGTATCCCAATTGACTGCACCTGGAACTCCACAACAAAATGGTGTAGCAGAAAGAAGGAATATGACTCTTTTAGATATGGTTAGGTCAATGATGAGTTATTCAACTCTACCTATTTCTTTTTGGGGATATGCACTAAACACAGCAATGTATCTTCTGAATTTAGTACCTTTGAAGTCTGTTCCTAAAACACCTGTGGAGTTGTGGAATGGGCGTAAGCCTAGTATGAAACATCTCCATATTTGGGGTTGTTCAGCACATGTGTTAAAAGGAAAGTCTGACAAGTTACAGTCTAAAACAGAAGTGGTTTTCTTTGTTGGGTATCCAAAAGGAACTGTTGGAGGTTTATTCTATAGTCATAAAGATAATAAAGTGTTTGTTAGCACAAATGCCAAACTCTTGGAAAATGACTATATGAATGATTATACTCCTAGAAGTAGAGCTGTGTTGTTTGAAATGAATGAATCTGTAAATAAACAACCAATAGATGAAACTAAGGATGATTTGGCTGTATTAGATACACTACAAGATACTACTCATGACATGTCTAGTACTCAGGTACCTCGTCGTAGTGGGAGAATTGTTCGGCCTCCTATAAGATTCATAGGTTTGGGAGAAACTTATAAAGCTATCTCAGAAGAGGTTGAATCGGATCCCTACACATATGATGAAGCAATAAATGATATAGATGCACATCATTGGGTCCAAGCTATGAAATCTGAATTAGATTCCATGTATTCCAATCAAGTTTGGGATCTTATAGAGGTGCCTAACGGCATTAAACCTGTTGGTTGCAAATGGGTTTACAAGAGGAAGAGAGGGATAGATGGAAAGGTTGAAACCTTTAAAGCAAGGCTAGTGGCGAAAGGGTATACACAAAAAGAAGGTATTGATTATGATGAAACCTTTTCTCCAGTAGCAATGCTTAAATCTATCAGAATTCTCTTATCCATTGCTGCTCATTTTGATTATGAGATTTGGCAAATGGATGTCAAGACTGCATTTTAAATGGCAATCTTGAAGAGGAAATCTATATGATGCAACCGGAAGGTTTCATAGCAAAGAACCAAGAGCATATGGTATGCAAGTTGCAAAGGTCCATTTATGGACTTAAGCAAGCATCTAGGTCATGGAACATCAGATTTGATCAAGCAATCAAGTCATTTGGTTTTGAACAAAATCTTGATGAACCATGTGTGTACAAAAGACATCAAGATAAAGTAGTAATGTTCCTAGTACTTTATGTTGATGATATTTTACTCATTGGAAATGATGTAGGGGTAATGTCATCAGTAAAGGTTTGGTTGTCAAGTCAATTTGATATGAAGGACTTAGGTGAGGCTAACTTTATTCTAGGGATCAAGCTTTTGCGAGATTGCAAGAATAAGATGTTAGGCTTATCACAAGCGGATATATAGATAAGGTTCTAGAACGGTTTAGCATGCAAAACTCCAAGAAAGGATTACTTCCTTTCAGACATGGAGTTCCTCTGTCTGATGACCAAAGGCCTAAGACTCAAGAGGAAGAAAATATGATGAGACAAGTTCCTTATGCTTCTGCAGTAGGAAGTCTCATGTATGCCATGCTTTGTACTAGACCAGATATCTGCTATTCAGTTGGCATGGTCAGTCGATATCAATCAAATCCAGGACCAAAACATTGGCAAGCTGTAAAGCATATTCTCAAGTATCTACGGAGAACGAGAGACTATATGCTTGTTTACCGTTGTGAGGATTTGATTCCCATTGGCTATACAGATTCAGATTTTCAATCGGATCTAGATTTCAGAAAATCCACTTCAGGATGTGTTTTCACCTTGGGAGGTGGAGCCATAAGTTGGCGGAGTATTAAGCAATCTTGTATTGCAGACTCTACCATGGAGGCAGAATACGTTGCTGCTTGTGAGGCAGCAAAGGAAGCTGTATGGCTCAAGAAATTCCTTTCTGACCTTGGTGTAATAAGAATGGAGCAAGTTCCAATCACATTCTTTTGTGATAACAGTGGAGCGGTTGCACAATCTAAAGATCCAAGGAATCACAAGAAAGGAAAACACATTGAGAGAAAGTACCATATCATTCGAGATATTGTTGCTCGTGGAGATGTGGTGGTAGCAAAGATTGAAAGTGCAAACAATCTGGCAGATCCATTTACTAAAGCCTTGCCTCAAAGGACGTTTGAGTCGCATTTGGAAAGAATGGGAGTTAGATTAGTGCACAATAGTCTTTAGGGCAAGTGGGAGATTGTTAGGATTAGTGCCCTTAAATCCTATTGTATGATGCTATGTATGATATTAAGTGTGACATTGTGTTTGACATTATGTATGACTTAATATTATGTTTAATAAATTTGTTTTATTATTATCTGAAATAATGGTAACATGAATATTCGGACATTATCATATAGTCCATGAGATGCATAGTATGTGATTTATGTGAAGAGTCACAGAAGATATAAATCACAAGTTCTTTGTAAACTCAGAATTATAGTTCGTAGTCGGTGATGAAATTGGGCATTTCATCTGCGAAGACTATAACATATCAACTACGATGATTTGTCTTGATCATGGAAGTGGAGACTTCTAGTTGATGTGTTAATATGTTTTAAGAGTTAAGACATATTGAACTGGACCGCTGTGAGATTTATTATTCTCCTAAAGACTGTCAAATGAATAATAAATCTCACGACTTACATTTGCATGAACTCTTAATCCTGAGAGAATAATGGACCTGATCATAAGGTGTAGGTTGCTTTGATATATCAGGAGTAAGATCTAAAGTAACGGTCAAAATCTCAGTATATTGGGCAGCCACATTTAGTGTTGATGGAACATATATTCTCAAGATGAAATTCATAGTCTCTTAATGGAGATATAAAATATTCCCTTGAGATAAGTTTAATGGGTTTGTTATTCAGAAAGTTAGGCCTAACCACCTTAGTAAGTAGTTACTAAAGTATATATTTATGAAATTAGATTTCATAAATATATGATGAATAACTTAAAGGATTAAATCGGATACTCAAGGATTAAGATGTAGTAATTTACAAAGTGGCAGTCTACATTAATGACTTTGTATTACTACGAATATTTTATGAAGGGGTTGCATGTATAATAAAGTCTTGGGATATAATTTATAGATAAGACCTAGAGTGCAACTATATTTATATAGTGGTATTAAATATAGTTAATGGTAACTTTGGACTTGTCAAGAGTTGACAGAAAAGCCCAAGGCCCATTGGAGCTAGCGTCTTATTGGTCCCTTTTGGTCCCACTCCAAGCCACACACTTAAGCCCAATTGGTAAGGCCCAAAAGGCCAGCCCAATTAGATAAATTGGTTAGATACAAAGGGAAAAACGTACAGAAATGTATGTGAGTGAAAAACAACATTGAAATGGTGTGCATGTGAGTTTTTGTCACTCACTAGTTATCCCTTTGTTACCAATCGAGAGACCACACATCTTGGGCGTTAGTGGAATTGGAGTGAAGATTAAAAGTAGTCCCAAGTGCTTCAATCTTTTTTTTTGAAATTCACCGCTTCAAGGTACGATCTCTTGTTCTCTAATTCTGAAATTTACTTAGTACGTGTTATCAATATCGAATGAAGTAGATCCGTTTAAAACTTATTTTCCGCTGCATTTATCTTTATATCCATCAGATGGAATCCTAAATGCCTTCACTGCCACTATAAATCCTACTAAAGGGATTGTTGAAGATGTGGATGAAGAAGAGGACTTGGTGGAGTCAAAATTTGAGAAGATGGATGAACAAGTTGACATCCACACAGCCTATGTGAAATTATGTTGTATAGGTTGGCCACTAAGAAGCTTAGTGAAATGAAGCTTGAACGAGAAGAAATTTCCACAAAGTTTGATGAAGCCAGTCAGACCATTGGAGCACTAAGATTTGAGAATAATTTCTTGGCTGAGAAGACCAAGAAGCTTGAGGTAGAATTGTTCCAAGTCAGAGCTCAGTTGGAAAGGACTTTAAGTGCAAAGCTTGATGAGATGCTCAGTATTCAGAAATCTGCTTTTGATCGAATTGGTTTAGGGTATGATTTCTCTTCTCCTAGTATTGCTTCTACTAGTACTATTGTTTTTGTTTCTCCTACTAATAATGTTGAATTTGGAAACAGTGATGTGAAAAATGTGTTAGTTAGTGAGAACATAGATAAGGGTAAATTTATCATAGAAGCACCCCTTAAGCTGGATAAGAAAGAGACTAAAAACCCTAGGGCTAAGAAGGGAAACACTCAAAAAGCCTAAACAGAAGAAGCAGCATCTCTATCATCATTGTGGAGCAGCTGGACGTACTCGACCTAATTGCTATAAGTGGTTAGCCACTTAACAAAGAAACAGTATGATCTCATTGGGAAACCATAATCAGTTTCCATCCTCCTTTGCTCCTCTTAGAGATCTACTTAAAGCCCACATGTTCTCTTCAAAATTGAATGGTTTCAATTCTTCCCCCTCATCGCAGGATCAAGGGTTTTCAAAATGGAAAGGTTCTTCCAAGGTGTGGAAGGAAAAAGGCTCCAAGTGATTTAGTCACTTTTTCTCTCTTTCTCCCCTTCTTGTTTTTTGTTTTTGCATTACTTGTGTATTTTGCTTTCATATTTTGAGTCAGTTTAGTTTTATTTTCTTTTTTTAACATGTTTTTGTTTGCTTATTTTTTCAGTTTTACTTTATTTTGTTTTTCATAAAAATTAAAAAAAAAAAATACAAAAATAGTGTGTGTTTGTGTACATTGGTATTTGTGTACCTTGGACGGTCATTGAAACAAATTTTTCTAAATTTGGTATCTTTTGTAGCTTAGATGAGCATCTCTATGCACAACTAAGTAAGTGAGCTTTGTGGCTCGTGTTTGTGATGAGTAAGATTAAGTAATCTTTTGTACTTAACACTCATATCACTCTTTTTGATGAGAAATACTAGAAAATCCTAAGAAAAAGGCATAAATAACCATCTCACCAATATTGCCTGCCAATCATGAAATGACATCTGTATGCTTCGGCATAGCAAAAGTGCAATGTCAAAAAGCTTAACATCATTGGGTATTTCTTTTCTCTCTCTTATATACCCATGCATGGTTCGCTTAAAAGAAAAATATGCAAAGAAAAATAAAAGCAAAAAGAATCAAAATACTTTATATATGATTGCAAGCGTGTCTTCTAGGAGATGTGGGAGTTATATGATGTACCTCGAAGGTGATAGTCTTCAGTTAGGATTGTGTGTGAGTTAAAGTGATTTTCTCATATCTCAAATCGTCATAACATGTTGACACTTATGCAATCTTGCAATATTTTTCACACACAACACGTAATATTCTTTGCTACTCTTGATACATGTGCAGGTACAATGTGATTTGGCCATCATAAGGAATACATGTGTTAATGTATGCTCACTAAACTGTCTTAACTTGTTTTTGAAATATAAAATTGGTTAGACTTGTTGTGTGTGTGTGTGTGTGTGTGTGTGTGTGTTTTGGATCTAAATGCTTGACATTTTTCTTGATGAGAGATGATTTTGAGAGCTTAAAATGTTGTTTGGATCTTTGGTTGAGTAGCATGTTTGACTGCATTCATGTCTGTGTTTTTCTCTTCTTTGAAAAATTGTTTTTAAGCAATCTTGACAACTTTTCGATACCTCTCGATAGCTAGGCTATCTATCAAGCCTTTTCAGCTTCCTTTCTCGATAGGTGTTATTGCAACCTCGATCCATTGAGATTCAATCTCGATAGCAGCTTAACAGCTACTCGATCCATCAAGGAAGTTTCTGGATGCTCGATAGCTTCTTGATCCATCGAAGTTTGTTTGCTATGGACACCTCTCGATAGATGCTCGATAGCTATTTCTCACTTTTTAAAGCTCGACACCTCTTGATCCATCGAGCTTTATGGTTTTCTATATAAAGGGTCAGCGCGAATTTTTCTCATTTCTCCACGATCTCTCTCAACATAAAGTGTCTCTCCTTCTCCCAAACACCTCAATCTCAACTTCTTCATCTTCCCCACTGTTTCTTCAGTCTTTTTCTTTATGTATTTAGAACTTTAATTTGTATTGTTGGCAAACCATGATCAAAACAGGTTATTTAGTCTTGTTTAGACTTGCTCAAAGTTGGGTCTTTCATGTAAAGTCAGAATCGAGTGGCTGCAGATGCATTGGTGCATTTCGGCCTGGCTCGATCGATCGAAGGAAAGGCTCGATCGATCGAATCTCGGGCAGAATGCTTTCCTGCAGAATTTTCTAGCTCAGCCCTAACTCATTAAACGTTTTGGGTTTTCTGTTTTTACCGTAGGTTTATAAAGAAAAACCCTAGCCACGTTTTGAGAGTTGCTCCAGTTGTATTGTTGCTCATACTTTTCTGTTTTGTGTAAATCTCTTGTGAGATCTAGAGGAGCTTTCCTTTACACAAAGCTTAGGGTTTTCAAGGTAGAGATTACTTCAATATCTTGATGATCAACTCGGTTGCTACCATTGAAGCTTAAAGAATATCAAGCGTGGGTGCTTGTAGCTGATTGGAGAATCCAAGAAAGAAGGAGTCCGTGGATTCGGAGCTTGCACGTGGTCGTGTCAGTAAGTTCTACTGGTGGGTAGCATTAGGAAGTTAAGCGGGGAACTTGTAAGTCCTTTTGTATGAACTTCGATTCTTTCGCATAGTGGATTCAGGTTTACCTTGAGGATAGCTAGGTCAAATCCTCCCCAGGTTTTTACCGTGTGGTTTCCTGGGTGATCATATCATTGTATCTTTTATATTTCCGCTGCTTTATACTTTTGATATGATTATATGTTTGTGATAACCTAGTATTACTTAAATTGACTAAGTTAATCACTTGGCTAATTAACTAGGTTAATCTAGTTGTTTTAAGGGGTCTAAAACCGTTCAAGTGGTATCAGAGCAGGTAGCTCTCTTGTTAGAGATTTTTTGATCTCTGAGCTGATCCTTGACCCCTGCTGTTATGGATTTTTAGAAAATTATTTTGCTTATATATCAACTTGTCTACTTGTTGTCTTTGCCTCTTGTTGTTTCTATTAAATCTTTCCTTGAGTATCTTGGCATAATCACTTGTGATAAGAATTATTTATGCTATACTGCTTTAACCGCCTTAAAGGCACGTGATTCTTGTCTTTGGTATTTGGATAGTGGTTGTTCCAGGCATATGACAGGAAATAAAAGTTTATTCAAAACTCTCTTTAAAGGAAAGATTGGGACAGTTACTTTTGGAGATGGGAGCAAATCTGTGATTAGAGGTATTGGAACTGTGGATATTCCAGGATTGCCAGTATTTGAAGATGTTTGGTATGTTGATGGACTGAAGGCAAATTTACTCAGCATAAGCCAGATTTATGACAACGGATTAAATGTTCTTTTCACCAAGTACGAATGTGAGATACTTGATGGAGGAGGTAACTGTATGTGTGTTGGTGTAAGGACTGCTGACAACTGTTATGGTATAACACCAAATGTGAACAACAAGTGCTTTAGTGCTAAAATTGATCAAGTTGATTTGTGGCATCAACGATTGGGACATGCCAGTCATAAGCAGTTAGAGAAGATTTCCAAATGTGAGGCAGTTATTGGTTTACCTAAGTTTGAGAAGATAGAGAAGTGCATTTGTGGACCATGTCAGATAGGTAAACAAGTGAAATCCAAGCATTCGTCTGTGGCTAGTGTTCAAACTTCAAGACCTCTAGAGTTACTGCACATTGATCTCATGGGTCCTGCCAGAGTTCAGAGTTTGGGTGGAAAGAAGTATATTCTAGTTGTTGTGGATGATTTTACTAGATATACTTGGGTTGTGCTTTTGAAAGATAAAGCTGAGGCTCCTGAGAAGATGATACATCTGTGCAAGAAATTGCAGGTTGAAAAAGATACTGTGATAGCTAGAATAAGGAGTGATCATGAAAGAGAATTTGTTAATACCAAGTTGGCTACTTTCTGCAATGATCAAGGCACTCATCAAGAGTTCTCTTCGCCCAAGACACCTCAACAAAATGGGATTGTGGAAAGGAAAAATAGGGTTGTACAGGAGATGGCACAGGTTATGTTACACAACAAAAAGTTGCCAAAATCCTTGTGGGGGAGAAGCTGTTAACACTGCTTGTCATACTCTCAATCGTGTGTATTTCAGACCTGACTCCAAGAAACTCCCTATGAACTCTGGAGAGGGAAGAAGCCTGTTGTCAAATATTTCAGAATATTTGGCAGTGACTGCTACATTCTACGTGATAGAGAGAACCTAGAAAAGTTTGATGCAAAAAGTGACAAAGGATATTTTCTAGGGTACTCTTCCACTAGTAGAGCATATAGAGTGTACAATCTGAGAACCAAAACAGTCATGGAATCTTCAAATGTCGTGATAAATGATGAAGTGTGTTCAGAAGCACCTACAGAAAGCACTGCTCTTGCTCATGATAAGTCTTTAGAAGTTGATGATTCACTTCCTGCTGAGTATGTTGGGAAACATAGTGAGGAAGAGTTGTTGGTGTTAAATGATGCAGTTTCAATACCATCAAATTCAGAACCATCCACTCTGGTTCGAGAAACTCAACAGGTACAAAGTGAGCTCAGTCCTCCATCTGAACAGAAAGGTACCTCCACATCTTTAGTAAAAGGTCCATCCTCTAGAGTGAGACTGAATCATCCATCCACAAATATATTGGGTAGTCTGAATGATAACATGAGATTAAGATCAAAAGCCTTGAATGTGATTACTCACTCATGCTATTTGTCCCAATTTGAACCGAAGAAGGTGGATGAAGCACTTCAAGATGCTGATTGGGTAAATTCCATGCATGAAGAACTTCATCAATTCATTCGGAATGATGTATGGGAACTAGTTCCTAGACCGAAGAGTGTAAAGGTGATTGGAACTAAGTGGATCTTCAAGAACAAGTCAGATGAACATGGCACTGTGAGCAGAAACAAATCAAGACTTGTTGCACAAGGGTACACACAAGTGGAAGGAATTGATTTTGGTGAGACTTTTGCACTTGTGGCTAGGTTAGAATCCATCCGGATATTGTTGGCCATAGCAAGTCACCTAAACTTCAAGCTGTATCAAATGGATGTCAAGAGTGCTTTCTTGAATGGGATGCTACAAGAAGAAGTATATGTTGAGCAACCTAAAGGATTTGTTGATCCTCACAGACCGGATGCTGTCTACAAATTGAAGAGAGCTCTCTATGGGTTGAAACAAGCTCCTAGGGCTTGGTATGACAGATTGACTGCATATCTCACTGAACATGGATTCAAAAGAGGATCTGCAGATACAACTCTCTTTATAAGAAAGGATAAGACTGGTTTTGCTGTAGCTCAAATTTATGTAGATGACATTGTTTTTGGTGCTACTAACAATTCTCTTGCTCATTCTTTTGTAGATGAAATGAAGGCAATGTTTGAAATGAGCATGGTTGGTGAACTGACTTACTTTTTGGGATTACAGGTAAAGCAAACGGAGTCAGGAATCTACATCAATCAAGCTAAATATGCAAGAAATCTGGTTAAAAGATTTGGACTGAACAAGGCTGCTCATGCTAGAACACCAATGACTGCTAATGCAAAATTAACAATTGATCCAACAGGTGAGTCTGTTGATGTTACTTTGTATAGAAGCATGATTGGATGTCTTTTGTATTTGACTGCTAGTAGGCCTGATATATCTTTTAGTGTTGGTGTTTGCTATAGATTTCAGTCTAATCCTAAAGTTTCTCATTTAAATGCTGTTAAAAGAATTATAAAATATGTGAGTGGAACCTATGATTATGGATTATTTTATAGTAAGGAGTCTAATTTGTCTCTTGCTGGGTTTTCTGATTCTGATTGGGCTGGGAATGCTGATGACAGAAAAAGCAACACTGGGGGGTGTTTTTATGTAGGAGTTAATCTTGTGGCTTGGATAAGTAAGAAGCAAAATTCTGTTTCTTTATCCACTGCTGAGGCAGAATATATTGCTGCTGGGAGTTGCTGTTCTCAGCTCCTTTGGATGAAAAAGTTGTTGAGTGATTATGGGATTCCTCAAGACACCATGGTTGTCTACTATGATAATTCTAGTGCTATAGATATATCTAAGAATCCTGTTCAGCACTCTAAGACCAAACACATTGAATTTAGATATCACTTCATTAGAGATTTGGTTGAAAAGAAAATTGTTGTTCTTGAATATATCCCTACTGATCGTCAAAATGCTGACATCTTTACCAAACCGCTTGATGGAAGTAAGTTTGAGACACTTTGTCAAGTGATTGGTGTGCTTCGGTGTCCTTAGTATCTTTTGGCTTTCTTGGTCCTTGTGCTTCATTGCCCATTCCTCTGTGACCATTGTTCTTTGGTGTTTTTGTTTTTTTCTAGGACTTGCACTGCATTACATTCATGCATTTCATTCTAGGATTTATTTGTTTTTCTCTTTTTAATGAAAAAAAAAAAGGAGAAAAGGAGAAAGCAAAAATATGTTTGACATTATTTTTCTTGGTTTTTGAAAACAAGGTTGGTCAATTTATTTTCACATAACATGTCTTACGTACCTTATTTAGCTTTGATGAGCTTATTTATTGCACTTGACTAGTTGAAACTTTGTAGTGCATGTTGTGTGAGAAAGATGTTTATGGTGTTTATCACTTTGTCTTAATCTTGAAGTCACATATTGTTTCACTGTCGGACTTGATCCTTTTGAGAAAGGCATAAATAACCATCTCACCACTGTTCACTAGCACATGCACAAAAAGAACATAAGGTGTAGCCTCGGTTTAATTGCTTAATGCTTAAAATTGGTGTGTACTATTAGGCTTGATGCCAATTCACTTAATTAAAAGGCTAAATTCAAGAAACTTACATGATTGAAAGCTTATGTTCTAGGAGATGTGGGAGTTATATGATGTAACTCTTTAGGTGATAATCTCTTTTAAATTCTATGTGATGAATTTTGTAAACTTTGTGATTGATTTCTATTCACATATCACCTCACATGTATCTCAAGTTTTTGCTAGTTTGCACACACTACACAAGTTACTATTTGCTAAACACTGTACATGTTATTGTGTGTGTTTTTGGTCTGACCAACCAAGTTTGAAAATATCTTGAGAATTATGCAAAACATTTTTTTTTTGCTTGAGAAATTAAAGGAAGAACTGGTTGAAACTTTCTTTGGAGAAACTGGGATTAAAATTTGGGTTTTTGAAAAAGCATTCCATTTCATCTCATACTCATGCATTGTGTTTCATTGATGTTAATGCTTTGAGGAGTTATTTTTCAAAAATTGGTTTGAGGTTTTCAAAACTGTAATTTTCCCAAAATACTGTGATCCGTTGCCTATTTCGATCGATCCAGTTTATTTTTCGATCGATCGAAAATTTTAAAATTCCTTTTAAAAATTTCGGAGTGACTCGATCGATCAAAAGTAATTTTTGATCAATCGAAAGTCGTGAATCAGCTTTTTCAAATAGTGTTCTTTGACTAATTCATTACCTTTTCAAAAGTTTTTTTCAAACTTCTTTTCTCTCTCCGACAAGGCAAGGATCTACAGTGAATTTTTGTCGTTTTCCTCCAAATTTTTTGTAAAGTTTCTCTTCCCTCAAGCCGGTAAGTCTCTTTTGCCCCTCATTTTTGAGTTTATTTGCATTTTTCATGCATTTTCTCTCTAATTTTCGGACCTCTCTAAATTTGGGATTTTTGATGTTTCATGCCCAATTTTGTGCTATTGATCAATGGGTTTTTATGGGGACATGTTATAAACTTGATTGTGATAGTTTAATTTGATCAATTTTGGGTTTTGTGAGAAATTGAAATTTCTAGGGTTTATGTTTAGTTCCGAATTGGGGATTTTGTTCAATTAGGTTGAAATTGATGAAATTGGCTTGTTGATTGGATGTAATTAGGCATTATAATCTATGTGTCATGTTTTGTAATGCTTAATTCATCCTTGTACTTCAAAATTTTTCAAGTGGTTTTCAAATTTTTGGGGTTTTTTGTTAGAAACTCTATGCTCAAGCCATTTTTGTTCAATTCAACTTAATTTTGAACTTTGTTTACTGCATTAGTACATGCATCATGCCATTTTAACTGTTCATGCATCATATAGATTTTTGCTCTATATTTTTATGCTAACTTGTAGTCTGCCCTTGGTTTTTTATTTTTTTCTCTCTGTTGTTTCTCTCTTGTGTCTCTGTCCTTTCCTTAGTATCATGCCTAGGAAGACTAGGGCTCGTAGGTCTATCCCCTCACCTACTCCTTCCCCTCCTTCTTTTGACCGTGAGAAATTTCCTTATGAGAAAAACTAGGAAGTTTTTGAGAAGCTGAACCTTAGGCATAAGATCTGGTCTGAGCGATCTGTTGTACTAGATGAGTTAGATCCTGTCATTAGGAAAAACATAGAGCGTCGGGGCTGGTTACCCTTGGTGGATATTTCTGATCCTCCTCCACCTGCTACCTTGATCTGAGAGTTCTTCTCGAACATCTCGATCCGCGTCTATGATTCCAACACTTTGGTAAAGAGTTGGATACGAGGCGTAGAGTACACCATTACTCCTACAGTAATGGCTGATGCTCTAGGGGTACCTTTGGTCCAGCATCTTGTCTACCCCTATGATGAGTCTCCTGTTTTGAGTGATGTCATGTCTTACATCACTGGGTCATCTATCCAGTGGGGTTCTGATTCTCGGATCACCACTGCTGAGCTTTCTGAGCTACACTATCTTTTCTTTAGGATAGCGTGTCACTGTTTTTGGCCCATTTCTCATCTGCACACCATTCCTCTCGAGAGGTGTGTATTTCTGTACGCTCTTGTTACTGATGCTTCTATCAGTTTTCCCCACTTGTTCCTTCGTTCTTTGAACGAAGTGTATAGGAGTTCATCTTCTGCTCATGCACTTGTTCATCCTATTTTTATTCATAGGATTCTTCTTTATTTAGGTCTAGTGGTTTTCCCTTCCTCGGAGCCTGTGCATGTCATCGGTCCCATAGGTGCGTCTTTCCTTAGACAGAGGGCTGCTCATCTTCGAGCTGGCTCTAAACACCCTAAGTCTGAGCCTTCTGGGTCCGCTCCTCCTCCCTCTTCTTCTATAGGTCCTACTAGTAAGGACGTTCCTGATCCTGATGCTGCTGCTATTCCTCCACCTCCATCGGATGACTTTGATATCCGTCGTACCTTGGAGACAGTCGTGACCGTTCAGGCGGCTCATGGTCAGCTTTTGGTGGACCTTTTTGACGAGATCCGAGTTTTACGAGCTGATCTAGCGCATCTTCGATCACCCTCACCACCTCCTTTTGATGATGGATTGTGATTGCCTTTTGGCATTCCGACACAAAAAGGGGGAGTAGAGTTTGTAAAGGAGTTTTGTAGTTAGGGAGATTTTTTTTGTTTTGTGGAGTAGATTGTATTTAGGCGCTTCACCTTGTATATCAGTTTTTTTTTTTGGATATTCATGTTAGAGGGAGTAACATTGATTGATATACATGATTTTTTTGATTCTTATTTCTTTGGATTCACTGTTTATTGATTTATATTCTATGAGTTATTCATTGATATATGTCTTTGTTATGTGTTGTGTGAATCATCCAAGAATGTTATATCTGTTTATATACTATTTTTTGTCACACATGCGTTTATGCGTTTGTTGAGTATTTCAGGAATATACAGGTTGATTCAATTGAGCTGCTGTCTACACTTGCAACTGATGGATAGTAGTTTGGATTGAATTTTAGTCTTTTGAGCATTATTTTGTAAAGGGCTGTTTAATTGTTAACTTTGAGCTTATTGTTTGTGTTTTGTCACGAATTGCCAAAGGGGGAGTTTGTTAGGTTCTAAAGATTTAGGATTTTATGTATTTAGAACTCTAATTTGTATTGTTGGCAAACCATGATCAAAACAGGTTATTTAGTCTTGTTTAGACTTGCTCAAAGTTGGGTCTTTCATGTAAAGTTGGAATCGAGTGGTTGTAGATGCATTGGTGCATTTCAGCCTGGCTCGATCGATCGAAGGAAAGGCTTGATCGATCGAATCTCGGGCAGAATGTTTTTTTGCAGAATTTTCCAGCTCAGCCCTAACTCATTAAACGTTTTGGTTTTTCTGTTTTTACCCTAGGTATATAAAGAAAAACCCTAGCCACGTTTTTAGAGTTGCTCCAGTTGTATTGTTGCTTATACTTTTCTGTTTTGTGTAAATCTCTTGTGAGATCTAGAGGAGTTTTCCATTACACAAAGCTTAGGGTTTTCAAGGTGGAGATTACTTCAATATCTTGATCATCAACTTGGTTGCTACCATTGAAGCTTAAAGAATATCAAGCGTGGGTGCTTGTAGCTGATTGGAGAATCCAAGAAAGAAGGAGTTCGGAGATTCGGAGCTTGCACGTGGTCGTGTCAGTAAGTTCTACTGGTAAGTAGCATTAGGAAGTCAAGCGGGGAGCTTGTAAGTCCTTTTGTATGAATTTCGATTCTTTCGCATAGTGGATTCAGGTTTACCTTGAGGATAGCTAGGTCAAATCCTCCTCAGGTTTTTACCGGTGTGGTTTCCTGGGTGATCATATCATTGTGTCTTTTATATTTCCGCTGCTTTATACTTTTGATATGATTGTATGTTTGTGATAACCTAGAATTGCTTAAATTGACTAAGTTAATCACTTGGCTAATTAACTAGGTTAATTTGATTGTTTTAAGGGGTCTAAAACCGTTCAAAGATCAAGAAGATGCTTGGTCACAAAACCCTACGGTATACAAACACAGCACCTTCTTCAGAAGAGATAAACTAGGGCAAAACTTTGTGTCCGGTCACAATTTTCTTGAACAAACTTTGCTCAATGCTTGTGCAAATTGTGAACTCTTTGATGACCCTTAAAACAATCCTTTTATATGTCCAGGATTAAGAGAAAAGAAGGCCCAAAGACACATTCACGGATTCCAATAAAATTATATCAGAATTCTGAAATTCTTAAACCTCGACAGATAGGAGGTGTCGAGCAAGTGTCCAGCACACGGGCTGAATAGCTTTTTAAACCTCGACACATGCTAGCTGTCAAGCTTTAATGAACTTGCACTTCTTCAGCTTGTTTCTTGGACAGACTTGATGACTTCAACACTTGATCTTGAGACACAGTTTCTTGAAGTAGTAAAAACACCTAGATTTACCCAATTACAAGTAAAGTGCATTTTGTCTAAGGATTAGCTAATTACATAAAAGAATAATATATGTTCTTTACAAGTGAACCACATATGTCCTAACAGTCTTTACACCAAGTGTTTTGTGACCAAGGAGCTTCATTGTTAATGAACTGAAGAACTTTGCAATCAATATCAACCAATGAGTCAATTACTTACCAAAATTATTAAATGTAGGACTCACAAACAATAATATTAGAGTTGGCAAAGAAAAAAAAATTTCATAATTGCCCACATGGGTTCCTTGATGAAAGCTCGAAAATGTGTTGAAAACACAAGAGCTGTTTAGACCCCTAAATTAAAGTTACGGCTTGGTTGATTTTACACTAACTTAATACTAAGTGCGGAATAGTGTGAACACAAGTGTATAAGCAAGACAACTACTTTAATCCATATTTAAAGCAACACAACAATAAAAATGAAATGAACAAGAGTAGGGAAGAGAGATGCAAACACAGATAACACCGAGACGTGTTATCGAAAAGGAAACCGAAGAACTCGGTGAAAAACCTCTCTGCCGCCCTCCAAGCAGAAATCAATCCACTAGACAATCAGTTGGGATACATGGGTTAGCAAGAGACCCTTCAAGCCTAATCTACCCGATGTACCTAAGCCCTCCAAGCTCCTACTCTAACAAGGCTTCTCGGAACCATGTCTTGTCCAGCTTTTTGGATCCCGCAATACGCCCGATTGCATCCAACAAGCCTCATCGGCTTCTTTTGGCAAATCCCCAAAGCTTCCCAAGCTCCAAAACACTCTCTACACTCTAAATAGGTGTGGGTTGTTTTTGGGTACAAATCTACTCTCAAGGTATGACAATGGAGAGGGATGGAGAAGAGGCTACAATGATTTCTCACTAAGGATGAGTAGCTCTCTCTCTAAAAGATGGGTGTGTGTGTTGTAGAAAACCTATCTAGGGTTTTTCTCTCTGAATGACCTCCTTTACATTTGTGGGTAATGATGGTATATATAGTATGGGTGAAGGGTAAGAAAGTCACTCTTAAAAATCCTCCAAGCAGAAAGTTTCGCGACTATCTTGCGGGAAGGCCTTACCTGCGATACACTCGTGAAAACGACAGCTTGGCACGACTCTTCAGCTTCCAGTCATGTGCTCCTCACATGGCTCTTTCGCGGGTTAGCTTCCAACGAGACACCTGCGAGATCCACTGATTCTTCATTTAAGCTTGAATCTTCACCAACTTGATACTAAACCTAATACAATAAACTCCCACAAAATACAAGGAACATAATTAAAGCAAATATAACACATTTTGTCATGGAATAAAGCCAACATAAAACATAGTTGTAAATTACAACTTTACAATATCCCCCTTTGGCTATTCCGTGACAAAACACCTTATAACAGACTCTAAACTTAAACGTGAGTTTGGGAACAATGGCAAAACTCACTCACACATAAATCTAAAAGTTGTGATGCACTTGGAACACATATACCTGTAACCTGAAACACTTGCACAAAACGCATTAGACCCTCAAGGTAAATCAAGTGATAAAAGGACAAGTATAATGTAACAAGTAAAAAGCGATCAAGTACATGTTGTAAAACATATGAGCAACTTGATCAAACATAAAAACAGTCATATGGAAATGACCACAATGATCATATAGCAAAGCAAATGATCATCCGAACATGCAACCAATAAAGCACAATAGCATAAGGATAAAAGCATGTCCAACACAAAAACATGATGCAATGAGAGCAATAAAGCATATCAAAGCACCATAAAGCAACGAGAAAACAAGCATAAAGTAAATCAAGGTTTTTAAAAAAAAATCTCTTTATCCCCTTGGTATATGCATCTCCCTTATGGCTTTCTCTCCCTACGAATGTGTACAATGTAGAATTTCTCCCCCTAAGAGTGTGCACATGAGTCATATAGAAATGACGATACTCTCCCCCTTTTTGTCACAAATAGACAAATTAATTAAAAGGAAGGAGGGACAAAAATATGAACAAGGGTAAAAGATGATGCATTAGGGGTGCAAGACATATGAGAAAATGAAGCTCAAACATAAGACAAAACATTTAAAAAAATGCTACAAAGCATAAAGAACATGATATGCTAAGGATGATGAAACATGATATAAATCTAGGCATGACAAAGACACAAGAACATGTTATATGTGCTAAAAGGTCTAAAAAGACTTAACTAGCATGAGTGAATGCAAAAAAACATGTCAAGTGTTCAAGTGTGTGCAACAAAGGTGCAACTAGTGTGCATGTGAGATGCATGACCAATTGACTAATGCATGAATAAGCACTCACGGGGTGCAGTGTATAAAACACACAACCAATGATTAAAATATGATAAACATAAATAATTATGGTGATCCCCAAAGTTTGGTACTCATCGGAGTCCAAAACAACGAGAAAATGTCATTCGGGCATTTTATCAAACACTTAGAGTGCATACACTACACATGTATGATAAACAATGCAAGAACATATGAAAAACTTGCCTAAAGACATGTTATTTTTGCCACAAGGGGCCAACATCCAAAACAAATCATCATTTAAAACAAAGCCCAATTAAAAAGATTGACAAAAAATAAGTTTTCCAACTCCCATTTGAGAAAATCCCAACTATGCACATAAAACCCCCAAAACATAATCTAAGGATCAAAATCAATTAAAAAAAGTTAAATATTACCTTAGAGATGTTTATGGAATGTAAAACACTTGAAATTATGTGGGTTTTGATGTAGAAACATTAAAACAGGGGTTTGGGAGAAGATGAGAGGCGTTTAAAACAAATGACCCACGAAATGCCCTTTAAAAAGCTGATCTAGAAATTTTCGCGGGAAGCTTATTCGCAAAGTACTAGCGAAATTTCGCTAGTATCTCGCTGGTAAGCCTTTCTCGCGAAACAGTCGCGAAATAGTCGCGAAACTCTCTGTCCAAAGCTAAAAAACTTGAGAATTGGACCATTTAACTCCTAGTTGAGCCTATATATGAAATAGGTCACGAAAACACCCAGAAAACATATTTTTCACACAAAAACACTTTAAAAAATTTGAAAAACATAGGTGATACAAATCACTTCCAAAAGCAAACAAAAATCTTTTTGGTTTGAACCACATATGGTTGAGCACACACACATCACATTTGAACATGTATAAACACACAAATGAAATAGGCATTCATTGAACATTAAACTTGTGTGTTGTGTGTGTGAATCAAGTGTGGAATAGTTCTTAGACCAGAGTGAAGCTTCAATGATCCATTCAATCAAGTCATACACAACTGGTACTAAATTAAATGGTCTATCTCAATTATAGAAATGAACATATATGACCTCCCACACATTGATTACAAAACTTAGAAGCTTTTCATTTGGCTTCTGAATAAATCATAACATTTGATCCATTTAGGATAATACATCTCTTTTTGAGATTGGTGCTTGAAATTTTTGATATTTCAACATTGAGAAATAGCCTTTGGCTTTTTGAGCACCATACATTTCAAAACAAAAGTCGCTTTCCCTTTTTCCTAGTCAAATACTAGTATGTGCGACAGGCTTTTGCAGCTCAATATCTCTTTTCATTTGGAGATTTACATTTGGTGAGCTCTTTTGCAAAAACATAAAAATAAAGTGGGAAGATATATAGGCACAAGTCTATGCAAGTATCAAGACCATCAAGACTATTAACCAATCATTCATGACAAGCTTGAAGATCTATTTACAACAATCACACATAGTTTTCAAGATATCTCCCACACAGATAAATGTGCATATAAAAACAAGCTAAGCTCGTAAATGCGCTACGCCATTAGTACGAAGGTACTAGGCCAAACTCACATGAGATATGTGCTCAAACATATACGATCAAACTTTTTGAATTTTTAACTTTTTATGTGGTTTTGAATTTTTTACACATAAAACAAAGACATAAAAGTAAGATCTAAAACAAAAGCAATGCATACAAAGAATGCAAGATGCACAATATGTATGAAGATATGACATTCAATGCATGAAGGGTCCTACAAAGATCGAAAGAATTAGATCAAAGACCAAAAGAGCAAAGCTCAACCATAGGAACCCTTCCTCATCCAAACGGAATGATTGTTTAGAATGAGTGTCTCATGAAAAGTGAGACGAGGGTTGGAAGAATGAGAACCGGAGATGCACATGGACAAGGAGGCAAAAACATTAAAAACTTTCTTCAACAACTTACCATTTTCCCCAAAATCCGGTTTAGCTTTTATATCACAACTTCCAAACAGCTCAAGTTTCTCTTTTCTTTTAATTCTTTTAAGAGCTTGAAACTTAGAGCAATGCGGTTTTAGATGACCAAAGACACCACAATGGTGACAAACAAGGTGTTTAGGTCCACTAGGCCTTTTGGGAAGGGATCTAGCAACATGAGTTTGTTCTCTCTTTAACTTATGACATTGAGGTCATATATGACCAATTACACCACAATGGTGGCAAGTAGGAACAAACTTAGATCCACTCAATTCCCTAGGATGTGACCTAAACAGAGGCTTTGACTTAATAGTCTTTCTCTCCACTTTTTGATTTCTTTTATGTGGAGGAATGTACACCGAGTTGTCCTTTAAGGTAGAACACACATTAGGCACAAAATCGGGTACCACAACATGATTGCAACATATATCTTCATCCTTTTTAACAATATGTTTAGCAATCAAATACTTGGCATGCATCTTAAGAGATTCATTTTCAGATTTAAGATCATCAACAAGTTTGTTAGACAAAACAAGTTTAGCATCCAAGTCCATATTCAAATATTTAAACTCTTTCAGCTTTTCAAGAGAATTTTCAGTAAGTTTCTTATATTTTTCAACCAATTTGTTGGATTCATTGAGCTTAGCAATCAAATCATCATTTTTACAAAATAACTTAAACTCTTTTGAAACTGCTTAGCATTTTTCTTTAAGAGTTTGGTGCTAGAAATATCAACAACACCCAAAGATTCATGTAACATAGCATCACAATCATGAGGATTATCACTCATAGAGGCATTTTCACAAACACGTGGCACATTACATTCATTACCAACCAAATCATACAAAGAGGCATACAAAGCACAATCCATGGCAAATAAATACAAGGGGTCAAGGATCACACTCAAGTATTTAAACCACAGAGAGTGTACCTGCTCTGATACCAATTGAAAGCTCAAAAATGTGTCGAAAACACAAGAGCTGTTTAAACCCCCAAATTAAAGATACGGCTTGGTTGATTTTACACTAATTTAATACTAAGTGCGGAATAGTGTAAACACAAGCGTATAAGCAAGACAACTACTCTAATCCATATTTAAAGCAACACAACAATAAAAATGAAATGAACAAGAGTAGGGAAGAGAGATGCAAACACAGATAACACCGAGACGTGTTATCGAAGAGGAAACCGAAGAACTCGGTGAAAAACCTCTCCGCCACCCTCCAAGCAGAAATTGATCCACTAGACAATCAGTTGGGATACATAGGTTAGCAAGAGACTCTCCAAGCCTAATCTACCCGATGTACCCAAACCCTCCAAGCTCCTAGTCCAACAAGGCTTCTCGGAACCGTGTCTTGTCTAGCTTTCCAGATCCCGCAATACGACCGATTGCATCCGCCAAGCCTCACCGACTTCTTTTGGCAAATCCCCAAAGCTTTCCAAGCTCCAAAACACTCTCTACACTCTAAATAGGTGTGAGTTATTTTTGGGTACAAAGCTCCTCTCAAGATATGACAATGGGAGAGAGAAAGAGAAGATTCTAGAATGATTTCTCACTAAGGATAAATAGCTCTCTCTCAAAAAGATGGATATGTATGTTGTAGAAAACCTATCTAGGGTTTTTCTCTCTAAATGACCTCCTTTACATTTATAGGTAATGAAGATATATATAGTATGGGTGAAGGGTAAGAAAGTCACTCTTAAAAATCCTCCAAGCAGAAAGTTTCGCGACTATCTTGCGGGAAGTCCTTACCTGCGATACACTCGCGAAAACGACAGCTTGGCACGACTCTTCAGCTTCCAGTCATGTGCTCTTCACATGGCTCTTTCGTGGGTTAGCTTCCAGCGAGACACCCGCGAGATCCACTGACTCTTCATTTAAGCTTGAATCTTCACCAACTTGATACTAAACCCAATACAATAAACTCTCACAAAATACAAGGAACATAATTAAAGCAAATACAACACATTTTGTCATGGAATAAAGCCAACATAAAAGATAGTTGTAAATCACAACTTTACACTTGAAAACAATGTATACTACTTTATATGTTACTATTCATATAAACTAATAATTGTTTAAAAAAAAAAAAAATAAATTATGCATTTTTAGGGATTGCCACATCAATTATACTTTCTAGAATTTTATATTATTATTTTTTTATCTTAATTTATGAGTGTCTATTATACACTCACTACTACTATGCACCCTTGCACACACATAAAAAAATAACAAGATTTCCAACTAAGAAATTGAGATTTAAAGTCACGATTCTTATAATTTTTTTATGTGAATGCAAGAGTGTGCATATTAGCATACGTGTACCAGAATTTTTCCTTAATTTATTGCTTTCCTAGTAGCTATAAGCCATAGTCCTCTACTTTTATTCATTTTGCAAGGAATCAAGTCTTTCTTTTGCAAAGGTTCCCAGCTGTCTGGAGTTCTTGCATAGTTTTACTAGAAAAAGATCTGCATTACTTCTTCTATTTGTAAGACAAAAAGCACTCTCTATATATGCGTACAGGTGAATTATCTGCTGGTATGGAGTTCTTTCCTAGTTTTATCTTCTTGATTTATGACTTTCCCATAGGTAATGTCTCGCTTTTACTTTTTCTTCAATTTGCAAGGCAAGTCTTTTTGTGCTACTCGAAAACTATTCTTTACTTGGCAAATCGAGTTTCCTGGCTTTATCTTAGTTGATTACTTTCCTAAATGAAAGCTAATATTTACTCTCTTGCTTTTATTTTCTCTTCAAAACTTGCAAGGTATCTCTCTTTTGTGCAAGGGAAAGATGTCTGTTGTATTCTTTACTTGGCAGTTGAGGTTTGGAATTATGCATTAAACTAAAACTTAATTTTTTTGGGGGAAAAAAAACTTAATTTCTATGTTTGCTTTTTAGTTGGAGTTCTAAATTTATATATATATATATATATATTGAATATTGCCCTGTTGATTAGTATACAGTAAACTGTTTAATCCTTCATGTAATTTCTGGGGATTAATCTACTGTTTATTACAACAAATGAATTCCGTGTGGTATCCCATGCAAGCAAGGCAGAACAAATAATTAAACTGCATCAATCAATTAAAAAAAAAAACTGCAACAAATTAAGAAGTTGTACTTATTAGGATCTTTCATCAAACATGGAAAGCCTTTTGGTCAAATCGTACTGATTAGTGATGGAGGGTTGTATCCGGAATAGTTTGTGGAGGAATTGCGTGTCACATTGTGAAGACATATATCTGTTGCGCAAAAGTATGACTAGCTGTGGTTAAGAAAATTTGTATGCACTTTCTTTTTAATGAGTTACAGATAGCGCCAGAGAATACAAACCTTTCACTTTTCTTCAATTTGCAAGCAATCAATTCTGTTTATGCAAAGTTTAGTTTTCTGGAAGCATATTCTTCAATGATTTATGTTAAAGGCTATAATTTAAGGTGCATTTTATATTTTTTTAAAATATTTTTTTATGCATGTTTATTAAAGAAAAAATTATCTATCTACAAATAATAAATAATAAAAAACACAAATAATTATAAGGAAATTTTTACGTGCAAACTAATGAATTATTATAGGTTTATTTTTCATTTTGAAAAGTATGCATTAATATGCACCTCATAATTGAATATTAACCAATAAATTAGGGCACCGGTTAACAAGACAATCACTAAATTTGCAAGACAGTCCCTTCATGCAAAGTCCGCACATATATGTACTTTTTCTTTAATTTGCAAGACAGTGTCTCTTTGCTTGAAGATGAATTCTTTCCTCGCTTTATCTTCTTAATTGATGACTACTTTTAGTCTTTCACCTATTTGCTTTGTCTTGCTTTTACTTTTTCTTCAATCTGCAAGGCAAGGCTCGTTGTGCTGCTCTAAAATTATTCTTTACTTGGTAATTGGAGTTTTTCTCATGGCCTTATCTTAGTATTGATTACTTTCCTATATGAAAGCTTAACTTTATTTGCTTTTATTTTCTTTTCAACTTGCAAGGCATACCTCTTTTGTGCGAATGGGAGGTGTCTGCTGCTATTCTTTACTTGGCAGCCGAGGATTTAGAAACAATAGTTTCCTCAAAAAAAAAAAAAAATAATGATAATAATAATAATAATAATAAATAAAGAAAGAAAGAAGAAGAAGAAAGGTTTAGAAACAATATATATTGTTTATATTGTTTTTATAAAAGAAACAATATATATAGTTTTTTTTGTATAGCCAAAAAAGAAGAAGAAAACATTAAGTCTATATTTTCCTAATTCAAAACAAAGATTTATTTTATTAAGTACATCTGTGAAACAATGTTTTAAATTATATTAATCTTAATAAAGGAATATTTATAATAAAAAACTGATCAAATTTTTTTAAGTTTAATAAATTTGAAATTGCACAATATTAGAGTATTAATAGATATATTTTCTTTATAAATCATGAAAGTAATGAAACATATTTAAAAAATTCTATTAACACTACAAAAAACTGAAGCTATAGTAGCGTTTTTAAATTGCGGCGATAGCCCTAAAAATAGTCGGTATAGACCCAAATGGGCTATCCTAGCGCTTTTTTTCCTGACGCTTCGTAGCGCTACTTAACGAGTATGACAATAGGTCCGATTGAAACCCTATCTCAGTGCTCTTTTAGAAGTGTTGGGATATCATTCATCAGCAATTTCAAAACCTATACTAGCGCTTTTTAAAAAATGAAAACTGTCGTAGTAGGGGCACCTATAACAGCAGTTTTAAAATTGTTGCTATAGGACTTTTTTATATTTTTCTCATTTAACATTTAACGGTAGTTTTCAATACCTTATACCGGCACGTTTTTGCTTCTTAAAACCTTTGTAATAGGCCAGACCTACACTTACGGTTTCAAAACTAGCACTATAGAAAATTTAAGGAAATAGAAATATATCATATACCAGTGGTTTTAAAACTACTATAATGGGCTAGGCCTACGCTTGCAGTTTCAAAAACGTCACTATAGGGAATTTAAGGAAATAGAAAATATCCTATACCAGTGGTTTTAAAACTGCCACTATAGTTTTTTTTTTTTTTTTTTTTAAATTTCCAGGCACTTATATTGTTTTCTAGCATTTTGCTTTAACATCCTGTTTATTGGTAATCAAAATACATTACCAAATACATAAAAGGATCCACTTTAAACAAACCAACTATTTATATACACCATATAAATTAATATATGCCAAAATAATACATTCCTCAAGTGTAGAATGTTATGCCCAAAATAATACATTCCAAATGTCTAGAATGTTATAATAAAGTTTTTAACTATGACATATTTATATATATTGTGGGGTCAGAGAATTTGACAACCCCGGCCCACTTTATACCAAGCCCAAGGCCCATGCCGAGGAGGAAGAAACGCCCGAGGACGAAGTGAGAAAGTCCAAATTGCCCAGGGACGTTGCCGAGGACAATCCTCTCCTCGGCCAGCCGAGACCGTAGAAAGGAGAAGCAACAGGCCACCAAAGGCAGCCTTCCAGAGCATCTCAAGAGAAAGAACAAGTACAATGTGTCAGCCATGGAAGCATGGTGGAGGAGCAAGTCCAGGATGAACTGTCACCTCCACATTAAATGCCCACAACTAACGTTCTGGCCGCATTAATGAGGAAATGACCCCTGAACAGTGCAGCCTTGGTTGCTGCAACCCACAGAAAGAATGGGAAGGCGGCTGATGGGACAAGCACTCAAGTAGTGACCTGCTTGATCAACAAATGTAGGGCTAAGATCAACTGAAATGGGGTATATAATGTAAGAAATCCTTCTGGAAAGAGGATGGACAATTAGAAGCATAGAACACTGTAGCAACTGGTATCATCACTGAAACCTTTGTAACAAATCATTGAAGAAGTAATAAGAATTACCAGCTCCTAAGAGGAGGACCGAGGACAGAATTTCACACTTTAATCCACGTCCCTGTTATTCAGTCCACTTGCAACCGTGTTTAGTTGTTGTAATCCTCACTAGGGCCTAGTTCTTCAATCCACTCTCTACAAATTCATTGTATTGGGCTAGTTGGATCTGAGTCCACTCCCCAACAGTGGAAGTGCTCAAATCCAGTCCCTACAATTGGCGTTGTCTGTGGGAAGAACTTGTGCGTTAGTAAGGGCAACAGTCAAGCATGGTAGGATCAGGCCCTCATCAAGTAGGATCCCATCGGCCTAAACTGGCTGGATCCCAACAACAGGGTAACTTCGCCAACCCTGAGCGTGACCGAAACGAAGAGAACGGAAGGTTCCGAGAGGGAAGTGTGCACACCACTTAGACCAGCAGAAGTCACTCTCGTGCGGGCAGTCACGTGCTCCAAAGACAAAATAACAACCGGGCCCTACAATCAGAAGAGGTTAAGAGTCACGTATCCCAGAGACAGGATGATAAGCAGGCCATGCAGCGAGAGATAGACGACTTGAAGAGAAAGTTGCGCCATGCACAACGAAGGCGATCTCGACCTAGCCCTAACCTGCCCTCTGACGATGAAAGTGACGATGACTATAGGCAGAGATCAAGAACTCCTCCAAGCGAGACTTTCTCCCACGAAGAAGAGCACTACCGGAGGCGCGAACATAAAAGCCCATCCCCTAGGGGCTTGGGATACGATGCCATGAGTAGAGCGCTAGACCAACTCTCCAAGTCGCCTTTCACACGCCATATAGAAGGGGTTGCACTTCCTCGACGTTTCCAGCAACCAACCTTCACCATCTATAACGGCAAAACAGACCCCGTGGAGCATGTGAGCCAGTTTAACCAAAGGATGGCTGTCCATTCAAAAAACGAGGCACTGATGTGCAAGGTTTTCCCATCTAGGTTAGGACCAGTGGCGATGAGGTGGTTCAACAGCTTAAAGGCAAACTCCATAGATTCGTATAAGCAACTAACCTAAGCCTTTGGCTCCCGTTTCGTCACAAACAGCAGAGCTCCTCGCCCCGTGAGTGCATTGTTGTCTTTATCCATGCACGATGGAGAAACTCTAAAGGCCTACTCGGACAGATATTAGGAGATGTATAATGAAATGAACGACAATTTTGATGATGTCGCCATCAGCACCTTCAAAAATGGCCTCCCAACCGGGCACAGCTTGAGGAAATCTTTGACTGGCAAGCCTGCCACCAGTATGCGCCAACTGACAGACTGAATCGATAAGTACAAACGAATAGAGGAAGACTAGCTGCAGGGCAAAGGAAAAGAGAAGGCTATCCCTCAGGTGAGGAGGGATTTCAAGTCGAACTGATACAACAGCACTCGCCCGAGGAGGGACTTCATGGGGCAATCTGGAGCAGCCAACACACAGACTGTCAATGCCGTATTCCGAGAGCCAGTGCACAGGGTGTTGGAGAAAATCAAGAACAAGCCATACTTTAGGTGGCTGAATAAGATGGTAGAGGAATCCACGAGGCGCAATCAGAACCTTTATTGCCAATACCACCAGGACCACGGACATACCACAGAGAACTGCAGGAACCTCCGGAACTATCTGGACCATCTAGTCTGAGAAGGAAAGCTAAGGCACCTTCTGCATCATTCTAGTGGTCATTAAGGCCAGACCCATTAGGAGCCCTAGAGAGATAATGCCCTAAGGGTGTCTGTAGGGACGATCAATGTAATCTTGGCCGTGCTAAGAAGAATAGGCACGTGCCCTTCACGAGTGTTGTCTATGGCTCAACTGCCTGCCGAGGAATCCCAGCCAGAGCCGAAGAGGGCTAGAAAGAATTTTCACCTAACCCTGAGTTTTTCAGAGGAAGAAAAGATTGAGACCACCCAGCCCTATGATGATACTTTGGTGATCACTCTTAGAATCAGGGACTATGATGTGAAAAGGGTGATGGTGGATGATGGCAGTGCGGCCTAGGTTATGTACCTGGACCTCTACAAGGGGCTAAGGTTGAAACCGGAAGACCTAGCGCCCTATAGCTCTCCCTTGATGAGTTTCAACGGGAAGCTTGTTATTCCAAAGGGCATGATTAGGCTACCCATCCAGACTGACCCAGAGATAGTGGAGGTAAACTTTATCGTGGTGGACACCTACTCTCCATATATGGCCATTGTCGGCAGACCCTGGCTCCATATCTTAGGGGCTGTTGCCTCCTCATTGCATCAGAAGGTGAAATTCCCGTCAGGGGACCAGGTTCTCGAAATTCGTGGCTGCCAATCTGCGGCAAGGCAATGTACGGTGGCCGTCATTTCACATCGACTCGACGCGGAGCCCTCGGCCATTACTAAAAAGAACTTATAGCACTCAAAGGCCCCGTGTCTTCTCTTGATGCAGCGGCCAAGGAGGAAAAATACGAAGATCTAGAGAAGGTGGTCATTGGTGGTGACCCAGAGAAGTTCTTTCAGGTTAAAGCCCAGCTGCCTCTTCGAGAGAAGGAGGAGTTGGTTGAGTTTCTCAAGAGAAACATTGACGTATTCGCATGGGACGCCTATGATGCTCTAGAGATTGATCCAGCCTTCATCTGTCACCATCTTAATGTCAATCCGTCCATCATTCCCAAGAAGCAACCACCTCGGCGCCCATCAAGAGGGCACGCTGACGTGATTAGGGATGAAGTGAAGAAGCTTAAGCATGCAAGGGCTATCAAAGAGGTTTTTTACCCCGAATGGTTGTCCAATACTGTGGTGGTCAAGAAGAAAAGTGGAAAATGGTGAGTTTGCGTAGACTTCACAGACCTGAATAAGGCATGCCCAAAAGACCCATTCCCCATGCCTCGGATAGACTAGCTGGTGTACGCAACTGTAGGCCATCCTCGGATGAGCTTCTTAGATGCCTTTCAAGGCTACCATCAAATACCACTAGCCCTGGAGGATCAGGAGAAAATAGCCTTCGTGACACCTAGTGGGAACTACCACTACAAGGTAATGCCATTCGGTCTGAAGAACGCGGGGTCCACTTATCAAAGGATGATGACGAGGATGTTCGAGCCGCTGTTGGGCAAGTGCATGGAAATCTATGTTGATGACATGGTGGTGAAGAGTAAAGTGGAGGCTCGCATTTAGGAGACCTCGGCAACGCCTTCGATGTCTTGAAGAAGCACAAGCTGTATCTAAATGCTTCAAAATGCTCATTTGGTGTGGGATCAGGCAAGTTTTTAGGCTACATGGTTACTCATAGAGGAATCGAGGTTAACCTTGACCAGATCAGGGCTATTAATGATTTAAAACCACTACAAAATCCCAAAGAGGTCCAAAAGCTTACTGGAATTATCACAGCCTTGAATCGATTCATTTCCAGGTCGGTGGATAGATGCAACCCTTCTATCTCTTCATCAACAAGTGGAAAGAATTTGAGTGGTCTGAGGACTGTATCGTGGCCTTCCAGCAACTCAAGGAGTATCTGTCCAGACCACCTATCATGTCCAGTCTTGAGGCTGATGAAGTCCTGTACGCATACATCGCTATGGCCCCTCATGCTGTGAGCCTGGTGCTAATACGCGATGACAATGGGCTCCAAAAGCCAGTCTATTACGTGAGCAAGTCCCTACATGAAGCTGAAGTTCAATACTTGCCTTTGGAGAAAGCCATACTAGCTGTGGTCCACGCCATGCGAAAGCTTCCCCATTACTTCCAAGCCCACACAATGGTTGTTCTAACTCAATTACCCCTGAAGTCTGTACTTCGGACTGCCATATGGAAGGATTGCCATATGGAGCACGATTCTGGGGGCTTTCGACATCAAGTATATGCCTCGAACCTCTATAAAGGGCCAGGTTCTGGCTGACTTAGTGACCGAGTTTGCTGAACCATCAGTAGAGGCAGTAGCAGAGAAGCGAAGCATGGATGGAAAATCGGTTGGGGTAGTCTCCATGGCAAAACCCCCATATTGGAAGGTGTACGTCGATGGAGCAGCAAATCAAAGGGGGTCTGGAGTGGGGCTAGTCCTAATATCCCCTAAGGAGGCTGTCATAGAGAAATCCCTGAAACTTGGGTTCTCGGCCACTAATAACGAGGCCGAATATGAGGCCTTGTTACAAGGGATGGCCATGGTGCAGAAAATGGGAGGAAAAGCAGTAGAGATGTTCTCAGACTCGAGATTAGTAGTGGGCCAGGTGAGGGGAGAGTTGGAAGTCAGAGATGCTAGGATGCAAGAGTACCTAAGCCAGGTCAAATGCTTGCAGTCAGACTTCAATCTTTTCAGCTTGTCGCACATCTCCAAAAGCGGAAACACCCATGCGGATTCATTGGCCATGCTTGCTACCTCCTCGGCAGGGGTTTTGCCTTGGATTATTCTTGTAGAGCATCTGGGTAGAGCAAATAAGGTTGCAAATGGCGTGATTCGTATCCATCAAATTAGAGTGGGCCCCAGCTGGATGGACCCCATAGTGAGATTCTTCAAAAATGATATTCTGCCCGAGGAAAAGTCAGAGGCTAAGAAGGTATGAAGAAACGCTTCTCAGTTCTGGTTGTTCGAGGACCACAAGTTATATAAGCGCTTCTACTCCGGGCCTTATTTGCTGTATATACACCCTGAAGCATCAGAGTTACTACTTGAAGAGCTGCATAAAAGAATCTGTGGGAGCCACACTAGAGGAAGGTCTCTGTCGCATCGAGCCCTTACCTAGGGATACTAATGGCTTGGGATGTAGAAGGAAGCCCAAGAATATGTTAAGAAATGTGACCAGTGCCAAAGGTTCGCCCCAAACATTCATCAGCCAGGAGGGGTCCTCAACCCTTTGTCCAGCCCATGGTCGTTCGCTCAGTAAGGCCTAGATATTGTTGGCCCTTTCCCCAAGGCGCTAGGAAATAAAAGATATCTGCTGGTCAGCACAGATTACTTCACCAAATGGGTCGAAGCTGAGCCATTGGCCAACATCAGAGATGTGGACGCTAAGAAATTCATTTAGAGAAACATTGTTACGCGGTTCGAGGTCCCCATACCCTCATTTCAGACAATGGACTCCAATTCGACAGCAAAGCCTTCAGAAGATACTGTTGCGAACTGGGGATCACAAACAGGTACTCAACTCCAGCTTATCCTCAGGGAAATGGACAAGCAGAGGCTGTCAACAAAGCCATAGTCAATGGGCTTAAGAAGAGACTGGACGACGCCAAGGAAAGATGGGTAGAGGAGCTACCACACGTTTTGTGGGCTTACCGAACTACGCCGTGGTGGTCAACAGGGGAGACACCTTTTGCCATGACCTATGGTGCCGAGGCTGTTATCCCTTTGAAGGCAAACTTCCCAACGTTGAGGACGAGCTCCTTCACTCCAAGCAGTAATGATGAACTACTAAGGAAGAGCCTAGACATGATCGATGAGCGAAGAGAAAAGGCAATGATCCAGTTAGCCTATTACCACCAGAAGCTCAAGCAAGGGTATGATTCCAATGTGAGACTGAGGCCGCTAGCCCCGGGGGACTTAGTGTTGAGGAAAGTTATGGGTGCGGCCAAGAACTCATCCTGGGGAAAGCTGGGGCCCAATTGGGAAGGACCATATCGAATTACTTCTGTAACAGGGATAGGTGCATACTACTTGGAAGACT
Source organism: Quercus aquifolioides (assembly GCA_019022515.1). NCBI lineage: Eukaryota > Viridiplantae > Streptophyta > Magnoliopsida > Fagales > Fagaceae > Quercus > Quercus aquifolioides. The sequence goes on along the minus strand of JAFHAW010000261.1, from coordinate 584,764 downwards.
TAGACAAAAAAGCTTGTACCACGTCCGTGGAATGTAAATAACCTAAGAAGGTATTATTATTAATAAAAGAACTTTCTCTAATTTGAATTTTTAAAGTCCATTATGATTAAAGGCCTTATGTTTTGGCAACCATCTAAATGTTAGACAGAACCAGGGTCTTGCATGTTCCTCGGACTCAAGCCTATGGGGAAACTAGTTACTTCAAGAAAATCTAGGTACTAGATAGAACCAAGGTCTTGCATGGTCCTCAGACTCAAACCTATGGAGAAACTAGCTACCTCAAGAAAAATCTAAGTACTAGACAGAACTAAGGCCTTGCATGGTCCTCGGACTCAAGCCTATGGGGAAACTAACTCCAATCCAAAAAAAGAGAGAGAAAGAGGGAGTCTGGCTCCTCGGACCATCTCCCCTGTCCTCATTCGATAAGAATGTAAACCAAAACAAGCCCATGAGCACCACTTAAAGTAGTTTATGCTATGACAACCTGTAAGGTTGAATTTTATCAACCATCTTGTTGGCTTTATTCCATGCCAATTTGCTTGTAATTTAGCACTTAGTAACCCTGTATTTAGGTAGGATTCATGTAAGGGTAGTTTGTGAGAGAGTATGAAGAAATGCTCAAGAGTGTGCAAAGAAGCAGAGACTCACGGCTAGGACTCGCGGCTAACTCGCGACTGGCAAGCTGCCAAACTGGAGCACACATGAGAAGCATGCGAGGAGGTGAAGGGTCATGCCAACTGTAGCACTACAGGACAAAAGTCCCAGGCTAGCCACGCCGTTATCTCGCGGCTTGAACTCGCGACTAAGACCAGTCGCGAGGCCAAGCCGCCAACTTGCCCTGTTTGGTAAAAACTGTCTTTTTGTATTCCAAACACACACCACTATATATAGACCCTTATACCCACTAAATGTAGAGAGCCTCTAGAGAGAAAATTGAAAGAGAAACCCTAGAGAAAAACAAGATTGCCTCATCCCCAATCTTCACTAAGAGACTCTTCAAATTCTTCTACTCTCTTCCTCTCCATTGTTACATCCTTAAGAGGCTATTGACCAAATCCTTATCTCACCACACCCACGTCTATGAGAAGGTCCTTTGGTGCCAAGGGAAGCAGTTTGGGAAGGAACCAATGGTTATTGTTTGATGCTATGAGCTATAGCGAAATCCAGTAAGCTAGAAAGGAAAAAGGTTCAGCGCAACCTTGTTGGAGCAGGAAGCTTGGAGAGCTTAGGTACTTGGGTAGAATAGGCTTAAAGAGTCTATTGCTGTTTATGTATCTCAACTACATTTTCTAGTGGATTATTGACCGCTTGGAGGGCAGCGGAGAGGTTTTACGTCGAGAGCTTCGGTTTCCTCTTCGATCACACATCCCGTTTTGTCCTTGTGTTTGCATCTCTCTTCCCTTTATCTTTACCATTTAATTACTGCTGTGATTGTGATTATTTATGGTTTAGATTGTTTATCAATTCTGTTATAAGCTTGTTATCATTTTCCGCACATACATTGCTTGATATAAAGCTTGAATTGGCAATTTTGTAATTGGCGGTCTAAGCGTTCATAGTGTTTTCAACGCTATTTGAACATTCACAAAATTCATGAGTTATAGGATTCATATTACAAGAATACTGCCTTTTATAGTCTATTCAGCAAGAGCAAGTCGTAGTGTTAAGGGGGCTCAGTTATTAGTCAAAGTCTAAGTGGAAATTATCATTATAGACTTTACCTTTTTGGGCTGTTATTTCAAAAGGGAAAGCAAGTCACATTATTGAGATTGTTTAGCTAATAATCAAAGCGCAGGTTATACAAATAGCAGAACCCACCATAATAACAATAAACACATAATGCAAAAAAAAATCTCGTATATTCCATCTGAAAGTCACATTACAATGTCCAAAAAAAAAGAGAGAGAAGAAAACATAAGGCAAAATACAACTGGAGCTAGCCAAGGAGGCCTATTTCTTCAGCTTTGTTTAATCCCTTCCTTAGGGAGTTGAGCAGAAGGGGTCTCAGGATCTTTGGAGTCCTCAGTTGGGGGAACCACTTGCAGAGGATCAACCAGAAGAGGTGCCTCCTCGGCATCAGGGGCTTGGGCACCAGATGAGGACTTTGTGGCATCCTGGGGTGCCTCCTCATTTGGACCCTTGTCTATTTCGGTCACCCCAGCAAGCTCAGCTTCCTTGGCAGGCTCATCAGATGGATAGGTCTCAATCTCTTAATGTACCCTCATTTTTTAATGGTAATAATTATGCATTTTGGAAAGTCCGAATGAGGGCGTTTTTGTGTTTTATTGATGATGCTGTGTAGGATGTAGTTGAAGTAGGTTGGACAAGGCCGGAAGCTGCCAAATCTACTTGGGACAAGGCAGCCCTTGCGGCGGCTAATGCAAATAGCAAAGCCTTGAATGCTATTTTCTATGGTGTCTCTCCAGAAGAATTTCACAGGATTTCACATATCACCATTACTAAGGAAGCATAGGAAATTTTGGAGACAACTTATGAAGGGACTAAGAAGGTGAAGGACACCAAACTCCAGATGTTGACCACTCGCTTTGAGGAGCTAAAGATGAGTGAGGATGAGTCCTTTGACTCTTTTTACAGTAAGCTGAACGAGGTGGTCGTCGGCAAATTCAATTTGGGGGAAAGGACGGAGGATTCTAAAGTTGTAAGGAAGATCCTTCGGTCACTGCCAGAAAGTTTTCGTGCCAAAGTAACGGCCATTGAAGAGAGCAAGGATCTTGACGACATCAAAGTTCAAGAGCTAGTTGGCTCATTGCAGACGTATGAATTGCCACTGCCCACGTAGAAGAAGAGCAAATCTCTTGCTCTTAAAACAATTGATGAGAGAGTGGTATCTCATGAATTTTCAAAAGAGGATGCAGTATATAAAGATGTGGCATACCTTGTAAAAAACTTCCGAAAATTCTTAAGGCTTAAGAACAGTGGAAAATTTGGTGACAAAGGAAAATTTCAGAGTACCGGGAAGGAGAAGAAAGAATTCTGAAGGAAAGATAGTAAAGATTCCCAATCTTCTCAAGGAATTGCTTGTTTTGAGTGTAATGGACATAGACACTTCAAAAAGGAATGTCCCAACTATTTGAAGTCAAAAGGAAAGGTCTATGCTACTACCTTGAGTGATTCTGATTCATCAAACTCTGACTCTGAAGATAGCTGTGACAGAGAAGGAAATTACTCCGCATTCATGACCATTGCACATGTGGAATCCTCGAATGATTTGGGTTCACTTGTGAAGGAGCTTGGTGAGCATTCTGATTTGGAGTCTATTGGGGTTGTTGAAGAATCGGAGGCTGAAGAAGATGAAGATTCATTTGGTCTTCAAGAGAATTATGCCTCACTTCTTGAGAAATCAGGTGAGTATACAGGGGTGGCAAAGGCAGCTGTGAAGAAGATGAATAGAGCTGAGGAAGATTACAAAAGTCTTCTGGTGCGATACAAGGAGGCAAAGTGTGAGATTGAAGCACTAAATGGTGAGCTATCAGAAGCTTATACAAAAGTGAGATTTCTTGAGCAAGAGGTAGTGCAAGCTCATGCCAAGATAGAAAGGGTCTCCTCCAAGAAGTTGGAAGATGTTATCTCATTTCAAAAACCTTCCTCAGACAAGTCCGGGTTGGGATACACCGGAGGAACTAGCTTATCAGCCAATGTCACCAAAGAAGTGAAGTTTGTGAAGACCAAAGAGACGGCTGTGGATAAGCCTATTCCTGAGAAAGTTAAGGCTGAGAAGAAGAAGAATATGGCTGATTAACGGGTGTTTAACAAGTCCCGTAATCAATCAGAAACCAGATTTGGAGCTAGAGGAAGATTACTCCCAAGACCGCAGCAGGGTCCTAGAACGAACTATCTTTGTCACTATTACGGATTGCAAGGACATACTAGACCCAACTGTCACAAGCTGAGAGCATTGAACAGTGCAAGCACTCCTCGATCAAGAGGAAGAAGAAATGACAATAGGTCTCGGGGTGGTGAGCAACCAAGAAGTCAAAATCGTGATCCAGGAATGATGGACGTTATGAAGATGATCGGTGTGTTCACCAATTGCTTAGAAAGCTTCACACAAAGGTTTGACAACCCTAACTCTCGTACCCAATCCGTAAAGGATATCACCCTAAACGCACGTGACGTGTGGGTGACAAATGGTACTCATGCATAAGCATTATAACATGTCCATGCATTAATTCTTCCCATGATTGTGAATATGCTTGGTTATGTGCTTCTTGCAGTTGTGTTTTTTTTTTTTTTTTTTTTTTTTTTTTTTTTTTTTTGTGTTTGTTTTTGTTTCAAATGTTTTTACATTACTATTTAAGTTTGTTTTTTACCAATCTTTTACTGCTTTTGTGTCAAAAATCCAAAAACACATAAAAAGTAGAAAATCTTAAAAAGTTTGATTGACTTTGTTGAGCTTTGTCTCAAAACTTGTTTTGCCTTGTACCTTTGTGCTAATGGCTTTGTGCATTTAACGAGCTTAGCTTGTCTCTTATGCATTCATATCATTGTGGCAGAAATTATGAAATCTATGTGACTGTTGTAGATAGATTTTCAACCTTGTCATGACTGATTAGTGAATGGTTTTGTTGATCTTGAGACATGCATAGACTTGTGCCTATATATTTTCCCACTTTTATTTTATTGCTTTACTCAAGGAGCTCACCAAATGTAAATCTCCAAATGAAAAGAGATATTGAGCTGCAAAAGCCTGTCGCACATATTAGTATTTGACTAGGAAAAAGGGAAAGCGTCCAAAATAAAATGTATGATGCCCAAAAAGCCAAAGGCTAACTCATCAAATTGAAATATTAAAAATTTCAGGCATCGATCTCTCAATGAGATTTTTTTATTAAAAAAGATCAAATGATTTGTTGAAAATGGAGCCAAATGAAAAGCTTCAAAGATATGTAATCAAGTTTATGTGGGAGGTCATATATGCATACTTCTATAATTGAGATAGGTTACATTATCTAGTGCTCGTTGTGTATGCCTTGATTGAATTGATCATTGAAGCTTCACATTGGACTAAGGACTATCTCATTTTTTGATATCCACACACATCACACAAATCTATGTTCAATGAATGCCATATTCATTTGTGTGATTGTACTTGTTTAAATGTGTTTTCACATACTCAATCTTTGTTGATCAAACACAAAAAGATTTTTGAGTGTTTTAGTTTGTTTTTGGAAAGTATTTTTTTACAAAAATGTCAAAAATTTCAAAAATAGTGTTGCCCTGTTTTGGCGACTCAAGCACGAGTAGGTCTAGTCGCATGTTCCAGTCGCGAGCTCACTCCAAAATTTTTCGCGACTAACTGGCGAGTCAAGGTCTCAGTTGCGAAAAATACTTAAAAATTTTTTCAAAATTTGAGTTTGTATGATTTTCACAGCTCAGTGTGGAGACTTGTTCGCGGGTGGAAGGTCCAGTCGCGAGGGGCACTCAGAGATTTTCGTGGCTCATCTAGCGACTATCTCGCAGGTAGACCTTCCAGTCGCGAAAAACACTTAGAAGATTTTTTGAAAATCTTGGTTTTACAGTGTTTCGCAGCTTAACCTGGCGACTTAATCCAGTTGCGAAAAATGCGTGTTTTGCATTTTAAAGACAGTTTTTAAAATTTTTTTTCAGTTTTTCCCTCGAATTTCAGTGACAGTTCATTGTCTTCCCCATTTCTCTCTCTCAAACACTCCATGTCTCTTCGAAAAAGCTTCATTTTTGCATCATGTCTTCATCAAACACCAAGAAAAAGGTATGGGTCTTCTTGTCTTCACTTCATACTTCATGTTTTTATTATTGTTTTCTTGTATCTGGGTGTTGTGATGTTGGTTTGTGTTTTGAGGCGTTCGAACATGGGTTTGCCTAAAATGTTGGGTATGATTGTTTGAGGTTGTTTTCTCTTGTTGCTGAGGTATTTTAGTGTTATGTGTTTTCATCAGGTTGCTAATCCTTGGTCTAAGCTTTGATATTCGATAGAGTTTTGCTCTTTGGGCATATGGGTTTGGGGTTTTCTGTATTTCTCTCTGAATGTGGTGTTAGGTTTATCAATTTGTTTGAGTTTTTGGTGTTTGTGGCTAACATTGATTTATTTTTAAGTTACAATGTCTTGTATGTGCTGTTACCTTGGCGGTTTATCTTGCACAGTTCATTCTCATTATGTCATGTTTCATTGACATATGCTCTCATTTGTCTGAATGTGGTCTACACTGTCCATTTTTATGCTTACTCCAGTTTGCATCGTGCAGAATGAACTTGTTTGATTTGTTGAAGCTTTGATTTGAAACTGTGCTTGGTCTGTGTGTTGACATGACACTCTTTTACTCCCTTTGCAACTAATTTGGTACTAATCTATGTGTATTTCCACATATTTTGTTTTGCTCTTGTTGTGGACTCTTCTGCTTGATTACAGATGCCTTCCACTCCTACAAAGAAGACTGCTGCTAAGAAATCTGACAAAAGGCTGAAAATGGACCCTAACTTATTTAGGTCGGTTCAACACTTTAAGAGATATAGGGATTTTTTTCTTGAAAGGAACCATCATTCAAGAAAGATTTGTTGATCTAAATGAATTGAAAGATACCTTCATTCCAGAATGCTTTGAAAGCAGAGGATGGGAGAAGTTGCTGGGTGACCTACCCCTTGTGTGTGAACCCTTGATACGGGAATTCTATACAAATGCTGTTATAAAGGAGGATGAGCTGAACTGTTGGGTTAGAGGACGTGAGTTCACCATAGATGCTCATGATATTGATGAGATTCTGGGGCTTGAGGGACTAGAGGATTATGAGTTCACAAACTACAAAGATAGGATGCTATCTTTGGACATTGTCCAGTCTTGACTTGGTGGTGTTAAAGAAAAGAGATGTCTTAACACTACTAATTTTTCTGCTAAATTGAGGTGTCTGACCACTATCATGATGTTTAACTTGTATCCTATAAGAAAGATGACCACTCTTACAAATGCCAGAGTTATCATCCTCATGGAGCTCAAGGAGAAAACTTTCATTGATATAAGTTCTCACATATATGACACAATTGTGGATGAGACTAGAAATACCTCAAGGGCCAAGCTGATATTTCCTAATCTTCTCATGAGAATTTTCAAAGCAAAAGGAGTTGCAATCCCTCAAGATATTAGTCCCATGACTCCTTTATCGGCCATATGTCCAAGAAGAAGGTGATCCAATGGAGACTAAAGCTGAGGCTGCAGGATAGACATCCACACCCAGAAGCAGAGCCAAGAGGAGCTGAGCTTCTACTTCATCAGCTATACCTCTTGATGCATTTCAGATCATCCTGGAGAGGCTTGATGGACTCAGAGATGTTCAAAATCAGCATACTGCAAGGATGACAGCAATGCAGGATCAGCTTGATGTACTTTCAGCTAAGTTTGACAGCATCCACACTAGCTAGGAGCACTGACCCTTTGGCCATTCCGGTCAAAAAGGGGGAGAATTTTTGGGGATACACTTGAGGGAGAGTGCTTGTTTTGAGGGGGAGATTTCTTTATCATATGATGTTTTGTGTATATTTTTTTGGTTATCTGCTGTTTTTATTAGTTTGATACACTATGGTGTTAGTTGTTGTTTGGCTAAAACTCATAACTCTTTTATTAGTTTGATACACTGTGGTGTTAGTTGTTGTTTGTGTTAGAAATTTAGACCCCTTAAACCAACCAGATTAACCTAATTAATTAGCCAAGTGATTAACTTAGTCCAATTATGCAATTCTAGGTTATCACAGACATATAATCATATCAAAAATATATAGCAGCGGAATAATAAAGAACACAATGATATGATCACCCAGGAAACCACATGGTAAAAACCTAGGGAGGATTTGACCAAGCTATCCTCAAGGTAAACTCGAATCCACTATATGAAAGAATTGAAGTTCGTACAAAAGGACTTACAAGCTCCCCGCTTGACTTCCTAATGCTACCCACTAGTAAAACTTACTGACACGACCACGTGCAAGCTCCGAATCCACGGACTCTTTCTTTCTTGGATTCTTCAATCAACTATAAGCACCCACGCTTGTTATTCTTTAAGCTCCAATGGCAGCAACCGAGTTGATCATCAAGATGTTGATATTATCTCTACCTTGAAAACCCTAAGTTTTGTGTAAAGGAAAGTTCCTCTAGATCTCACAAGAGATTTACACAAAACAGAAAAGTATGAGTAACAATACAATAGGAGCAACTCTAAAAAACGTGGCTAGGGTTTTGCCTTTTATACCTAGGGCAAAAACAAAAAAGCCAAAACGTTTAATGACTTAGGGTTGAGTTGGAAAATTCTGCAGAAAAGCATTCTGGCCGACTTTCGATCGATCGAATCTAACTTTTGATCAATCGAGCCAGGCCGAAATGCACCAATGCATCTACAGCCTCTCGATTCCAACTTTACAATAATTAATCAACTTTGAGCAAGCCTAAACAAGAAATAAGACATTGTTTTGATCATGGTTTGCCAACATTACACATTAGAGTTCTAAATACATAAATTCCTAAATCTTTAGAACCTAACAAACTCCCCCTTTGGCAATCCGTGATAAAACACAAATTAAAAGCTCAAAGTTTACAAGTAAAAAGCCCTTTACAAAAGTAATGCTCATAAACTCAAATTCAATCCTAACTACTATCCATCAGTTGCAAGTGTAGATAGCAGCTCAATTGAATCAACCTGTATATTCTTGAAACACTCAACAAACGCATAAACGCATATGTGACAGAAAACAATAAATCAACAGGTATAACATTCTTGTATGATAAATCAACACATAATAAAGACATATATCAATGAACAACTCATAAATATAAATCAATAAACAGTGAAACAGAAAGCAACAAGAATCATGTATATATCATGTATATCAAAAACAATGTTACTCCCCCTAACATGAATAGCCCCAAAAATGATATACAAAGTGAAGCACCTAAATACAATCTAAAAACTCCACTAGCTCCTCAAAAAAAAATACTCCCCTTATCTACAAAAACCCCTCTACAAGTCAAAATACTACTCCCCCTTTTTGTGACGGAATGCCAAAGGGCAATCACAAGCCATCATCAAAAGGAGGTGGTGAGGGTAAATGAAGATGTGCTAAGTCGGCTCGCAGAGCACGAATCTCATCAAGTAAGTCCACCAAAATCTGACCATGAGCCGCCTGAACGGTCATAATAGTCTCCAAGGTACGACGAACATCAAAGTCATCCAAAGAAGGTGGAGGAACAGCAGTAGCAGTAGCATCACCAACAAGATCAGTAACATCCTCACCAGCATGACCTGTAGAAAAAGAGGGAGGAGGTGCACTACTAGAAGGCTCAGACCTAGGGTGTTTAGAGCCAACTCGAAGGTGAGCAGCCCTTTGTCTAAGAAAAGATGCACCTATAGGAGCAATAACATGAACGGGCTCAGAAGAAGGAAAACCACTAAGATCAAGATAAAGCAAAATCCTATGAATAAAAATAGGATGAACAAGGGCATGAGAAGAAGATGAACTCCTATAAACTTCGTTCAAAGAACGAAGAAACAGATGAGGAAAACTGATAGGAGCATCAGTAACAAGAGCGTACAAAAAGACACACCGCTCGAGAGGAATGGTGTGAACATGAGAAATGGGCCAAATAGAATGACAGACTATCCTAAAGAAGAGATAGTGCAACCCAGAAAGCTCAGCATAGGTGATCCTAGGATCAGAACCCCACTGGATAGATGACCCAGTGATGTAAGACATGACATCACTCAACAAAGGAGACTCATCATAAGGGTAGACTGGATTCTGGACCAAAGGTACCCCTAGAGCATCAGCCACTACCTTAGGAGTAATGGTGTACTCTACGCCTCGTATCCAACTCTTTACCAAAGTGTTGGAATCATAGATGCGGATAGAGATGTTCGAAAAGAACTCTCTAATCAAGGCAAAAGGTGGAGGAGGATCAGAAATATCCACCAAGGGTAACCAGCCCGACGCTCAAAGTTTGCCCTAATGGCAGGATCAAGCTCATCTAAAAGAACAGAATGCTCAGCCCAAATCTTTCTTCTAAGGTTCAGCTTCTCAAAAATCTCTTGGTTTTTCTCACTCGGAAACTTCTCACGGTCAAAAGAAGGAGGGGGTGGAGAAGGTGAGGGAACAGACCTACGAGCCCTAGTCTTCCTAGGCATAGTGCTAAGGAAAGGACAAAGACACACAGAGAAAACCAAAAGAACAAAATAAAACAAAACCAAGGGCAGACTGCAAGTTAGCACAAAAAAAATATAGAACAAAAATCTATATGATGCATGAACAATTACAATGTCATGATGCATGTACTAATGCAGTAAACAAAGTTCAAATTAAGTTCGATTGCACAAAATTGGCTTAAGCATAGAGTTTCTACCAAAAACTCTAAAAATTTGAAAAACCACTTGAATGTTTTGAAACAAATTGATGAATTGATCATCACACATGGTTGAAAACAGATTAGAATGACCAATTTCATCAAAACAACAAGACAATTTTATCAATTAAACCCAATTGAACAAAAGTCCCCAAATCGGATCAATTTCAAACCCTAGAAATTTTAATTTTTCACAAAACCTCAAATTAACCAACATAGATCATGATTATATCAAGTCCCCACAAAAACCCATTGATTAATTGCACAAAACAAGGATTGAATCATAAAAAACCCCAAAATTCTTAGGTTCGAAAATCCCAAATTAAAATGCATGAAAAATGCATGAAATGTGAAAATAAACTCAAAAGGAAGGGTAATATAGACATACCGGCTCAAGGAGAGAGAAACCTTGCAAAAATTTTGGAAGAAAACGACAAAAAAATTGCTATGGAGCCTGCCGAGTCGGAGAGAGAGAAAAAGGTTTGAAAAAGGTTTTGAAAAAGTGATTTGAACATGTCAAAAACTGTATTTTAAAAACCTGATTCGCGATATTCGATTGATCAAAAATTACATTCGATCGATCGAATCAATCCGAGATTTCAAAAAGATTTTTAAGAAATTTTAGATCAATCGAAATAGGCAGCGGCTCACAACTTTTTGAGAAAAAATTACAGATTTGAAAAACAAAAACCACATTTTGAAAACAACTCCTTAAAGCATTAAAATTGTTGAAACAAAATGCATGAGTATGAGATGGAATGCTTTTTCCAAAAACCCAAGTTTTAATTCCAGTTTCTCCAAAGAAAATCTCAATCATTCTCCCTTTAAATTCTCAAGCAAAATTTTTTTTGCATAATTCTCAAGATATTTTCAAACTTGGTTGGTCAGACCAAAAACACACACAATAACATGTACAAAGTTTAGCAAAGAGTAACTTGTGTAGTGTGTGTAACTAGCAAAAGCTTGAGATACATGTGAGGTGATATGTGAATAGTAATCAATCACAAAATCTACAAAATCCATCACATAGAATTCAAAAGAGACTATCACCTAAAGAGTTACATCATATAACTCCCACATCTCCTAGAACATAAGCTTGCAATCATGTAAGTTTCTTGATTTTTGCCTCATAATGTGCACACAGATTTTAGTTATGTGAATTGGCATCAAGCCTAATAGTACACATCGGTTTTAATTATGTGAACTGGCATCAAGCCTAATAGTACACACCAATTTTAATCATTAAGCAATTAAACCGAGGCTACACCTTATGTTCTTTTTGTGCATGTGCTACACTTTCTCGAGCACAAAATCTTATGATATGCACTAAGGTGTTTATGATTGGCTAGTGAACAGTGGTGAGATGGTTATTTATGCCTTTCTCAAAAGGATCAAGTCCGACAATCAAATAACATGTGACTTCAAGATTAAGACAAAGTGATAAACACAATAAACATCTTTCCCACACAACATGCACTACAAAGCTTCAACTAGTCAAGTGCAATAAATAAGCTCATCAAAGCTAAATAAGGTACATAAGACATGTTATGTGTAAATAAATTGACCAACCTTGTTTTCAAAGACCAAGAAAAATAGTGCCAAACACAATTTGCTTTCCTCCTTTTTTATTTTATTTTTTTTTTAATTTTTTTAAAAGAAAAAAAAAATAAGTCCTAGAATGAAATGCATGAATGTTATGCAATGCAAATCCTAGAAACAAAAGAACACAAAAAAAAAAAATGGTCACAAAAGAGTAGAGCAATGAAGCACAAGGACCATGAAAGCCAAAAGAGACTAGGGACACCGAAGCACACCAATTACTTGACGAAGTGTCTCAAACTTACTTCCATCAAGAGGTTTGGTGAAGATGTCAACGTTTTGACGTTCAGTCGGGATATACTTAAGAGCAACAATTTTCTTTTCAACCAGATCCTTAATGAAGTGATATCTAAGTTCAATGTGTTTGGTCTTAGAATGCTGAACAGGATTCTTAGATATATCTATAGCACTAGAATTATCACAATAGACAATCATGGTGTCTTGAGGAATTCCATAATCACTCAAAAGTTTTTTCATCTAGAGGGGCTAAGAGCAACAACTTCCAGCAGTAATATATTCTACCTCAGCAATGGATAAAGAAACAAAATTTTGCTTCTTGCTCATCCAAGCCACAAGATTGGCTCCAACGTAAAAACACCCTCCAATGGTGCTTTTTCTATCATCAGCATTCCCAGTCCAATCAAAATCAGAAAAACCAGCAAGAGACTAATTAGACTCTTTGCTATAAAATAATCCATAATCACAGGTTCCACTCACATATTTTATAATTCTCTTAACAACATTTAAATGAGAAACCTTAGGATTAGACTGAAATCTAGAGCAAACACCAACACTAAAAGAGATATCAGGTCGACTAGCGGTTAAATACAAAAGACATCCAATCATGCTTCTATACAAAGTAACATCAACAGACTCACCTAATGGATTAATTGTTAATTTTGCATTAGCAGCCATTGGTGTTCTAGCATGAGCAGTCTTGTCCAATCCAAATCTTTTGACTAGATTTCTTGCATATCTAGCTTGATTGATGTAGATTCCTGACTCTGTTTGCTTTACCTGCAATCCCAAAAAGTAAGTCAGTTCACCAACCATGCTCATTTCAAACATCGCCTTCATTTCATCTGCAAAAGAATGAGCAAGAGAATCATTAGTAGCACCAAAAACAATGTCATCAACCTAAATTTGAGCTACAACAAAACTAGTCTTATCCTTTCTTATGAAGAGAGTTGTATCTGCAGATCTCCTTTTGAGTCCATGCTCAGTGAGATATGCAGTCAATCTATCATACCAAGCCCTAGGAGCTTGCTTCAAACCATAGAGGGCTTTCTTCAACTTGTAGACATCATCCGGTCTGTGAGGATCAACAAATCCCTTAGGTTGCTCAACATATACCTCTTCTTGTAACATCCCATTTAAGAAAGCACTCTTAACATTCATTTGATACAACTTGAAGTTTAGATGACTTACTATGGCCAACAGTATCCAAATAGATTCTAACCTTGCTACTGGTGCAAAGGTCTCATCAAAGTCAATTCCTTCCACTTATGTGTACCCTTGTGCAACAAGTCTTGATTTGTTTTTTATCACAGTGCCATGTTCATCTGACTTGTTCTTAAAGATCCATTTAGTTCCAATCACATTTACACTCTTCGGCCTAGGAACTAATTCCCACACATCATTTCGAACGAATTGATGAAGTTCTTCATGCAAATTTACCCAATCAGCATCTTGAAGTGCTTCATCCACCTTCTTCGGTTCAAATTGGGACAGATAACATGGGTGAGTAATCACATTCAAGGCTTTTGATCTCAATCTCATGTTATCATTCAGACTACCCAATATATTTGTGGGAGGATGATTCAATCTCACTCTAGAGGATGGACCTTTAACTAGAGATGTGGTGGTATCTTTCTGTTCAGATGGAGGACTGAACTCACTTTGTACCTATCGAGGGTTATGAACCGGAGTGGATGGTTCTAAATTTGATGGTACTAAGACTATATCATTCAACACCAGCAGCTCTTCCTCATTATGTTTCCCCACATACTCAGCAGGAAGGGAATCATCAACTTCTAGAGGCTTATCTTAAGCAGGAGCAGTGCTTTCTAAAAGTGCTTCTGAACACATTTCATCATTTATTACAACATTTGAAGATTCCATGACTGTTTTGGTTCTCAGATTGTACACTCTATAAGCTCTACTAGTGGAAGAGTATCCTAGAAAGTATCCTTTGTCACTTTTTGCGTCAAACTTTTCTAGGTTCTCTCTATCACGTAGAATGTAACAGTCACTACCAAATATCCTGAAATATTTGACAACAGGTTTCTTCCCTCTCCAGAGTTCATAGGGAGTTTTCTTGGAGTCAGGTCTAAAATACACCCGGTTGAGTGTATGGCAAGCAGTGTTGACTGCTTCTCCCCAGAAGGATTTTGGAAACTTTGTATAGTGTAGCATGACCCGTGTCATCTCTTGAACAACCCTGTTTTTCCTTTCCACAATCCCATTCTGTTAAGGTGTCTTAGGCGATGAGAACTCTTGATGAGTGCCTTGATCATTGTAGAAAGTAGCCAGCTTGGTATTCTCAAATTTTCTTCCATGATCACTTCTGATTCTGGCTATCATAGTTTCTTTCTCAACCTGCAATTTCTTGCACAGATGTATCATCTTCTCAGGAGCCTCAGCTTTATCCTTCAAAAGCACAACCCAAGTATATCTAGTAAAGTCATCTACAACAACTAGAATATACTTCTTTCCACCCAAACTTTGAACTTTAGTAGGACCCATGAGGTCAATGTATAATAACTCTAAAGGTCTTGAAGTTTGAACACTAGTCACAGACGGATGCTTGGATTTTACTTGTTTACCTATCTGACATGGTCCACAAATGCACTTATCTATCTTCTCAAACTTAGGCAAACCAATAACTGCCTCACATTTGGAAATCTTCTCTAACTGTTTAAGGCTGGCATGCCCCAACCGTTGATGCCATAAATCAACTTGATCAATCTTTGCACTAAAGCACTTGTTGTTTACACTTAGTGTTATGCCATAACAGTTGTCAGCTGTCCTTACACCAACACACATACAGTCACCTCCTCCATCAAGTATCTCACATTCATACTTGGTGAAAAGAACATTTAAACCATTGTCACAAATCTGACTTATGCTGAGTAAATTGGCCTTCAATCCATCAACATACCTAACATCTTCAAACACTGGCAATCCTGGAATGTCCACAATACCAATGCCTCCGATCACAGATTTGCTTCCATCTCCAAAAGTGACTATTCCAATCTTTCCTTCAAAGAGTGTTTTGAATAAACCTTTATTTCCTGTCATATGCCTAGAACAACCACTATCCAAATACCAAAGACAAGAATCACGTGCCTTTAAGGCGGTTAAAGCAGTATAACATACATAATTCTTCTCACATATGATCATGCCAAGATACTCGAGGAAAGATTTAACAAAAACAACAAAAGGCAGAGGCAACAAGTAGACAAGTTGACATATAAGCAAAAAGATTTTCCAAGAATCCATGACAACAGGGGTCAAGAATCAGCTCAGAGATCAAAATATCTCAAACAATAAGAGCTACCTGCTCTGATACCACTTGTTAGAAATTTAGACCCCTTAAACCAACCAGATTAACTTAGTTAATTAGCCAAGTGATTAACTTAGTCTAATTATGCAATTCTAGGTTATCACAAACATACAATCATATCAAAAATATATAGCAGCAGAATAATAAAGAACACAATGATATGATCACCCAGGAAACCACACGGTAAAAACCTATGAAGGATTTGATCCTCAAGGTAAACTCGAATCCAATATATGAAAGAATTGAAGTGCATACAAAAGGACTAACAAGCTCCCCGCTTGACTTCCTAATGCTACCCACCAGTAAAACTTACTGACACGACCACGTGCAAGCTCCGAATCCACGGACTCCTTCTTTCTTGGATTCTCCAATCAGCTACAAGCACCCACGCTTGTTATTCTTTAAGCTCCAATGGCAGCAACCGAGTTGATCATCAAGATGTTGATACTATCTCTACCTTGAAAACCCTAAGCTTTGTGTAAAGGAAAGCTCCTCTAGATCTCACAAGAGATTTACACAAAACAGAAAAGTATGAGCAACAATACAACAGGAGCAACTCTAAAAACGTGGCTAGGGTTTTGCCTTTTATACTTAGGGCAAAAATAGAAAAGCCAAAACGTTTAATGAGTTAAGGCTGAGTTGGAAAATTCTGCAGAAAAGCATTATGGCCGACTTTCGATCGATCGAATCTAACTTTCAATCGATCGAGCCAGGCCGAAATGCACCAATGCATCTGCAGCCTCTCGATTCCAACTTTACAATAATTAATCAACTTTGAGCAAGCCTAAACAAGACTAAACATATTGTTTTGATCATGGTTTGCCAATATTACACTTTAGAGTTCTAAATACATAAATTCCTAAATCTTTAGAACCTAACAGTTTGGCTAAAACTCATAACTCTTGGTTAGTTTGAATCTTTGATGGTAGTTATTTAGTATATAATATGATGTTATTCAGCATATTTTTTTTGGTTTGTACCTGTTACCTTTGTAGGTTTTTAAGGTTAATAGTTGGCTTGTACCCATGTTGCTTTTGTAAGCTTTTAGGGTTTGTTGTTATGCACATTTGTAGGCTTTATGGTTTGTACCTTGCTTTATGGAGCCTGTGTGCTTTGCTAAATTAGTAATTATAACTAAATGTTATGCATTTTCTTCTAAGTGCTGTCACTCTTGTGCCCTTGTAGGATTTTTCCTAGATGCACATACTTCATGTACTGTGCATTGGTTGAGTGTTGGTCATTCAAGTGATTTGCCTTGTGTTTGTTAGCTTGAATGTCCGGATGTTCATTCCAAGTGTGAATGAGCATTGTGATCACTTGTATGTAGTGATTACCTATTTTGGTCTTGCCATGGTTTATTGCTTTATTTCATTGTGCTCAATCGCATTGTGCTTGCTCCATTTGCATTTCAAGTTTTTTGCATACAATGAACTTATTGTGTTGTTGTGTTTCAAGAGTACTTGTTCTTATGGTTCAAAAGCTTCACAGATTCTAGAGTTAGCTGTGAGTGAGTTTTCCAACTGTTCCCAACTCACGCATTAAGTCTAGAGTTTGTTTTAGAGTTTTGTCACGGAATAGCCAAATGAGGAGATTGTAAGGTTGAATTTTATCAACCCTCTTGTTGACTTTATTCTGTGCCAATTTGCTTGTAATTTAGCACTTAGTAACCTTGTATTTAGGTGGGATTCATGTAAGGGTAGTGTGTGAGAAAGTGTGAAGAAATGCTCAAGAGTGTGCAAAGAAGCAAAGACTCGCGGCTGACTCGTGACAGGCAAGCCACCAAACTGGAGCACAAGTGAGAAGCATGCGGGGAGGTGAAGGGTCACGCCAGCTGTCATACTATAGGACAAAAGTCCCAAGCTGGCCAGGCCGTTATCTCGCGGCTTGAACTCGTGACTAAGACTAGTCGCGAGGCCAAGCCGCCAACTTGCCTTATTTGGCAAAAACTGTCTCTTCGTATTCCAAACACACACTACTATATATAGACCCTTATACCCACTAAATGTAGAGAGCTTCCAAAGAGAAAATTGAGAGAGAAACCTTAGAGAAAAACAAGATTGCCTCATCCCCAATCTTCACAAAGAGACTCTTCAAATTCCTTTACTCTCTTCCTCTCCATTGTTACATCCTTGAGAGGCTATTGACCAAATCCTTATCTCACCACACCCACGTCTATGAGAAGATCCTTTGGTGCTAAGGGAAGCAGTTTGGGAAGGAACCAATGGTTATTGGTTGATGCTATGGGCTATAGCGGAATCCAGTAAGTTAGAAAAGAAAAAGGTTCGACGCAGCCTCGTTGGAGTAGGAAACTTGGAGGGCTTAGGTACCTGGGAAGATTAGGCTTGGAAGGTCTATTGTTGTTCATGTATCCCAACTACATTTTCTAGTGGATTATTGACCGCTTGGAGGGCGACGGAGAGGTTTTATGACGAGGGCTTCGATTTCCTCTTCGATAACACATCGCGTGTTGTCCTTGTGTTTACATCTCTTTTCCCTTTATCTTTACCATTTAATTACTGCTGTGATTGTGATTATTTATGGTTTAGATTGTTTATCAATTCTGTTATAAGCTTGTTATCATTTTCCGCCCATACATTGTTTGATATAAAGCTTGAACTGGTAATTTTGTAATTGGGGGTCTAAACGTTCATAGTGTTTTCAACGCTATTTGAACATTCACAACCAAATTCATGAGTTATAGGATTCATATTACAAGAATACTGCCTTTTATAGTCTATTCAGCAAGAGCAAGTCGTAGTGTTAAGGGGGCTCAGTTATTAGTCAAAGTCTAAGTGGAAATTATCATTATAGACTTTACCTTTTTGGGCTGCTATTTCAAAAGGGAAAGCAAGTCACATTATTGAGATTGTTTAGCTAATAATCAAAGCGCAGGTTATACAAATAGTAGAACCCACCATAATAACAATAAACACATAATGCAAAAAAAAATCTCGTATATTCCATCTGAAAGTCACATTACAATGTCAAAAAAAAAAAAAAAAAAAAAAAAAAAAGAAGAAGAAAAGAGAGAAGAAAACATAAGGCAAAATACAACTGGAGCTAGCCAAGGAGGCCTATTTCTTCAGCTTTGTTTAATCCCTTCCTTGGGGAGCTGAGCAGAAGGGGTCTCAGGATCCTTGGAGCTCTCAGTTAGGGGAGCCACTCGCAGAGGATCAACCAGAAGAGGTGCCTCCTCAGCATCAGGGGCTTGGGCACTAGAGGAGGACTTTGTAGCATCCAAGGGTGCCTCCTTGTTTGGACCTTTGTCTGTTTCGGTCACCCCGGCAGGCTCAGCTTCCTTGGCAGGCTCATCAGAAGTGGCAATGGCCAGAACAGCTTCGTTTGGAGCAATACCAACTTCCTCAGGAGCCACCTCGGCCTTGGAGCTAGAGGAAGCAGTCTCACGGATGGCAAGAGAGTAGTATACATGCTCTACCTTCCACAGGTCAGATGAAGTCTCAACTCTAGCTTATTTGAGGGCCTCATTCCAAGTCTGGGAACAGTAGCACCTGCATATCTCAAGCACTTGAGACTTGAGAAGGGCTTGGGTCTCACCCACTCCCAAGTCGTAAGTCGCCTCCTCAGCCTTATCCTTAGAGGCCTCAGCCTCAATCCTGGCGAATTCAGCCTCCTTCTTAGCCCTCAAGGCCTCTTCCCTAGCCCACTCTGCAACGTTCTTAGCCCCCTCTGCCTCGGTCTCCTTCTTCTTCAGCTCAACGATCTGCTTCTTAGCGATCTTTAGCTGATCCTCTACATCGAGCAAGCGCCTTGTCTGGTCTTGGGCTTGCTTTTGAGCGCTAGCAAGGCCTAACTGAATGCTATCTTGAGCCCTTATCATCTCCTTCAGCTCCTCCCTTGCTTTTGAGAGGTCGGCCTTGGAGGTTTTAAGAGTCTGAACAGCGTCCAGATGCCTATCGCGCTCAAGGTCAAAGGCCTTGCTCTGGTTGTTGGCCTCCTCTTCCAACCTGAAAGAGGCCTGGACAGTCTCCCAATTGAAACAAGCATAAAGTAAGTTGGGAACTAAAAAGCAAAATTCAACGAAGTCTAAAGTGCTGGATGTCTTACCATGCCCAAGTACCTCTTCAGGTTGAAAGAAACCTCCTGCCTCCTTAAGTTCTCCAATCTGGCCATGTCAGCGGGGAGTAGCAGAGACCTCACCAACGCATCGGCCACGAATGTGCCTTCACCCCTTATGAAGTCCCTAATGGAAGCATTGTCCATCAAGGGCTCCCCGTGGAGCTTGGGGCGAGGAGCTAGGCCTGGGGCTCGGCCTGTTGGACCACTTCTTTTCTTTGGCCCTGGTGCCCAATTTTTTGTTGCTTAGAGGCCCGCCAAGCTTCGTCCTCCTCCTGGGAGGATTGAGATCTGTCTGTTCCCATAGGCCGTTTGCCTTTCTCCTTCTTATTTTTGGGATCAGTGGGCTCGAACCATTAGGGCAGACTTGGCTGAGGGGGAGGAGGTGGAAGCCTGGGCTGGGTGGAGGATGACCTAGTCTGAACAGGCAGAGACTTGGGTGATGGAGGAGGAGGCTTGGATTGGGACTTCCCCGGTGCGTCCCTCCCCAGCTGACCCTCAATCAGGTCAAGCAAGCTGGTCTGGGGTTGTCTCTTGAAACCCATCTCAGCTTGAAGAGAAGTCCTTGCGGATGAGAGGTCCTCGGACGAATGGGCTTGGTCAAATGCGCCAAATTCGTCCTCGGACGGACCCAAATCAGTAACTTCCTCTTCTTCTTCTAGTCTTTCGCCCTCAACCTCGGCAGGTTGAGGGGATGAAGAAGGGCCTGCCAACAGAACGCCTTCCGGGGTAGGGGATCCTTCAAGGAGCAAGAAACCGTGCTCTGCTACGGTGATTTTGTGAAGCCCAGGATCCTGGGCTCTGACCACGTATTTTGGAGCCGAGAATGACTTTTGGATCGGATCATACCCGAGGATCTTGTGGGCAGCTCTAACTTGGTTGTCATCTTCGTTCACAAAGGTCTCCGCCCTAAGAATGGTTTGCAAGTCTTCCCTGTTGACCAAATGGAGGTGTCGTCCAAAAGCGTGCGGATCTGCAAAAAAGAAGGCACATTCGTATTAGTGACCAAGCACTGCAAACTTTGACATCACAAAAGATCAACCCCATCCTATCCTGAATGCCCCACCTGGTACCCCCTCCTCTGTCGGACAGTGAAGGCCGTCATGCCACTCCCCGGACACGATGAGGAAGTCTTTGTTCAACCCCTTGCAGGACTCGGGGAGGCACTGAATAAGCTGGACCTTATCATCCCTCGTCTTCATGTAGTAAGACTTACCCTTCAGGTGTTGAAGGTTGTAGCACCAATTTACATCGTGATGGGTTAACCTCAACCCCATCTTCTCATTTAAGACATCCACACAACTCAGGATCCTAAACATGTTGGTGGCGCATTGGGTAGGAGCCAATCTAAAATGCCTAAGGTAGCCCCTCGTCATCGGCCCCATAAGGATTCTCATACCACCTTCTAGGAAGGCGATTATGGGAATCACCACTTCACCCTCTTTCCTCCTAATAAGCCACTCCCCTTCCTCACAGTATCTCAAACTCACATTACTGGGTATCCTGTAATCGGCGATGAATTTCTCCATCGCCTACTCAGACTCAACCAACCTCTTAAACCTACCCATCCCTAGCAACGGCTAAAAGACTCAAGGAAGGGCGTAAAAAAGAGAGGAATCAGAGAGAAAACTTGAACTAGAAAGAGAAGAAGACTTACGGAAATGAAAAAGAGCTCCTCGAACAGGCTTTTTTTGCTGAAAAGAGACGTAAGTTTGGTTGGAGACTTAACCGAATTCAATGTATGTGCGCAAGAACTCTTGAGTGCAAAAGTAAAGAGGCCAATCGGTTCAAATGGGTATTTATACCCCCAATTTTTTTTGATAAGTTATACCCCCAATTAAAGATAACCGTGCGGGTTTCCCCGCTCATAAAGCTAGAAAAATCTCCACCGTTGGATTGCCATCACACCGTTGAACGTGGGGAGCACAAAGCCGCCAGAATTTAATGAAGACACGCTCCGTATACCGAAGCGCCAGGAACGCACCTTGGACAGGCAAAAAGACTCTGGCACTGACGGAGGATAAGACGTGACGAGCCATTACGACGGCCCGAGGATATCAAAATCCTCCTCTCCGTCCGAGGATCCGAACAGCAGGATTTCGAGGGGCTATTGTGAGGTCAAAGAATCTGGCAACCCCGGCTCACTTTATACCAAAGCCAAGGCTCATGCTGAGGATGAGGAAACGTCCGAGGATGAAATGAGAAAGTCCAACTTGCCCAGGAACATCGCCGAGGACAATCCTGTCCTCGGCCAATCAAGACCATAGAAGGGAGAAGCAACACACCACCAAAGGCAGCCTTCCAGAGCATCCCAAGAGAAAGAACAAGTGCAACGCGTCAGCCATGGAAGCATGGTGGAGGAGCAATTCCAGGGTGAACTGTCACCTCCACATTAAATGCCCATAACTAACGTTCTGGCCGCATTAATGAGGAAATGACCCCTGAACAGTGCAGCCTTGGTTGCTGCAACCCACAGAAAGAATGGGGAGGCGACTGATGGGACAGACACTCAAGTAGTGACCTGCTTGATCAACAAATGTAGGGCTAAAGTCAACTGAAAGGGTGTATATAATGTAAGAAATCATTCTTTAAAGAGGAGGGACAATTAGAAGCGTAGAACACTGTAGCGACTTGTATCATCACTGAAACCTTTGTAACAAATCATTGAAGAAGTAATAGGAATTACCGACTCTGGAGAGGAGGGCCGAGGACAGAATTTCACACTTTAGTTCCCTTCTCTTTTATTCAGTCCACTTGCAACCGTGTTTAGTTGTTGTAATCCTCACTAGGGCTTAGTTCTTTAATCCACTCTCTACAAATTCATTGTATTGGACTAGTTGGATCTGAGTCCACTCCCCAATAGTGGAAGTGCTCAAATCCAGTCCCTACATATATATATATATATATATATATATATATAAAGGTTTGAAACTTTATTGTACATATGAAAGTTTCCAACTAGCTAGTACCATGGTTTTCAATCTTGAACCATTCAATGAACTGGAAAAGAGAAAGGTTCAAGGTTTTTAAGGTTGGACCGAGATTCAACCGAGGTTAAACTGTGTTGATGTCATAAGTAATTTAATAATAATAAAATACAAATAAAGGTATTAAAATGGCAAACATTAACAAATTTTAACTAAAAATATGTCTAAAAAAATTAAACAACTTTCAAATGAATTTTCACCATTTTTATAAAGTTAATTGAAAATAATAAAGTATAAACAAGTGTAAAAAATTATGTTTAGTAATCTTTCAAATAAAAAAATTATCTAAAATAAAATCATTATCAACATAAATTAATAAATTATATATTCACATGTAAAAAGCATGGTTCCTTGAACCTCTAATAAAATTATCAAATAATAATAGATTGAGAGGGGTTAATATAATAAATTGGAAACCTATAATCTAAATTGTAATTGTAAAGTTGTAATTTACAACTATATGTTTTGTTGGCTTTAATTCCATGCCAAATTTGATTGTAATTATGATCAATCTTTTGTACCCTGTATTTAATGTGAGATTTAATTGTAAGGGTTGTGTGTGAGAGAGAAAATGTGAAGACTCAAAGAAAATTGAAGACTGAAGTGTTTTCACGGGTAGCTCGCAACTAAGCATCCCGCGAAATGATGCATGTGCCCTGCACATGACTGGAATGTGAAGAGTCAGGTCAGGATGGAGACAGCTGTGTTTCGCGAGTAGTTCGCAAGTAAGGCCTTCTCGCGAGACACTCGTGAAACATTCTGTTTTGCCAGATTGTCCTATCTGATACATACTTTCTATACCGACATATATATACCCTCATTACCCACATATGTTGAGGAGTACTTCTGAGAGAATACCCTAGCCACAAACCTTGAGAGTTAGAGATTGTTATACCCACAATTCTCTACACAATTACTTGTAGATTTTCCTCAACTCCTACCTCTCCATTTCCATACCATTGAGAGGTTGATAGCCCAAACACTTACCACACCCTTTCAAAGTGTCAAGTGAGGTTTTGGTGCTGCTGGGAAGCATTGGAAGAAGCCAGGCTTTGGTGGATGCAATCGGGCGTATTGCGGGATCCGGAGAGCTAGACAAGACACGGTTCTGAGAAGCCTTGTTGGAGTAGGAGCTTGGAGGGCTTAGGTGCATCGGGTAGATTAGGCTTGGAGGGTCTCTTGCTAACCCATGTATCCCAACTGATTGTCTAGTGGATCGATTATCGCTTGGAGGGCGGCGGAGAGGTTTTTCGCCGAGTTCTTCGGTTTCCTCTTCGATAACACATCGGCGTGTTATCTTGTGTTTGCATTCTTCTTCCCTACTCTTTTACCTTTCATTTTACTGCTGTGTTATAATGATTATGGGTTAGAGTAGTTTGTTTGTTTATCCGCTCGCATTTACTCTATTCCGCACTTAGTATTAAGTTAGAGTAAAATCAATCGAGCCGTAACTTTAATTTGGGGGTCTAAACAGCTCTTGTGTTTTTAACACATTTTAGAGCATTCAGTAAATAAATAAAATATTAAATCCATGAATGACAAGGAGCATAGCCTATTGGTTATTGCATCAATATTTGACTTACTGATCCCTGGTTCTATCCCTCGCCTACACCCTATTTGGAATTTTTTATATTTAAAATTATTGAACCGTAAATTCCACTTAAAAAACCAAATTTCTACCCAGTTCAAGGTTACCCGGGTCAGACTGGCTGGTCCAGTTCGGATTTGACAACCTTGGCTAGAACCCAAAAAAAAAAAAAAAAAAAAAAGCTCACATTCTGCGTATTTCCTAATGCCTATCCCCGGATGATAAATCCACATCACGTGGAGAATGGATATCCATGTCATCATCGTCACCATCCTAAAATATAATAAATGCACAATGAATTAGTTCATTTAAAAGCAACATTACTAACTGAATGACACAATATCACTTGTCTATTAGCACTTGAACACATTAAATAAATACTTGAATAACATGGCTAATGCACTTGAACACATTAAATAAATACACAAATAACATTATACGTTATTGACAACTATGTCTTGATATACAAGTCCATTCCTAGTTAAGGCCAATGTTTGTTATAGTGCAAATTATGTAACATTTAGTAAGTTTATGGTAGTTAATTAATTTAAAGCCTAGTCTGTTATTATTATTTTTAATTGATCTATTATAACAAATAATCAAATATAACAAATAATCCAATATAACAAAATGTTGTTAATAAGATCTCTCTGTAAAGTACAAGGATCACTAAGTTCAAACCATATTAATTTTTCTTTCACTCTATATTAGGTACCAAAACTATGTCTTAATATGTATAATTTTTTTTTATCAGAATAAACCATATGTCTAATCAGAATGACAATCTTATTAGGACATAAAAAACGTGGCTAATGGACTTTAAAATTTTTTACCTTAGTAAAAGTAAATAGTGGATTCATTTGAGAAAACAATTTCTTCATTAAACATTTCAGCTTCCAAGGATTCAAAACCGTGGCATTTCTCCTCCAAAGAAGCTATTTGAGTCGTCATCTCCTTAAACTTTTGGTCTGTCGCAGTGGAAGTTGATGGTGGAGTACATTCTTCTAGGATCCTCGTATGATTGCCAAATGGGGTTGGTCCAAAGCTTACCCTCCGGACATGGCCATGTCTCTCTAGACCCATTACTTGAGCAAATGCATTATCAACTCACCATAGGATGCCTACCTCACCAGTCTTGCCCTACAATTGCGTTCCAGCCGCCAATAGTTCTTTCATCTTTGCCTAATATTCACAATTAAACAAAATAACATATTTGCAACGATTATAATAACACACTTGCCAACATGAGTAAAATATAATATCTCTCCAAGTACTTTCTATATAATACTTACAATGTTTTCTGCCACTTTTGTGGTAACAGTAGTACCATTCTTGTGTGAATATACTACTTCATAAAACTCTGCTCTCTCTATTGGCTTTCCATTCTTTTTCTCCTACAACATGGTTATTACATTCATTAAAATAGAGTTTCAGTGTTGAAACACGTTTAAGTTTACTTTAAAAAGCAAAATAATTTAAGTTTTATGTCTTCTTTACATATTACTAATATATAAAATAGAGTTCTTACAAGGAGATCCGCAGTCTGGGTATAGCCTCTTAATCCACATGTATGTATTTCCTCATGTTTGCTACGGTGGTTTTTGTTCGCTTTACATAGTTCCTACGAATATTTCAACAAAGTTACGCACAATTACATGAACAATCTAATATATTCTTCAAGTCCAATAAATATAATACTCTTTAACATAAAGCATATCAAAGCAAAACATATATAATAATGAAAATATTAATACCATGCCATTCCTTGAAAACCAATACTCCACCAATGTGTAAAACTGCTTAATATCAACCTCTGGTAGTTGCAACCCTAGTACATCTTCCTTGTCAAGGCCCTCCGTGCAGTAATTCTTCTTCAAATCATCTTTGTGGCTCCTCCACAGCTTTCCAATCTGTGATAAAGCCCACTTCCTCTGCTTCATAGGTTTGATGCGGTTTGCATGAATTATCCATCCTTCCTACCATGTTTAAAGTTGAGTTAACACATGTCACAATTTCAACATAATAACAAATTTGCATAATACTTGGTACAAGTAATAAATAAAACCCTTTTAGCATTGTTTTCTAGTGTAATACCTAAATGGCTACCCAACATTGGTTTTTATATTGTTGTGGCACTAAAGGCCAACGAATATAACCAATTGGGCACATTGATGGCATTCTAGTCATAGTTCCTAACCACCTTGACTAAGTTCCAGCTAGTTTTCCAATCGGCTGACCTGCTTTATTTACTTTCAAGAAAAGTCTTTTCTTGAGGGGAAGATTCTAAACGTCATCAAACCTGTTAGGCCCACGTTTGTTACGTACATCGTCTGCTGTAGCTGCGGGTACGTTCTTAATATCTGATAAACCACCAACAAGCTGTATCAAATTACAAAGTACTTATAATTTCAAACTATGAGCTTATACAAATTGAAAGTACCTGGTGGCTGTGTCTCATCCTCACTTGTAGGGGATTGTCGTCTTTCTTCCTCAGTTGGAGGGGTTTCCTAGACTGCTTGATCTTCACTAGATCCTCCTTGTGAAGAGCATTCACCAATATTAACTAACTCAAATTGCCGCTTCCTTCTCATTCCTGTGTGCAAGAACTTAACAATACAAATATGATAATTATAAACAACATCTTCTATATACAAAGCAACTATTAATCATATTGTCAGACCAGTACAATACCAATTTACAGGAAATTCATTAATCAATATTTCAAGCGAATAATGCTCATGACTCGTTATAGAGATAAATACAAGAGAGAAGATTAGCTAAGAATAAAGAAGAAACAAATAAAAGTTAACCATTTTTTTTTCTTCTTTTTCTTTATCTATACAGAGGAGGAAGCAATTACATTTCTCTCTGCGACCCAAATTAGTGAAAGCACAAAGCAAACCAACAAAACCAAACTCTTGAAAAAAGTTTAAAATTAAAAAAAAAAAAAAAGAAAAAAAAAAAACAACCAAAATGAAGTAGGAGCAGAAACGAACACATTAGTCATTAGTGTCCAAACTAAAGGAGACTTGTATGACAAACACCACTCGTATTTTGTATATATAACACCAATATAAGTATATACTTGTATTTTGCATATATACAACATATAATAAAAGTAGATAAAGATGCTCAATTGAGTTTCCATTTGCAGAAGTCCAAACATAGGATAAGTGATAATCAATTAACATATTCTAATCTGAATTGTAATAACAGTAACATAATAATTCAAAAGATAATATTACTTCATTACACTACTCGTCATCATTATACTCATTTTCGCTATACTCCTCATCGCTGAATTTGTCATCTATGAAATCATTATCATCTACAAAGTCTCCTTCTTGCAAGTCTTTCTCAACAATGATCAATGCATCGAGTGCGGTTCCTTCTACATCAGCTTGAGCCAAACCAATGCTGTCAGAAACCATATTGTTAGCATTGATATTGTAAGGAACATTCTCACAATAAGTATCTGTGTCATCATCGCAGCACAAGGGACCACTTCCATTGTCAAACACATCCCTTGCTTTAGTTTTAACAACTAAATACCAATCCTTTTCCTTTTTATCTTCCACATAAAACACCTATGAAACTTCAGATGCTAATACATATGACTCATCCATCAGTTCATCCCCAACATGTATCAAGTGGGTAAAATTCACAAGAGGAAACCCTAACTCATCATTCTTGTATCCCCTCCTACTTTGAATGTTAACTCATTTACATTTGAATAACACATGTCTTTCTTTGTCCAAATAATTCAACTCAATAATATCAATTAGAATACCAGAGTAAGCAATGCCACCTTCAGTCACGACACTTACTCCACTATTTTGAGTTTTCTTATTTGTCTCGAATTCTTTAGTTCGAAATTTTAAACCATTTGTGACATTGTGCTTCATCTGTTGGCTTTATTATATGGGCATGCAGCAATTGTTCTAAGGGTAATACTAATATAATGGTACAACCATAAATTGTAGTAGAGATCATACTTAAAAGATCTTTATTAAGGACAAAATTTCACACCACATGGCTTTATTTCATTGGCAACCTGCACCACATTAACATATTATGGATTTTGGGAAAATCTATTTTAGAACCCAAAAGATCCCATATTTATACAAAATGATGCCAAAGCCCATGGTCCAAAACCCATGGTGATATTATCTCATCAAAGCCCATGGTTTAAGCTCATGGCACAACATCTCATTTTTCAGCTTATGATCCATGCTTATGAGTCTCATTGGAGGAATTTTGGGAGTTGTGGTTTGGAGGGCTAAGAAGTATGTTCAGTAAAGCTCCAGAGATTTAAAGTTGATAAATGAAACATGTTGCTTGGCATGTTTTCCCCAATTCCCTAAACTTTGATGAGTCAATGTGCAATATGTAACATTTGGTAAGCCTCTTTTATCACATAACACTTAAAATGATAAAATTCTCCATTGTTCTTTACCTACAAATTAATATTCATTATATAATTTAATTATATTCTCTCATATAAATTATATTACTATTTTCATCAATACCAAACACATGCCTAAATCTCATTGGCTATCTCTATATTATATCTCATCTTGCATTAAATGCTCTTCTTGCTCTCCAAGATTTGGTCATAATATAAAGAGACCATAAACTAAACCTCCAAAGCTTCATCAAACATCAACCAATGAGTCAATTACTTACCAAAATTATATTGTAATAAAACCATGGACTAAACATATAATTTTCCAAAAGATGAAACTTAGCTAGAAATATTGGCAACAGTTCTAGTGGAAACTGCATTAACTCCAGTAGAATCTGAAATAGCTCCAACAGAAGCTCTAGCAACTAACACATGTCCAAAAGTGACATCATTAAACCATTAATGCATAATCCTAGCAGCTTGCTACCATACCCAAAGAAGCAAATATCCTATAAAAGAAATCCTACCATTTTAAGCTAAGATCCTTAGCCTTCAGCTGTAGCACCAGAATTAGAAAGATTACATAAAAGGCATCATACCATTTTAAGCTAAACCATGAATTTAATGCTGAATACTTCCTCCAGCGGATGTCATCATATAGCTGACATCATCCAGCTATGTCAGGACAGCTACTGCTATGCAGTTGTCAACTGCAGCAGCTACTGCTGTAATGATGTGTCAGCTACTATACAGCTGCAACAGCAACCTTAAAGTTTTATAACTTCTTCTTTTGGCTAAAAAACAACTAAAGAAATTACTCATTTTGCTAAAAAACCTTTCCCTATCTGCTGATTTTCCCTTCAACTAATTCAAACTTAGTTACATACTTAGCTCTATATAAAGAGGACCAAGCCACACAACACAAGCACCTATAACACTACTACCCATCTCTCCCACACTCTATTATTTTGAAATATCATCATCTTGTTCCTCATATCTCTAAACATCTCTTTCTCCATTTCTCTTACAAAATCTCTCTTCTTAGATAACAACACAACACACTATTACACCACCACTATCTATCCCTCTCTCACTCTCCTATTCAAAAATTTCATCATTTTGTTGCCCATAAACACATCTCCATATCTTTCTCCATTTCTACATAACCCATGACATAATACACAAAAAACCACTCCAGCAACAACTATAAGCTCATGTATTTACTATATTTAACCTCAATATCTCTCATACTTCCATATATTTTACAAACACATTCCTCACAAAATATCCATACATACTTCTCATATAACTTCAACAAGATTCATATCTCACAAAGTATCCATATACAAGATCCTTATTCAACAAAGTATCTATACATACTTCCCATATATATTACAAACACCATATTTCATAAAAACATATATATTTCTTATCATCTCTATACATCTTAAAAGATATCAAACGCTCTTCCAAAAACATGTTATTACAGCCCTTCTAATGGAAGGCATATAATTATAATGCTAAAAACTCCTTATGAAAAGCACAAACTTATAGTACTAAAAGCCCTTCTAATGGAAGGCAATATCACACACATTTGGCTAAAAATTAAAAGAATACTACATGGGAGAAATCATTTAAGTGCATGATAAAAAGGATAAACTTAACCAACCTATGCACACGGCTGGATATATTCTCTCTCCCTTCAGTTACACCCATTTTTCCCCTTTAATCATAAAGTCACTATGAAAGGACTCATAATATCATACTATACCGCTGGACTAATTTTATCATGCTGCTGAAATGTTATAAGTCCACTAATGTTATACGGCTAGAGCCACAAACTATGAAGATAAATCATTAAATTTTTATCTCCAAAATTTTACTGTAGGGACTGGGTTTGAGCACTTCTACTGTTGAGTGAGTGGACTCAAGCCCAACTAGCCCAATACAATGAATTTGTAGAGAGCGGGTTCAAGAATTAGGCCCTAGTGAGGGATACAACGGCTAGGCATGGTTGCATATGGATCGAATAGCATGAATGTGGGTTAAGATGTGCAATGATGTTCCTCGGCCCTCCTCTTGGGAGCTTGAAGTTCTTATTATTTCTTTAGTGATTGGTTACAAAGGTTTCCGTGATGATACAGGTTGCTACAGTGTTTTATACTTTTAATTTTCTCATTTTTTCTAGTCTTGTTTCAAGAGGGATTTCTTACATTATATACCCTCTTTCGGTTGATCTCAACCCCACATTTGTTGATCAAGCAGGTCACTACTTGAGTGCTTGTCCCATCAGCCGCCTTCCCACTCTTTCTGTGGATTGCAGTAACCAAGGTTGCACTTTCAGGGGTCATTTCCTCATTAATGCGGCCAGAACGTTAGTTGTGGGCATTTAATGTGGAGGTGACAATTCATCCCGGTCTTGCTCCTCCACCATGCTTCCATGGTTGACATGTTGTACTTGTTCTTTCTCTTTAGATGCTCTGGAAGGCTGCCTTTGGTGGCCCGTTACTTCCTCCTCCCATGGTCTTAGTCGGCCGAGGACAAGGTTGTTCTCAGCAAGGTTTCTGGGCAATTTGGACTTTCACACTTCGTCCTCGGGCGTCCCTTCCTTCTCAGCATGGGCCTTGGGCTTGGTACAAAGTGGACCGAGGTTACCAAATTCTCTGACCCCACATATACTATTGAGTATATTTTAATTCATTATCATTGTACCGCTGGACTCATATTATTATGTTGCTGGAATGTTATCAGCTCACTAATGCTATACAACTGGAGCCACAAATCATATAAAGAATAAAGTGATGCTATACAACTAGAGTCTCAGAAACATAAAAGATAAGTTAATGTTTTCTCCATCTTTGAAATTACATTATTAAGTATATGTTAACTCATTATTACTATACTGCTAGATGCAAATTACTTTAATATCACCTCACTATTTAATAAAACATGATCTTACTAATACTTCAACTAATGAACATATATATTAATAAATTGATTTACCATCACTGTACATATATTATTTGGACATGAATCACAGCTGGACATAAACTACTTGACATATATTATTTGGACATTAACCACCACTGGACATGAACCACCGTTGGACATATTATTTGGACATGAACCATTGTTGGACATATATTACATGAACTATACCACAACTGGATATGGACTATTTTGGACTTATCCCATTATTGGACATACGACACTTAACTAATCATTCTAATGGACATCTCAATATACATAATAATGATCCTCAAGTCATCATTCAATCAAAGCTATTCAACTAAAAATATTATTTATTTATTTCAACCATTATCACGATTCTTAGAATTTGGGTTTTATTTATTTTGTAGGCTTAAAAATGCACCGGAAGCCATTGGTCCTATGCGGCCCAATGTTGAGTTCCAGATTGATCTCCCCAAAACAAATTCGAGTTTAGCAAAGCCACCCCTCTAGTGGAAGACACGTGGCTACGTGTAAAAATGGCCCCCGACAATGTCTAAACCAGTCACAAAACTTCTCCATATGGTGCTTATGAATGACAACATTAGATATATGACGGTGGGCCTTTCTCAGTTCATCCTCAATCACTTCTTTGTGCATACTATGCATGCAATTGTGTTAGTGTTAAGAAAAAGTTGTTCTTGGGATGGATAACCAATTTAAATATTGATTCACCAATAACTTACTCGAGAAATGTGCCAATGTTGGCACAGTTGAAAAGAACGTAATATGAACTTGGGTAAATTCCATATGGCCTAGTGTGATGTAAGACACCGCACCAGTAGAGTTGTCATTTGGTCTGGCAGGTTGATTAAAAATAGTTTCAATGCCATCCATGTACCGTGAACAATATGTTAAGCGCTCCTCTACTAAGTACCCTTCAGCTATAGATCCTTCTGGAGCAACTCTATTTCGCACGTAAGACTAAAGGCGTGATAGGTACCTAAGCGGAATACCAAAATAAAAAATTGAACAATGCAATCGAAAAAAAAAAAAAACAATTCACTCCTTGGTAAAATAATTGGCTTACCTCAATAGAATACACCCAACGATACTGAATTGTGCTAGCAATCTTGACTTCCCTTGCCAAATGCATGACTAAATGTACCATAACTGTAAAAAATGATGGAGGAAATATCTTTTTCAATTCGCACAACATGACTGCGATGTCTTTCTCAAGGATCTCAAGATCTGACACACTCAGTGTTTTGAAACATATTTCATGGAAGAAACAGGATAATTTTATCAGAGGTCTTGTTACTGGAATAGGCAACGGTCTGTGCAAAGCTATTGGAAGGAGTTGCTGCATCAAGATGTGGTTATCGTAGCTCTTCAAACTAGAAATCTTGCGTTGTTTAAGATGGACATGACATGAAATATTCAAAGAGTACCCATCAAGCACTTTTACATCCTTCAAAACTTATAGGAAACCATCTTTCTTGCTTGTAGTCATATTAAAACAAATGAGTGGCATCTCAATCTTATCAGCACCTTTGGGCATTAGGTGAAGTTCACTCTGTATACCCATGGCCTTTAGGTCAAGGCATGACTTGTAGGTATCCTTTGTCTTGCCTTCCAAGTCTAACAACGTGCCTATTATATTATCGGTGACATTCTTTTCTGTGTGCATCACATCGATATTATGACGCAACTTGTGATCCTTCCAATAAGGCAAGGTGAAAAAAATGTTTGTCTTCTTCTAGACACAGATTTTCATCCCCTCTCTTTCTTTTATTATATAGAGCTTGATGTTTCTTCCCAAGGCAACGTCCAACTAAATTTTT
This sequence comes from Quercus aquifolioides, assembly GCA_019022515.1. Taxonomy (NCBI): domain Eukaryota; kingdom Viridiplantae; phylum Streptophyta; class Magnoliopsida; order Fagales; family Fagaceae; genus Quercus; species Quercus aquifolioides. The sequence continues at coordinate 551,378 of JAFHAW010000261.1, read as the reverse complement.
TGTTTGCATCATGATGTCCGATCCCAATGGTGTCATTGGAGCCAATCTGAAATCCTAAGTCCCATCAAATTTTTTATCTTCTTCACGAAACTTGTGATCATTATCCAACCATCGCCTATGTCCCATGTAACAAATTTTCCAACCATTTTTTAAGTAACGAGAGTCAGTATCAGAGTGATAACAATGACATGCAAGCATACACTTCATACTTCAACCAGAAAAATTAGCATATGCAGGAAAATCATTTATGGTCCACATCAATGTTGCACGCAATTGGAATCTGGTATTAGAAGATGCATCATATGATTCGACTCCAACATACCACAACTCTCTTAATTCTTCTTCTAAGGGTTGTAAATACATATCTATAGCAATCCCAGGTGAGGTTGGACCAGGAATAACAAGTGATAAAATCAAAGAAAACCTTTTCATGCACATTCAAGGGGGGAGATTGTATGGAACCAAAACAATCGGTCATGTACTGTGACTAGTACTTATGATTCCATATAGGTTGAACCCATCCACTGATAATCCAAGTTTGACATTGCGGGGATTAGGTGAGAACTCTACATACTTACCATTAAAGAGTTTCCAAGCTTCATAATCAGCGGGATGCCTTATTATCATGTCAATTGTTCGACTATTAGCATGCCATTTCATATTAGTAGCTAGTTCGGGTGACAAAAATAGTCGTTGCCTTGGCTTCAAAGGGAATCACCATAGGATCTTTGTAGCTTTCTTCTTTCTTTTGCTTTATGAAGCATGTGTCACCTACATTCTACTCAGGTGTTTTCCATCTTGATTCCTCACAATGTGGGCAAGCATCAAGGTTAGCATTTTCCTTCCAAAACAACAAACATTCATTAGGACAAGTATGAATCTTCTCATAACCCAAACCGAAATCCTTAATTATCTTCTTAGCCTCATAACAATCTTTTGGCAACTTAACATCTAAAGGAAGTAAATCTTTCAAAACTTGGAGCAACATAGTGAATGATTTGTTGGCCCAACTACAAAGAGCCTTTATGTGGTACAAAACCACAATGGCTGAGAATATGCTAAATTTTGTACAACCTTCATATAAAGGTTTCTCCACATTTTCTATTCGGTTATAAAACTTTTTTGCATCATCATTAGGATCTTCTACCGATTGTTGCACAGTAGGACCTTTTGCAGCTTGTTGCACACTAGGACCTTGGTCCATTGTATCTGGTGCCATATCATGCATGGGGTATAAGTCAAGCAACATCCCATGAAAATCACCATATTGATTCAAGCTTTCTTGCACACGACTACTTCCACCTTTAGTAGAAGTCATTGCAGACTCAGGTTCCCCATGAAAAACCCAAATTCTGTAATGTTTAAACATCCTAAATGAGTACAGGTGATGACGCACAACATCTACATCAAACATATTTTTATGCCTATACTTCCTACAAGGACATGAGATCCTCCTATGGCGTGCTATATGAGCCACAAAATTCACGAATTCGTTAATTCCATCAATATATTCTTGGGAATTTGTTTTCGTGTCCATCCAACTCTTATCCATTGCCATATAATGAATTATGAATTTCACCGACAACACCATTTTAGTATTGCACATACTAAGGGTTAAATAATAAGTTGATAATGTCTATGTATACACCAGCATCTCACATCTAGTTTCAAATATAATAGTTATAAAACAATCATAACTCCCAATATAAAATACACCACCTTACATCTGATAGGCCAAGAATGTAATGACCCCTTGTGATGAATTAACCTATTAGTTAGCCAAGTTAGTTAATTAATTCAATTAGCATTCAATAAGTGTGGTCAGTGAAAAATAAATTGACACAAATACGGCAAAAACCCTACCGAGTGATTTTAAGGTCACCACTCTCAAGAACTCACTATTATTACAATAAGCAGTTACAAGTAAAGGAATCCAAGTGCCTTATACCAACCTACAGTTGAACCCTTACCCCAATACCCAATTGGACTTGTTCTGTAGTGACAATCTCTCATTTTCAATGCACGGCTCCTAGTACGTGACTAACTAATTCGATGCGCGGATCCTAATACGTGACTTACTCACTAACTTGAGAAAGATGTTGGCTACAGTTCTTCAGTTCATTAACATGATGAAGATCACGAAACTCCTTGGTTACAAAACCCTACAGTGTACAAATACAGCAGCTTCTTGAAGAGAAAGATGAACTAGGGTATATGTCTCTGGTTCATAATATGCTTGTAAAAAACTTTTACATTAAGTTGCATCCGCTGTAACAGCCCTTAAAATAATCCTTATATATATTTAGGGTTGTGAGAAAAGAAAGCCCAAACATCTATTCATGGATTGGAGTGAAATTAGATCTGAAAAACTAAATTTCATAAACCTCGACAGATACCTTATCTATCGAGCAGCTGTCGAGCATCGGGCTGAAACGGCTTTTTAAACCTTGATAGATACTAGTTGTCAAGCTTTGAAATCCAACACTTCTTCACTTGATTATTGGACACACTTGCTTGGCTTTAACACTTGAACTTGAAACATTGTTCCTTGAAGCATTAAACACATCCTAGATCTACCCAATTACAAGTAATGTGCGTTTTGTCAAAGGATTAGCCAATTCTAAATTGACATATGTTCCCAACATGATTCACATTTGTCCTAACAATCTCCCCCTTTGGCAATCCATGACAAAACCACAACAAACAAATGAATATATGAGAGAAGTCATAAATCACTTCAACTCATACTCACTTGTTGAATTCAATAAAATCTATGCTAACACAAATTCTTGAAGAACTTTGCAAGAAGAGAGTTTATGGCAAGAAGACTTTAACAACTTGTATTTCTGAAACACTTTAAACAAAACTCATTATGGCATCTTAGTGTGAAACAGAAATAAAAGATTGCATATAATATATAAGAATCATGTGCATAAAAAGAGAAAAGAAACAACAAATGTAAAGATAATTGAAAGAACTGTAATAACAAATTCATCATATATATATAACATCGTCCTTATCAGCATCATCATTGTTAGAGCCATCATCACTCTCATCCTTTGAAGCTAGTGGAGATAGAGAAGTATAAGCGGTGAAACCACCCATGGCAACCTGTCGTCATACAATACGACCAACACGGGTGTTCACCTGACATAACTCATTATTGAGTGTGTCAAGGTGAGCATCCGTGTGAATAAGCTGTGCCATGATGGCCTTAAGAGTCACTCCACCCGTAGAAGACGAAGGAGCGAAGGTGGAAGGAGCGGAAGAAGCTAGAGGAGTCGTCGTCTTGGTCCATGGCCACCTTGGTTGAAGCTAGGCCTCGCTCCGTCGAACGGTAGCAGCGTCTATGGCACACATAATCGAAAAGTGTGTAGACTTTGGATAGGAGACAGAAAAATGGCGAAGGATCCGCGTGATAGCTGAAGGATAAATGAGCTTATCATGAATCACCATATCACCATATCCCTATAAACATCTATAAGGGATAGAATGAAATGAGAAGAGAAGTCAATAGAAATGTCCTCTAAAAGGGATAACAAAAATTGAGCACAAGGCTCTATGATAGAGTTATAGTAAGACAATGGATGGAGAATGAATGTCATCACCATGTTAAGGAATCTTGGACCTTTTGCAAAGCCTGAGCAATGGGTGTTTTGGCGATCAACCCAAGATGAAGGTGTCTCACAGAAAAGAGACGAGAGTTCGTCTTTGGACATAGTCCTCAGAAGATCACAACTGGGGTAGTCAGGATGCGCTACCCTTGGTATGTGTAGTACCTTGGATATAAAATCTGAAGTAACTATAATGCCATACCTCGAACATAAGTGACAAACTGAGATACTGAAGTATCGAATCCGTGCATATTGGAGTAAAACTCCTGTATGATCACGGAGGGACAAGTGATGGGATGCCACACAGTGACTACCAACCCCGACTGTAGATGACAGTGGGAAGATCAATATCGAAAAATTTCGATAGAACGACTTGGCATTCATACTGAATGCCTTGTTGTGAGAAGTTCTCTGAAAAGTCCTTTTGGACTTTATCATCATGGAATCGAGTAGAAGAAGGAGTAGAATTAGCGAGGGAAGAAGAAGATGCCTCAGAACGAAGAGGGTTCTGGGACAGAGTGGATTTTTGTTTAGGTGCCATAGAGCAACTAACCGAAAGAGAGAGAGAGAGAAAGAAACACGCAGAAAAGCACCAACATAGATCAATATCAAAATAAAGATAAATAAAGGTACGTATGCATGAAAAATGCATGAACATGTGACATGCAAACTTAAAAACATCATGGGCTCAGCCCAATCCAAACCTACCAGCACACATCATTGCAACAAAGTAAACACACATCTAAAATGCATGAAACATTGTTATAATGCAGATGTGATGCAATGCATGATGATTTAAAATCATTTAAACAAAAACCCAAACCAAAAATTTTGAAAAACCTCATTAATTTTGAAAAATCCCAAAATCTTTCAAAAACCCCAAAAGTTAGGTCAAAAAGAGATGAATGCATGATAAATGAAGAGGAAGAATCATACCAGAGAAAGATAAAGATCTCTAGGCTGAAAGCTTTTGGGATTGAGGTTTAGAGAGAGAGAAATGATTTTGGGAAGGAGAGGAGACAAGATCTATGGAGAGAGATTGGGAGAAATGAGAGAAAATCGCATTGAAGCATATATATATATATATATATATATATATATAGACAACCATAAAGCTTGATGGATCGAGAGTTGTCGAGAGGTGTCAAGCTTTAAAACACGAGAAATAGCTATCGAAGAGCTATTGAGGATCTATGGAGAGGTGTCCACAGCAAAAGGGGCTTGATGGATCGAGAAGCTATCAAGCATCTATCGAGCATATAGAAACGTCCTCGATGGATCGAGTAGCTATCGAGAAGCTATCGATAATGTGATAAAAAGAAGCTAAAAGGGCTTCGATAGATAGCCTAGCTATCGAAAGGTGTCCAGCAACTATTGAGATTGCTTAAAAACAGTTTTTCAATAAGAGAAAAACACAGATATGAATGCAATCAAGCATGCTACACAACCAAAGATCCAAACAACTTTTTAAGCTCTCAAAATCATCTTTCAACAAGAAAAATGTCAAACACATAGATCCAAAACACACACACACTAAACAATTCTAACTAATTTTATATTTCAAAAACAAGTTAAGACAGTTTAGTGAGCATACATTAACACGTGTTCCTTACGTGTTGTGTGTGAAAAACATCACAGGGAGGGGGATGTGGTCACAGCCCTTAGCAAGAGATGGGAGTACCCTTTAGGAGCAATAGAAGCTGAAGCAAAGGCCTGGGAAACGGGTGCCCTTTTCGCTAGAGAGGTGGGGATCAGTGAGGCTAAGTTTAAAGGGGACTCGCTGGTAGTATGTAATGCCGTGCAAGGTCTAGCCTCTCCGCCCTCCTCAGTGGTCAATGTAATTGCTGGATTTTTGGATCATGCTTCCCACCTCAGGCAGTGGAAAGTATCCCACATCAAAAGGCAGGGAAATGTCCCTGCACATCTATTGGCCCAACATGCCCAGCATGTTGTGGACTACGTTGCATGGCTAGGGGAGTGTCCTAGCTTGATAGAACATGCATGTAATTAAGACAAATTGTAATTTGGTCTTTATTTTATTGAAGTTTAAGTATTTCCCATCCAAAAAAAAAAAAAAAAAAAACATTACAAGATTGCATAAGTGTCTATATGTTATGACGATTTGAGATATGAGAAAATCACTTTTAACTCACGCACAATCATAACTGTTTGATGGGGACTACCACCTTCGAAGTACATTCTATAACTCCCACATCTCTTAGAAGATACGCTTGCAATCATATATACAGCATTTTGAGTTGCTTTTATTTTTCTTTGCATATTTTTTTTTTAAGCAAACCATGCATGGGCATATAAGAGAGAGAAAAGAGATACCCAATGATGTTAAGCTTTTGACATTGCACTTTTGCTATGCTGAAGCATACAAATGTCATTTCATGATTGGCGGGCAACAGTGGTGAGATGGTTATTTATGCCTTTTTTTTAAGATTTTCTAGTCCTTCCCGTCAAAAAGAGTGATACAAGTGTTAAGTACAAGAGATTACTTAATCTTACTTGTCACAAACACGAGCCACAAAGCTCACTTGCTTAGTTGTGCATAGAGATGCTCATCTAAGCTACAAAAGATACAAAGTTTAGAAAACTTTGTTTCAATGGCCATCTAAGGTACACAAGTACCAATTTTCACAAACACACACTTTTTTGTATTTTTTTCTTTGATTTTTCATTTTTTTTATTTTTATGAAAAAAAAAAATCAAAACTAAAAATGAACAAACAAAAACATGTTAAACAAAGCAATGCATAAAATTAGACTGACTCAAAACAAGAAAGCAAGTCACACAAGTAATGCAAAATCAAAAACAAGAAGGGGAGAGAGAGAAAATGTGGCTAAATCACTTGAAGTCTTTTTCCTTCCATAGCTCATAAGGAGTCTTCTTGGTACCGGGTCTAAAGTGCACTCTGTTAACCGTATGACATGCAGTGTTGACGGCTTCTCCCCACAGGTTTCTGGCCACATCCTTGTTGTGCAACATGGCTCTAGCTATCTCTTGAATAACCCTGTTCTTTCTTTCTACTACACCATGATGCTGAGGAGTAACAGGAGTAGAGAATTCTTGAGATATTCCTGATCTAGTGCAAAAGGACTCCATGTATGAGTTCTCAAATTCTTTACCGTGATCACTTCGAGTTCGATCAATCTTCAAACACTTCTCATTCTGCAATCTTGTGTACAAGACTTCAATGTGATCAGGAGCATTAGACTTGGAGTGTAAGAGGATGACCCAAATGTACCTAGTGAAGTCATCTACCACAACCATGATGTATCTCTTTCCACAAAGAGACTCGGTTCTGGTTGGACCCATAAGATCCAGATGTAATAGCTCTAATGGTCTAGATGTAGTGGATGTTCGAGTGCCCGAATGTTTAGCTTTCGTCTGTTTTCCAAGTTGACATGGTCCACACACCATATTATTCACTTTACTAAGCTTTGGTATCCCAAGACAAACTCATGCTTAGACATAATTGAAAGATGTTTGTAACTAGCATGTCCCATACTTTGGTGCCATAGATCTTCATTTGGTAAACGAATGCTATTGCACACAATATTAACATTGGGAACCAAGCCAAAACAATTGTCCAATGTGTGAACACCACTTATGAGTTTCTTCCTAGACTCATACATGACAAGGCATTTCCCTTTTGAGAATAGTACCATGAAGTCTTGATCACATATCTGATTTATGCTCAACAGGTTCACTCTCAGACCTTCTACATATAGAATATTTGCAATGTCTGGCAATCCAGGTAGAGAGATGACTCCTTTTCCTTTAATCTGTGATTTGCTCCCATCACCAAAAGTGACATTTCCACCTTTCTTAGACTCGAAAACCTTGAAGAGAGATCGATCTCCAGTCATGTGTCTTGAGCAGCCACTGTCAAGTTACCACAAACACGTGTCCATAACCTTTATCATGAAGCATACTTCGAGCTTAGATGATAGATCAGTGGGAATGGTGTTTTCTCTCATTTGCCTTTTATGAACAAAGCCTTCAACTTTCACTCTTCTCAGATGAACTCCTTTGCACATTTTCATTTTGAGAAAGTATAGTTTATTCTTTGTCAAGCTGAGATCTTTTCCAATATTCATTATAATAGAATTCAAATAACTTTTAGACTTGCATTTTATGATACACTCAAACAAGTAGAGATTAGAAAAACAAGATGTATTTGAAAACAAAGATCTCTTTAAGCCAGTTGCAGCAGTAACAACAGGGTCAATGGATCACATAGCAAAGATTAAAACCTAATCAAAGTGCGCCTGCTTTGATACCACTTGATAGGCTAAGAATGTATTGACCCTTGTGATGAATTAACTAATTAATTAGCCAAGTTAATTAATTAATTCCATTAGCATGCAATAAGTATGGTAGCACAAACAAATCACCAACTAAGTTAAAATGCAGCCGAAAATAAATTGACACGGTGATTTATTTACGAATAGGGAAAACCTACACGGCAAAAACCCCACCGGGTGATTTTAAGGTCACCACTCTCAAGAATTCACTATTATCACAACAAGCGGTTACAAGTAAAGGAATCCCAATATCTTATACCAACCTACAATTGAACCCTTACCCCAATACTTAATTGGACTTGTTCTGCAGTGACAACCTCTCATTTTCAATGCACAGCTCCCAATACGTGACTAACTAATTCGATGCACAGATCCCAGTACACGACTTACTTACCAACTTGAGAAAGATGTTGGTTGCAAAGTTCTTCAGTTCACCAACACAATGAAGATCACGAAACTCCTTGGTTACAAAACTCTACGATGTACAAACACAGCAACTTCTTAAAGAGAAAGATGGACTAGAGCATATATCTCCGGTTCATAATATGCTGATGAAAAACTTTTGCATTAAGTTCCATCCGCTGTGACGGCCCTTAAAACAATCCTTAAATATATTTAGGGTTGTGAGAAAAGAAAGCCCAAATATCTATTCATGGATTGGAGTGAAATTAAATCTAAAAAACTGAATTTCATAAACCTCGATAGATACCCTATCTACAAGCAATTGCATGGCTTTAACACTTGAACTTGAAACCTTGTTCCTTGAAGTATTAAACACATCCTAGATCTACCCAATTACAAGTAAAGTGCATTTTGTCAAAGGTTTAGCCAATTCTATATTGACATATGTTCCTAACATGATTCACATATGTCCTAACAACATCTCCATGCAAGCCACCTGCTTGCTCCAAATCAACAGCCCACCACAGCAGAAGTTTTGAATTTACTCAAAGGAAATAATAAAATTTGACAACAAATTGAACTATATTATCACAATATTCACAAAACAATCAACACTCCCAATATACAAAATACACCACCTTATATTACCATGCAAGCCACCTGCTTGCTCCAAATTAACAACCCACCACAGCAGAATATTTAAATTTACTCAAAGGAAATAATATTAATTGACAACGAATTGAACAATAATATCACAATATTCACAAAACAATCAACACTCCCAATATACAAAATACCCCACCTTATATCACCATGTAAGTCACCCGTTTGATTCAAATCAACAACCCACCACAACAGAATATTTGAATTTACTCAAAGGAAATAATATAAATTGACAATGAATTAAATAATAATATCACAATATTCACAAAACAATTAACACTCCCAATATACAAAATACACCACCTTATATCACAATGTAAGCCACCCGCTTGATTCAAATCAACAACCCATCACGACAGTAATTTTGACATATAATTATAGACTAGTAGGGTATTATAAAGTGGATTTTACTCACCTTTTAGCAATTCACTGTCTGCCTCACTAAAAAAGAAACCTAAACTTACAACAAGCTACTTATCCTGCAAAAGCTAAGTCTAAATTACAAGGAATTTATCAAGACAACTAAATAATAATCATCAATGAATAAAAAACTACAGTAATAATCCAAACATACACAATACAAAATACACAATAAGTTGCAACAACAAAAAAATCCCTCAATAAAACGAATAATAAATAAAACCCACAATTGGAAAAGCTAACCCACAACTTAACATATTCATTTACAATGTGCATAAATCACAACCAAGCAGGGCACAATAACTGAGCAAAACCCACAATGTATAAATTGAATGACTAATTATTGGTGACTAATCCTTGTTTTGACTACTATGTTTTTGTTTGCTATCACATAGCATGAGTTCGATGAGTCCACATTGAAGACCTCTTTTTCGTTTAGGAGAAAAAAAAAAAACATGAGTTACTCCATTTCAATTTGTGAGGATGATAGCCCAACTAAACTCCTACAAGTGAACATTATCATATACATAATTGCAATAATACATAAAAAGGCTTTACAAGTGGCCATGAGGGAACCATCCCTATAGACATTGGGCCAAATCTCCTTAAAGTCAGGGGCTCATCATACCTAGGGATAGAGTAGGTTGGATTGAAGTTTAGAATCTTTAGATCTGTAGAGTGACAAGAATTCTAGTTGGCCTGCCTCTTAAGGCATCACCTTGAGCATGACTTTGCTAATTTCTCTAGTGGTTATAACAACATCTATATATAATTTGAAGATTGGTTATGGGAGTAGCAAGAAAAAACAAACCAAGACTAGGATTAATATTTATATTCATTGTGCAAGCCTCAAATTTGAAATAAACAAAATGCTAACTTACAACTACAAAAGCTAACCCACAATTTATCATATTCATTTATAATGTCTATAAATCACAACCAAGCAGGGCACAATAATTGAGCAAAACCCACAATGTATAAACTAAATGAGCTAAAACCAACTAAAAGAACAAAATAGAAGTCAAATAATTGGTATCTGTGATAACCCATGTATAAGACTATAAAGCTGAGATCACAAAAAACTATTCTTGCGACATGAGGAAATAGATTGGAAATTAGTTCAGAAAACTTAAAATAATAACAGATTCTTTTATATAAAAGAACAAAAAATAATTAGAGGAGAAACTATACCGTCGGGAATGTGTTAGGCAGCTAAAGGAGGGGAGGAGTCTGGGGATGGCCGCGGTGGTTGTTGAGGAAGGTGGTGGCGGCGGTGGAGTGTAAGCCTAATTAGATCGCCCCGATTTATGGGAGAGAAAGAGGGACAGAAGCGAGATGGTGGGGAAAGGAAACCGGGTTTGGCAGTGTGGAGGTTTAGATCGGAGGAGTGTAAGGCTAGCGGCGAGATGGACAGCAATGGGATGAGTAGGCCGATCAGTGAGGGAGAGTGAGAGTGAGCTTCACGAAATGTGTTGTTTCAATTTTTTTTTTTTTTTTTTTGACCCAAGTGAGACCGGAAGTTTTGTTTAAGGTTGTGGGAGACTAAAAGTGTTTTAAGTGGGAAACCAAAAATTTTGAGTGGGAATGCTCAAATTTTTTATGTTTCTGTAGACTAATTGTGGCAAAATTTAGACTTATTGTGGCAGTTTTCAAACTGCTACAATAAGTAAGTAGTAGATTAAAACTTAATATGGTGAAATTTTAACTTGTTGCGGCGGTTCTCAAAACTGCGTTAATAAGTAATGACAAAGTCAACACCGATTGTAGCAGTTTTCAAACCGCCGTAATAGGTAATAACTAGGTGAAGACCTATTACAGTGGTTTTAAAACTGCCATAATAGCTCTTTCAGATCGAGAAACTTACATTCAATTGGACTACTTATTACAGCGGTTTACAAACTGCTACAATAGGTATTAACATTGCAATGACCTATTGCGGTAGTCTACAAACCGCCATAATAGGCCATAATTTTTTTTCTTTTCTTACCTTTTAGCAGTTTTAAAACTGCCATCATAGAAATTTAATATGAAGAAACCTATGGCGGCAGTTTTAAAACTGCTGGTGTATTAAGTATTCGATATGAGAAGCCTATAGCGGCAGTTTCAAAACCGCCGTAATAGGTCATTTAAAAAGTCAAAAACATAAAAAATGAAAATACTAATTTCAAACCTATAGCAGCAGTTTTAAAATGCCGTAATAGCTCTACCTATTGTGGCAGTTTCTTAAAGTGCCACAATAGGGTACCTATAGCAGCGGTTTAAAAATCACTAGTTTTAAACTGCTGTAATAAATCAATCTTTTGTGATAGTTTCTGAAAGCGCTGCTTTAGGTCTCCTATAGTGATGGTTTTCAAAACCTCTAGAAAAAACACACGTGTGTAGAACCAGTTTTCTGTAGTGCCAGGGGGGGGAGGAGGAGGAAGACTTCGTGTAGTTTTTATTATTAATATATTTTTTCTTATATTATGTAAAAATGACACTTATTATCTAAGTTGTTCAAAATTACACCACAAAAAAACCGCTCTATACCAGCGTTTCTAAAAAACGCCGCTATTTGTCACCTGTACCAATGCTTTTGAAAGTGCCACAATAGATATCGTCTCTAACAGCGCTTTAAACTATGTACCTATTATAGCACTTCACAAATAACTATTGTGGCAATTTAAAATGCTGATGTTGGTATTTTTTAAAAAAATCAAGGCTTATTACGGCGCTTCACAAAACACCGCAATAGGTAATTAGGAAATAAAGATCCATTATGGTGGTTTAAAAGCGCTACAATAGGTCCAAAATGTTAAAAGTTTTTTTTTTTTTTTAAGAGCTATTACAGTAGTTCTAAGCCTTTGCAATAGGTATTTGGAAAAGATATATCTAATACAGCGGTTTGAAAGCATCACAATAGGTCCAAAATTGGGGACCAAATTTTTTTTTAAGGGACACCCTATTACAGTGCTCCAAAACTGACACAATAGGTAAGTGAATATTGAAAACTTATTAGAGTGGTTTAAAACCGCCGCAATAAGTTCTAACCCATTTAAGTTTCAGCTCTCACTCTCATCATTCGATACTCTCTCTCTCTCTCTCTCTCTCTCTCTCTCGGTCTCTCACACCTCACAGCCGTCAACGCCGACCAATCCACCCAACCCGACACCTACACCACCTCTCCTAGCTGTCGCTGACGAAGCCCACGCTGCCATTCCTTCCCCACTATGTTTTCCTCTTCCACTTCACCCATCTTCTTCCTCTTTATCCACACCCTTTGGGTCTCCCTTTCCACACCACCAACCACCACTTCCATCATCTATTCTTCTTCTTGACTCAAACCCAAAGATAATACCAAAAACCCCATCTTCTACCCAAAGCTAGGTATCTCTCTCTCTCTCTCTCTCTCTCTCTCCCCCCTTGTTTAGTTAAATATGTGTATATTTGTAGTTAAACTTGTGGTTTCTTAGTTATCTATTTGGTTTAGGATCATGTGTATATTTGTTTTAATTTGGATTTTTCTCTATTAAGTGGATTATGTGTGTGTGTATATATATATAATTTTTTTTTTTTTACTTTGAGTAATTTTATGGTTTGTAGTTTTGATTTTGGTTAAAGTTGGGTTTGGATTTTGTGAAATGGAATGGGTTGTTGTATGGGGTTTTATTTGTTGTTTCAAAAAAATTTTGTTCTTTTCTGGCTATGAGGTTCTGAATGGATTATGAGTATTTATTTGGGTTTTTAAGGGTTTGTGATTGAAGTAGTGCTATGACTTCAAATTTGGGTTCAAATTTCTAATTGAATGAGTGCTATCATTTGGGTTCAAATTTCATCTAAACGGTCTCTCGCTCTTCAGATTCACCATCATCCTTCTATTTGGTATCTACTTCTTCTTCCTCCTTATATTACATTATATTATATTGCTTAATGAAGTTTTTATTTTTATATTTATAGATGCTTGATTTGATTTTATGATATGTATATATTACATATGTCTCTGTGTTTGTTAACTTATCATGTTCCATAATTCAATGTACATAAATCTTTAAGGTAGTTACTAAGTGTATTGATAAATTTCAAAAAAATTAAACTCATCTTTTGCAGGCTAAACATTCTTTGCTTGTAGTAAGTTTGGATTTCTTTTGAAGAGGCATGTGTTTGGCTTGAACATAGTAAGTAATTTCTACTTAAATACTTGTAAAATTCTATAATGAGATGTTCATAACTGTTTTGTGGTTAACATTAATTTGTGAGTGTGGATTTTTTTTGTGTATTTTTGGATGACTGTTGTTGATCTGGTTATAATTATTATTTCATCTTAGGGACTTCTATATGTGAGATGCTTGCATCAACACTTATACCTTGGTGTGACTTGTAAGTCATTTGTCCAATTCGGTACTCTCTTTATTTTTCCTTTGCTTATTTCTTTACTATTTCGTGAGCTTTGTTTGTTTGAAATATAAAAAAATGAAAACTTGGTATTCTTTGTTACTTGTGTTACAATATACTTAATAATTGCTTTGTATAATATTTAAGGATATAATTATCAAATTTGTATTGTTAAGTTCTTGCAAAAAGAAATGGGGAGGAAACGTTGTTTAGTTCTAGTCGAAGTTAAGGAAGACTCTTCACAACAAGCACTGAGTCAAGAGCATGAAACACAACAAGCTTGTTTGGCTTTAAGCCTCTAGTCAAAGTTGAGGAAGACTCTTCACAAGAAGCACTGAGTCAAGAGCATGAAACACAACAAGCTTGTTTTGCTTTAAGCCTCTAGTCAAAGTTGAGGAAGGCTCTTCACAACAAGAACCGAGTCAAGAGAATTAAACACAACAAGCTTGTTTTGCCTTTAAATAAGGCGGACCATTTGGAATGTCTTGTTTTAATTTATCTTGTTGTACTGAATGTATTAAATAGTTTGCAACTTTGATATGACATTCTAGACATTTTTTTTTTAATTTTATAAAAGATAGAATTTCTAGACATTTGGAATGTCTTGTTTTGGGCATAACAATTATTATAGCTAGAACATTTATTATTGTATTGTATTAAGTTGATAATTTGAACATGTTTGATTATTGTGGATGTATATTGCTTAGATCCAGTCCTTTATTTAGTATTGATTTTTGTTTAGCTTTAAACTGATTGGGAAAATAGAATGCAAGGAAAATATTTTTGCCCAAGATCTAAAAAAATACCTATAATAGTACACACAAAAAAAAAAATACATTTAGTGTCGCTATAGATTAAAATCTAAAAAGAACCTATAATAGTGTTTCTAAAATGCCGCTAAAGCCAATGAAAAAAACCTATAATGGTGCTTTTAAAATACCACCGGGACCCACTTTTGAAAATGCTAGTATAGCCCAGCCAAGTCTATTGTGATGATTCAATACCGACACTAGAAGTGCCCACATAGAAAGCGCTGGTATAGCCCAAATGAACCTATGTTGTTGCTTTCAATAGCTATAGCGGCGTTTTTGAAGCGCCGACATAGAGTGTAGTATATTAACCAAATAATAATAAAAAAGGAAGAAGAAGATAAATTTACATGACTAAAATTTCTGCAAATCATCGTTTACTGCCAATAGTTTGGGTGATTTTAAATTAAATTTTATATATTGAAAAGTTTAAATTAAAAACTTGAATTTTTTTATAAAAAAAATTTCCTACCTAGAAAGTCATTATTAACTATAAAACTAAGGAAAAAAAAAAAACTTATAAATTGCATATACCACTTATCAGAGCATTATTAAAAGTCCAGACATATGGATACCAATGTGATATTTTATGGGCGCCAAAAGTAAAAATAAAAAAAACTCAGAATGGTTGCATATTTATTTTTTTTTTTTTTTGAGAGAGAGTTTAAACCTATGGCGTTCGCTCCTGATGATAGTTCTTTCTCATCAAACCAAGACACCTATTAGTTTTTGGTGTAGGCGAGAATTGAACTCCAGATCTCTTATATAACCATCAGAGACTTTACCAATTAAGCTAACTGGAACCCACGCATATTTTTTAAAACGTATTTATCTATTAGAATTTTTTAAAATTATTTTGTAAGTTCCTTTTTGGGCCAAAATTTCTATATGTGATTTACATGGAAGCATTTTGGTTACAAACTTATATGAATTTTCATTAATTGTTTTTGTTAATAATATCTCGTAGAGGAGACAAAGTGAAAATATTTGGAAATTTTATGGTTTTAATTAATTTTGTGTTTAAAAAAAAATTACCATTTATTTTGTAACTATCCCAAACCATAGGATGATATGATGAATGACGTAATTTACCTATTAAAATTTTAAGAAGGGTAAATTATACTCACACTCTCGAAATATCGCAAAGATTAAACTCATTATACTTGATTTTCAAGAAATATCGACACTCTACCCCTTAATGGTCAAAATAATTGACATTATACCCCATTTGGTGGCAAAGTGTCATTTCTTGAAAAATGGGTACAGCAAATCTAATTCCACTAACTCGGGAATGTTTGTGAGGACCTAATTAAAAAACCTCCTAAGTGGGTTGAGGTGAGAGACAACCAAATCCTGATTGAGTCCCACATCATCAAGGCTAAGGGAATTGTTGTGTCTTATATTGAGGCCTTGGACTCTAATTAGTAATAAGCCTTCTGGCTCCTGTGAGTGGGCCCAGTTTCACTTCGCAACCCTGGCTACGTGTCACTCTAAAAAACCCTGACAATTGTAACAGTTTGATGATAAAATCGAGTTCATGATAGATTTAGGCGATTAGCCTTGATTAACTACACCGTTGATTTGGAGATATAAATTTCAAGCCTCCTTAGTTTACTTTTGCAATTTTTTCCACCCAAAAGCAACATCAGATAATACAATGCAATCGTAGATTGGATGCATCAGATTCACACAATGTTACAATCAGCTTTATTTCTCATGGATAACTGAGGACAAAGAAAGAAAAAAGCACAAAGAAGAATACAACACTGATACAAGAGCAATACTACACTGATGAAACAGTACTGACAACAGGCGAATAGATCGAATGAGTTTCACATAATGGTACAGTCCATTTTATTTCTGACAGATTAATTAACAAGACCAACAGAACACAGATTGAACTACTTATCCACGATCAGTTTGGCCCTAGTATGGCCCTCATTGATTTGGAACTGCTCCCCGAGGCCAAAATGAGCCATGAGTAACCAAACAAAAGAAATAAGCTGTCCACCCTTACTTACTTCCTTTGCATGGGTATCTGGTCTGCAATGACTAGCGGCATACGACAACATTTCCACCCATACTTTGATGATTATTTGCCATCTCTTATCCTCGTCCAGTTTTTCCAGCTCTTTGGCCAGCATAGATGCATCAAACAGTATAGATTTACTTCTATCTCCCTTTACATAAACAGGTTTAACGTTAGTATCCACTGCAAGGATGGCATGACAGGCTTTTCTCTGATCTCGTTTTATACCCCTTCTGCTAAAGAATGTTTCAGCTTCGGCACAGGTATCCCGATATCTTATTTGCCCTATTCCAGTCACTGCGGACATCATATTAGGCTGCTTCTCTAAAAGATATATCATGTAATCTGAGAGGAGCTTGCTGAAATGACGGTTCTCTATAGTATGGTTGGTTTCTGCTTCGCCTGGTCTTTTCCGCAAGAAGAGTTTAATAGCAACACGCCACAACCAACAGGAATTGCCTCCTTTGTCTGCTGCTTTGACTACGGTTTTCGGACAGAAGAGTTCAGTAACAAAGCCCCACGACCAACAAGAATTGTCTTCTTCTTTGTCTGGTGCGTCTATGCCTTGGTGCGTCTGAAAGCAGAGATCAGTAGCAACGTGCCACAACAGAAGGCTCTCATCATAGGCAATATTTTGGATATAGTCCCCTGTTATTTTGTGGACGTCATCCCCAAATTGTTCTTGGATAGCATAAGCACCTCTAGCTGAGCATATCCTTTTGGTAATTTCTTCATCATCTGCATCTTTGGATTTCTCTTTCAACTCATCGAATATAAAACTCCATAGCTTTCTAGGGAGTTTCTTTGTTGGATACAGATATGTTTTTGGAAAGAAGAAGTCAGTTACATCGTCCCAAACACCAAAATAATCCATTTTATCCATGAAACGCCTGAAACGCCCTCTGTCTGCAAGTGGACGATGCTGGAGGCAATATGCTATCAAATTAAAACTTGACACAGATTCAGACCACCTGCGAAGAATAGGTGGCGTATCCAATACTTCAAATTTTTCAGAGTCTACACACCACCTTAAACTCTTAAAAAAAAGATAACGTTCGACAAACTTCGGAACGTAGTTTGCCAGTCTCTTGTTGTTATTGATAGCTGCAATAGTCCAATCAGATGAAATGAGCATGATGAGAGCAATTCCATCCAGGCTCATGGCACCAAACAGCAAAGTGTAGGTGACAATGATGTCAAACTTCTTGAAATCATGCTTGTCCAAGGAATAGAAGAGTCCATAGGCCACCAAAATCAAAACAATGGATATAAGCCTGAATATGTATCCGGTTAAACTATGCACAACAAGGACCTTGGTATAGAAAGCTTCATAGATGAAGTTGAGTTCTAACTCTATCAATTTAAGCGCATCTTCTGCATTTCTGTTCAGGAAAAAGCGTCGGCTTTCATTGCGCTCACGGTAACTGAAGATAATGTCAACGATGAGTCCCTTGAATTTTTGGAAGTAGTGGAAAGCATATGTCACCACTTCAATTTCGCTTAACTTTCCGAACTCTCTCACATTAGCTTCAAGCATTGATTCTTTACCAGGCTCTCGTGTCATTTCTATCTTTGTTGGTAGTCCGGCTTCTTTCTTTGAAGAGTATTCCTCCATGAGCTTCGCATAGTTGGGACCCGGATCAGGATCTTTAAGCAAAGATTTTCGGAACCTACCCAAGCTTGCAAGAAACAAGGCACGTGTCCGCTCAAAATATTTGATGATTCCAGCCGCAAACATCAATAATGTTGGGATCAATAGCTTGTTTTTAGGAAATGTGAGCCAGAAGACGTACAAAGTGACCGCAAGTTGGACTCCAAGGCTGAATAAATGCCTAAGCCAGAGCTCATTATCCTCAAGGGCAAATGCAGTGATAGTGTCTGGTCCACCCAGGTGTACCAAAAGGAAGGGAGCCCAAAATGCTAAAATGTCAGCATAATTCATGGACAATGCGTCTCTCTTAACACCGCAACTAGAGACTTTTTCTTTACCGCTGGAGAAGAAGTAGTGTACACTAGTGATAAAATCTTCCTTACCACAGGGATCATTAGATTCTTTGCTACCGTTAGAGATGTGTCCAACAGCAAAGCTTGCGGCCCAGTCAGCCAGCAAGTAAGACACCCAGATGGACAAGATCACTGCTTTATCAGTCGTGCGTTTCCTGAAGGGAGCAACCAGTATCAAAATGACCTGGAGTGTCAGGCTTACGAGAATTACTACCCTCACATTCCATGTGTCCCATACGGTCTTCAAATTTGGTATAGCTAACGAAGCTAACGAAATCATAGCCTCTCTCTGCTTTTTGTTTTGTCTTGTTTTTCCCTCTCTCTCTCGTTTTTTTTTTTTTTTTTTGTGGGGGGGTGTGTGGTGTGGGCCTGTGCGTGTTTGATAGATACCTCTCACTCTAATGTTGACTATAAAAAGAACAGTAATTTCACAACTGCTAACGGTGGAAAGCAGAATGCAATGGGAACACGTGTACACATGACATCTATATATATACACTACTCGCACAACCGCGTGATGCACGAGGAGGGGATCAATAATTATTTTATAATTTCATCAAGTTTTACTAAATATAAAATATTAGGAATGAATACACTTTGTTTATCAAAAAAAAGGAATGAATACACTTTTTTAAAAAGAGTAGACCAATTTAATTAAAGAGGTATTTTAACACTTATCAATCTTCTCGTGTTTATCAAAAAAATAAATCTTCTCTTCTAAGTTTCTACCGCTTTTCTTTTTTCCTTTCTTTAAAAGAAAAAAAATTAATTGTTAAGTTATGGTTTTTCACATAACATTTATGTTAGCTTTATTTCATGATAAAGAGTATTGTAATTTCATTAATTTATTTCCTTATATTATGTGAGATTTAATTGTAATAAATTTAGTCTTAAGTTGTGAAGATTTGATCAAGACAATTGAAGGTCACATGAGAAGCACATGACAAAAACTAAAAAGTTGGTTTATCTCGCGAGTAATCTCGCGACTTGACCAACTCGCGAGATGACCCGCGAGATATACTGATAGCTAGAATTTTAAGTGTAACTCTCATGCCCTTCACCCATACTATATATACCTCATTGCCCATAAAAATTATAAAGAGACTATTTAGAAGAAAACCCTAGAGAGAGGTTTCTACAACACCCACCATTTTAAAGAGAGCTATTCATCCTTAAGTGAGAATTCCTTTCTAGTCTCTTCTCATTCCCCTCATTCAGAGTGTAAAAAGTGTTTTGGAGCTTAAAAGCATCGAGTCTTTGCCAAAACAGGCCGATGAGGCTTTGCAGTACAATCGGGAGGTATTGTAGGATCCAGGAAGCTAGTAAAAACTAGGTAGCTAGAGCTTCGAGAGCTCAAATACTTTGGGTAGATTAGGCTTGGAGAGTCCTTTTGGTTATTCTTGGACTCCAACTTATTCACTAGTGGATTATTTCGGCTTGGAGGGTCGGGGAAAGGTTTTTACGCCGAATTTTTGATTTTCCACTTCAATAACACATCGCCATATTATCTTAGGTTTGCTATTCTTTTCCCAACTACCCTTTACATATTTGTCTTGCACTTATATGTTCATCCATGTAATTGTTGAATGCTTTGATTAATTAATTTGCTAATCAAGTATATTTCGCATTAAGTGTGTTAAGCTTAAAATTAATCAAGCCGCAATTAAAATTGGGGGGTCTAAACAAGTATTAGTGTTTAAACTATATTTTTATTTAAACTTGAATTCCTACTTTCAAAAAAAATAAATAAATAAATCAAACTAAAATTAGACCAAAGCCATGAGAGTGATGATGGGGTAATTAAGAAACATAACACCAAACCAGATCAACCCAAAGAAAATGTGCAAGAAAGAATATAAAAAAAATCAACCAAAAGAAAGAAGAGAATCGAAAAAAGAAAGAGAATAATCTCTTTTTTGTGGGCAAAACACGGAATGAATGGGAGAGAGGTGTGTAGTGGAAGTAATTGCAAATGTATAGAAGAGAAGATGTGACGAAGAAGAGTAAAAATGGAAGAGAAAGGATTCAAAAAAGAGTAACGGTAACGTAGGAAATAATGGGCATAAGAAAGCCAAAAATAAAGGAAAGGGTTTGCAATAGGTGATTAACGTGGCACACAATAGTAAATTAGAAAAATTAATTTCAAAATTTTCAATTACTACAAAGCTTTAGACATAACGACTCGTGTTAGAGCAATGCCATAGTTGTTATAAATTTTACTACTATATAAGATTTACAAACTGTATATTAACTTTAATCACATAAAAAAAGGTAATTATGAAACTTATTTATTAAATTGATGTTAAAGATAGTACAAACTTTACTAAATTAGCATTAACAAATTGATTAAGCAATTTTTAAATAAAAGGCAAAAATATAGTTAAAATATTTATTTATTATGTCATTGATGTCACATCTATTTATAATTATTTTTCATATCAATTTGTATGTATTTTGTAATAAAATTGATAATAGTGACATTTTCCTCTCTTTTTTCCCCTTATTTGAAAACATACTACAAAATTTATCACATAAAGATTAGAAATTGGCGTGTCAATTCTTAAAAAAGAAATTGGCGTGTCAATTTTTAATTATGAAACAAAAAAGTGATGAATTTATTATGTCATTCCTTTATAGCGTGGTCCATAAGTGTGGTCCCATGAATTTTTATGGACACTCTTGGCATAGTATCTTCCACGGTATGCATGTGTTATGGGTGAACTTAGTCTTCTTCTTCTTCTTATTCTTCTTCTTTTTCTTTTTTTTTTCTTTTTCTTTTTTTTTTTTATTTTTTTATTTGAGGTGAAGACGACAGGAATTTTATTGAAACGAAGTAAAGAAGTACAACTTCTATCTATGGCTTTGGTTACAAGCTTTTCCAAATAATTGACATAACTTTAAAAGATTCCCATCTCCCTTCACTGAAAGATACCCATTACCCACCACACTCCAGTACCATCTAAACAAGCTATTTGTCACATACAAACAAAATCTTAATGATTAATTTTTGCTTTTTAGAGAATATATGATTCTATAAAAGTTCAGTTATTGTCTTGTAGGGGGGAAGCAACTCTCACTAAAGATGGAAAGAATCAATTTGCGTGATTGGTAAGAAATCTGATCCAACCAAAAGGATGCTTCCTTTAGTAACCCACAAGGGTTGTTCTTTTTTCTTTTTCTTTTTTTGAAAAAGAAAAAAAAAAGTATTTTCATAACTTTATATTTAGTGTAGTTCACAATTTTCATCTTTATCTTTAAAACTAATCAATTTCACCCTATGTTTAAGAAAAATGTAAATAACCTAAATTTGTTACTTTCTAAGTGAAAGCCAACGGAATCTTTTAAACAAATTACTACAAGAAATAGAAAAAGTTAAAGATTATATTATTTTTTATTATTATTACATTTTTAATAATTGTAATTACGTTGGATTTAACTGAAAAATTAATGGATTATGGGAATTTACTCATTTTCCATACATTAGCTTTAAAGATAAAAAATAAAATAAAATAAAATAATTGGGGACGGGGGAGGGGGGGGGGGGGATGTTGTGAATAACCCCCAAACAACAAAAAATAGGGAAAGTAGTTAAGTTACAAAACTCTTGCCGTAACTAGGATTTGAATGCAAATGGTCCAATGATAATGATCACAATTGATTTATAATTGGGTATGGTTAATAGGTACCCTTAGAGCATTTGTTAATGAACTATTTTAAAAATGTTTTAATACTACTTTTATGAGAAATATAAAAAACTATAAAAATTAGTTGTTTTTTTTTCTTTTCTTTAAATAGTTTCTAAAAACATTTCCTAAACGAATGCCCTTGGGGTTTTAATTTACAAAATCCTTAATAACATCTTTTGTTGTGTTCTACTTTTGTAGTTCAAACCTCATCTTCCCCTTCTCCACTATTTACTTATCTCCACACCTCTCTACATATATATTTTGTTACTTTGGGTTTTGTGTAGTGAAAAATTTATCGGCACACAATGTTGTAGGTTCTATTACCATTTGAAACAAATATATATATATATATATATATACACATATATATATTTTCTTATGTAACATAGGTTGTGTTTGTTTCGGGTGAGAATGAAAGTTGGAAAACATTTTACACCGTCATGTGTGTTTGGGAGCACATGTAAAACTCGGTCAAAGGGAAAATCAAATCCTTTGAATATAAAATGAGAGCCCTTCAAGTGTAAAATAATTTACACCTACCAATTACCTTCAAACCTCATTTTACGGACTGAAAAATAGAAAAAGAGAGAAAGAGAGCAGCAGAGGAAAGTCTAGTTGGAGATTCACCCAAACCCATCTCCGGTTAGATCGTGCCACTCATTCCCCTCCACGCACCAGTAAGTATTCTATTTCCTTTTCTTCCTTGGCTTTTCTTCTCTGATCGTGCCGACTTAGCTCCTCCATCGTGCTCAAACCCATCTCCGATTAGCATGCCTAAATCAAGCACTACATTTCTCTGATGAACCCAGCTAAACCCACCCCAATTTCACCATCCCAGCCCACAATCTATCCCTCTATCGACACCATGACCTCAAACATCTTGCTCAAACCCATCCCTAAAACCCACCAATAAATCCAAAGGTATTTCGACACTGTGACCTCAAACCCATCCCTTAAACCCGAAGGTATTCCAAAGGTATATTGATAAATATATATATATATATATATATATATATCCTTCTTTATAGATTTTATTTGTATATAAAAAATATATGTGCATAATGTTATCTGCAATAGTGTTTGTGAAGGTATATGGCAGCTTCTAAATATTTTGGTAAACTGAAATTAGCATTTTCCTTGAATTAGGCTTGTTACAATATTTTTATGAATTTGGATGGTTTAACAACAATTATTGTGGAGACTTTGTTGAGATGTTGTTGAATGGGTCTACACTGTCTTGTATTGCAAGTTTGTGTTTTGGTAAATATCATCTTTTTACTTACACATTTGATTGAATGGTATATCAAATAATTTCCTATGCTAATTTTGTATGTCATAACGCCAAATTTGGTTTTTAAACTGTTTATTCTATTGACCACCTAAAGGGAAAGACATATGTCGTTTTTTTGGTCATGTGCCTAGGGTGCACGACACATGGGAAGAAGCCTGTGCCCAAGTTCATCAATATTCTTGAGCATACCACAAGGCGTTTAAGCATAAAATGGATGCAAAATTTGTTTTTATGAAGCTTTGGAAGATTGATGGTGGGAATGTGCAACAAGGTTCTTCATCCAGTACATTTTCTACTCATTCTAGCTCAAGTTTCAGTACTCCTTCAACTGAAGAGAGTTCCAGCACAGGAGATGTTGAATACGATTTATTGAAATATCAATTAGATATCGCAATTGAGCAGTGGAACTATGCAATAAAGATTGCAAAGTTGAATGCAAGAATGCTATACGCAGTGGCATCTCAAGTCCTACTCGATGATGAGCTCAAAAAAATGGCACATCTAAACTTGGGTGAATGACCATGAAAGTTGTGTTAGGGTTGTGAGTTTTGTATGTGGGTACCTCTGTCATTGTTATGTAAAACTTGGATGTGTATATGTTCATATTTTTTGTGATTGGAATTAATGGATGTGCATATATGATGTGTATAGGTATTTTGAGATGCTTAATTGTATTATAGGTATAATTTTTTTGCATTTTCCTATAAAATGTTTTACATTGGGGGGCCAAACGCAAGAAAATATTTTCTGAAAAAATGCTTTTACATGCACAACCAAACATTGAAAATACTTTTCCGGTGTATTTTCTAGAACCCAAAACAAACATCTGAAAATATTTTCCTTTTCGTAAAACAATTGGAAAATATTTTACATCTTACCAACCATAGCCTAAACAACATACGTAAAATAAGTTTAATGTGGATTTTCTTACAAACAAATATATTACCACATAATAAAAAAGTGAAAGCAAGAACATAGCTTTGGTAATGAAGTGGAAAACCAATGAATAATTTCATCAATGAAAGAAGCACTCTGGAGGTACAATCCTATAGAAAATGCACTATAACAGAACAGTTACGATTAGCTAGATAATCTCATCAATGAAAGAAGCACTCTGGAGGTCCAATCCTATAGAAAATGCACTATAACAGAACAGTTACAATTAGCTAGAACTCACGAAACCTTTGTAGTCTATACTATCGTTAATTAGGATCACAATTATCATTAGGATAACGAAGCGTTTGGTCAAGTGTTTCACAATTTGGTAGATGGAGTTGCTAATGAATGTAGCTTTAGGGTTTCGAGTAGAGTAGAGATAGTAAGGTGTTTATGAGTTGGAAATGTAGAGATAGTAAGGTGTTTATTGGTTGGAAATGGGACGTCGGATGAATGAATAAAGGAAACAATTGAAAGTAATGAATGACTACTATTAGCGGAGTCACAGCTCTCAAAGAGAAATGAGAGAACTTAAGAGGGAACGAGAGAACATAAGAGAGAAAAGTACAAAAATTGTATCAACTTTCTTATTTATAAGTTCCATCACTTGCAAGCGAGTTTATATACATTGTGTTAGGATATATAGTGTTAGCTGATTCCATGACAAATTTATTTGTAATTGATGAACAATTTTCATTGTAATTGTGTTGGGTGAGATACCAAAAGTTTCTAGTCACTGTCTAGTATTGAAGATTTCAGTTGAATAAAGTTCAATCTAGGTCGAGCGAGATGACAAATCTCGGTCACTCGAGAAGATCTTGATTGTGCAAGCTCCAAGCAAAAAATCTCAATAGACTCACAGTCAACTGAAACTCAGTTATCAAAAATTCCAAGATTTGTCCACAGCTTATTGCTATAGCCAAACAACCCAAGCCATTCACAAATTTAAACCTAGTTGTCAACCATAATCAGTAGTAAGACACAGAGCAAAGAAAAACTATATCTAAAAATATTTATGGTCTTCCTACCAATTCCATTGTTATACCTTTAAGAGGTTTTGTTGTTCCATACACCTAGATCAATAAAAGAGTGTTGGACATATATTGACCCACAAAGACATCAAAATTCTTCAAGTGACCTTGAAGTAACCAAGACATTTGTTTGACGGTTGGCATCTTGAATTGCGGTGGCAAATCACTGTAAAGAAAAAGTTTGAGGAAGCGGTTGCAACAAGAAGCTAGGAGCTTAGATACAAGTCAGTTTACATGTACTAGAGATCGTGTAAGCTTGATTGTATCGTAACCTATTCATGATGGATTTGACGAGATTGGGCTAGGCCCTGGAGTTTTTTTCCCTGCAAAGTTTTCACTTCGTGAACAATTCCCCGTCTCTTGTGTAAATTTTCTTCTTGTAGTTTTTTATTGTTTATCATGTTTAAGTCTCATGGAAATCTGTCTCCTATGATACAATGATCTACTACACACAGAAGAAGCACATCAATCTTTGTGTCAAACAAACATCTCTCTCTCTCTCTCTCTCTCTCTCAGATGCATGAAACAAAGAAAGCAAAAACTATCTGAAATGAAATGAGACACCCATTTATAGACATACATGCACCTGTTCAAAATAGGTCCTAACAAACAGACACTATACTAGAATAAATAACACTGAGCAATTAACAAACATTGAATAAAGAACTATTTAATACTCTCTGTCTCAAATTATTTGGCATGTATTCCATTTTGAGATGTCCCAAAATTATGTCTTATTTGAAAAGTCAAAATATATTAATTTATTAACTTTTCTTTTATGCCCTTAATTTATTTGTGGGAGAATTCTTTTAATTTAAAAAAAAAATTAAAAACCTAAAATTTGAAATCCACTATACATGTCATCTTTATTCAAATTATAAATAATAAAAAGTTTAAAATAATTTTTTGATAAATTTGTTTAAGGGTAATATAAGAAAATTTTAAATTAAAAAAAAAAAAAAAAAAA
Source organism: Quercus aquifolioides (assembly GCA_019022515.1). Classification (NCBI taxonomy): domain Eukaryota; kingdom Viridiplantae; phylum Streptophyta; class Magnoliopsida; order Fagales; family Fagaceae; genus Quercus; species Quercus aquifolioides. Next base: position 524,839 of record JAFHAW010000261.1, on the reverse strand, counting down.
AGATAAGACAGTTAATGATGTTTCCTAAATAATTGGGTTTTCCTAACTAGGCTAAACAATTTGGGATGAATGGAGTATTAGATGGGAAGGGCCCAAGCCATATAGACCCACATTCGCGCCCAATCCAACCCGACTTGGCCTGGTGTGAGTAGGCAAGACGCACGTGTGTAATAGAAAGTCAACTTAGGTAAAACCTCCCCCTTCCACTAAAAGCAAGGTGCTTCTTGGCGCCCAACCTAATAGCCAACTTCCTTGCATATAAACTCACATAAAGCCCATTTCTTTTCCTAAGTGGGATTCAAAGATTTAACCACCTTAGAAGTCAATTTTTCAATCATTACTCAATAGTTTTAGGCAAGTGATCACATGAGATTAATCTCCTCAAAAAGGAGAACATATCCCAATTAAAATCCTCCTCAAAAAAAGTGCAAGTCCTATGAGGAAGTAGTTTTTTTATGCTTGTTTTGGAAAACCTCAGGGTAATAATGTGTGGTACATGCACGTGTATGTAATTACTACTTATTTTATTATGAAAAAATAATAAAATACTTCAAGAAAATACCTTCTATTGAATTATTGAAAGAATTGCATCAATGAATAATAAAGATTTAAAAAAAAAAATTACATGATTTTGGTCTTAGACACAATCTTAGAAATTGAAAACTACAGGGCTTTAAACCTAGTTACATTATAAGAAAAATAAAAATAAAAAGTACATTAATTTGTTTTATAGTTACAATGTACAAGGCTAGGCCCCAGGCCTTATAGGCCTCGGGCCTAAGCCTCGTGGCACACTATATGACCCTCTCCCCATTCTTGAACCTTTAGCCTCAACCCGGACAGCTCAGCGCCCAATTTGGGCCCAAGAACTGACATAAGACCGCGCTAGCTTGAATACCCAAAGGAAACCCATCCTGATCATCTCTAACCTGGTCAGAAGTGTTATTGCTCAAAGATACCCTGTACTCAGCTGCTCGATAATGCCTTCAAGAACATCGTTGCCGAGCGAGCTTTTGGAGGTAGGAATCAATTTCAATGCCATTACCACCTTTCCCGATGTTATATCCACTTTGTGATAATGTAATTGGACCCCTATTCGCACTAGCAAAGTGGAGTAATCATAACACCTCCACCTATCTTAGCCTATAAATAGGAGAAGAGAATGAGAAATGAGGATTGGAAATTCTGGAGAGAAAACGGGGAAGAGAAAAGTGACGAAACCAAGAGAGAAAATGAGTGACTCTGTGAGGTAAAGAGAAGGGTTTAAGGTATCAGGAGTGCGTTTGGGTCACCGAGCATAGGACCATCCATAGTAGGAAAACCAAAGCCTGCAATACAAATAGATTGTAAGCCCAAGTAGAGGTTGAGCCCAATAACCATATTTTGGGTACGCACATACAATCTAAGAAAAGAAAGCAAAAAGGATAGGGACTTGATCTACAAAATAGAGATTTATATCTAGAGGCTAGTTATGAAGATGGAATGGTATAAGGCACCCATTCTACCCCATTCGTAAATTGATCTTTGGAAAAGTGATGACTATGTTAGTTTATGCACTTTTTTCATCCAACATATCAATATCATGGTTTTCAAACCCTGACCGTTCATTGAACTGTAAAAGGGAAAGGTTCAAGGTTTTTAAGGTCGAACCGAGGTTGAACCGGGGTCGAACCGTGATGACGTCAGAATTAATTAAATATAAATAAATATATTAAATTTGTAAATATTAGCAAAATTTACTAAAAATATCTTAAAAATTGAAGCAAAATTTCAATGAAATTTTCATGATATTATAAGATTAACATAAAATAGTACATTATAAGGTTAATAAAAAATAGTACAACATAAATAAGCATAAAAAAGAAATTTAATAATAATCCTTCAAGAGAAATCATTTCAATTAACTAAAAAAGACTTTTAAAATAAATTCATAAATTGCACAGGTATTATTTTTAAATAAAAAGTTAATTTAGCAATGAAAAAAAAAATAGTAATATTTAATATGTTGAGAAAGATGACATAAAAGTTTAGAAACTATAAATCATATAAATTTAATAATACTACATATTAGCTCCCATGAAGAGCACTTGGTCTGTTGGTCATGGCTTCAGTCTTGGTGCTTACAAGGTGAGAGAGCTCAAGTTTGGAGCCTGGCAAGCGCATTTTTCTTTAATTTTCCCAAATAAGTTCTATTACATGACCCGGTTGAACCAGCCTACAGTTCAAACGGTTTTTCAAGTTGAACCCTGGCTCGTCCGGTTCTCTTAGAATTCATGTATACTCAGTTCTCATAGTTAAAAAAACCAGATTATCACCGGTTCACGATTAACCCGGTCAGACCGACCAGTCTGATCCGGTTTAAAAACCATGATCAATATGCATGCAATGCTTGAATTTGAATATGCTCATTACGTGATATTTACATAAATTAAAAAATCTAATTTAATGCAGTATCATGTAGTTATATGCATGACAATTCTAATCAACCCATATCATTGAAAACCATCATGTTACGCATTTTCAACCCAGAAAACTAAATATGATAGGGATATTGGCATGCATGTCCTCTTTCAAATGGCATGAAGGAAATTTTTTCTATAGAAACAAAATGCTTTGATGAGCTTGACTCCTTAATCCATGAGTCTTCTGCTTGATTGTTGGAGAGAGTTATGTAAGTTGATGTATGTAAGATATTGTAATGTGTGTGATTTGAGAAAGATGACTATAGAGATGGATGTAGATAAGGTTGCTAGGATTTTGTAGCTTATAGAAAGTGTTGCTGCAGGAAGCAACTTGATGTCTCTCCTAAGATTTCTACGGAAATTTTTGTAACACTTCATTATTCTCAAAAAGTTACAAAAATCTTAAAAAATAAAAAAATAAATAAAAAGTCATACAATTTGATTGAGGGCTCCAGGTGTTGTTAAAATTGTTTTAATTTTAATGCACGTTTAATCTAAGGTGACATTTGGTACGGGAGAATCCACATTACTTCTTGCATCCAGATTACTAGGAATGTAATGTCTTGCAATCTAGATGCCTAGGAATGTAACTATTCCTATGTTTGGTTTAATTGAGAATCTAATAAGATTTCTAGAAATGTGAGATTATAATATTTGGTTTATTCGTAAGAATCTTAACTGAATTATTTATTTTTCCCATTCTATCCTTAATTTGTAAATCCAATATAAGTCTTTTTTTTTCCTTTTTTTTTTTTAAATCTTCCTCTAAATAAATAATGAAAAACAAAATATAAGCAATAAATTATGATGAATTCATTAAAACTATAGTCTAACATTTCAAAATGACAAGTACAATTCAAAAATAACTATTTAAATTCTCAAATGCTTTATTCTTAATAATAATTTTTAAAAGAGCTTAACCCATAACAAAACAACATGACAACGTTTAGGTATATAAAACCATAGAAGTAGCAATAAATATAAAAGTAGTTCATTAACAAATGCGATCTATTACATATATAATGCATTCAACCCTACATCAGTGAGCACTTGAATAACATAGTCATACCTAACATTCCCAGGCAATGAGTAAAAATAATCACATTTACGTGTATTGTCTATAAGCAATTCTCTAACTTTGATTCTTTCTGATATAGAAAGTCCTTCGATTTTCAATAGCTCATTGAATACTTTCATTCTTCTCTCAGCTTTCTTTGTCTCAATCTTGAAGCAAGATGCAATGTTGGCCATATGTCCATTAGTTTCTTCATACTTCTTTCCAAAGTCTTTCATTGTCTCCATTAAGGTCTCATTTAGTTCATCATTGCATCTTGACCTCTTCTTATTTAGATTCTTTGAGCTAACACCTTGATTATTATTATTATTATTATTTTTTGAGAATGAAGCTTTCAAATATTATTAATCAAAAGTGGCTGAATCAGCCATTACAATTTGGCAAATGTCTAGTGGTACATCTTCCATCCAGATAGTTAAATTAGGCTTCTTAATAGCCCATCCTGCTAGTGCATGTGCAAAATTATTCCCTCAACGACATGCATGATTAAAACTAAGGAAATCAAAAGAGTATGGTAAACTTTTAACATCCTGAATCTGGTGGCCATGCAATGCTAGGGAAGGATGTGGTTCCTTGAGTTCTCTGACAATGATTTCTGAGTCGCCCTCCATTATTGCCTTAGTAATACCAATTTCCAAAGCAAATTCAGCAGCTCTCCGTACAACGAAGGCTTCAACTTGGGCCACTATTGTGAGGGGTGGAATTTGTTGTGCCATTGATGCCATAACAACTCCTTCACTATTCCTGATGATTACACCGAGACTAGCTTTCCCCTGTTGGCAAAATACAGTCCTGTCGTAATTCACTTTATAGACTCCTTGCTCTGGCGGCTTCCATCTGGTATGGTTTCTGTGTTGTGGTGTCAATACTGTTGGGTGAATGCGTTGATTAGGTATTTGTGTTTGGGAACCATAACTGTGCGCACCAAATTCTCGATTATTGGGCTAACCTTGCGATTGGGCTCACAATTTACTTGTTATTGTGGGTTTTTGAGTATCCTACAGTGGGAAGTTCCTAAACAGGTAAATTAAGGCCCATAAACATGACTAAACTCACTGACCGAACACTCTTCCTCCTGTTCTTTTTCCTTATTCTCTCTCTTTTCTCTAAGTCTCCTTTAACAGCGTCTAATCCCCTTCCCTCTTTTCTTTCCTCTATTTATAACCTTCTTTTAGAGGGTCAGCAATGATTTTTTTTCAGCCATTCTCGTGTGGGTGGGGCCTGTTTGGATTATTCCTGACAACAAAGGGACCCTCTTTGGAAATAGTAATTTGACTGTTGGAACTCGTACTAGACGCCAAATGCTGCTCGGCGGCGACATCCCTTAAGGCATTACCGATGTATCTTGGGATACTCCTAAACAAGAGCAGCCCTGAGAGCTAAACTGATCTCGGCCTAACTCACCAAGCATTGGAGGGTAGTTGGATTATGAGGTTATCATGTAGTCTGTACCATTTGGGTCCAATGATTGTAGGCCGATGACCAAACATCGTATAGTAACAAACACCAGAAGCACTAGATAGGATACAAATTATTAAAATTGTAGAAACAAAGCCATTTAACTAAAAACAAAAAACTAGATGAAGCCACCAATCCAAATCTATATTTCTAGCAACTAAACAAAACCAAGATCTGAGATACGAATAGATGCATTAAAAAATTTCCATGAAAATAAATCCATTAATAATTTGTTGAGCAACACACAAAATTAATAAAAGTGAATACCTGGCAACAACTAAGGGTCCCCTTCAAACTTTTTTTTTTTCACACGTGAAACCTAAATAGAACTTTGTTAATGAATATATCAATAGAATGTCTATCCTATTTATGTTGTTTTGGTGGGAAGAGATAAAGAAAAAAGAAAAAAATATTGATGATTTGTTTTATATTTTATCTCAATTGCTTAAATGATAAGGAAAAAAAGGGATAAATTGTCAATTTATAAAAAATACAATTTCCTTCAAGCTTAGGAATCTGGATACCTACCTATTTTAAAAGGAATCCACATTTCTATTGAAAGGGGGTTAAAGGGGGAATCCTGATTCCCTAGCTTATAAGAGGCACCAGAAATTCAAATTTGGCAAGATACTAGATGTAAGTGTCGTCCTAGGTAATTTTGTCTCCAATTTTGAACTTTGTCCGAACTTAGCTCAATTTTTTTATTTGACTAAGGATAATTACAAGCTTAAAAGCTATTTTTAGCCATTTTATAATCAGAAAATTTTCCTAATGATTTTTAATTCTTAATTTCAAATTTCCCCTTTTTTATTTCAAATGGAGGCAACTTAAAAATTACAAATTGCATAATTTATCTTGTTGGATTTTTCTGATTATTTTCATTAAATTATTGTCTTACAAATGATACCAATAAGATTTTGACATGTAATTAGTTTTAATTAATCCAATACAGAACTAATCAAAATTAATTGATCGTAATTATATGTGTAAGGACCTGATTTGATTTCCTAGCCCAAAATGTAGATGGACTTAGGCCCAAAAAGCCCAAAACAATGAATTTGTAGAGAATGGGTTGAAAAACTGGGTTTTAATGAATCTAACAATAAGTAAAATAGATCTTGATGACAAAGGAATAAAGATAACAAATTTACACTAAGAAAAAAATGTCCTTGGCAATGTCCGAGGAGGCTGGTTCTTCTATATTGCTCTTAAGTCTAATTACAAGTGGGGTTTCTAACTGTTATAGTCTTTCTCTTTTCATTTTTCGATCCCCTGTTCCTCAGGGGTTCCTTATGTTATATATCCCTCCTTGATTGATCTTGGCCCTACATTTGTTGATTATCCAGGCTATTACTTGAGTACTTGTCCCATCGAACACCCTCTCTAGCCTTTGAGCATTCAATGTGGTGACAGCAGCTTTTCCTTAAACACCTTTGAGCCTCCATCCCTCTTGTACGTTTATAATGCATGTCCTTATCAGTAGATCCTCCTGGGAGACCACTTTGATTGACAGGATATACCTTTGATATGTGCTTTGTTCATCCGAGGGGATACTCCTCCTCAGATGACCTTCCCTAGCCTTTCTACTTGCATTTTACTCATGGGATTCTGAGCTTAAAACCGTCACTACTGTTTATCCATCCTCAGACCTACCAACGTCCTTGGCTAGGGCCCAAGGTCCAATATACAATTTTGGGCCCTTGTCCCTCTTATCCAAGGAGAAAAAGTGGGGTTTTGATTTGTTAAGGGTTAAGAATATTAAATTCTTTAGTTTGTACATGTGGTAATACCATTTTGTGTGCCCCATAATCGTCACTGTCGCTTCCTAGTTCGTGATGCGTCATTAATTACTCCAGGCAACGCTTTGTTTCCTGCATCCAACGGTGAGACGCAGATCCTGCGGTTGACATTTTTCCTTGAATTTTGAGCGGGATAACTCCCACTCAATCCCATCCCCTATATAAGGGACCCGGGGAAATCATTTTTCCTCATTTCACAAGTTCTCAAGCTCTCAAAGATTCCTAGCTCTCAAACCTTCAAGATTTCCTAAACTCCTAAAGTCTCCAAGTCTTTTCCTCTAAAAAATTCAAACCTCCAAGAAGTATCAGAAGCAACTAACGTCCTTACTCTCGTAAGTTTCCTTTTTTCTAGGTTATTTTCTCCTCGGCCTTCCATTCTTTACTTCCTTTTCTTAAAAACTTCATCCCTTTCCCTTTAGTTTGACCAAATGGGTAGGTTTAAGCACCTCGTAGACTCTGAAGCCGGTATGGAGGGTTTTAGAGCTAAGTATCACATTCTGTAGGGAGTAGCCCTATGGTATTGTGCTCTAGACCAAATAGTCACACACAGGGAGGAAGGGGAGGTTGTCATTCCTATGATCGCTTTCATAGAAGGAGGAATGACACTCCCCATAGGTAGGGTGACCCGAGACTATCTGATCAACCATAGGTTGACTCCCCATCAGTGCGCCCCTAACCTATTTAGGGTCTTGGGTAGCGTAGACACTCTTAACGAGCAGATGGGCCTGAGACTCACGTGGCATGATGTTGTTCATATGTATGAGTGCCACAAGCTCAAAGGCGTGGGATATTACCTCAAGTCTCGGTCCGACATTGTTAGACTGATATTGTGTCTTCCTAAGTCCAACAAAGGTCGCCTCCGGGGAATGGCACGATGGTCTTCATTGCCCAATTCTGGAGGGAGATCCAGGTGGGGTACCCTAGGTTTAGGTCCCTTGACATGGGATTTAGCTCCTTTAGCTTTACTTCCATTCAGTTTCAACACTTTGCCTTCCTCTGATGATAATTTTTATCGATTTAACCATGATTTCCTCCCCGAATGTTTTTGCAGATAAACAGCACGTTGCCCTGAGACTCAACCTAGTCAAAGTTTCGACTCTTAACAAGTTACCGAGGTCCGAGGTTTTTGTGAGTGAAGACGGGCAACTGCGAGCCGTCCACTTAGTATTGGACTTTGAGCCCTTGTCAAACGCATTCCAGGATGCGGGCCAAGCAACAAGGGCAGGCGATCCTAGAATCCATCAGATAGACGTCTCACGGCCTGGTTTTTTGGCTTAGGAAGATCTCCCACCTATTGAACTACCTCCCCAACGCTCTCCTCGAGAAGTAGCTACTCCGAGGGAGGAAACAGCCTCCTCGCGTCTATCCCTCGAAGCTGAGATTGACCAATTTCATTTCGAGGAGGACAAGGAAGAAAGGGTAGATCCTGTAATCTAGCTCCTAGATTCCGAGGACGAGTTAGACAGGCAATCCGCTACCCACTCTCCCAAGCTCATTATTGCCCGTGTTGATCCCAGTTCCAATAAGGATGAAGAGATGGATATCAATCCGAGGAAAGGACTGAAGGGCCTCCTCACCGCGAGGAACAAAGGGGGGCCGTCCAAGAATGCTCCCAAATCCCAAGTTCCTGCCAATCTCCCACCTCCTCCTCCTCTCCCTATGACTTCAGTCAGACTACTTCCTTGTCTTGACTTGAAGAAGAAGAGGAAGGTACAAGAAATGGAGGAGGGCGAGGTGGTTTCTTTGAAGGGGGCGAAGCAGCCCAAAAACGCCAAAGACAGACGGGCTTCCTCTACGGACAGTAGGGAGGACTCCCTTAGGGCGGAGATGCGCCGACTGCAGCGCACTTGGGCTCCAAGGCTAGAGCTGGATGGCATTGCAATCCCCTGGGTCGCTTCAGTTCGAAGCTTCCAGTGGGGCATTCAAGCTATGTTGCTGAAGCCCTAGAGCAGCCTCTTCTCCTCCCCCGAGATATGGATGTTGTCAGGCGCTTCAAGTAGCCCGACCTTTTCCTGTCCCTAAAGAGAGACCTCGCCATGGTAAGTAATCTAACATATCATTGAATTAGGTACTTAGTCACTCTCTTATTCTTTCTCTTTTTTACATGGGATTCCTCCATTATTTTTATGCAGGTTACTCAATAAGTTTTCATGGCTGAGGAGTGGGTCAAGGATGCCCGTGCCCACTCCTATGCCGAGGTCGAGAAGTCCCTGGGGGCTCTCAAGTAGGAGCAGATTGAGCTGGCCAACAAACTAACTGAAGAGGAGAAGGCACGTCTGATTGCCAAGGCTAGTTTAAAAACTGTTGAGAAACAGGCCGAGGACTAGCACCAAAAACTCCACATCATTAAGGCTGGCTACTCAGAAATAGCTAGTCCTAGAGCTTAAGGCTGGTCTATAGAAGGCTAAAGAGGCAGCTCGGTTAGTAAAGGAGGCAACAGAGGCTGAAAAGCATGCATCCCACTCCCTCGGCGTGGAAGAAACACAAGCCAGGCTCACTGAGGAGCTAGCCGAGGTATGCAGGGATTAATGCGATGCAACATGGGCAGAAGCCCTCAACCTTGTAGGAGTCCTTGCGGACTCGGAGTGTTAGGACATATATGTTTTAACTTGTTTAAGAACATATGTCACTTAGTTATGTAAATTGGCTAATCCTTTGACAAAACGCACTCTGCTTGTAATTGGGTAGATCTAGGTGTTTTTAATACTTCAAGAAACAATGTTTCAAGGTCAAGTGTTGAAGTCATCAAGTCTGTCCAAGAAAAAGCAAGTTGAAGTGCAGAATTTTTAAAGCTCGACACCTCTCGATAGCTACCTCGACACCTGCTATCTGTCGAGATTTAAAAAGTCAGAATTCCAATATGATTTTCTTGGGATCCGTGAATATGTTTTTGGGACTTCTTTTCTTCTAACCCTAAACATATAAAAGGATTATTTTAAGAGCCGTTTTGGGTGACACAAGTTGCATTATCATTGAGCAATCTCTGTTCAAGCAAATTGTGATCAACAGACAAAGTTCTTGACCTAGTTCATCTTTCATCAAGAAGTTGCTGTGTATTTGCACCATAGGGTTTTGTAACCAAGCATCTTCCTGCTATTCATCAAGTGGATGATCTGAAGAACTTTGCAGCCAACCATTCTTCCTTAGTTGGTGTTCTGAAGTCGCGTACTGGGATCCACGCATTGGTTAGTCACGTACTTGGGAGCCGTGCATCAAAGGTGGAGACTGTCACTACAGATCAAGTCCAATTGGGTATTGGGGTAAGGGTTCAACTGTAGGTTGGTAAGGTACTTGGGATTCCTTTACTTGTAACCGCTTGATTTGATAATAGTGGAGTTTCGGGAGTGGTGACCTGAAAATCACCCGGTGGGGTTTTTGCCATTAGGGTTTTCCCCATTCGTAAACAAATCACCGTGTTATTTATTTTTCCGCTGCACATTTAGTTGATTGGTGATTTGTTTGTGCTTCCATAAAATTGCATGATTAATTGATTAATTAATTACTTGGCTAAATTAATTGATTAGGGTTAATCACAAGGGGTCATTCAGATTGTGACCTAACACGGAGTGAAGGCAACCAGGGAATGTATACTACCACACTGACATCCGTGAGATCCCAGTTGCCTCCCATCTCTTTCTGCCATTGCTCTCGAGTCTTCTAAGCAGCCCCTAACTGCCCAGGCTGCTCTCCCCCTCCCAGAGGCTTCGAAAGGACCCAGCCCAGCTGGTGATCAAGGCCAAGGGGCTGAGGGGGCCAAAGACAAAGGTAAGGGCAAAGAGACTAAGTCCTCTTCAGAGGCTGAGGATGCTGCTAAGGCCAAAGCAAAGGAGACAGAGGCCAAGACCAAAGAGGTTGATCCTCAGGCCAAGGATGTCCCTGCCACCCAGTCGAGCCAAAAAGAAGATCCCCCCAAGGCCAAGAAGTAGCATTTAGGATATATCTTGTAGTTTCTTGTTATGGCATTCTGTCATTGTATACAATGTACTCCCTCTTCTGTTTAATGAAAATGTTTTTCTTTTTATCTGTTGTACCTTTACTTTATGTGCTTTGAAGCTCAGTACTATTACAAATAGCATTGAACTGCTGTTACTTTGTCTTTAATAAAAATTAACAATAATGAACGGTTTTAGACCCCTTAACACACAACCAGATTGAGTAGCCTAGTTAATTAGCCTAGTTAATTAGCCAAGTTGTTACTTAGTCAAATTAAGCAATTCTAGGTTAAAACAATCAAACAATCATATCATGAAAATATATAGCAGCGGAATAATAAATAACACACGATATGATCACCCAGGAAAACCAAACCGGTAAAAAACCTGGGGAGGATTTTACCCACCGATCCTCAAGGCAAAACTAAATTCACTATGAAAGAATTGAAGTTCATACAAAAGGACTTACAAGCTCCCCGCTCGACTTCCTAATGCTACCTACCAGTAGAACTTACTGACATGACCCCGTGCAAGCTCCAAATCCACGGACTCCTTCTTTCTTGAATTCTTCAATCAGCTACAAGCACCCACGCTTGATATTCTTTAAGCTTCAATGGTAGCAATCAAGTTGATCATCAAGATGTTGATGCTATCTCTACCTTGAAAACCCTAAGCTTTGTGTAAAGGAAAACTCCTCTAGATCTCACAAGAGATTTACACAAAACAGCAATGTATGAGCAACAATACAACTGGAGCAACTCTAAAAACGTGGCTAGGGTTTTGCCTTATATACCTAGGGCAAAAACATAAAACCCTAAACGTTTAATGAGTTAGGGCTGAGTTGGAAAACTGCAGAAAAACGCAATCTGATCGATTTTCGATCGATCGAATCTATTCTTCGATCGATCGAGCCAGACCGAAATGCCCCAATGCATCTACAGTCTCTCGATTCCAACTTTACAATAATTAATCAACTTTGAGCATACTTTAACAAGTCTAAACATGTTGTTTTGATCATGGTTTGCCAATATTACAAATTAGAGTTCTAAATACATAAATTCCTAAACCTTTAGAACCTAACAAACTCCCCTTTTGGCAATCCGTGACAAAACCCTAATTAAAAGCTCAAAGTTTACAAGTAAAAAGCTCTTTACAAAAATAATGCTCATAAACTCAAATTCAACCCTAACTACTATCCATCGGTTGCAAGTATAGACAACAGCTTTGTTGAATCAACCTGTATATTCCTGAAATACTCAACAAACGCATAAACGCATGTGTGACAGAAAAGAGTAAAACAACAGGTATAACATTCTTGTAAGATTCACACAACACAAAATAAAGACATATAAGAATGAACAACTCATGAATATAAATCAATAAGCAGTGAATCAGAAAGCAACAAGAATCAATGAATATAACATGTATATCAATCAATGTTACTCTCCGTAACATGAATATCCCCAAAAATGATATACAAAGTGAAGCACCTAGATACAATCTAAAAACTCCACAAGCTCCTCAAAAACAAAAAAGATCTCCCCCTAACTACAAAACCCCTCTACAAGTCAAAACTCTACTCCCCCTTTTTGTGACGGAATGCCAAAGAGCAATCATAAGTCATCGTCAAAGGGAGGTGGTGAGGGTGAATGAAGATGCGCAAAGTCGGCTTGCAGAGCACGAATCTCATCCAGCAAGTCCACCAAAATCTGACCATGAGCCGCCTAAACGGTCATGACAGTCTCCAAGGTACGACGAACATGAAAGTCGGTTGAAGGAGGTGGAGGAACATCAGCAGCAGCACCAGCATTAGGCTCAGGAACAGCCTCACCAGCAGGACCTGTAGAAGAAGAGGGAGGAGGTGCGGACCCAGAAGGCTCAGATCTAGGGTGTTTAGAACCAGCTCGAAGATGAGCGGCCCTCTGTCTAAGAAAAGACGCACCTATGGGAGCTATCACATGAACGGGCTCAGAGGAAGGGAAGCCACCAAGATCAAGATAAAGGAGAATCCTATGAATGAAAATATGATGTACAAGAGCATGAGCAGAAGATGAACTCCTATAGACATCGTTCAAAGAACGAAGAAAAAGATGGGGAAAACTGATAGGAGCATTAGTAACCAGAGCGTACAAAAATACACACCTCTCAAGAGGAATGGTGTGAACATGAGAGATGGGCCAGATAGAATGACAGGCTATCCTAAAGAACAAATAGTGCAACCCGGAGAGCTCAGCAGAAGTGATCCGAGGATCAGAACCCCACTGGACAGAAGTCCCAGTGATGTAAGACAAGACATCACTCAACTCGGGAGACTCATCATAAGGATAGACAGGATTCTGGACCAAAAGTACCCCTAGAGCATCAGCCACTATCTTGGGAGTAATGGTGTACTCTACGCCTCGTATCCAACTCTTTACCAAAGTGTTGGAATCATAGATGCGGATAGAGATGTTTGAAAAGAACTCTCTAATCAAGGCAGAAGGTGGAGGAGGATCAGAAATATCCACCAAGGGTAACCAGCCCCTACACTCAAAGTTTTCCCTAATGGCAGGATCAAGTTCATCTAAGAGAACAGAACGCTCAGCCCAAATCTTTCTCCTAATGTTTAGCTTCTCATAAATCCCTTGGTTTTTCTCACTCGAAAACTTCTCACGGTCAAAGGAGGGAGGGGGTGAAGGAGAAGGTGAGGAAACATTCCTACGAGCTCTAGTCTTCCTAGGCATAGTGCTAAGAAAAGGACAGAGACACAAAGTGAAAACCAAAAGAACAAGAAAACAAAACCAAGGGCAGACTGCAAGTTAGCACAAAAAAAATATAGAATAAAAATCTATATGATGCATGAACAATAACAATGTTGTGATGCATGAACTAATGCAGTAAACACAATTCAAATTAAGTTCAATTACACAAAATTGGCTCGAACATAGAGTTTCTAACAAAAACCCTAAAAATTTGAAAACCACTTGAAAAATTTTGCAACAAATTAATGAATTGATCATTACACAAGCTTGAAAACATATTAAAATAACCAATTTCATCAATACAACAAGCCAATTTCATCAATTAAACCTTAATTGAACAAAATCCCCAAATTGAATCAATTAGAAACCCTAGAATTTGAAATTTTTCACAAAACCCAAAATTGATCAAATTAAACCATTAAGAACATGTTTATAGTGTGTCCTCACAAAAACTCATTGATCAATTACACAAAATTGGGCCTAAATCAACAACAAACCCAAAAAGAAAAGGGTCAGAAATTTTGAGCATAAATGCATGAAATATGTAAATAAACTCAAAAAGGAGGGGTAAGATAGACATACCGTCTTGAGGAAAGAGATTTCTTGCAAAAAATCCGGAGGAAAACGACAAAAATTGGAATAGTTGAGCTTGCCAAGTCGGAGAGAGAGAAAAGACTTTGAAAAACTTTTGAAAAAGTATTTGAAAAAGTATTTGAAAAAGTCAAGAACAGTGTTTTTTAAAAACCTGATTCGCGACTTTCGATTGATCGAAAAATACATTCGATTGATCGAATGAGACAGTCATTTTTCAACAAATTAAAGCACTTTTTCGATTGATCGAAAATCAGACTGGATCGATCGAAATGGGCAGAGGCTCACAAAATTTTTGAGAAAAATCACAGTTTTGAAAAACACAAACCATATTTTGAAAATAACTCCTCAAAGCATTAAAATACAGAAACAAAATGCATGAGTATGAGATGGAATGATTTTTCAAAAACCCAATTTGAATCCCAGTTTCTCCAAAGAAAATTTCAACCATTCTCTTTTTAAATTCTCAAGCAAAAAAAAAAATGTTTTGCATAATTCTCAAAGTATCTTCAAACTTGGTTGGTTAGACCAAAAACACACACAATAACATGTACAAAGTTTAGCAAAGAGTAACTTGTGTAGTGTGTGCAACTAGCAAAAACTTTGAGAAACATGTGAGGTGATATGTGAATAGCAATCAATCACAAAGTCTACACAATCCATCACATAAAATTTAAAAGAGACTATCACCTAAAGAGTTACATCCTATAACTCACACATCTCCTAGAACAAAAGCTTGCAATCATGTAAGTTTCTTGTATTTTGCCCCATTATATTGTGAAATTTGGCATCAAGCCTAATAGTACACACCAGTTTTAATTATGTGAATTGGCATCAAGCCTAATAGTACACACCAATTTTAAGCATTAAGCAGTTAAGCCAAGGCTACACCTTATGTTCTTTTTGTGCATGTGCTACACTTTCTCGAGCACAAAATCTTATGATATGCACTAAGGTGTTCATGATTGACTAGTGAACAGTGGTGAGATGGTTATTTATGCCTTTCTCAAAAGGACCAAGTCCGACAGTCAAATAACATGTGACTTCAAGATTAAGACAAAGTGATAAACACCATAAACATCTTTCCCACACAACATGCACTACAAAGCTTCAACTAGTCAAGTGCAATAAATAAGCTCATCAAAGCTAAACAAGGTACATAAGACATGATATGTGTAAATAAATTGACCAACCTTGTTTTCAAAAACCAAGAAACATAATGTCAAACAAATTTTTGCTTTCTCCTTTTCTCATTTTTTTTTTTTTAATTTAAATAAGGGAAAACAAAAAAAAAATCCTAGAATGAAATGCATGAATGTAATGCAAAGCAAACCCTAGAAACAAAACAAAAGAAACACAGAAAACCAAAGAACAATGGTCACAGAGGAATGAGCAATGAAGCACAAGGACCATGTCAGAAAGGCTTAATTAGGTCGAGTCTTTTGCATCCAAAACCTTTTATATGCACCACGAGCATTGGAGTTCTTATTCACATTCGAGTGATTTCCAACTCCAGGATTGGAATAAAGGTTCAACACCTTTACCAATTCACCAATAAGTGCCATTGGATCTTGTGCTTGAGGCACAGACACCTTTGGTTTAGTTGCTCTCTTAGCAGCTTGAAGCTTGTAACAGTTAGGATGAATGTGTCTAGACTTTCCACAATGATGACAAACCCAAACAGGTTTACCATGCATCTTGTCCTTAGAGAGGGTAGGTTTAGTTTCTCTCAAATCAACCCTAATCTTCTTAGGAGGTGAAACTTCTACAGGTTTGACTACCTCACTCACAGGTGGTTTGACAGTTTCACTCACAACCTCACTCACAGAAGGTTCAGAAGAAGATGAAGGAACAAAGTTCGTGGAATGTGGAGTAGACACAGAGATGCTTTCAACATATCCTATCCCAGATTTATCAGAATGATACTTTTGAACATTCAGCATGTGATCAAGTTTAGAACTAGCAGTTCTAGCAATAGATAAATCATGTTCTAAAGTTTTAACTTTATCAAGTAAAAGCATGTTCTCAGATTTCACATGGTTCAAAAGATCATTAGCATCAAATAATTTAACAAGCAAATTTTTCTTTTCTAACTCAAGAGAATCAATTTTCTTCAGGCCAAGTTCAACATTCATAGCATCCTTTGCAGTAACTTTGCAAAGTTTATTATAGGCCTCTTGAAGATTTGCATCCTCAGAGAGTTCCCCATCAGAAGGGTTCTCCTCAACAGATATGCTTTCATTGACTACTGCAGTAGCAGTGAAAGCAATGAAGTTTCCATCCTCGTCACATTCAGACTCATCATCAAAAACCTCATTATCACTAAGGGTTACAGCCATAGCTTTACCCTTATTTCTCAAGAATGTAGGACATTCAGATTTAACATGACCATACCCTTGACAACCAAAACACTGAGCACCTAAAGAATTATTTGAAGATTGACCTACTTTTTCTCTAGGTTTTTCAAAGTTATTAACCTTAGTGGGATCATTCTTCCTAAAGTTTCTAGGTTCAATAGTGTTTGTACCTCTTGCCCTTCTATTTGTATTTCTCAGAAAATTTCTAAAATTCTTGGCAAGGTAAGCTATCTCTGTAGCAGAGAGCTCATCATCAAATCCACCAGCCTCAACATCATCAACAGACTTAAGAGCCATTGATTTGGATTTGTTTGTTTTGGGTAAGTCAGACTCATAGGACTGAAGAGATCCTACAAGCTCATCAACAGGGATGGAGTCCACATCCTTGCTTTCAGTGATGGCAGTCACTTTGGGTCTAAAGTCTTCAGTTAAAGATCTAAGAATCTTCCTAACAATTTTAGGTTGATCATAGATTTCACCCAAGTTAAAAGCAGAATTAACAATATCATTCAGTTTGGCATAAAATTCATCAAAGGATTCATCATCAGACATCCTAATGCTCTCAAACCTAGAAGTTAATTGCTGCAGTTTGTTTATCTTAACTGCCTTTGTGCCTTCATGCATAGTTTGGAGGATTTTCCAAGCAGTATGAGCAACCTCAACATTAGAGATCCTCTTAAATTCCTCCATAGAAACAGCATTGAAGATGGCATTCATAGCTTTACTATTGAAGCCTGCTGCTTCTTTTTCAGAAGTTTGCCACTCACTCACAGGAGTAGTGGGCTTCTCCCATCCGTACTCAACGGAATTCCAAACTCTCTCATCAATGGATTTCAGGAATGCTTTCATCCTTACTTTCCAATAAGCATAGTTATTCCCATCAAAGTGAGGAGGAACAACAAGAGAGTGTCCATGCTCCATGACAACAGGGGTCAAGGATCAGCTTAGAGATCAAAAAATCTCAGACAAGAGAGCTACCTGCTCTGATACCACTTGAACGGTTTTAGACCCCTTAACACACAACCAGATTGAGTAGCCTAGTTAATTAGCCAAGTTGTTACTTAGTCAAATTAAGCAATTCTAGGTTAAAACAATCAAACAATCATATCATGAAAATATATAGCAGCGGAATAATAAATAGCACACGATATGATCACCCAGGAAAACCAAACCGATAAAAAACCTAGGGAGGATTTTACCCACCGATCCTCAAGGCAAAACTGAATTCACTATGAAAGAATTGAAGTTCATACAAAAGGACTTACAAGCTCCCCGCTCGACTTCCTAATGCTACCTACCAGTAGAACTTACTGACACGACCCTGTGCAAGCTCCGAATCCACGGACTCCTTCTTTCTTGAATTCTTCAATCAGCTACAAGCACCCACGCTTGATATTCTTTAAACTTCAAAGGCAGCAACCAAGTTGATCATCAAGATGTTGATACTATCTCTACCTTGAAAACCCTAAGCTTTGTGTAAAGGAAAGCTCCTCTAGATCTCACAAGAGATTTACACAAAACAGCAATGTATGAGCAACAATACAACTGAAGCAACTCTAAAAACGTGGCTAGGGTTTTGCCTTATATACCTAGGGCAAAAACATAAAACCTTAAACGTTTAATGAGTTAGGGCTGAGTTGGAAAACTGCAGAAGAACGCAATCTTATCGATTTTTGATCGATCAAATCTATTCTTCGATCGATCGAGCCAGACCGAAATGCCCCAATGCATCTACAGTCTCTCGATTCCAACTTTACAATAATTAATCAACTTTGAGCATACTTTAACAAGTCTAAACAATTTTTTTTTCATCATGGTTTGCCAATATTACAAATTAGAGTTCTAAATACATAAATTCCTAAACCTTTAGAACCTAACAAATAATACACTATTAACAATTTAAATAATTTGATCAAGTACCAGCGATAAAGAGGTCTACCGCACACTTGTAGTGAGAATTGAACCTTCTATAATCAAGGCTGAATATAATGAAGATAAATATATGCTTTGTAAAAAATAAAAGGGCAGACAAACTTCATCCTGGTCATCACTTAGATAAATAAATAAGGATTTTAACTTACTTAAAGCCATCAATCCGAGGAGTTGGGTACAATCCTGGATCTGTTTTGACACTTAGTAAAAGACTAATAGATATCACAGTGTTAATTTTCCCCAAGTATGTGATCATAGGGACAAGGCATGACTAGGGTTCTGTTTAACACTTATAAAGATGTCATTAAGTGTTAATTTTCCCCAAGTATGTGATCCGAGGGACCAGGCATGACTAAAGTTCTATTTAACACTTATAAAGATGTAATTAATTGTTAATTTTCCCAAAATATTTGGTCCGAGGGACCAGGCATGACTAAGGTTCTGTTTAACACTTATAAAGATGTCATTGAGTGTTAATTTTCTCAAAGTATGTGGTCAGAGGGACTAGTCATGGCTAAGGTTCTATTTAACACTTATAAAGATGTCATTGAGTGTTAATTTTTTCAAAGTATGTGGTTTGAGGGACCAGACATGACTAAGGTTCTGTTTAACACTTATAAAGATGTCAACGGGAAGTACGATGTATTTACACAATAAATGAGCATATGACAAAGGAAACGTTCATTAATAATAATACATTTTCAGGTTGTTTACATTCCAAGGATGTGGTATTACATGTTCATCTAGGTCTTCGAGGAAATATACTCTGAAAGCTCGAAAATGTGTTGAAAACACAAGAGCTGTTTAGACCCCCCAATTAAAATTACGGCTTGGTTGATTTTACACTAACTTAATACTAAGTGCGGAATCGTGTAAACACAAGCGTATAAGCAATAAGCTACTCTAATCCATAAACTAAGCAACACAGCAGTATAATGGAATATAAAAGAGTAGGGAAGAAAGATGCAAACACAGAAAACACCAAGACGTGTTTTCGAAGAGGAAACCGAAGAACTCGGCGAAAAACCTCTCCGCCGCCCTCCAAGCGGAAATCGATCCACTAGACAATCAGTTGGGATACATGAGTAAGCAAGAGACCCTCCAAGCCTAATCTACCCGATGCACCTAAGCCCTCCAAGCTCCTACTCCAACAAGGCTTCTCGGAACCGTGTCTTGTCTAGTTCTCCGGATCCCGCAACAAGCTCCATGTTGCATCTGCCATCCTTGGCTTCTTCCAATGCTTCCCAGCAGCACCAAAATGTCACTCAACACTCTCAAAAGGTGTGGTAAGTGTTTGGGCTATCAACCTCTCAATGGTGTGGAAATGGAGAGGGAAGGGTTGAGGAGATACCACAAGCAAGTGTATAGAGAAAGGTGGGGATGACTATCTCTAATTGCAAATGTGTTTGGCTAGGGTTTTCTCTCTGGAGCATCCCTCAACATTTGTGGGTAATGGGGGTTTATATAGGATAGGTACAGAATGTGTGAGTCAGTCAGTACAGGCTGGCAGAACAGCATGTCTCGCGGGTGTCTCGCGGGAAGGCCTTACCCGCGAGATACTCGCGAGAGACAGCTGTCTCCATCTGTCCTGACTCTTCGCATTCCAGCATGTGCAAGGCACATGCTTCACTTCGCGGGAAGCTTAGTCGCGACATACCCGCGAGATTCCATCAGCTTCCACTTTGCTTGAGTCTTCACACACTCTCTATCACACACCCCTTACATCAATTCCCACAACAAATACAGGGTATAAACAATTGATAGTAATTACAATCAAATTTGGCACGGAATAAAAGCCAACAAAACACATAGTTGTAAATCACAACTTTACATACTCCTATACCAGCCACCAAGGTGATGCGATATGGCCCCTCCCAGTTGGGCCCCAGCTTTCCCCATGCTGGGTTCTTTGTAGTACCTAGAACCTTTCTCAACACCAAGTCACCAGGCGCTAATGGTCTTAGCTTCACATTGGCATCATAACCTTGCTTGAGCTTGTGTTGGTAATATGCCAATTGGACCATTGCATTTTCTCTCATTTCTTCAATAAAATCTAAGCTCTTTTCTAGCAATCCATTGTTATCGCTCGGATTGAAAGAACTTGTCCTCAGCGTTGGGAAGCCAGTCTCTAAAGGAATAACCGCTTCAGCTCCATAGGTCATTGAAAAGGGGGTCTCCCCTGTTGATCTGCGAGGTGTGGTTCGGTATGTCCAGAGGACATGCGACAGTTCTTCCACCCATTTTCCCTTTGCATCGTCCAGCTTCTTCTTGAGCCCATTCACTATGACCTTGTTAACAACCTCGGCTTGTCCATTCCCTTGGGGATAAGCTGGGGTAGAATATCTATTCGTAATTCCCAGGTCACAACAGTATCTCCTGAAAGATTTACTATCAAACTGAAGGCCATTGTCCGAGATGAGGGTACGAGGGACCCCGAACCGTGTGACAATGTTTTTCCAAACAAATTTCTTGGCATCCACGTCCCTGATATTTTCCAAGGGCTTAGCTTCAACCCACTTAGTGAAGTAATCTGTGTCGACCAGCAAATACCTCTTGTTCCCTGTTGCCTTGGGGAAATGGCCAACAATGTCTAAGCCCCATTGAGCAAATGGCCAAGGGCTGGACAGGGGATTAAGGACTCCTCCTGGTTAGTGTACGTTTGGTGCAAATCTTTGGCATTGATCACACTTCTTCACATATTCTTGTGCTTCCTTTTGCATGTTTGGCCACCAATAGCCCTGTGTGATGGCTCTGTGAGACAAAGATCTACCTCTTGTGTGGCTTCCACAAATCCCCTCATGTAACTCCTCCAGGAGTAGTTCTGATACCTCAGGGTGTATGAAGAGTAGATATAGCCCAAAAAAGGAGCGTTTGTACAATTTCTGATCCTCGGATTTCTAGAACCGAGGAGCCTTTCTCCATATCTTGTCAGCCTCTGATTTCTCCTTGGGCAGTATATCCTCCTTAAGGAACAGAACTATAGGATCCATCCAGCTCGACCTTACTCTGATTTGATGGATTTGGACCGTATCACCTCTTATCACAACAAGCTTGCACAAGTCCTCAACAAGTATGACCCGAGGCAAATTTTGTGCCGAGGAGGTTTCCAGTGTAGCAAGAGAGTCTACATGTGTATTTCTACTCCTAGGGACTTGTGACAATTTGAAAGACTCAAGTCCTGACTGTAAACGTCTAACCTGGCTTAAATATTCCTGCATTCTGGGATCTCTTGCTTCTAGCTCTCCTTGAACTGGCCTACAACCAGCCTTGAATTAGAGAATATCTCTATTGCCTTTCCCCCTATTTTCTGTACCATGGCCATTCCCATCAACGGGGCCTCATATTCAGCCTTATTGTTCATGGTCGAGAAGTCCAGTCTCAATGATTTCTCAATAGTGATTTTCTTAGGGGATACTAGAACTAGCTCCACTTTGGACCTCCTCTGATTTGTTGTACCATCAATGTATACTTTCCAAGATAAATGATCTTGTAGGGAGACCATGCCAACTGATTTTCCATCCATGCTTTGCTTCTCTGCTTCTACTTCCAATGGGGATTCGGCGAACTCAGCTACCAGATCAGCGAGGACTTGACCTTTGACAGAAGTACGAGGCATGTATTTGATGTCAAAGGCTCATAGGATTGTCCCTCATTTAGCAATCCTCCCTGTGTAATCAGCACTTCAAAGCAGGGCTTTCAGCGGAAGCTGAGTTAAGACAACAACTATGTGTGCTTGGAAGTAATTGGGGAGTTTACATGTAGCATGTACCACCGCCAAAATGGCCTTCTCTAGTGGTAGATAACGGACCTCGGCCTCATGTAGTGACCTGCTAACATAATAAACTGGCCTTTGTATGCTGCTATCGACTCGCACCAACACCAAACTTATAACATAAAGGGCCATAGCAATATAAGCAAATAGGACATCATCCACCTTAGGACTGGACATGATAGGTAGCCGAGAAAGGTATTTCTTAAGCTGTTGGAAGGCTAAAGCATACTCCTCGGTCCACTCAAATCCCTTCCACTTATTCATCAGCAGGAAGAAGGGTCTGCACCTATCAACTGACTGGGAGATAAACCGGATCAAGGCAGCGGTCATTCCGGTTAGCTTCTAGATGTCCTTGGGATTCTAAGGTGGTTGTAAGTTGTTAATTACTTTAATCTGGGCGGGGTTAACCTCAATTCCCTGATGAGTTACCATGTAGCCCAGAAACTTGCCCGATCCTACACCAATAGAGCATTTGGAAGCATTAAGGCGTAACCTGTGCTTCATCAGAACTTCAAAAATGTTTCTGAGGTCTCCTACATGCTCTAACATCACCTTACTCTTCCCTACCATATCATCTATATAGACCTCAATACTCTTACCCAACAGTGGTTTGAACATCCTAGTCATAATCCTTTGATAGGTAGACCCTGCGTTTTTCAAGCCGAAGGGCATCACTTTGTAGTGGTAGTTTCTAGTATGAGTGACAAAAGCTATCTTCTCCTGGTCATCTAGGGCTAGTGGTATCTGGTAGTATCCTTGAAAAGCATCTAAGAAGCTCATCTAAGGATGTCCTACAGTTGCGTCCACCAGCTGGTCTATCCTAGGCACAGGGAAGGGATCCTTTAGGCAAGCCTTATTTAGATCTATGAAGTCCACACACACTCGCCACTTCCCACTCTTCTTCTTCACCACCACAGTATTGGCCAGCCACTCAGGGTAGAATACCTCCTTGATAGCCCCTACCTGTTTAAGCTTCATCACCTCGTCTCTGACAACATCAGAGTGATCCTTGGACAAGCACCAAGGTGGTTGCTTTTTGGGGGTGACAGATGGATTAACATTTAAATGATGGCAGATGAAGCTCGGATCCACCCCTGGGGCTTCATAAGCGTTCCATGCGAACACATCAACATTACTCCTAAGAAACTCTATCAACTCTTCCTTCTCTAGAAGAGGCAGCTGAGCTCCGATCTGAAAGAACTTCTCCGGATCATCACCAATAACCGTTTCTAAATCTTCACATTTCACCTCCTCGGCTAATCCCTTGGCAGGCAAATCCGGCACTGTTAATTGCTATAAGCCCCTTTTAGCAGAGGCTGAGGACTCAGCTCCGGGCTGATGTAAGATGGCAGGCACCAAGCACTGCCGGTCGTGGATTGACTCCAAACAATCTTTTTAATTTGGCCCCCCGACAGATATTTCACCTTTTGGTGCATATTAGAAGAGACGGCTCCTAGGGCATGAAGCCAGGGCTTGGCCGCAATGGCCATGTAAGGGGAATAAGCGTCCACCACAATGAAGTTCACCTTCACCACTTCTGAACCAGATTGCACGGGTAGTTTAATCTGACCCCTCGGGATGACAACTTTCCCATCAAAACTCACCAAAGGAGAATCGTAGGCCGTTAAGTCCTTGGGTCTCAAGTTCAACCCCTTATACAAGTCGAGGTACATAATCTCAACACCACTGCTTTGGTCCACCATTACCCTCTGATGGAAATAAATGTGAACGCAGCGGAAAATAACGGATCTACATCATTCGAAATTGACAACATGCGTTAAGTAAATTTCAGAATTTGAGAACTAGAGAGCGTACCTTGAAGTGGTGAATTTCAAAAACCGAAGATTGTAGCACTTAGGAATATTTTTAATCTTCACTCCAATTCCACTAACGCCCAAGAAGTGTGGACTCTTAATTGGTAACAAAAGGATGGTTTGATAGTGACATACACTCACTTCCACACCATTACAATGTTGTTTTTCACTCTCAGAAAAATCTGTACGTTTTTCCCTTTGTATCTAACCAATAATCTAATTGGGCTGGCCTTTTGGGCCTTTCCAATTGGGCTTAAGTGTGTGGCTTGGAGTGGGACCAAAAGGGACCAATAAGACACTAGCTCCAATGGGCTTTGGGGCTTTTTGTCAACTCTTGACAAGTCCAAAGTTACCATTAACTATATTTAATACCACTATATAAATATAGTTGCACTCTAGGCCTTATCTATAAATTATATCCCAAGACTTTATTATACATGCAACCCCTTCATAAAATATTCGTAGTAATACAAAGTCATTAATGTAGACTTTCTCTTTGTAAATTACTACATCTTAATCCTTGAGTACCCGGTTTAATCCTTTAATGTTATTCATTATATATTTATGAAATTCAATTTCATAAATATATACTTTAGTCTTACTAAAGTGGTTAGGCCTAACTCTCTGAATAACAAACTCATTAAACTTATCTCAAGGGAATACTTTATATCTCCGTCAAGAGACTATGAATTCCATCTTGAGAATACATGTTCCATCAACACTAAATGTGGCTGCCCAACATACTGAGGTTTTGACCATTACTTTAGATCTCACTCCTGATATATCAAAGCAACCTACACTTCATGATCAAGTCCATTATTCTCTCAGAATTAAGAGTTTATGCAAATATAAGTCGTGAGATTTATTATTTATTTAACAGTCCTTAGGAGAATAATAAATCTCACAGCGGTCCAGTTCAATATGTCTTAATTCTTAAAACATATCAACACATCAACTAGAAGTCTCCACTTCCATGATCAAGAAAAATCATCGTAGTTGATATGTTATAGTCTTCACAGATGAAATGCCCAATTTCATCACCGACTACGAACTATAATTCTGAGTTTACAAAGAACTTGTGACTAATATCACATAAATCACATACTATGCATCTCATGGACTAAATGATAATGTCCGAATATTCATGTTACCATTATTTCAGATAATAATAAAACAAATTTATTAAACATAATATTAAGTCATACATAATGTCACACTTAATATCATACATAGCATCATACAATAGGATTTAAGGGCACTAATTCTAACACCCTCTTCACGTCATACCCCCCTATCTTGAGCGTAACCACTAAAGCGTCATCATAGGGCTGTATGGTTCTAATCTTATCCTCGTCTGAGAAACTTAGTGTCGGTTGTAATTCCACTCTCGCCTTCTTTGGCTCTGGGTTGGTATCCTTGGCGAACAGCCAAGCCATAGACATCACTCTAGAAGGACAAGAATGGGTCCTCCTTGGAGTAGCAAAGATGACATTTATCGTTCCCAAAAGAGGTCTTGAGGAAGCATCCCTTCGGGGTTCTGAATTTGCTTAGCTCCCCTGGCCACTAGAATGACGCAAAAGCTGCTTCAACTTTCCTTCTCGAACCAGCTGATCCAGATGATCCCACAAATTTCTACAGTCCTCCATAATGTATCCCTGGTCCTGATGGTACTGGCAATAAAGGCTCTGATTATGCCTCATGGGGTTTCCTGCCATCTTATTTAGCCATTTGAAGAATGACTCATTCTTAATCTTCTCTAGAACTTGGTGTACCGGTTCTCGGAACACCGCATTAACCATTTGAGTATTGACAGGCTCTGGCTGCCCAGCAAAGTCTCTCTGTGGTCGGTTGTTATTGTATCGGTCCGATCGGAAATCCCTCCTCTCCTGAGGGATAACCTTATCATTTCCTTTCCCTTGCTGCTGGTCTTCCTCAACCCTTTTATACTTATCAATCCGGTCTATGAGTTAGCGCACACTGGTGATAGGTTTGCCAGTCAGAGATTTTCTTAAACCGTGCTCGGATGGGAGGCCGGCTTTGAAAATACTAATGGCCACGTCATCAAAGTCACCATCAATCTCGTTGAACATTTCCCAGTATCTATTCGAGTATGTCTTCAGAGTCTCCCATTCTTGCATGGATAAGGACAGTAGGGAATCTATGGGCCGAGGGACCCTGGTACATGTAATAAATCAAGAGCCAAATGCCTGGGTGAGCTCCTTAAAGGAATCTATGGAATCTGCCCTTAGGCCGTCGAATCATCTCATCGCCATAGGTCCCAGACTAGATGGGAATACCTTGCACATCAAGGCTTCGTCCTTAGAATGGACAGCCATTCTTTGGTTGAAATGGCTCACATGCTCAACAGGATCCATTTGACCATTGAAGATAGTGTTGGCTGATGGAATCATTGAGGGAGCCTTGCCCCTTCAATCCTGCGCATGAAGGGCGACTTGGAAATCTAGTTCAATGCCTTGCTCATAGCGTCATTTCCCAGGCCTTTGCGAGGTGGGCTCTTATACCTACATTTGTGATGGTGCTCCTCATCATAGGAGAAAGACTCACTGGGTGGGGTCCTTGACCTCTGCCTATAACTAGCATCCTCTCCATCATCAGAGGAAATGTCAGAGTTAAAGGGGGTTCACCTTCAGGTTGGCTCTTATACCTACATTTGTAATGATGCTCCTCATCATAGGAGAAAGACTCACTAGGTGGGGTCCTTGACCTCTGCTTATAACTAGCATCCTCTCCATCATCAGAGGAAATGTCAGAGTTAGAGGGGGTCCGCCTATAAGCTTCTCTTCAGGTGATCAATCTCCAGCTGCATGGCTCTAGTATTTTTCTCATGATAAAGGTGGCTAGCACCCCGGGAGTGGCTCCTATTAGTATGGGTCATATGTACGCTTCCCTCCCGGTCCCTTCTTTGTTTAAGATCATGAAAGTGATCTTGACGCTGAGACCCCATTGATTCTACTTGGTTTGGACCCGAACCTACCATTGTTGAACATTAAACTCACTATAACACCCAAGTAGTCTTCCCACAGATGGCGCTAATTGTAAGAACCTGATTTGATTTTCTAACCCAAAAGGTGGATTGACTTAGGCCTAAAAAGCCCAAAACAATGAATTTGTAGAAAATAGGTTGGAAAACTGGGCTTTAATGAATCTAACAACAAGTAAAATAGATCTTGATGACAAATGAATAAAGATAACAAATTTACACTAAGGAAAAAATGTCCTTGGCAATGTCCGAGGAGGCTGGTTCTTCTATATTTCTCTTAAGTCTAATTACAAGTGGGGTTTCTAACTATTACAGTCTTTCTCTCTTCATTTTTTGATCCCCTTTTCCTCAGGGGTTCCTTATTTTATATATCCCTCCTTGATTGATCTTGACCTTACATTTGTTGATCATTCAGGCTATTACTTGAGTGCATGTCCCATCGGACACCCTCTCTGGCCTTCTATGAGTTGGGACAGCCTAGGCAGCACTGTTCAGGGATCTTCTTCACATAAATGTAGCCAGAAAGTTAGCTGCAAGCATTCAATGCGGTGGTAGCAGCTTTTCCTTAAATATCTTTGAGCCTCTATCCCTCTTGTACGTTTATAATACATGTCCCTATCAATAGAGCCTCATGGGAGACCGCTCTGATTGATAGGATATACCTTTGATCTATGCTTTGTTCATCCGAAGGGATACTCCTCCTCGGACCACCTTCCCCAACCTTTCCACTTGCATCTTACTCATGGGATTCTGAGCTTAAAACCCTTACTATTGTTTATCCATCCTCGAACCTGCCAACATACTTGGCCAAGGCCCAAGGCCCAATATACAATTTTGGGCCCTTGTCCCTACAATATGATTTAAGCCTTAATATGTAACAATACATATTAACTTTTAAAACATGATGTGGCCTGATATTTCAATATATAGGATGGTTCGATTTTATTGTATTTTACACATCGTTTTAATTTGATTATTGTGAACTCATATGTATTTTTTTATTATTGTGAACTCTATGTATTTTTAGAATTGAATTGTGTTTATTGAATGGTCCAGATGACGTTCTTACTCCTGGAGTGTTTAAAATTTATGATTTCATCCTTGAGTGAGTGCCCGGCTGCAAAATGGGGTGTCTAATAGTCTCACTTTTATTTTGGCTAAAAATTGGCCACTCAAATGCTATCAAAACCCATTTTTTTGACCAATTACCATGAATGAAAATTGACTAAAACCGTGCAAATGACAATGCAAACATAGAGAATAGAATGAAATGTCACTATATCAAGAGAGGTAGCTTTTGGCTTTGCTCCTTCCTTTGTACAACATTATCGAATATACTAGTGTACATTACACCATTAAGGCATAGGAGAATGCATATGTGGTTGGATTTGGACCTTACACGTGGAATGGCTATGAGCAAAGAAAAAGGAAGTAGCGTTGGCTAAAAGATCTTATTTTTGGTCCATGCCAAAGGTGTGATTGCATTGGGAAGGAAGTAAGATATGCACCTAACATGGTATTAAAGCATTCACAAAAAGGGAGATAGTGACTTTCTAAGGTCAACAATTATGAGGACCACCCTTATTGGTTGAATGCATGTTGGACCACTTCAGAGACACGTGTATCATTCACAGTACTCCCGATGTCCCTCTCAATATCCAAGGCTTGTTTCCTAAGCAATGGTAAAGTCACCTACCCACGGGCCCTTGTACCACGTTGGCACAATCTCTATCCTCTAGTCAACAGATAATATCATAGCTATGAAAAGGTCCAAAATAAGGAAATTATGACTTGACACCTATCTTTGTACACAGCCGCATTCCTCAGAATATAAGAGGAACATGTAGCTGTATTTTAAGGTAAGAACCCAAGTAGATATTCGGAAAAAAGAGTAGAAAGTTGATAAGGTAGGAAGGAAGGAAGAACACCCTTATTGTACAAAAGTTATCTCTTTTCCTCACATAATACAAATCTGAGCAGAGCAAGAACGTTCCATTCTTGCTCAAACCATGGTTTTTCATCCCTTTCCTAGGGTTTTCCATGTACATCTTGTATCCTTTTTACGCTCTTACTATCACTATCTTCTTCTCTAACGTGTGTCATGTCAAAGCTAGCATCTTTGTCACTTAGAAGGTTTTTCATCTAGATGTACTATTAGATAACTTATTTTATTCCTCCATATAAGCTTAAATATAACTTGCACGTACATTTTTGGCGACTCCACTAGGGAATCTCTGGTTATTTCCTTTTTAAGTGTGTTTTTGTTGGGTTGTATACCTCTGTTTTTGCTGTTACTTTCTCCATGTCTCTAACGAAGAAAGTTACTAGGGTACTAACTGGTGTGGGTGAAAACCATCAGTCAAAACCAAGTGCAAATCACATATCCATGCACTCTGAGGGCATAGAAACCTTTGGTAAGGCTGGTCACCCCGAGAATGGGAATATCATGGTTGCCATTGAAAATCTTCAACATTCTCAAGTTGTTATGTAGGCAGATTTCCAACCTCTACGTCAAGAGCCAGCTATACCTCAAGTCCCCCAAGGTGGTAAAGGTCCTCAGGGATCTCCTTACCTGACCAAGGAAGATATTTTTGCTATTTTGTTCGAAGCCAAAAAAGATGGAGAGTACTGTTTATGTTGATACCAAAGCTCCTTATCCTAAAGAGGTAGTTGAAAAGCCTTATTCTATTAATTACACTCCTATCTTTCACAAGTACAATGGCATGACAGGGAATACTAGAAAGCACATTAGGCGGTATGTAGATGTGCTGGCGGCTCACTTCCATGACCATGAGTTGAGGCTCAGGGAGTTTTTTAAGTCATTAGAAGGTCGGGTTTTTACTTGGTACATTAGTCTTACACCAGGGTCAATCTTGAGTTGAAATGAATTAGTAATGCAGTTCATGAAAAAGTTTTTTGCTTTGGAAGAAAAGTTCACATTGTCAGATTTGTAACACGAAAAGCAAAGGGTGTCTGAAGGGTTGCTAGAGTACATTCGCAGTTTCACAGACCTTTCTTTGTTGTGCTACGACCCTGTGGAGGAGGAAAATCTGGTGGATGTTTGTATTGCGGGTATGTTGTATGAATATCAAGCTTATCTAGAGAATCTGTAGATTTCCAGCTTTACAAGGCTTGTTGAGGCTTCGAGAAGAAAAAGTATGTCTATAAGGAAACCTTCAAAGGGTTCGACTTCACAGGCTGTGGGTATGCCTAGGCAACCTTGGAGGAGAGAAGGCAAGAAGGTATAAGTTGTTGAAGCAAAGTGTTAGGTTCTAAAGATTTAGGAATTTATGTATTTAGAACTCTAATGTGTAATGTTGGCAAACCATGATCAAAACAGGTTGTTTAGTCTTGTTTAGGCTTGCTCAAAGTTGTGTCTTTTATGTAAAGTTAGAATCGAGTGGCTACAGAAGTATTAGTGACTTTTGGCCTACCTCGATTGATCAAAGAATAGACTCGATCGATCGAATCTTGAGTAGAATATTTTTCTGCAGAATTTCCAACTCAGCCCAAGCCCATTAAGGATTAGGGTTCCAGATCTACTTCTCCCATTATATAAAGGAAATCATAAGCACGTTTTTAAGAGACTTTTTAGAGAGAGAAGAGAGTGCCTCTTTTGTATCTAGGGTTTTGTACCTAAACCTCTCTAAGGTCTTTGTTACTCATATTGCTGTTTGTGTGAATTTCTTGTGAGATCTGTGAAGAGCTTTCCTTCACGTAAGCTTAGGATTATCAAGAAGGAGATTCGTTCAAGAACTTGATGATCATTCAGTTGTTGCCATAAGAGCTTAAAGATACACAAGCAGGTGTGCTTGTACTTGCTAGAGAATCCAAGAAAGAAGGATTCCGTGGTCTCGGAGCTTGCACATGGTCATGTCAGTAAGTTTCTATTGGTGGGTAGCAATAAGATGTTAGTGGTCTAAAAACAAGCAGGTTAAATCCTCCCCAAGTTTTTTACCAGTTGAATTTTCCTGGGTGATCATATCTTTATGTTATTTATATTTCCGCTACTATGCATGATATGATTATATGGTTGTGTTAACCTAGAATAGCATAATTTGACTAAGTAATAACTTGGCTTATTAATTAGGTTAATCCTGTTGTTGTTTAAGGGGTCTAAAAACAAACACAGAGGAGCCTCAAGTTTACCTTGAGGATAGCTAGGTTAAATCCTCCCCAAGTTTTTTACCGGTTTGGTTTTCCTGGGTGATCATATCTTTGTGTTATTTATATTTCCGCTGCTATGCATGATATGATTATATGATTGTGTTAACCTAGAATTGCATAATTTGACTAAGTAATAACTTGGCTTATTAACTAGGTTAATCCTGTTGTTGTTTAAGGGATCTAAAAACAAACACAGAGGAGCCTAAGAAAATAATCAAGAATAAGAAGATAGAGAGAAGTGGTATTTCATTTTGATATAGCGATGCCTTTTGATATAAGAAGATTGAGGCCACTAGGATGCCTTTTGATATAGCGAAATTTCATTTTGCTGAGGCAACCTTATATCAAGAGTATGAACTCGAGGGTGAAACAAGAATTCTTCCTTTTAACCTCATTGCTTTGTAGAGAAGGGAAGAAGATGATAGCGAAGTTGTAGAGCCAAAAAGGCCCTCTAAGATAAGAAGAACCACTAGGCCTGATGGCAAGGTGGTATATGAATTGTGACGATTAAAGGAAGGGGATAAGAAGGATGGCGAGCCTGATCCCCCCAATATGATGCAACAGCTAAAGGAGGTTCGTGTAGTTGAGGAGCATATGAAAGAAGCTCCTGAGTACATGAATGATGTTGTCAAGAATGTATAGGAAGAACTTGTTGAGATTAATCTGAATGATGGAGAAGAAGATGAAAGGTTGGTGAAAATTAGCAAGAGTATATTTGAAGAAGAAAGAAGGAAGCTGATAGCCTTGTTGAGGGAATACAAGGATGTTTTTGCTTGGATTTATCAATGTTAAAGGTGATCCCAATGGACAAGTTAAAGGTGGATCACAATGCTAAGCCCTTGAAGTAGCCACCAAGGAAATACCTCTTGGATGTATAAGAAAAGATAAAATTGAGGTGAATAAGCTTTTTAAGGCAAGTTTCACCGAAGAGATTGAATGTCCAAGTTGGTTAGCCAACATAGTTCCTGTAAAGAAGAAAGGCGGTCAGATAAGAATCTATATGTGGATTTTTGGGATCTCAATAAAGCTTATCCTAAGGATGAATTCCCACTTCCCAATGTTGATATTTTAGTGGATGCAGCAGCTGCTCATGAACTTTTTTCCTTTATGGATGGCTACAGTAGGTATAATCAGATCTTTATGGAGTCAGCAGATGCCTTGAAAATTTCCTTTAGAACACCTTTTGGGAACTACTTCTACAAGGTGATTCCTTTTTGGTTAAAGAATGCAGGTGCTATCTACCAAAGGACTATGACTCTGATCTTTGGTGATATGCTTCATAAGTAGGTATAATATTATGTTGATAATCTGAAGGCAAAGAATCCCTTTAAGCATTTATTGCATTTGAAGTAAGTCTTTGAAAGATGCAGGGAGCATAATTTGAGGATGAACCCTTTCGAATGTGCCTTTAAGGTATCTTTAGGGAAGTTCTTGGGGTTTCTTGTTCATCACAGAGGGATTGATTTGGACTCCATAAAGGCCAAAGTAATAACCACCCTCAGTCCCCCTACAACTTTGAATGAGTTGAAAGCTTTATGGGAAAAGTTTCTTATTTAAGAAGGTTTATTCTAGGTCTAGCTGAGATCTTGAAGCCTCTTATAAAGCATACTAAGAAGGGAGTGACTTTTGTATGGTGTGATCAATGCCAAAAGCATTCAAGAAAATCCAGATGATATTGGCAAACCCTCACACAATGGTGGCCCCTTTACCTACTAAACCCCTTTTATTGTACATAGCCAATACAGAGCAGTCTTGGGAGCGTTGTTAGCTCAGGATCAAGAAGGGGTAGAAAAGCTGATGTTTTATATTAGCATGATTATGAAGGGACCAGAGTTAAGATATTAAACTGCTGAGAAGGTATGTTTGTCTTTAGCCTTTGTCGTGTCAAAGTTCAATCATTACTTTTTAGGGCATCATGTACAGTTGGTGACCAAGAGCAATCTTGTGAAATATCTCTTAATTCGCCCTCAATTGTCAGGGAGAATGGCGTAGTGGGCCATCCTGATGTCGTGCCTTGATATCAAATGCATAAGACTAACCGCCATCAAAGGCCAGGCAGGAGCAGGAATGGTAAATGCATTTTGATGGCTCATCTGCATTTCAAGGAGGAGGGATAGGAGTGGTATTAAAGTCACCCAGGGAGGAACACACGTTTGCTTACAAGCTACATTTCCCTTGCTCTAATAACGAAGCAAAATATGAAGCCGTGTTAGTGGAGTTATAGGCTACCACAAGGTTAGGTATAAAAAGATCAAAGGTATTTGGTGATTCTGAGGGTGATAAAGCAAGTTAAAGGAACTTATGGAGTAAAGAATCCTAGCCTAGCTGCTTATAGAGCTACGGTTCAGAGGATTATGAAACACTTCTATAGAGTACAAAATGGTTAGTAGGAATGAGAATAAGCTTGCTGACTCACTAGCTACGCTAGCCACCAAGTCTATACTGAAAAAACATAAAATGACACTTTAAGTAGAGAAGAAACTTGGTTTAGTCTAGGATGAACTATGTCTCCCTCGAGATTAGCGAGAACCCTTGTTCAAGGCAATGGCTCAAGGGAAGTACATCGGGTTAGAATTGCCAACAAATATGAAAGACTTCCTCAGGATCAATTGGGATTTATTTTTCAGAGGAGCAAAGGGTTTTCTGATGAAGTGTGTCTCGAGGCAAGGACTAACACTATTGCACAGGTTGCAATATGATATTTGTGGTGTAAACCTTGATGTTTGCCTGTATAGAAGACTACCGAAGCTAGGGATCTTTTGGCCAGAAATGGCCAATGATGCTAAAGAAGAGCAAAAGAGTTGCAAGACTTGTTCCATCATTCTCTCGGATCAAGCAGAATTGCTTAATGGTGAATTGTTGGAGAAAGATTGGCAGGATCCGTACTTAAGATACCTTTATAAGGTGTACTACCTGTTGATCGGGTAAAAATAGAAAAGTTAAAGAAATATGTGACAAGGTTCAAGGTAGTGGGGGGGAAGTTATTCAAAAGAAGCTTTCAGGGAAGGTGGATGGTATGTATTCCCACTAAAAAAGTTAATGGCGTTCTCTCAGACTTGTATGAAGGAAAGCCAGCAGGACTCCTAGGTGGGAGAAAGCTATGGCAAATGACTTTACACTAGGGATACAACTAGCCTACAATGCAAAGGGATGCTGAAGACCTTGTCAAGAATGCTAAAGGCGAGGGGATGAAATACACACCAGCCATCAAAGTCTTCATCCAATTGTGGCCCCATATCCTTTCCACAGTTGGGGGCTGGATTTTATAGGACCTGTAAATCCCTTTTCTAAAGGATGCATATGGATATTGGTAGGCACTGAGCTATTTACCAAGTGGGTAGAAGCTGTAGCTATGAAGAAGGCAACAAGTAGCTCAGTGGCTAATTTCTTCAAGGAGAATATAATATGTCGTTTTGGGGTACCCAGCAAAATTATTTCTAACAATGGCACACCATTCCTGAACAAGGATGTGCGCCGTTTAACAAAATGGTTCTCTATTTCTCACACGACATCGACACCTTATTATCCCAAAGGAAATGGTCAAGATAAGGCCTCTAACAAAAGACTATTGAAAATATTAGGAAAAATGGCTAAGGAGAATGGAAAGGGATAGAAAGAGGAGCTTCCTACAACTCTATGGGCTCATAGAATAGCCAAATCATAAGCTACAGGACCTTCACCCTTTTCTCTAGTCTATGGCACAAATGCTGTTATCCCAATAGATTTAGTAAGGTCAGCAGTAAAGCTAGCAGAGATTACAGGGATACCCAGAGAAGCTACTTTGGAAATTGTTGAAGAAAAACTCAATAATGATGCCTCTCACAACTGCCTTTACCAAGCTAATATAAAGGCTAAGCATTAAGGCCAAGTTAAGAAAAGGAAGTTTCAAGTAGGGGAACTTGTTTGGAAAACTGCCCTTCATATACGAGGAGTTGCTAAAGCTGTTAAGCACAAGTTTTCTCCAAAATGGGAAGGACTCTATATAGTGGAAGAAGCACATCCAACAGGACACTATTGGCTAAAAGATCAAACAGGTATAAAGGTGTATAGCCCCATTAGCAGAGCTCACCTTAAGAAATATCATGCATAATTTTGTAATAATATTTTGTGGCCTTAATGTCAAACTGATGTTATGTTCCACGATACTTATACTATTATGAACAAAGTCTTCTGTTCAGCTATGTCATACTATATTGTTCATAATATGCATGCAAAGTCTAGATAGCCTAACTGAATAAAGTATAGCGAAGTTTATAATACAACCACATGGCCCTTCAAGACCATCAAATATTACAACTTGAAAATCAAACAATGTTTGTGAGAGAACTAATGTTTTCAAGAGAGAAGTCTAGATCTCTCAGAGCTCCTAGCTCCCCTTCCAGCTTTTCAATCTCTTTCCTCAAAGAGTTACATTCTGTTATGACACCTTCTAATTGAGTCTGAAGGGCAAAACTCGCTTCTTGTTGGGATGTTAATTCCGCTTGAAGTTTGTTGATAGATTCCTAGAGCTGAGTGATTGAAGTACTGTGTACCCGGAAGGCTGATTATGTTTCCTTTGCTTTGTTGATACAAGAGTTTTCTTTAACTCTTAACTTGCGAAATGAGGACAAGGAAGCATGAATAGAGGGTCCTACCTTCTTTAAGTCCCTCAATGTAGTGAGGCTCTTTAACTAGCTGACATTGACACTTAGGCCCTCGGCCTCACTCAGTGTGGAAATGAAATTGTCAAGGGGAAGAGCTAGGCAATCCTCTTTGCCCTTTGACTGCAGTTTGGATATGATAGACCCAATTTGCTGTAAGAGAAAACCCTTAAGTGACAAAGTCCATTTGCTGGTATCCTTCATGGTTTCGGGATATTTAGAGAGCAATTGAGAACAGGTTGCTCTCAAATCAGGAGAAATCAATGAGAGTAATGGATTAGATTCTGTCTGAGTGCTTTCACTCTCTTGATCTTTGGAAGTAGTTCTACTAAATCTTCTTTTTCCTAAGGATTTTCGGCATACACCAGATTTGAATCCTCCCTTTTGGCGTTAGATTCTATTTCCTCATTAGAAGTCATTTTCTGTTTCCTGTATAGAAACCTCTCGGGTTTAAGAAGTGACTTTTGCTTTGGATTGAGCTTAAGAAACAAATCCTGTAACCTGTCAAAGGTCAAAAAGGGAGAAAGGAATAAAAGTAACTTGTGCCATTGATTAAGAGAAGACATTACAAGAGTTTAGCCACTATAGAGAAGAAAATGTACCTTAGGCTTCTTGATAGAAGGGGTTTTTGCATTCTTCTTTCTCTTAATGCCTGAAGGTTTGGCTTTGGAAAGGAGCTTCAAAGTCAAATCACCCTTGAAAATAGGTGGGACATCCACTCGCTGGGCACCACTTACCCCAAAATTCCTAACATGTTCCCTAATGTCGGACCACCATGACTTGAACTTAGGTGAAGGCAATCCAGTTCTGGCAGGGGAAGTAAAGGGGATTTCGGGGCTTGTTACCAATATCTTAATGAGATTCTCTCTTTTAAAGGCGAAGGTGGCCACTACAGCATGTAAAGCTAAAGTAGAGAAGTGTCCTAGTATGCCTTGGTCAAAACCAAATTGGCGGGCAAACCCATGGGGATTATAAGCTTGAGTCTCATACTCATCTTGAAAGTGTTCCTGAAGATGAGAGCGAAAAGCACAGGCAACAAAGGAAAGTTCTTCATTAGACGGGGGGTATCTCTATAACGAGAAACAGGAGTACTTTCTAAAGAAGTGAATAGTGGGAGAAGTCCACCCTCTAAGGCAGAATAAGGTCTGACTGTCCAATCAGTGGGGTCATCTAATACTTTGCTAAGAAAACTATTTGAAGACACTACCATTTTGTTCCAACGCCAGGAACATGGTAGTCCTTGAGGTGATGGTAGACTGGTTTTATAAGAGCTTAACACCTTAAGGACAGAGTCATAATTCCTAAATTGTTCCCACAATCATATTTATAAAAAGGCAACAAGGGCAAAGGTTTCTACTTGATATCTACCTAGTAAGCGTTGCAAAACAAGAGTGAAATGATCTAAGTGAGAATACAAAATTTCTAAAAAAATAAGGAGCAAGGGAAAAGGAATGTCTTTTGGCTAGTTTAACAACTAAAGGGAAATGTCTGCTTAGAATCTTCTCATGAGGATATATCTCAAACAGATGGCGAGATAAAAAGAAAGCAATAAAGGCTTCAAATTCAAAAGGGCTAGTGTTACCTTCTCCTATAACAAAGTCGGTGCCTTCCTTCAGGGAGTCTCTATTAGCTTCCTCATCTACACTATCAGCATATTCCCTCTAGAAGTACTTGATCTATCCCTAGAAATTGGCCTTGGAACCTTTGTCTCTGCCAACACCAGTGTCTTCTGTTACTTCCTTGCTAGGGGCTTTCCCTTTCCTTATGGCCTTCAAGACTGGTTTTTTTAGAGTTTTCTTCACTGCCTCTTTGAGGAATCTCACGACTTTAGACTCATCAGGAGACAAAGAGATGTTGACTACTTCACCATCTCCAAACAGGGGAAGTCTTAATATCTCATAGACATCTTATAGAGATGGAGAGATTTATTGATACCCTGTGAAGAAGGTATGAGTAGTGGGATTCCACCGATGCAGTAGGGAGAGAAGACTTTTACTATCCTTGCTGATCTCCAAACTAGAGAACACAAGAATGGTGTCCACAAGTTTCACTCTCTGTAAAATATCCATGAAAGGAGGATAAGCCAACACTCTTCAACACCAACTTCTCCAACCTCTAGAAACAAAAGTGTGGGATTTGAAGACCACATCTACAATGGGAGCAAAGTCCCCTCTGCAGGTATTGAGCCTAGGAATGTGTTTTAAATCTAGATCCATTGTTAGAAGATCATCGGGTTCTCCACATGCTATGTAGGGAGGGTCTTCAAAACAAGGGATTGAATCCCAATCAAGACTTTTATCAAACAGATAGTTTTCGAAGAAGGGAGGGATAATCCACTATTCCTCTATGGAAGGATTTTTATCTCCCCCTAGAAGGGGTTTGTTGCTCTTTGAAGGTGAAGGTTCTGAAAATTTTGCAGAATTGGATCTTAAGCCACGTTTCACACCCATGATTTGGTATTTAAGAAGAATTTTGGGTTTCGGGTTGAAGAAGAAGAAGAAGATAAAGGAAAAAAGGAGAAAAATAAGGAAGGGAAATATTTCTTTTCCTTTTATACTTTGAGGAGTTACTCTTTTCCCTCCAAAAAGAAGTTTGTTCAAAAAATGGAATATCTTTTCAAATTTGACACGTGTCAGCAAAGCAAAACAACTAAATCTGACAAAGGGGCAGTTGATGGTGCTGAAATCAAGGAAACCGCCTTCACAAACAAAGTGTAAAGGTGTGACCCTTCACCAACAGGTTCGATTTACTTTGTCTCTTTTCATTTTTGTTAATTGACATGTTTACATTTTATGTCTTTGTGTAGGGATTTTATGTGTGGTAAAATAAACATAAAGCATAACATAAATGTAAATGAATAGTAAACATATAATAAAACAAATTTTTCTTTCTCATATATTCTTTTGTGTTTAAATATTACAAAAATTTGAAAGAGGGATTTACATGATTTGGCCCTTGTGGCCTATCACCCCTTTCCTATATAAAAACACAAATAATAATAAAAACAAAGAAAATTAAAGTTTTACAACTTAAGCCAATATACGGCTAAACAAAAGAAAACACTTTAAACAAAACATTAAAAAAGAGAGAAAAGAAGCTGTAGGTTTGATGGCGAGCAGATCAAGGAGATCGCGGAGCATAGGTATCTAAGTCATCCCTAGAGTCGTCTTGGGAATAGTCTGGAGCCAAATACTCCATCTCTTGCTCATCCTCATCATCATCTTCTTCCTCCTCCTCTTCTTCGCCTTTATCCTCCCTTGAGTCAGAGCCATCAGAGGAGTCTGACTCCTTTAAGTCAGAAAGGTCTGAAGCACTAGACTCCAAGCCTAATTGAGAGGGCCTATGTCTTCTCATGCACCTAGAAGGGCCCTCATGAATGTAGCAAGCGCTACATCTTCAGCATCCTCTTCAGCCCTTAGCTGAAGTTCCTCCGAGTCTTTTTCTTCTTTGTCGCTCTAGTTGAAGGGAGCAACCTCTTCAGGGATGAAGACTTGGGGAGGCAGAGGGAATATGGCAAAAGGGAGAGGAGGATGCATAGGACTTGGTGATGGGGAGGTAATGTTGTTGTCTAGAAAGCTTGGAGCACTCCCAGACGAGCTAGAGGTGTGTTTTGGGGAGTTAGAATCGACCGATGAAAGGTTTGACATTTTCGTGGGGGTTAGGGTTTTTTTAGAGAATCTGAAGATACAGAGGGAATGAAGAATGAAGAAGAAACATTCCTTATTTAAATCTTCAACTGCAGTTAAGTGGAAGACATGGCATTTATGAGGAGTAATGTCTGTCTGGCAAAACGCAAGAAACGAAGGGACGCCAAAACGGCTAAGAGCACCCCTACGAGCCGCGTGTCCATGCTCAAACATCACAAGGCATGATTACCAAAGTGTTAATGGTTGAACCAATGTAACTGTCAAAGGCTTTTGTTATTAAACACCATTGACAGTCAGAGGGCTTATGTACATTACACCACTAAGGCATGGGAGAATGCATATATGGTTAGATCTGGACCGTACACGTGGAATGGCTGTGAGCAAAGGAAGAGGAAGCATTGGCTAAAAGATCTTTGATAGGCCACAATCTGAATGACCCCTTGTGATTATACCAATTAATTAATTAGCCAAGTTATTAATTAATCAATTAATCATGCAATTGCGTGGAAGCACAAACAAATCACCAAAAACTAAATATGCAGCGGAAATTAAATAACACGGTGATTTGTTTACGAATGGGGAAAACCCTTACGGCAAAAACCCCACCGGGTGATTTTTAGGTCACCACTCTCGAAACTCCACTATTATCAAATCAAGCGGTTACAAGTAAAGGAATCCCAAGTACCTTACCAACCTACAGTTGAACCCTTACCCCAATACCCAATTGGACTTGATCTGTAGCGACAGTTCCCACCTTTGATGCACGGCTCCCGAGTACGTGACTAACCAATGTGCGGATCCCAGTACGCGACTTCAAAACACCAACTAAGGAAGAGAGGTTGGCTGCAAAGTTCTTCAGTTCATCCTTTATGATGAATAACAGGAAGATGCTTAGTTACAAAACCCTTTGGTGCAATTACACAACAACTTCTTCAGAGAAGATGAACTAGGTCAAGAACTTCGTCTTTTGATCACAATTTGCTTGAACAGAGATTGTTCAATGCTTTTGCAACTTGTGTTCAATTTGACGGCTCTTAAAACAGTCCTTTTATATGTTTAGGGTTAGAAGAAAAGAAGGCCCAAAAGCATATTCACGAATCCCAAGAAAATCAGATTAGAAAATTTTAAATTTTAAATCTCGACAGATAGCAGGTGTCGAGGTAGCTATCGAGCAGGTGTCGAGCTTTAATGAAATTGCACTTCAACTTGCTTTTTCTTGGACAAACTTGATGACTTCAACACTTGACCTTGAAACCTTGTTTCTTGAAGTATTAAAAACACCTAGAACTACTTAATTACAAGTAAAATGTGTTTTGTCAAAGGATTAGTCAATTTACATAAATAAGTGACATATTCTTAACAAGTGAAAACACATATGTCCTAACAATCTTATTCTTGGTCCGTGCCAAAGGCGTGACTGCATTGGGAAGAAAGTAAGATATGTACCTAACATGGTACTCAAGCATTCACAAAAAGGGAGATAGTGACTTTCTAAGGTCAACAACTATGATGACACCCATTGTTGGTTGAATGTATGTTGGACCACTTTAGAGACACGTGTATCATTCACAGTACTCCTGATGTCCCTCTCAATGTCCAGTGCATGTTTCCCAAGCAGTGGCAAAGTCACCTACCCACAAGCCCAATGCCACGTTGGCGCAATCTCTATCCTCTAGTCAGCAGATAATATCACAACTGTGAAAATGGCCAAAATAAGGAAATGATGACTTGACACTTGTCTTTGTACTCAACCATATTCCTCAAATTATAAAATGAACAAGCAACTATATTTTAGGGCAAGAACCCAACTAGATATTTGGAGAAGATAGTAGAAAGTTAATAAGGTAGGAAGGTAGAAAACAAGGTCTCTCTTTAAGGAAAAACACCCTTATTGTACAAGAGTAATCTCTTTTACTCACATAATACAAATTTGAGCAGAGCAAGAACATTCCATTCTTGCTCAAATCGCGGTTTTTCATCCCTTTCCTAGGGTTTTCCACGTACACCTTGTGTCCTTTTTACATTCTTACTATCACTTTCTTCTACTCTAACGTGTGTCATGTCAAAGCTAGCATCTTTGTCACTCAGAAGCTTTTTCATGTAGATGTACTGTTAGATAACTTATTTTTATTCCTCTATATAAGCTCAAACCTAACATGCACGTACGATTAGCTAACCAATAAACATGATGAATTGGTGATTTCTTATTAAGAGTGTCTTATTATACCCCCACTTGAATTCCCAAAGATATAAGAATCATCAAAAGCATAGCCTATTATAATCATCACTGTAGGCATTACTATTTCATCATAGGAATGAGTAGGAGATGTTATCTCCATAGTGATATTATCAGTCATCCACAATTTGTAGTCCCTTTGAACCTATATTGTGATCTCTTGTCAGCTAGATTATTGCCATCTTGCCAACTTTTAAGCCATGGGATTTAAACTCATTCCCCTCAATGGGCAATTTACTCTCCTTTTACTAACCTTTGTTAATGGATTCACTATATTATCTTTCCACTTCATGTAGTCAATGGAAATAATTCATTTTGAGAGCAACTACCTCATGGTATTATGTCTACAACGAGTATGTCGAGACTTACCACTATACATATAACTTTGATTTATTTTTTAGAGGTAAGATAAGATGTCATTAAAAAAGACAATGACATGGAAAAAAAAACATGAGGTAGCCACAAAAATACAAAAGAGAAATAAAACTATGTACAAGAAGAAAGGGAATCTAAAAACATCGGGAGGGACTCACTAGATGTGCGTCCTCAAACTCGTGACCAATCAAACAAAGTCCCTATAAAAGACTCAAGAAGTTTCTCCCTCGAGCATTCCATATCCTCAAAGGTATGCTTGTTTCCCTACTTCCAAATAAACCACATCAAACACAATGATGTCAAATTCCAAATATCGGAAGAATGCTTCCCCAACCAATCCCACCACCTGAGCAAAAGATCCTTCACCCCCACAAGAATCACCCATGCAATCCCAAAAGATTTGAAAACAAAATTCCACAACTAGCAACCCTCCTCATGGTGAAGCAAAAGATGGTCCACTGATTCCCCATCACATCTACACATGCAACGCCAATCCACTAAATAAAAGCCTATCTTCCTTAAATTATCAGCTGTGAGAATCTTTCTCCATGCCACTGTGCAAACAAAAAGGAAACTCTCCAAGGAGCCTTAATTGCTTTCCAATAGAAGATTACAAAGGACAACGCCCTCAACCCACAATAAAAAGACCGAATCTCAAACTCCCCATTCTTCCTCAACTTCTACCACATCCGGTCTCTAACCCATTAGAAGGAATATAGGTCTCCAGAATGTGAGTAAAAACGGCCACTGCATCCAATTCCCATTCATTCAGAATGTGAGTAAAAACTACCCAACAGAACCGCACATCCCAACTCCTCTTCTCCTCCCCATGATGCTGCACCAATAAAAAGAATCCACTAAAGCCTTTTGATTTGTAGCAATTTCATGCAAAATTGGGAAAGCCACTTTAAGAGATTGATCTCCACACCAACAATCCAACCATCACCGCACCCTCTTTCCCATATTCACCTCATACCAAATATATCTACGAAATTCTTCCCAACCCATCCTAATAATTTTCCACAAACTACAACCATAAGGACCCCTCTTTAACTTAGAAGTCCAGCAGCCCCCACCCCTCTGCCTCCTTCCTTCTTTTTCCCAAACTTTAAAGCTATCACACACCTCCAAAGCCTAGTCTCTACCTTCCAAATCGCCATAACCATTTACCCAACAAAGATTTGTTGAAAGAAGTGACCCTCCTTATCCCAAAACCAACATTTGTCATAAGAGTACAAACTGTTTTCCACCTCACCAAGTGCAACTTTTTACCCATAAGAAGTCCCTTTGCAGCTTCTCTATCCTATTAGCCACACTTGTAAGAATAACGAACAAGGATAAATAATAAGTTGGAAGGCTTGCCAAGGTACTTTTAAGCAATGTTCAATAACCACCTTTAGATAGATACAACCTCTTTCATCCAGCCAATCGTCACTCAATCTTCTCCAAAATAGGATTCCAAATAGATAAAAATTTATGAGAAGCTCCCAATGATATACCAAGATAGGACATAGGCAGATTTCCTATCTTACAACCTAAAATGTCAGCCAGTGCCTGCACAGTGCACATTAGTCACCTCCCCTAATGTAACCAGCTCAGTTTTGCTCACATTAACCTTCAATCCTGTCACTGGCTAAAAACAAAGCAATAACATCCTAATATGAAGAAGCTACTTGTTAAGGACACATTTTGTGTAATTGGCTAATCCTTTGACAAAACGCACTTTACTTGTAATTGGGTAGATCTAGGATGTGTTTAATACTTCAAGAAACATGTTGTTCAAGTCTAGTATTAAAGCCATGAAGATTGGACAAAGAAACAACTGAAGACAAACTATTCATTAAAGCTGGACAGATAGCTCGACACCTATGGACAGATAGCTCGACAGCTACTCGACACCTCTCGACAGCTGGCTATCTATCGAGCTTCTTAAGGTGTTTCTTATCGCAATCTAGACACCTTCTCGACAGCTGGTCGATTGATCGAGAAAGCTTTTGTCTCCTCGATAGCTTTTCGACACCTCCTCGAAACCTAGCTATCTATCGAGATTTAAAGCTCGACACTTGCTATCTATCAAAGTTACAAAAATTAGAATTTTCAGATCTGATTTTTGGGCCAGGCTTTTGTATTTGTGTAGGGTTTCTTTTCTCACAGCCCTAGACCTATATAAGGCTTATTTTAGAGGCCGTCACATAAGAGAATACAAGAACATATGCAAAAGGTAACCGATGCCTTATTCTCTCTGAAAGAAGCTACTGCGTCTTTGCGCCTTAGGGTTTTATAACCAAGTACTTCTTGATCTTCATTGTTGATGAAGAGAAGAACTTTGCAGCCAACAATCTTCTTCTAGTTAGTGATTAAGTCACGTACTGGGTTTCGCGCAATTGGTTAGTCACGTACTGGGATTCGTGCATCATCAAAGGGTGGCGTTCATATATTGAAGAGTTCAAAGGTTTTGAAGCGGTAGAAGGTTTCTGTTGTGAGTTCATCTATGGGGATTGTAAAGTCTAGGGACAAAGGTTTTGTACTAGATCTGAAACTTCTCTTTACTATAGTGGATTGCTTTTCGGGAAGGTTTCCCCCCAGATTTTTTACTGTGAAACTGGTTGGTTTCATTGGTTTTCCTGGGTCATCATATCTTGTCTTATTTACTTTTTCGCTGCATTCATTATTGACATGATATTGATGTTTGTTTGTTTTAACAAGTTTTATTCATAGTAAATCTAATTAACAACTTGGGTTTAAAACTTGTTAATTCTATCAACC
The DNA here is from genome assembly GCA_019022515.1 of Quercus aquifolioides. Classification (NCBI taxonomy): domain Eukaryota; kingdom Viridiplantae; phylum Streptophyta; class Magnoliopsida; order Fagales; family Fagaceae; genus Quercus; species Quercus aquifolioides. The sequence continues at coordinate 480,074 of JAFHAW010000261.1, read as the reverse complement.
GGGGTCTAAATTTCCCAACAAGTGGTATCAGAGTGGGTTCATTCTGATTGGATTAATTTCCTGAGTGTGATCCTTGACCCCCGTTGTCATGGAATCTCTTGATTGTTTTGATTTGCATGATCTTGTGTTGAATGATGATGATGATATTCAAGATGCCTATTGCAAGCTTTATAATTTTTGTATGAAATCTCTTAAATGTTCTACAAAATTGAAAGCTAAATTTAAAAAGGTAATGCTTGAAAAAGATGATTTGATTGCAAAATTGGATGAAGCCAATAATTTGAATGAGAATTTTAAAATCAAACTTCATCTCAGGTCGACAAAATTAAAAGTTTGAAAAAGCAACTAGTTGAATCTAAAACTAAAGTTGAAAATTTAACTAGCGCCAAACTTGTTGTTGAGCCTAACTCAAAAGAAAAGGATTTTTATATTCCTCCATTTAAAAGGAATAATCAAGAGTTGAAGGCTAATATTGCCAGGATAGAATAGGTAAACAATCTGATGTTAATGCTAAAGTTTCTAAACCTATGTCTAAAACTCCTCCTAGGTTGAATGATAAATCTGAATTTGTCCCCATTTGTCATCATTGTCATATTGTTGGTCATATCAAGCCAAATTGTCCTAAGTTGAGGTCTCTGTCAACCTCTAAGGTTAGACCCCCTTCTATGAAGCCGAGTAGCTCTAAAACTACTCATGTTTGTCACCATTGTGGTGTTTCTAGACACATTCGTCCTAATTGCTTTAAGTTATATCCTCATAAGTAATTGTCCAAACGGTCACAGGTTTCCTCTCAAGGACCTACACCTTTGTTTGGAGAGTTATTAAAAATTTTGAGCTTTTTAACTCAATTTCAGAAGAATTCTAATTCTTCTATGTCCTTTGATAGACATACTAGGACACGTGCCTTTTCATCTTCACGGCCAAAGACTTGTGCTGTGTGGGTGAGAAAGGAGCCTAAGACTTAATTGTCTTTTCTGTTTGTCCTTTGCTTTAATTCTTTCTATTTAAAGTTGGACTTTCTTTGCTTGATTTCTTATCTATTTTTGGAATCTTGCCTTCATGCATCTGCACCTTTCTATCATGCCTTCATGCATATGCATCTTTCCTTCTGCTTTCATGTTGTTTGTCTGTTTTTGTTTGGTTGTTTAATTTTTATTTTGTTTTGTTTTCAAAATAAAAATAAAAAAAGAAAAATCAGAAAAATACTAAAACAGTGTGTTTTGTGTACATCGGTACTTGTGTACCTTGGATGGCCATTAAAACAAAGTTTTCTAAACTTTGTATCTTTTGTAGCTTAGATGAGCATCTCTATGCACAACTAAGCAAGTGAGCTTTGTGGCTCTTATTTGTGATGAGTAAGATTAAGTCATCTCTTGAACTTAACACTCATATCACTCTTTTTGACAAGTAGGACTAGAAAATCCTAAGAGAAAGGAATAAATGACCATCTCACCACTGTTGCCCGCCAATCATAATATGACACCTGTATGCTTCGGCATAGCAAAAGTGCAGTGTCATAGACACCTGTATGCTTCAGCATAGCAAAAGTGCAATGTCTATGCTTAACATGTTGGGTATTTCTTTTCCCTCTTCTATATGCCCATGCATGATATGCTAAATAAAAGAAAATATGCAAAGAAAATAAAAAGCAAAAAGATTAAAATGCTTTAAATATGATTGCTAGCGTGTTTTCTAGGAGATGCGGGAGTTATAGGATGTACCTCGAAGGTGATAGTCCCTATCAAACAGTTATGATTGCGTGTGAGTTAAAGTGATTTTCTCATATCTCAAATCATCATAACATGTATACACATATGCAATCTTGTAATGTTTTTAACACACAACACGCAATATTCTTTGATACTCTTGATACATGTGCAGGTACAATATGATTTGGCCATCACAAGTTTTACATGTCAAAATTGAGAACACTGATGTCAAAATTGAATTAGCTAGTGAGAACTTAGACAAGTGTAAATCTATCTTAGGAGCACCCCCTAAACAAGATAAGAAAAATGCTAAAAACCCTAGGGCTAAGAAGGCTAACTCTCAAAAGCCTAAACAAAAGAAGCAGCATCTCTGTCATCATTGTGGAGCTACCAGTCATACTCGACCAAATTGCTATAAGTGGCTAGCTACTCAACAGAGCAATGACATGATAGCATCTGGAAGCCAAAATCAACTTCAATCCTCTCTTGCTCCTCTTGGAGATATTCTAAAAGCCCTCATGTTTCTTTCTAACTTGAACGGTTTCAATTCTTCCCCCTGACCACCGATTCAAGGATTTAATCAAAGGAAAGGTTCTTCTGAGGTGTGGAAGAAAAAGGACTCTAAGTGATTTCATCACCTTCTTCTCTCTTCTTGTTTTTCTTGTTTGTTGCATTGCTTGTGTGTTTTGCATTTTTGTTGAGTTAGTCTAGTTTTATGCTTTGTTTGTTTAACATGTTTTTGTGTGTTTACTTTCAGTTTTGTTTATTTTGTTTTTGATATAAAAATAAAAAATAAAAAATTGAAAAATTGAAAAATACAAAAACAGTGTGTGTTATGTGTACTTTGGTACTTGTGTACCTTGGATGGCCATTGAAACAAAGTTTCTAAACTTTGTATCTCTTGTAGCTTAGATGAGCATCTTTATGCACAACTAAGCAAGTGAGCTTTGTGGCTCTTGTTTGCGATGAGTACGATTAAGTTATCTCTTAAAACTTAACACTCATATCACTCTTTTTGACGGGTAGGACTAGAAAATCCTAAGAGAAAAGCATAAATGACCATCTCATCACTGTTGCCCGCCAATTATGTATGACACTTGTATGCTTCGGCATAGCAAAAGTGCAGTGTCATAGACACCTGTATGCTTCAGCATAGCAAAAGTGCAGTGTCAAAGATATCCGTATGCTTCGGCATAGCAAAAGTGCAATGTCTATGCTTAACATGTTGGGTATTTCTTTTCTCTCTCTATATGCCCACGCATGATATGCTTAAAAGAAAATATGCAAAGAAAATGAAAAGCAAAAAGATAAAAAATGCTTTAAATATGATTGCAAACGTGTTTTCTAGGAGATGTGGGAGTCATAGGATGTACCTCGAAGGTGATAGTCCCCATCAAACAGTTATGATTGTGTGTGAGTTAAAGTTATTTTCTCATATCTCAGATCGTCATAACATGTATACACATATGCAATCTTGCGATGTTTTTCACACACAACACGCAATATTCTTTGCTACTATTGATACATGTGTAGGTACAATGTGATTTGGCCATCACAAGTGTTTACAAGTGCTAATGTATGCTCACTAAACTGTCTTGACTTGTTTTTGAAAAATAAAATTGGTTAGACTTGTTTAGTGTGTGTGTGTGTTTTTTGAGGATCCATGTGCTTAAATTTTTGTTGAGAGATGATTTTGAGAGCTTCATATGTTGAGTGGATCTTTGGTTGAGGTGTATGATGGATTGCATTCATGTCTGTGTTTTTCTCTTCTCGAAAAACTGCTTTTAACTACTGTCTCGACACCTCCTCAATACCTGGTCATCTGTCGAGCTTCTCAAGCCTTTTCTTATCGCAATCTCGACACTTGTCTCGACACCTAATGGATCGATCGAGAAATCTCTTGTCTCCTCGACACCTCCTCAACACCTTGTCAATCGATTGAGCTTCTTATCTCTGAAATTGGTCTTGTACCTCGACACCTCTCGATACCTCCATCTGTCGACGGCTAAATTCTCGATACCTTCCTCGACAGTTTCCACAATACCTCTCGACACCTCAGCTGTCGAGAATTACTGAGGTGTTTATATAAGAGCTGTCACGATTTTTCTCTCATTTTCACTCGATCTCTCTCGATCTATCTGAGGCGTTTCATCTCCCTTTCACCCATTTCTCACTCAAATCTTCAAACCCTCTTCATTTTCGATCATTCCTTGCTTCTAATCACTTGGTAAGATCACTTTTCCCTTCCTTTTTCATGCATTTCATGTTTTGAAACCTAGGTTTTGGGAGTTTTTGAAATTTTTGGGGTTTTTCAAAATTGATGAGTTTTTCTTCAAATTTTGGGTTGGGTTTGCACTTAAATGTTTTCAAAATGTCATACATTGCATCTCATAAGCATTAGAATGATATTTACATGCATTTAGATGTGTGCTCTTTGTATGTGTGCTGATAGGATTGGATTGGGCTGAGCCCATGATGCATTTTGATTTGCATGTCACATGTCCATGCATTCCCATGCATACATACTTCTTGTTTATTATTTTTGATCTATTTGAACTGTGTTGGGACTTTTCTGATTGTCTCCCTCCCTATCTCTTTCTCATTCTTTTATGTTAGTAGTGTCTATGGCACCTAAACGTAAATCCACTCCGGCTCAGAACCCTCTGCATTCTGGAGCTTCCTTTTCTTCTGACTCTGCTCCTTTTAACCTTCGGTTCCGTGATGGAGATGCCCATAAAGCATTTACTGAGAACTTTTCTAGACGAGGTGTTCATTCAGAAAGCCAAGTCATTTTGGCGGATTTCGCCGACACTGACCTTCCCTCTGTCATTCATAGTAGGGGATGGGAGTCACTGTGTGACGTCTCGGTCACTTGTCCTCTCGTGCTTATTTAGGAGTTCTACTCTAACATGCACAGGATAGATCGTTCAGTACCTCTTTTTTTCACTCGCTTTCGAGGTACGCGCATCCCTGTCACACCGCAGCTAGTTGCAGATGTACTTAGGGTTCCTAGGATAGAGTTTCCTGACTATCCTTCCTGTGAGCGTCTGAGGACTGTGTCCAAAGAAGAGCTCATTTCTGCTTTTTATGAGTGCCCTGCTGATTGGGGTGAACATCAATACACATCATGTAGGCCTTTTGCTAAAGGTCCTAGATTCTTAAACATGGTGATGACTTTTGTGCTCCATCCACTCTCAAACTACAACTCCATCACAAAGCCTCGTGCTCGATTCTTGTTATCTCTTCTTAAGCATCTGACTATAGATTTCACTTCGCATTTCATTCTTTCTATCATAGATGTTCATCTAGATTCGGCGTCCTGTGATAAGCTCATCTTTCCTTCCGCTATCACGAGGATTTTACGCCATTTCTCTATTCTCTTTCCTGTGTCTAACCACTTCACACACATATGTGCCATAGATGCCGCTACCGTAAAACGTAGTGAGGTGCAATTTAGGTCGAGACAGTCGGATGCCACTCCTCCCTCCCGTTCGGCTTCGTCCAAATCTGCTCCATCCAGATCAGCTCCATCTACATCTGCTCCTTCTTCCTCTACGGGCGATGTATCTCTAGGAGACATTATGGCGCAGCTGCAGCGCATGGACACTCACCTTGATACACTCTCTGCTGAGTTGTATCAGGTGAATGTTCGTGTTGGTCGTATTGCACGACGGCAGGCGACCATGGGTGGTTTTGCTCTAGAGGCTACTCCTTCACCACCTACTCCAGCAGCTTCAGATTCTGACGATGAGGATGATAAGGATGATGATGATGATGATGATGATGATGGAGATGCTAGCTCTACTGATGAGATGTCTACATAACACTCTACCCTTTGTCACTCGTGACAAAAAGGGGGAGTAGTTTTGGGATATGAGAGTAGTCATCTTAGGGGGAGAGTTAGTATAGGAGATTTTGATAGAGGGAGTGTTGATATTCTGAGGGATGTAGTGAGGTTTTTGATGTATCTTTTCTTTTCTATTCTTTAGATACATTGATCTTGTATATGAGGTCCTTTTACCATTTTTACATACATTATACTTATAGTTCTTTATATATGTGGATTTTTATATATGTGGATGTATGTTTCTTTCACCTCTCTCTTCATGTGTTGTTTCTTCTCTATCTTTATACACATGTTCTTTATACTTGTATGCAATCTATTATTTCTGTTTCACACAAGATGCCTTGATGAGTTTTGTTTAAAGTGTTTAAAAAATACAGGTTGTTAAAGTCTACTTGCCATAAACTCTCTTCTTGCAAAGTTTTTCAAGAGTTTGTGTTAGGATAGATTTTACTGTATCAACAAGTGAATATAAGTTGAGTGATTTATGACTTCTCTCATATGTTCATTTGTTTGTTGTGGTTTTGTCACGGATTGCCAAAGGGGGAGATTGTTAGGACATACGTGTTTTCACTTGTTATGAACATATGTCACTTATTTATGTAAATTGGCTAATCCTTTGACAAAACGCACTCTACTTGTCATTGGGTAGTTCTAGGTGTTTTTAATACTTCAAGAAACAAGGTTTCAAGGTCAAGTGTTGAAGTCATCAAGTCTGTCCAAGAAAAAGCAAGCTGAAGTGAAATTTTATTAAAGCTCAACACCTGCTCGATAGCTACCTCGACACCTGCTATCTGTCGAGATTTATAATTTCAGATTTTCCAATATGATTTTCTTGGGATCCGTGAATATGTTTTTGGACCTTCTTTTCTTCTAACCCTAAACATATAAAAGGATTGTTTTAAGAGACGTTAAGTGGGACACAAGTTGAAAAAGCATTGAGCAATCCTTGTTCAAGCAAATTGTGATCAAAAGACGAAGTTCTTGACCTAGTTCATCTTCTCTGAAGAAGTTGCTGTGTATTTGCACCATAGGGTTTTGTAACCAAGCATCTTCCTGATCTTCATCGTGTATGATGAACTGAAGAACTTTGCAGCCAACCTTTCTTCCTTAGTTGGTGTTCTGAAGTCGCGTACTGGGATACGCGCATTGGTTAGTCACGTACTTGGGAGCCGTGCATCAAAAGTGGAAATTGTCACTACAGATCAAGTCCAATTGGGTATTAGGATAAGGGTTCAACTGTAGGGATTCCTTTACTTGTAACCGCTTGATTTGATAATAGTGGAGTTTCGGGAGTGGTGACCTGAAAATCACCTGGTGGGGTTTTTGCCGTTAGGGTTTTCCCCATTCGTAAACAAATCACCGTGTTATTTACTTTCCGCTGCTTAATTAGTTTATTGGTGATTTGTTTGTGCTTCCACGCAATTGCATGATTAATTGATTAATTAACAACTTGGCTAATTAATTAATTAGGTTTAATCACAAGGGGTCATTCAAATTGTGGCCTATCAGATACATTGTTCTTGTACATTGGGTCTTGTGACCATTTTTACACATACATTGTACTTATTCTCCTTATATGTGGATGTATGTTTTCTTTCACCTATCCTTACATGTGTTGTTTCTTTTCTTCCTTTATGGACATGTTTCTTATTACTTGTATGCAATCTATTATTTCTGTTTCACACAAAGATGCCTTGATGAGTTTTGTTTAAAGTGTTTCAAAAATATAGGTTGTCAAAGTCTACTTGCCATAAACTCTCTTCTTGCAAAGTTTTTCAAGAGTTTGTGCTAGGATAGATTTTATTGTATGTAACAAGTGAATATGAGTTGAATGATTTATGACTTCTCTCATATATTCATTTGTTTGTTGTGGTTTTGTCACGGATTGCCAAAGGGGAAGATTGTCAGGACATATGTGTTTCACTTGTTAAGAACATATGTCATTCTTTTATGTAATTGTTTAATCCTTTGACAAAACGCACTTTACTTGTAATTGGGTAGATCTAGGTGTTTTTAATGCTTCAAGAGACTGTGTTTCAAGATCAAGTGTTGAAGTCATCAAGTCTGTCCAGGAAACAAGTTGACAAGTGCAAGTTCATTAAAGCTCGACAGTTGCATCTATCGAGCTTAAGGAAGCTGTTTCAAGCCCGTGTGCTCGACACCTGCTCGACAGCTGCTCAACACCTCCCATCTGTCGAGGTTTAAGAAAGAAAAAGATTTTTTGTTCTGTTTTCTTGGAATCCGTGAATATTTCTTTGGGCCTTCTTTTCTCCTAACCCTAAACATATAAACGGATTATTCTAAGGGCCATCAAAGAGTTCACAAGTTGCACAAGCATTGAGCAAAGTTTGTTCAAGCAAATTGTGACCGGAGGCAAAGTTTTGCCCTAGTTCATCTCTTCTGAAGAAGTTGCTGTGTATGTACACCATAGGGTTTTGTGACCAAGCATCTTCTTAATCTTCATCATGTGGATGAATTAAAGAACTTTGTAGCCAGCAAACTTCTCTAGTTGGCATGGTTTTAAAAACCGGTACGGTAAAAGAATCGGAAAAATATCTAATTACTGGTTTTCTGGTCAAACCGAGGTCCGACCAATGGTCTAACCGAGGTCAGACCAATGGTCTAATCGGTGATAGCATAAATAATTTAATTAAAATATTAAAATAATTTTTGTTTAAAATTTGAATTTTAATAACTTATATTAAGAAAATATAAAAATTAGAAAAAGTGTTTTTTCTCCATACCACCTTTCTTTTCTTGTCAGTAATGGTTGACAAAACTATTAATATTTAAGTTTCATCTTTTAGTTTATATAAATATAATAGTATAACTTTAACTATTTATTTAACCAATAAAATTTAAATAAATTAAACCCAAAGTTAGGTGACTAGACAAGTCACTGACTTATAAGTTATGTCTCTTTATTCTTTAACAATCCAATTTCCCACTCCGCCACTCTTAGCCACACTTTTTTTTTATATACATCTTGTGAATCTAGCACTCCACTCTGGCACTCCCCACTTTACTTACCATCAAAGACTCTTTATTTTTCCAGTCTTTTGGCCTCCACAAAATCCTTATCTTCCTCTCTATCTTAGGAAGTTAGATCCATTATTTATCTCTGCAATACCATCATCACTTCCTCTCATTTCTCTCTTTCTCACTGAAGATCTGTAGATACCACTCCAAAATGCTAATTTCAACCCCAAGCATGAATATTCAATCATTTTCTCTCTCTCAAGCATAGCCAATCTTAAGAAAAAAGTCTTTATTGTAACAATCTGTCCTCACCATCAACAGATATGAGAAAAAAAGAAGATTTTTACTGCAAAAAAAAAACTCCACTGCAGATCTCTTTCAGCAATTTCACAAAACCGGTTCAACCTCCGATTTTTTCAGTTCTCAAGTTGAACCGGTCGGTTTTTACTGTTTACTGATTTTTAAAGTATTTCTGGTTTTTTATCATAACTGGACCAAATTGGAGGCCGGTTCCCGGTTGAACCGATCGGACCGGCCGGTCCGGTCCGGTTTTTAAAACCATGCTAGTTGGTGATTGAAGTCACGTACTGGGATCCGCACAATTAGTTAGTCACGTACTTGGGAGCCATGCATCAAAAGGAGAAATTGTCACTACAGAACAAGTCCAATTGGATATTGGGGTAAAGGTTCAACTATAGGTTGGTATAAGGTACTGGGATTCCTTTACTTGTAACTGCTTGTTGTGATAATAGTGGAATTTCAGGAGTGGTGATCTTAAAATCACCCAGTGGGGTTTTTACCGTGTAGGTTTTCCCAATTCATAAACAAATCACCGTGTCAAATTTATTTTTCGCTGCACTTAGATTAATTGGTGATTTGTTTATGCTACCACACGCTTTGCATTTTAATTTGATTAATTAATGTTAGGACATATGTGGTTCACTTGTTGAGAACATATGTCATTCTTTTATGTAATTGGCTAATCCTTTGACCAAACGCACTCAACTTGTAATTGGGTAGTTCTACGTGTTTTTAATACTTCAAGAAACAAGGTTTCAAGATCAAGTGTTGAAGTCATCAAGTCTGTCCAAGAAACAAGCTGAAGAAATGCTGAATCATTAAAGCTCGACACCTGCTCGATAGCTACTCGACACCTTGCTATCTGTCGAGGTTTATAAAATCAGAAATTCTGATATGATTTTCTTGGGATCCGTGAATGTGTCTTTGAGCCTTGTTTTCTCCTAACCCTAGACATATAAAAGGATTTTTTTAAGGGCCGTCAAAAAGTTCACAAGTTGCATAAGCATTGAGAAAACTCTGTTCAAGCAAATTGTGACCGAAGCCGAAGTTCTTGCCCTTGTTCAGCTCTTCTGAAGAAGTTGCTGTGTATTTGCACCAAAGGGTTTTCTGACCAAGCATCTTCTTGATCTTCATCATGTAGGATGAACTGAAGAACTTTGCAGCCAACCTCTCTTTCCATTTGGTGTTAAAGTCACGTACTGGGATCCGCGCAAATTGGTTAGTCACGTACTTGGGAGCCGTGCATCAAAAGAGGAAACTGTCACTACAGAGCAAGTCCAATTGGGTATTGGGGTAAGGGTTCAACTGTAGGTTGGTAAGGTACTGGGATTCCTTTACTTGTAACCGCTTGTTGTGATAATAGTGGAGTTTTGGGAGTGGTGACCTGAAAATCACCTGGTGGGGTTTTTGCCGTCGGGTTTTCCCCATTCGTAAACAAATCACCGTGTTATTTATTTTCCGCTGCATGATTAGGTTATTGGTGATTTGTTTGTGCTACCACGCGTTTGCATGTTAATTAACTTAATTAATATACTTGGCTAAATTAATTGGTTAATTAATCACAAGGGGTCAATTCGTTTTTGGCCTATCAATTAATAACTTGGCTAATTAATCAATTAATTTAATCACAAGGAGTCAATACGTTTTTGGCCTATCAATTTTGGTAGTAGCAATAGGAAGAAGATTGTTGAGTAATAGAAAACTTACCTCTATCTATTTAACATATTTACTTCATATGTCAATGGGAAATCAATTAGTGTTTCCTCACTATCTCCAAAATTGAGGGTGCTTACAACAATCATGTTCCACAATCTCTATCCTCTATCAAGCACCGGATACATGAATCTCGGTAGAGCCTTGTTCCTTCATGACCTGATTACTGATGAAGAGATCGATAATTGCGCTTATATCTTCCATATCTTGAGCAAAACTACTGCGAGAACTACCTCAAGGAATTGCATTCCTTTTTGTTGCCTCATTTTAAAGATTTTGAAACTCAAAGGCATTCATCCATTGGAAGATGAGTCTCCCTACCCTAAGCCGAGTCCAATCAACATTCGTACGCTTAATGCTAGCATTGGTCATAGTCGAAAGGGAATCAAGACAGAGAGTCCAGCTCCTCATGGTGGTTCACGCTCTAGCTCACACTCATATGATGAGAAGTTAGACAACATTATGGCATCCGTCCAAGACATAAGCACTAAGATGTCCAGACTTGCCTCTTTCCTGCACTTTCACAACATCCGTTGTGATATGAAGTTCACTTCTCTTCAAACTCAATTCGACTAAATTCAAAGAAAGCTAGAAAAAAAATGAGGACTAGCTATTCCATGACAAAAAGGGGGAGATGGTGCATGATAGGGGAAGTGTAATGATAAGGGGAGAAAAAGCTTGATCAAAGGGGGAGTAAGAGAAAGAAAAGGCCTACGCTTAATATTTTTCTTTATATTATCATATATCAGGGTTTATGTTGTGTATTTAAACTATGTTTTGTACCTTTGCTCTGTAGCTCAGTACTTTTAGTTAATGTTATGCATTTTCATTAGTACTTCACTATTGTGCCCTTGTTGGATTCTATATCCTTGATGCAATTACCTTAAGTTTTTGTATCGGTTGAGTGTTGGACATGCAAATGATATTTTGCATTGAGCTTATTAGCTTGCGTGTATGGATGTTCATTCCTTGTGTGAATGATCATTGTGATCACTATTTATAGTGATTTTTCTTGTTTGGTCAAGTCATGCTTTATTGCTATACTCTTTATTACTTGATCGCATTGTGCTTGCTCCATATGCATTTCAAGATTTCTGCTTACAATGATCGTCTTGTGTTGTTGCTTTTAGGAAAAACTTGTTCGTATGGTTCAAGAGCTTCACAGTTTCTAGATTTAGGTGTGAGTGAGTTTTGGAAACTATTCCCAACTCACATGTTAAGTCTAGAGTCAGTTTTAGGGTTTTGTCATGGAATAGCCAAAGGGGGAGATTGTAATGTTGAATTTATTCAATCATGTGTTGGCTTTATTCCGTACCAAATTTGCTTGTAATTTAGCAATTAGATACCCTATAGTTAGGTGGGAATTATGTAAGGGTAGTGTGTGAAAGAGTGTGAAGAGATCTCAAGAAGTGTGCAATTCAAGGGAGTTTCGTGACTAGCAAGTTGCCAAAATGGCACACGTGTCAAGCATGTAGGGGGAGCTGATGGGTCATGACAGCTAGAGAACTATAGGAAAAAACTTCCAGTCTAGCCAGGCAGTTAGCTCGTGACTCAAACTTGCGACTCATTCCAGTTGCGAGGTTGAGACGCCAGAATGCCCTGTTTGATGTAAATTGACCTTTTGCATTCCTCATACACCCTACTATAAATGCCTTTATACCCATGAAATGTTGAGAGCTTCCAGGGAGAATTTTAAGAGAGAAACCCTAGAGAAAAATAAGATTGACTCATCCACAATCTTCATCCTTTGTTTCTCCAAATTCCTCTACTCTCACCCTCTCTATTAACATATCCTTAAGAGGTACATTTAGCCAAATCCTTATCTCACCATACCCATATCAGTGAGGAGGTATTTTGGTGCTTAGGAAGTAGTTCAGAAGGGACCAATTCATTTTGGTTTATGCAATGGACTATTGTGGGATCTCGTAAGCTAGAGAAGATAAGGTTCGGCGTAACCCTGTTGGAGCGAGAAGCTTAGAGGGCTTAGGTGCACTAGGTAGATTAGGCTTGGAGGTTCTTCTGCTATTCATGTATCCCAACTTCATTCGCTAGTGGATTATTGACCGCTTGGAGGGTGGTGGAGAGGTTTTTTGCAAAGTACTTCGGTTTCCTCTTTGATAACATATCGCCATGTTATCTTTGTGTTTGCATCTCTCTTCCCTTTCTCTTTACCTTTTAATTACTGCTGTGTTAGTTATTAATTATGGTTTAAAGTGTGTTACCAATTTAGTTATAGCTTATATTTCATTTTCCGCACATATATTGTTTGATTATAAGCTTGTATTGGTAATTTTATATTTGGGGGTCTAAACGTTCATTGGTGTTTTACACATTATTTGGACTTTCAAACCCAAACACCATAGACCATCACCAACACAGTACCACATATTATAGTTGATAGAGGAAATCAAACTCCTTAGTTCTACCACACCTTTAGCTTAGCGATGGCAATTTCTGCCTGACCCACAAATACCCGGCCCGACCCAACCCTAATGGGACAAGTTTTACTCGGCCTGATTAAAAATAGGGTCAAGTTTGGGTTAAAAAAAAAAAAAAAACCCAAAGTAGGTCTGGGTCAAGTTCAGGTTTTTACAAAAATCCAACCCAAACCCAGGCCTGGCTCGACTCGCTTAAAACTAAAATTACCAAAAAAAACCCTAGTATATATATAAACTTATAAACCCTAACTTATTCTCTCATTTCACTTAGCCAACTGCCCTAGCCGCCCCTCCCACTCTCACTCACTCTCCTCTCCCAATCGTAGGCGTTGTCCATGTCTACTTCAGGGAAATCTGCAACAGCTTTGGGCGGTCCTTCTTGTTGTCTCCAAACCTGAGCATTATCGTTTATAGTGTGGAGCATCAACTTTGATTTGTTGAAGATTTCACGGATGGGTTCCTTGAAGTCGTCGAAGTTGTTGAAGAAGTGAAAGTCTTTGCCGGTGATGTTCATTCATCATCTTGAAATTTTGATTTTGATTCTTGGATGGAAGATTTAGATTTGGTTGTTAAGATTTGATGTTCCTTGCATATGCTTGTTTTAGATTTTGACTTCAAATGTAATTGGTTTATGTGAATAGTTTGATTTTAGCTAAAATAGGTGCTGATCAAGAGGCAGATTTCCTTTTGTTTTCCAATCCGCTTGTGGACTTGCTTAAGACCTTAGAGGATGACTGTAATGGAGTTTATTTCAACAGACTTTGTGCTGATTTGGATGTAGTTGTTTAGTTTAATGATATCGTCATTTTTAACCCCCAAAAAAAAAAAAATAGTTTGATTTCAAATGTATTTAGTTTCTGTGAATAGGAAATTTGAATGGGTATGGTGGATTTGATTTGAGATTTAATTGGATTTTTTGTTTGATTGAATGTTCAATTAGTGTGTAAAACACTTATGAATCTTTAGACCCCCAAAATACAAATTACCAATTCAAGCTTATTATTAAACAATGTATGTGTGGAATATGAAAATAAGCTAAATTAGAATTGATAAAACAATCTAAACCGAAATTAATCACAACCACAGTAGTAATTAAATGGCAAAGATTAAGGGAAGAGATGCAAACACAAAGACAACACAGCGATGTGTTATCGAAGAGGAACTCGAAGTCCTCGGTGTAAAACCTCTCTGCCGCCCTCCAAGCGGTCAATAATCCACTAGAGAATAAAGTTGGGATACATGAATAGCAGAAAAGCCTCCAAGCCTAATCTACCCAGTGCACATAAGCCCTCCAAGCTTCTTGCTCCAATGAGGTTACACCGAACATTTGTCTTCTCTAGCTTACCGGATCCCGCAATTAGCCCATTGCATCAATCAATATCGATTATTCCATTCTAAACTACTTCCCAAGCACCAAATAACCTTCTCATAGATATGGGTATGGTGAGATAAGGATTTGGCTAATGTACCTCTCAAGGATGTATCAATGGAAAGGGTGAGAGTAGAGGAATTTGGAGAATCAAAGGATGAAGATTGTGGATGAGTCAATCTTATTTTTCTCTAGGGTTTCTCTCTCAAAATTCTCTCTGGAATCTCTCTACATTTCACGGGTATAAGGGTCTATATATAGTAGGGTGTGTATGGAATGCAAAGAGTCAGTTTTGTAACAAACAAGGTGTTCTAACGACTTGAGTTCGCGATTGGAACGAGTCGCGAGTTTGAGTCGCTAGCTAACTGTCTGGCCAGACTTGAAGTTTTGTCCTGTAGTACAATAGCTGATGTGACTCTTCAGCTGCCTTGCATGCTTCACACATGTACCACTTTTGGCGACTCGCCAGTCACGAGCCAGTCACAAGGCCCTTCTTGAGTGCACACTTTTGGGCTTTTCTTCACTCTCTCACACATTACCCTTACATGATTCCCACCTAAATACAGGGTTTCTAAATGCTGAATTACAAGCAAATTTGGCACGAAATAAAGCCAACAAAATGATTAAATAAATCCAACCTTAAAATCTCCCTCTTTGGCTATTCTGTGACAAAACCCTAAAACAAACTCTAGACTTAACATGTGAGTTGGGAACAATTGAGCAAAACTCACTCACACCTAACTCTAGAATCTGTGTAGCTCTTAAACCATATGGACAAGTATTTCCTAAAAACAACAACAATATGATCATTGTAAGCAGAAAACTTGAAATGCATATAGAGCAAGACAATGCAATCAAGCAAAAAGGAATGAAGCAATAAAGCATGGCTTGACCAAAAACAAACAATCACTATAAATAGTGACCACAATGATCATTCTCATAAGGAATGAACATCTGGACATGCAAGCTAATAAGCTCAATGCAAAGTATCATTTGCATGTCCAACACTCAACCGATACAACAACACAAGGTAATTGCATCAAGGATGAAAGTTCAAATAGTGTATAAAACACTATGAACGTTTAGAACCCCAATTCACAAATTATCAATTCAAGCTTAATATCAAACAATGTACATGCGGAAAGCGAACTTAAGCTTATAACAAAATTGATAAACAATCTAAACCAAATAAAATCACATCCACAGCAGAAATATTAATGGCAAAGATTAAGGGAAGATAGGTGCAAACATAAAGACAATACAGCGATGTGTTATGGAAGAGGAAACCAAAGTCCTCGGCATAAAACCTCTTCATCACCCTCCAAGCGGTCAATAATCCACTAGAAAATGAAGTTGGGATACATGAACAGCAGAAAACCCTCCAAGCCTAATATACCCAGTGTACCTAATGTTAGGATTAGTGCCCTTAAATCCTATTGTATAATACTATGTATGATATTAAGTGTGACATTGTGTATGACATTATGTATGACTTAATATTGTGTTTAATAAAGTTGTTTTATTATTATCTGAAATAATGGTAACATGAATATTCGGACATTATCACATAGTCCATGAGAAGCATAGTATGTGATTTATGTGATTTAGTCACAGAAGATATAAGTTACAAGTTCTTTGTAAACTCAGAATTATAGTTCATAGTCGGTGATGAAATTAGGCATTTCATCTGCGAAGACTATAACATATCAACTATGATGATTTGTCTTGATCATGGAAGTGGAGACTTCTAGTTGATGTGTTGATATGTTTTAAGAGTTAAGACATACTGAACTAGATCGCTGTGAGATTTATTATTCTCTTAAGAACTGTCAAATGAATAATAAATCTCACGACTTATATTTGCATGAACTCTTAATCCTGAGAGAATAATGGACTTGATCATGAAGTGTAGGTTGCTTTAGTATATCAGGAGTGAGATCTAAAGTAATGGTCAAAACCTTAATATGTTGGGCAGCCACATTTAGTGTTGATAGAACATATATTCTCAAGATGGAATTCATAGTCTCTTAACGGAGATATATAAAATATTCCCTTGAGATAAGTTTAATGGGTTTGTTATTCAGAGAGTTAGGTCTAACCACTTTGGTAAGAAATTACTAAAGTATATATTTATGAAATTGGATTTCATAAATATATGATGAATAACTTAAAAGGATTAAACCAGGTACTCAAGGATTAAGATATAGTAATCTACAAAGAGGCAGTCCACATTTGTGACTTTGTATTACTACGAATATTTTATGAAGGGGTTTGCATGTACAATAAAGTCTTGGGATATAATTTATAGATAAGGCCTAGAGTACAACTATATTTATATAGTGGTATTAAATATAGTTAATGGTAACTTTGGACTTATCAAGAGTTGACAGAAAAGCCCAAGGCCCATTAGAGCTAGTGTCTTATTGGTCCCTTTTGGTCCCACTCCAAGCCACACACTTAAGCCCAATTGGAAAGGCCCAAAAGGCCAGCCCAATTAGATAGTTGGTTAGATACAAAAGGAAAAACGTACAGAATTTATATGGTGGTGAAAAACATCATTGTAAGTGAGTGTATGTGAGTGGAAGTCACTCAATTTAATTCTCCTTTTGTAACTGATTGAGAGTCCACACTTCTTGGGCGATAGTGGAATTGGAGTGAAGATTAAAAGTATTCCCAAGTGCTTCGATCTTTGTTTTGAAATTCATCACTTCAAGGTACACTCTCCTATACATGAAATCTGAAATTTACATAGTGCATGTTATAGATTGAGAATGAAGTAGATCCATTAATTTTCCGCAGCGTACATACTTATTTCCTTTACCTAAGCCCTCCAAGCTTCTTGCTCCAATGACGTTACGCCGAACCTTTGTCTTTTCTAGCTTACTAAATTCCGCTATAGCCCATAGCATCAACCAATATCAATTGGTCCTTTCCGAACTACTTCCCAAAGCACCAAATAACCTTCTCACTAATATGGGTATGGTGAGAAAAGGATTTGGGTAATGTACCTCTCAAAGATGCAACAATGGAGAGGGTGAGAGTAGAGGAATTTGAAGAGTCTCTATGTAAAGATTGTGGATGAGTCAATCTTTTCTTTCTCTAGGGTTTCTCTCTCAAAATTCTCCCTGGAAGCTCTCTACATTTCGTGGGTATAAAGGTCTATATATACTGGTGTGTGTTTGGAATACGAAGAGTCATTTTTCCAAAACAGAGCTGGCTAGTGACTTGGCCTCATAACTTAACTGAGTCGCGAGTTCAAGTTGCGAGCTAACTGAATGGCCAGTCTAGACTTTTTGTCCTATAGTGCTACAGCTGGCATGACGGTTCAGCTTCTCTGCATGCTTCACTCGTGTGCATCTTCTGGCGGCTTGCAAGTCGTGAGCCACCCGCGAGATCTAGTCGCGAGTCCCTACTTCACTGCACAGTCTTCAACATTTCTTTACACTCTCTCACACACTACCCTTACATGATTCACGCATAAATACAGGGTTTCTAAATGCTGAATTACAAGCAAATTTGGCATGGAATAAAACCAACAAGATGGTTGATTAAATTCAACCTTACAAAGGATATAAAATCCAACACAGGGCATAAGAGTGATGTACTTAAAGAAATGCATAACATTAACAACAAGTACTAAACTACAAAGTATGGGTACAAAAGTACAACATAATAAAATAAAAAAACACAACATAAACATAGGCCTTTTCTATCTCCTGCTCTTCAACATCAATACTCCCCCTTTGATCAAGCTCTTACTCCCCCTATCATCATCATCTCCTCCTTTTTGTCATGGAATAGCTAGTCCTCATTTTCTTCTAGCTTTCTTTGAATCTGATCCAATTGAGTTTGGAGGGAAGTGAACTTCGTATCACAACGGATGTTGTGATGGTGCAGGAGAGAGGCAAGTCCGGACATCTTAGTACTTATGTCGTGGATGGATGCCATAATGTTGTCTAACTTCTCATCATAGGAGGATGAACTAGAGCGTGAACCACTACGAGAATCTGGAGTCTCTGTCTTGATTCCCTTCCAATTATGACCAATGCTAGCATTGAGCATACGAATGTTGATGAGACTCGGTTTCAAGTATAGAGACTCATCTTCTGATGGATGAATGCCTTTAAGTTTCAATATTCTTGAAATGAGGCAGCAAAAAGGAATGCAAATCCTTGATTTAGTTCTTGTAACATTTTTGCACAAAATATGAAAGATATGAGCACAAATATCAATCTCTTCATCAGTAATCAAATCATGAAGGAACAAAGCTCTCCTGAGATTCATGTACCCAATGTTGGATAGAGCATAGAGATTGTGAAACATGATTTTGTAAGCACTCTTAGTTCCGGGGAAAGTGAGGAAACACTAATTGAGTTCCCATTTGGTGAGAACTCCAAGTTCCTACCAAGAGCATCCCAAAGTAAATCCTCATCTGAATTCAAATCATCTTATACCAGTGGCTTAGTAAACATCGGCCGGTTGATGTGTAGGATTTCTGCCAAATAAACAGGAGTTACTGAGAAAATCTTTCCTCTAACCCAGCATTTGAGCTCTTTGGCCTCGACAACAGCATTAGCATAGAACTCTTTCACCAAATTTTCATATGCATCATCAAGGTTGGAGAGAAGGAAGTTCCAATCCTTGGTGGCAAACCATTTTGGGATGTCGGTGTCCAGGAGAGATGGCTAGTCAACAGCCCTTTCAACCAGCAATGATGGTTCTCTAAAGTATTTCTCATAGGTCTAAAAAGCAGTATAAGATCTGAACTTGTTAGAGTCATACATTCCCATTGGTGATCGGGTTCTCTTTGACTTAGGAGAAAGATCATCAACATCAATCACTGGCTCTTTCCCTTTGCTATTACCTGCTTTCATAGCTAATCTTTTGAACGGAGGCATTTTCAAGCTGCATCATGTTACACCAAAAAACAATAGAAACCACACAAGACAACAAACTCTATTAGCATTGAGTTAGTCCCAAAACAGGAATATTAAAGAAAACCCTAAAATCATGAGATTAAGGTCTCAGTTATGTCACTGAATGTGTGTGTCTCATAAATGAACACATTGTGCAATTAAAGGTAGAGTGGTACAACACATAATCAACAAATCCCACATCACAAACTCACCAAAACATTAAATACCTAGATTCAAGTATTATATACACATATATCATCAAAACCACGCAATTCAAGAAATCTTAGGCAAGAAATATGAAATACATTGAGAAAGAACCAAAATCCATACCGTTTCTTGAAGATTGGTGAAGAAGTGAGGAAGAAAATGGAGAGTTTGTGTGTGAACATGATGATTTTAAAAGAGGGAAAGACAGACAAGAAGATGAATAGTCACAAGATGCGAGGGAAAAATGAAAAGTTTTTTTGAAACAAGTCCTGAAAATAACCCTCATTGTGCAAAACACGCGATTTTCGCGACTGAGCTGAGTCGCGAACAAGTTGCCAGACACCTATGAGACAAAGTTTGAAAAAATTTGTCTAAGTGTTTTTCGCGACTAGAAGGTCCACCCGCGAGGTTGTCACGACAGGAGCCACAAAACTTTCTAAGTACACCTCACGATTGGAGCTTCCACTCGAGAACAAGTCACCAAACCGAGTCGCGTAAAATCTAAAAACCCAAATTTTTGAAAAATTTTCTAAGTCTTTTTCATGACTGGGACTTTGACCCGGCAATGAGTTGCGAAAACCTACTGTGTAAGCTCGCAACTGGTGCATGCGACTGGCTTAACCCACGAGGTAAGTCGCCAAAACAGGGTTGCACAGTTTTTGAAATTTTGGACATTTTTCAAAATAAAAACACTTTCCAAAAACAATTAAAACACTCAAAAATCTTTTTTTGTTTGATTAACATATAATTGAGCATGTGAAACACATTTAATTAAGTACAATCACACAAATGAATAAGGCATTCATTGAACATAGACATGTATGATGTGTGTGGGTACCAAAGATGAGATAGTCCTTAGTCTAATGTGAAGCTTCAAAGATCAATTCAACCAAGATATACACAATTAGTACGAGGAAAAGTGACCTATCTCAATTATAGAAATACGCATATATGACCTCCCACAAAACTTGATAACATTATTTTGAAACTTTTCATTTGGCTCCAAGTACATCATAACATTTGATCATTTTGAATCAATACATCTCATTTCGAGATCGATGTCTGAAATTTTTGATATTTCAATTTAATGAACAAGCCTTTGGCTTTTTGGGGCATCATACATTTTTTATAAAAGTCGCTTTTCCTTTTTCCTAGTCAAATACTAGTATGTGCGACCTCTTTTCATTTGGAGATTTGCATTTATCGAGCTGTTTAAGCAAAAAAAAAAAAAATGGGAGGAAGATATATAGGCACAAGTCTATGCAAGTTTCAAGATCATCAAAACCATTGACTAATCATTTATGACAAGCTTGAAAATCTATTTACAATAGTCACATAGATTTCAAGATTTTTCCCACAATGATATGAGTGCATAAAGAACAAGCTACGCTCGTAAATGCACAAAGCCATTAGTACAAAGGTACAAGGCAAAACATACTAGTGACAATACACAATAATGTCGATCAAACTTTTTGGATTTTCTACTTTTTATGTGTTTTTGGATTTTTGACACAAAAACAAGTAAAGATTGATCAAAAACAATGTAAAAACATTCAAAGCAAATAACAAACAAACACAACATGCTATACAAATAGCCATCAAATTAGTCTGTGCCCTACAAGATATAAATCACATTAAGAAAAAAATAGAGCACACATCACACATGAGATTCAAGGAATTGTACCAACACTAATGGTCTTACAAAGTGACTCAAACCGTGGACCATCGAGAGGCTTGGTGAAGATATCTACCTTTTGATTGTCTGTATGTATGAATTCAAGACATACAAATCCCAGAGACAAGATTGTTTCTTGCTCATCCAAGAGACAAGATTGTTTCCAAGATAGAAGCAGCCACCTGAAGTACTTTTTCAATCATCTACACTTCCAACCCAATCTGCATCTGAATAACCTACAAGGCAAGCATTAGAGTCCTTCGAGTACCACAACCTATAATCTGGAGTTCCATTTGTTAGGTTCTAAAGATTTAGGAATTTATGTATTTAGAACTCTAATGTGTAATGTTGGTAAATCATGATTAAAACAATATGTTTAGTCTTGTTTAGGCTTGCTCAAAGTTGTGTAATTCATGTAAAGTTGGAATCGAGAGGCTGTAGATGCATTGGTGCATTTCGGCCTGGCTCAATCGATCGAGCGAAAGTTAGACTCGATCAATCGAAAGTCGGCCAGAATGTTTTTTCTGTAGAATTTCTAACTCAGCCCTATCTCATTAAACGTTTAGGGTTTTATGTTTTTGCCCTAAGTATATAAGGCAAAACCTTAGCCACATTTTTTAGAGTTGCTCTGGTTGTATTGTTGCTCATACTTTGTTGTTTGTGTGAATCTCTTGTGAGATCCTTGAGGAGCTTTCCTTCACATAAACTTAGGGTTTTCAAGGTAGAGATTACTTCAACATCTTGATGATCAACTCAGTTGCTGCCATTGGAGCTTAAAGAAACACAAGCGGGGGTGCTTGTATCTTGTGGAGAATCCAAGAAAGAAGGAGTTCGTGGATTCGGAGCTTGCACGTGGTCGTGTCAGTAAGTTCTACTGGTGGGTAGCATTAGGAAGTCAAGCGGGGAGCTTGTAAGTCCTTTTGTATGAACTTCGATTCTTTCATATAGTGGATTCAAGTTTACCTTAAGGATAGCTAGGTTAAATCCTCCCCAAGTTTTTTACCGGCTTGGTTTTCCTGGGTGATCATATCTTTGTGTTCTTTATATTTCCTCTACTTTATATCTTGATATGATTATTTGATTGTGTTAACCTAGATTTGCATAATTTGACTAAGTTAATCACTTGGCTAATTTAACTAGGCTAATCTGGTTAAGTTAAGGTGTCTAAAAACCGTTCAAGTGGTATCAGAACGGGTAGCTCTCTTGTCGTAGATCTTTTGATCTCTGAGCTGATCCTTGACCCCTGTTGTCATGGAACATGGACCCTCTCTGGATATTCCTCCTCACTTTGATGGGAATAACTATGCTTATTGGAAAGTAAGGATGAAAGCATTCCTGAAATCTATTGATGAGAGGGTTTGGAATTTCGTTGAGTACGGATGGGAGAAGCCCATTACTCCTATGAGTGAGTGGCAAACTTCTCAAAAAGAAACAGATTGTTTCAATAGCAAAGTTATGAATGACATCTTTAATGCTGTTTCTATGGAGGAATTTAAGAGAATCTCAAATGTTGAGGTTGGTCACACTGCTTGGCAAATCCTCCAGACTGTGCATGAAGGCACAAAGGCAGTTAAGATTAATAAACTGCAGCAATTAACCTCTAGATTTGAAAGCATTAGGATGTCTAATGATGAATCTTTTGATGAATTCTATGCTAAATTGAATGATATTGTTAATTTTGCTTTTAATTTGGGTGAAATCTATGATCAACCTAAAATTGTTAGGAAGATTCTTAGATCGTTGACTGAGGACTTTAGGCCCAAAGTGACTGCCATTACTGAGAGCAAGGATGTGGACTCCATCCCTGTTGATGAACTTGTAGGATCTCTTCAGTCCTATGAGTTAGACCTACCCAAAGCAAACAAATCCAAATCAATGGCTCTTAAGTCAGTTGATGATGTTGAGGTTGGTGGATTTGATGATGAGCTCTCTGCTACAGAGATTGCGTACCTCGCCAAGAACTTTAGAAACTTTCTTAGAAATAACAACAGAAAGGCGAGAGGTACAAACACTGCTGAACCTAGAAACTTTAGGAAGAATGATCCCCCTAAGGTTAATAACTTTGAAAAACCTAGAGAAAAAGTTGGTCAATCTTCAAACAATTCTTTGGGTCCTCAGTGTTTTGGATGTCAAGGGTATGATCATGTTAAATCTGAATGTCCTACATGCTTGAGGTCTAAAGGTAAAGCTATGGCTGTAACCCTTAGTGATAATGAGGTTTCTGATGATGGGTTTGGATGTGATGAGGATGGAAACTTCATTGCTTTCACTGCTACTGCTGTAGTCAATGAAAGCGTGTTTGTTGAAGAGAACCCTTCTGATGGGGAACTCTCTAAGGATGCAGATCTTCAAGAGGCCTATAATAAACTTTGCAAAGTTGCTGCAAAGGATGCTATGAATGTTGAACTTGGTCTGAAGAAAATTGAATCTCTTGAGCTTGATAAGAAGAATTTGCTTGTTAAATTATTTGATGCTAATGATTTTTTGAACCATGTGAAATCTGAGAACATGCTCTTGCTTGATAAAGTTAAAACTTTGGAACATGATTTATCTATTGCTAGATCTATTAGTTCTAAACTTGATCAAATGCTGAATGTTCAAAAGGCTCATTCTGACAAATCTGGATTAGGTTTTGTTGAAAGCATCTTTGTGTCTGCACCTAATTCCACGAACTTTGTTCTTTCATCTTCTTCTGAACCTTCCGTGAGTGAGGTTGTGAGTGAAACTATCAAACCTCCTGTGAGTGAGGTTGTCAAACCTATAGAAGTTTCACTTCCTAGGAAGATTAAGGTTGATCTGGGAGAGTCTGAACCTAAAGAGTCTACCCTTTCTAAGGACAAGATGCATGGTAAACCTGCTTGGGCTTGTCATTTTTGTGGAAAGTCTGGACACATTCGTCCTAACTGTTACAAGCTTCAAGCTGCTAAGAGAGCAAACAAACCAAAAGTGCATGTGCCTCTATTAGGACATATGTGTTTCACTTGTTAAGAACATATGTCACTTATTTATGTAAATTGGCTAATCCTTTGACAAAACGCACTCTACTTGTAATTGGGTAGTTCTATGTGTTTTTAATACTTCAAGAAACAAGGTTTCAAAATCAAGTGTTGAAGTCATCAAGTCTGTCCAAGAAAAACAAGTTGAAGTGCAAAATCATTAAAGCTCGACACCTTCTCGATAGCTCCTCGACACCTGCTATCTGTCCATATTTATAGAATAAGATTTTCTGATATGATTTCTTGGGATCTGTGAATGTGTCTTTGGGCCTTCTTTTCTCCTAACCCTAGACATATAAAATGATTATTTTAAGAGCCGTCAAATAGTATGCAAGTTGCACAAGCATTGAGCAAACTCTGTTCAAGCAATTTGTGATCAAAGACGAAGTTCTTGACCTAGTTCATCTTCTCTGAAGAAGTTGATGTGTATTTGCACCAAAGGGTTTAGTGACCAAGCATCTTCCTGATCTTCATCGTGTAGGATGAACTGAAGAACCTTGCAACCAACCTCTCCTTCTAAGTTGGTGTTTGAAGTTGCGTATTGGGATTCGCGCATTGGTTAGTCACGTACTTGGAAGCCGTGCATCAAAAGAGGGAACTGTCACTACAGATCAAGTCTGATTGGGTATTAGGGTAAAGGTTCAACTGTAGGTTGGTAAGGTACTTGGGATTCCTTTACTTGTAACCGCTTGATTTGATAATAGTGGAGTTTCAGGAGTGGTGACCTGAAAATCACCCAGTGGGGTTTTTGCAGTAAGGGTTTTCCCCATTCATAAACAAATCGCCGTGTCATTTAATTTCTACTACATATTTAGTTATTTGGTGATTTGTTTGTGCTTCCACGTATTTCCATGTTAAATTGATTAATTAATAACTTGGCTAATTAATTAATTGGTTTAATCACAAGGGGTCATTCAATTTGTGGCCTATCAAGTGGTATCAGAGCAGGCACACTTTGATTAGGATTTAATCTTTGCTATGTTTGATCCATTGACCCCTGTTTTTCATGGATAAAGGACAGCCGTTGATTATACCACCTTTATTTGATGGGACTAACTACACATATTAGAAAGTACGCATGAGAGCTTTTTTGCAGTCCTTAGATGAAAAGGTGTGGCAAGCTGTAGAGATTGGCTGGACTAAGCCAAAGGAAACGCCAGCCGATTGGGATGAAACCAAGATCAAGGCGGCAAACTTCAACAAGCATTGAATGCGTTGTTCAGTGTGGTCACCAATGAGGAGTTCAAGAAGATATCCTCAATTGAAACTGCTAAGGAGGCATGGACCATCCTCCAGACAACCTACGAAGGAACAAAGACTGTCAAAGATTAAGATAGAGGAAGATAAGTCGTTTGATGAGTTCTATGCCAAGCTCAAGGACATAGTAAACTCAGCCTTCAATCTTGGGGAAACCATCCCTAAACCCAAGATTGTGAGGAAAGTGCTCAAATCTCTACCCGAGAGATTCCATGCCAAGATTACGGCTATAGAGGAATCAAAGGATATTGACAAGATTCCTTTGACTGAGTTGGTTGGAAACTTGCAAACCTATGAGATAGGGTTATCTAGGATTGGCAAGTCAAATAAAGGCAAGAGCATGGCCTTGAAGGCAAAAGAGCAGTGGTACAGATGAGTCTTCCGATGATGAAGATTCCAAGATGAAGTCTTACATTACAAGGCAATTCAAGAAGTTTATGAAGAATGCCAATGGGAGGAGCTTCGATAAGGACCGCAGACAATCAGTTCTTTCCAGTCTAAGGTGCAAGACAGAAGGAAAAAGGATGCTAAGGAAGGCGGTTAGTACACTGTTCCTGCAGGACCAAAGTGTTTTGGATGTCATGGATTCGGTCACATGAAGCATGAATGCCCGACATATCTCAAGAGCATTGGGAAGAGTAAGGCACTTATTGCAACCTTGAGTGACACTGAGCCTGAAGATGATTCCGACAATGAGGATGACGGAATCTTAAATGCCTTCACTGCCACAGTCAATCCTACTGAAGGGATTGTTGAAGAAGTGGACGAAGAAGAAGAACTGGTGGAGTTAAAATTCGAGAAGATGGATGATCAAGATGATATCCATTCAGCCTATGAGAAGCTTTACAAGCTCTCTGAGAAGCATGAGAAATTGTATAGGCTGGCCACCAAGAAGCTCAGTGATGTGGAATTTGATCGTGAAGAGTTGTCCACAAAGTTTGATGAGGTGAATCAAACAATTGGTGCACTGAGGTTTGAGAACAATTTCTTGGCTGAGAAGACCAAGAAGCTTGAAGCGAAGCTTTCAAGTGAGAGCTTAATTGGAGAGGACTTCAAGTGCAAAGCTTGATGAGATGCTCAGCAATCAGAAATCTGCTTCGGATCGAACAGGTTTAGGGTATGGTCTTTCTTCTTATCATATTGCTTCTACTAGTACTACTATTTTTGTTTCTCCTGCTAATAACACTGAAATTGAGAACACTGATGTTCAAACTGAATTAGCTAGTGAGAACTTAGACAATGGTAAATTTATCTTAGAAGCACCCCCTAAGCAAGATAAGAAAGATGCTAAAAACCCTAGGGCTAAGAAGGCTAACTCTCAAAAGCCTAAACAAAAGAAGCAGCATCTTTGTCATCATTGTGGAGCTGCCGGTCATACTCGACCAAATTGCTATAAGTGGTTAGCCATTCAACAGAGCAACTGCATGATAGCATCTGGAAGCCAAAATCAGCTTCAATCCTCTCTTGCTCCTCTTGGAGATCTTCTGAAAACCCTCATGTTCCTTTCGAACTTGAACGGTTTCAATTCTTCCCCCTCACCGCCGATTCAAGGGTTCAATCAAAGGAAAGGTTCTTCCAAGGTGTGGAAGAAAAAGGACTCTAAGTGATTTCATCACTTTCTTCTATCTTCTTGTTTTTGTTTATTGCATTACTTGTGTGTTTTGCATTTTTGAGTCAGTCTAGTTTTATGTTTTGTTTTGAAAGCATGTTTTTGTGTGTTTATTTTCAGTTTTTTTTTTTTATTTTGTTTTTTATATAAAAAATAAAAAAAATTGAAAAATACAAAAACAGTGTGTGTTTTGTGTACATTGGTACTTGTATACCTTGGATGGCCATTGAAACAAAGTTTTCTAAACTTTGTATCTTTTGTAACTTAGATGAGCATCTCCATGCACAACTAAGCAAGTGAGATTTGTGGCTCTTGTTTGTGATGAGTAAGATTAAGTTATCTCTTAAAACTTAACACTCATATCACTCTTTTTAACGGGTAGGACTAGAAAATCCTAAGAGAAATGCATAAATAACCATCTCACCATTGTTGCCCGCCAATCATAATATGACACCTGTATGCTTCGGCATAGCAAAATTGCAGTGTCATAAACACCTGTATGCTTCGACATAGCAAAAGTGCAGTGTCAAAGACATCCGTATGCTTCGGCATAGCAAAAGTGCAATGTCTATGCTTAACATGTTGGGTATTTCTTTTCTCTCTTATATATGCCCATGCATGATATGCTTCAAAGAAAATATGAAAAGAAAATGAAAAGCGAAAAGATTAAAATGCTTTAAATATGATTGCAAGCGTGTTTTCTAGGAGATGTGGGAGTTATAGGATGTACCTCGAAAGTGATAGTCCCCATCAAACAGTTATGATTGTGTGTGAGTTAAAGTTATTTTCTTATATCTCAGATTGTCATAACATGTATACACATATGCAATCTTGCGATATTTTTCACACACAACACGCAATATTCTTTGCTACTACTGATACATGTGCAGGTACAATGTGATTTGGCCATCACAAGTGTTTACATGTGCTAATGTATGCTCACTAAACTGTCTTGACTTGTTTTTGAAAAATAAAATTGGTTAGACTTGTTTAGTGTGTGTGTGTGTTTCTGAGGATCCATGTGCTTAAATTGTTTGATAAGAGATGTTTTTGAGAGCTTAATATGTTGATTGGATAATTGGTTGAGGTGTATGTTGGATTGCATTCATGTCTGTGTTTTTCACTTCTCGAAAAACTGCTTTCTTTTCTTTCTTTTTAGATACATTGTTCTTGTATATGAGGTCTTGTGACCAGTTTTACATACATTGTACTTATATTCATTATATGTGGATGTATGTTTCTTTCATCTTTCTCTACATGTGTTGTTTCTTTTCTATCTTTATACACATGATTCTTATACTTGTATGCAATCTATTATTTCTGTTTCACACAAGATGCCTTGATGAGTTTTGTTTAAAGTGTTTCAGAAATACAGGTTGTCAAAGTCTACTTGTCATAAACTCTTTTCTTGCAAAGTTTTTCAAGGGTTTATGATAGGATAGATTTTATTGTATTCAACAAGTGAGTATGAGTTGAGTGATTTATGACTTCTCTCATATGTTCATTTGTTTGTTGTGGTTTTGTCACGGATTGCCAAAGGGGGAGATTGTTAGGACATATGTGTTTTCACTTGTTAAGAACATATGTCACTTATTTATGTAAATTGGCTAATCCTTTGACAAAACGCACTCTACATGTAATTAGGTAGTTCTAGGTGTTTTTAACACTTCAAGAAACAAAGTTTAAAGATCAAGTGTTGAAGTCATCAAGTCTGTCCAAGAAAAACAAGTTGAAGTGCAAAATCATTAAAGCTCGACACCTTCTCGATAGCTCCTCGACACCTGCTATCTGTCAAGATTTATAAAATCAGATTTTTTGATCTGATTTCTTGGGATCCATGAATATGTCTTTGGGCCTTCTTTTCACCTAACCCTAGATATATAAAATGATTATTTTAAGAGCCGTCAAATAGTACACAAGCTGCACAAGCATTGAGCAAACTCTGTTCAAGCAATTTGTGATCAAAGACGAAGTTCTTGACCTAGTTCATCTTCTCTGAAGAAGTTGCTGTGTATTTGCACCAAAGGGTTTTGTGACCAAGCATCTTCCTAATCTTCATCGTGTAGGATGAACTGAAGAACTTTGCAGCCAACCTCTCCTTCTAAGTTAGTGTTTGAAGTCGCGTACTAGGATCCGCGCATTGGTTAGTCATGTACTTGGGAGCCGTGCATCAAAAGGGGGAACTGTCACTACAGATCAAGTCAAATTGGGTATTGGGGTAAGGGTTCAACTGTAGGTTGGTAAGGTACTTGGGATTCCTTTACTTGTAACCACTTGATTTGATAATAGTGGAGTTTCGGGAGTGGTGACCTGAAAATCACCCAGTGGGGTTTTTGCCATAAGGGTTTTCCCCATTCGTAAACAAATCACCGTGTCACTTTGTCTTAATCTTGAAGTCACATGTTATTTGACTGTCGGACTTGATCCTTTTGAGAAAGGCATAAATAACCATCTCACCACTGTTCACTAGCCAATCATGAACACCTTAGTGCATATCGTAAGATTCTGTGCTCGAGAAAGTGTAGTACATGCACAAAAAGAACATAAGGTGTAGCCTCGGTTTAATTGCTTAATGCTTAAAATTGGTGTGTATTATTAGACTTGATGCCAAATCACGTAATTAAAATTGTGTGTACATTATCCTGGCTTTTTAATAAGTTTATGATTAAATTAAAATTGGTGTGTATATTATAAGGCAAAATCAAGAAACTTACATGATTGCAAGCTTATGTTCTAGGAGATGTAAGAGTTATATGATGTAACTCTTTAGGTGATAGTCTCTTTTGAATTCTATGTGATGGATTTTGTAGACTTTGTGATTGATTGCTATTCACATATCACCTCACATGTATCTCAAGCTTTTGCTAGTTGCACACACTACACAAGTTACTCTTGGCTAAACACTGTACATGTTATTGTGTGTGTTTTTGATCTGACCAACCAAGTTTGAAAATACCTTGAGTATTATGAAAAACATTTTTTTTGCTTGAGAATGTAAAGGAAGAATGGCTGAAATTTTCTTTGAAAAATTGGGGTTAAAACTTGGGTTTTTGAAAAAGTATTTCATCTCATACTCATGCATTTTGTTTCTTCAATTTTAATGCTTTGAGGAGTTGTGCCCAAAATATGGTTGTTGTTTTTCAAACCTGTGTTTTTTCTCAAAAATTTTGTGAGCCTCTGCCTGTTTCGATCGATCCATTCTGTTTTTCAATTGATCGAAAATTGCTTAAAATCCTTTTAGGAGTCTCGGGTTGATTCGATCGATCGAATGTAATTTTCGATCAATCGAATATCGCGAATCAGGTTTTTTAAAACACTGTTCTTGACTTTTTCAAATCACTTTTTCAAAAAGTTTCAAAACCTTTTTTCTCTCTCTTTGACTCGGCAAGCTCACTCAGCAATTTTTTGTCATTTTCTTCCGAATCTTTTGCAAAGAATTTGTCCTCTAAGGCCAGTAAGTCTATTTTACCCTTCCTTTTTCTTTTATTTTCAAGTTTCATGAATTTTTCATTCATATTTCCTTGAGATTTTTGGACCTATTCTTTTTGGGGTTTTTCTTGATTCAAGCCATATTATGTTAAATTGATCGATGGGTTTTTGTGGGGACATGATATAAACATGATATTGATGGTTTAATTTGATCAATTTTGAGATTTGTGAAAAAATTGAAAATTCTAGGGCTTGTATTTGATCCGAATTGGGGATTTGTTTCAATTGGATTCAATTAATGAAATTGGCTTGTTGATTTAATGTAATTGATCATTATTATATGTTTTCTAGCTTGTGTGATGATCAATTTATCAATTTTTTTCAAAATCTTAACAAGTGGTTTTCAATTTTGGGGTTTTCTGTTAGAAACTCTGTGCTCAAGCCAATTTTGTGAAATTGAATTTAAATTTAACTTAGTTTAACTAAGTTAGAACATGCATCATGGCATTAATATTGTTCATGCATAATATAGATTTTTGTTCTATATTTTTTTGTGCTAACTTGCAGTCTGCCCTTGGTTTGTGTCTCTTTTGTGTTCTTTTGGTTCTATCTTTGTGTCTCTATCCTTTCCTTAGCATCATGCCTAGGAAGACTAGAGCTCGTAGGTCTATTCCCCCACCTTCTCCTCCCCCACCTTCTTTTGACAGTGAGAAGTTTCCGAGTGAGAAAAACCAAGAGATTTTTGAGACACTAAATCTTAGGAGAAAGATATGGGTTGAGCGTTCTGTAGTATTCAATGAGCTTGATCCTGCCATTAGGGCAAATTTTGAGCGTCGAGGCTGGTTACCTTTGTTGGATATTTCTGATCCTCCTCCTCCAGCTACCTTGATTAGAGAGTTCTTTTCGAACATCTCTATCCGCATCTATGATTCCAATACTTTGGTAAAGAGTTGGATACGAGGCGTAGAGTACATCATTACTCCTACTGTAGTGGCTGATGCTCTAGGGGTACCTTTGGTCCAGCACCCTGTCTACCCTTATGATGAGTCTCCTCTTTTGAGTGATGTCATGTCATACATCACTGGGTCTACTATCCAGTGGGGTTCTAATCCTAGGATCACCACTGCTGAGCTATCTGAGTTGCACTATCTCTTCTTTAGGATAGCATGTCATTCTATTTGGCCCATTTCTCATCTTCACACAATTCCTCTCAAGCGGTGTGTCTTTTTGTACGCTCTTGTGACTGATGCTCCTATTAGTTTTCCTAACTTGTTCCTTCGTTCTTTGAACGAAGTTTATAGGAGTTCATCTTCCTCTCATGCTCTTGTCCATCCTATCTTTATTCATAGGATTTTGCTTTATCTTGGTCTAGATGATTTCCCTTCTTCTGAGCCCATTCATGTTATTGCTCCCATAGGTGCGTCTTTTCTTAGACAAAGGGCTGCTCATCTTCGAGTTGGCTCTAAACACCCTAGGTCTGAGCCTTCTGGTAGCGCACCTCCTCCTTCTTCTTCTACAGGTCCTGCTGGTGAGGATGTTCCTGATCCTGTTGGTGATGCTGCTGCTGCTGTTCCTCCACCTCCTTCGGATGACTTTGATATTCGTCGTTCCTTGGAGACTGTCATGACCGTTCAGGCGGCTCATAGTCAGATTTTGGTGGACTTGCTTGATGAGATACGTGCTTTGCGAGCCGACTTAGCACATCTGTGTTCACCTTCACCACCTCCTTTTGATGATGTCATGTGATTGTCCTTTGGCATTCCATCACAAAAAGGGGGAGTAGAGTTTTGATACTGTAGAGGAGTTTTTGTAGATAGGGGGTGTATTTCTTTTAGTGGAGATATTAGATTGTATCTAGGTGTTTCACTTTGTATATCATTTTTTTTTTTTTTTTTTGGGCTATTCATGATAGGGGGAGTTACATTGTTTTTGATATACATGATTGTTATACTTGATTCTTGTTACTTGTGTTCACTACTTATTGATTTATATTTATGAGTTATTCATTGATATATGTCTTTATTATGTGTTGTGTGAAACATACAAGAATGTTTTATTTTTTGATGTATCTAACTTAAGGGGAGAGTTAGGTTACATATCTATTGTTTATTGTTTTTCTGTCACACATGCGTTTATGCGTTTGTTGAGTGTTTCAGGAATATACAGGTTGATTCAATTGAGCTGCTGTCTACACTTGCAACTGATGGATAGTAGTTAGGATTGAATTTGTGTTATGAGCTTCATTTTTGTAAAGGGCTTTTATTTGTAAACTTTTAGCTTTTAATTTGTGTTTTGTCACAGATTGTCAAAGGGGGAGTTTGTTAGGTTCTAAAGATTTAGAAATTTATGTATTTAGAACTCTAATGTGTAATGTTGGCAAACCATGACCAAAACAATATGTTTAGTCTTGTTTAGGCTTGCTCAAAGTTGTGTAATTCATGTAAAGTTGGAATCAAGAGGCTGCAAATGCATTAGTGCATTTCGACCTGGCTCGATCGATCGAAAGTTAGACTCGATCGATCGAAAGTCGGCCAGAATGTATTTTCTGTAGAATTTCCAACTCAGCCCTATCTCATTAAACGTTTAGGGTTTTATGTTTTTACCCTAGGTATATAAGGCAAAACCCTAGCCACGTTTTTTAGAGTTGCTCTGGTTGTATTGTTGCACATACTTTGCTGTTTGTATGAATCTCTTGTGAGATCCTTGAGGAGCTTTCCTTCACATAAACTTAGGGTTTGCAAGGTAGATATTACTTCAATATCTTGATGATCAACTCAGTTGCTGCCATTGGAGCTTAAAGAAAAACAAGCGGGGGTGCTTGTATCTTGTGTAGAATCCAAGAAAGAAGGAGTCCATGGATTCGAAGCTTGCACATGGTCGTGTCAGTAAGTTCTACTGGTGGGTAGCATTAGGAAATCAAGCGGGGAGCTTATAAGTCCTTTTGTATGAACTTCGATTCTTTCATATAGTGGATTCAAGTTTACCTTGAGGATAGCTAAGTTAAATCCTCTCCAGGTTTTTTACCGGTTTGGTTTTCCTAGGTGATCATATCTTTGTGTTCTTTATATTTCCGTTGCTTTATATCTTGATATGATTATTTGATTGTGTTAACCTGGATTTGCATAATTTGACTAGGTTAATCACTTGGCTAAATTAACTAGGCTAATCTAGTTGAGTTAAGGGATCTAAAAACCGTTCACCATTGACATATCTTATGATTCGCTTCACCGCTGTCAAATGGGATTCCTTCGGAGCAGCTTGATATCGAGCACAAACTCCCACACTAAAAGCAATATCCGGTCTACTAGCTGTGAGGTAGAGTAAACTCCCAATGATGCTCCTATCCAAGAAGAATCAACATTAAGCTTTGTAGATGAACTCATGGGAGTGGAGGCGTGCTTTTTGGAATCTAATCCAAACTTCTTGACAATATTTCTAGCATATTTTTCTTGTGAAATGAATATGCCTTCCTTCTTTTGTTTGACTTGAAGACCCAAGAAAAATGTAAGCTCCCCCACCATACTCATCTCAAATTCTTTCTTCATCTCCTCGGAGAACTCTATAGCTCGAGCATCAATGGTAGCTCCAAATACTATGTCATCCACATATACTTGAGTCACGAGAAGGTAATCCTCATCATTCTTGACAAATAAAGTCTGGTCGGCATATCCTCTTTTGAACCATCTATCCATGAGGTAATGGGTAAGCCGATCATAACAAGCTCTCAGAGCTTGTTTCAAGCCATAAAGTGTTTTCTTCAATCTTAGCACATGGTTCGGGAAGTGAGGATCTTCGAAGCCTTTGAGTTGTTCAACAAACACTTCTTCATTCAAGTAGCCATTTAGAAATGCACATTTCACATTCATTTGGTAGAGTTTGAAGTTCATAGTGCATGCAATTAACATGAGAATGCGAATAGACTCAAGTCTTGCCACGGGAGTGATGGATTCATCAAAATCTACTCCTTCTACTTGAGTGTATCCTTGAGCCACAAGCCGAGATTTATTTCGGATAATCTCTCCATCTTCATCGGTCTTGTTTTTTAAGATCCATTTGGTACTGATGACATGAACATTTTCAGGCCTAGGAGCAAGTTCCCATACATCATTTCTCATAAATTGATTCAGCTCTTCATGCATTGACTCAACCCAATTTTCATCTTGAAGAGCTTCTTCTACCTTTTTTTCTCAAATTGGGCAAGGTAGCAATGGTATGTTACATGATTGGCCAAAAGTATGTTTCCCTTTCTAAGGCGAAGACCTTCATCTAAAGACCCAATGATGTTACTGTCCGGATGGTTTTTAATCACTCTTGATGATGGCTTCTTTGATGTGGACACTTCATCATTCCGGGAGATAGGAGGATGAACTTCCGGAGGAGTGAGAGGACTTGATGTTCTAGACATTGATCTTGTTTCCATTCTTGAGTTCACGGGAGTTGATTCCTTTTCCGGTGTAGGTCCTTCAACTTCAATATCAAGAGCTTCGACCTCAACTGTGGGCTTTTTGGTGCTTGGCCCTTCTCCATCATCAACCATCTCTACCTTTGTTATAGCATCATCAATTTCTACATTGATAGATTCCATTACCATCTTTGTTCTCTTGTTGAAAACTCTATATGCCCTGCTAGTAGTAGAATACCCAAGGAAAATGCCTTCATCACTTTTTGCATCAAATTTTCCAAGGTTCTCCCGATCATTTAGAATGTAACACTTGCTTCCAAACACTCAAAAGTACTTCGCTCTCGGCTTCTTTCCATTCCAAATTTCATAAGCGATCTTCTTTGTTCCTGCTCAGAAGAATATTCTATTACCAATGTGACAGGATGTGTTCACAGCTTCTCCCCAAAACTTTTGAGGAATTTTCTTGTTGAGTAGCATAACTCTTGCCATTTCTTGAATCACCCGATTCTTCCTCTCAACCACCCTATTTTGTTAAGGAGTTTTGGGGGCTGAAAATTCCTTTTTGATTCCATTCTTCTCACAAAACGACACAAATCTTGCATTCTCAAACTCCTTGCCATGATCACTCCTTATCTTGACAATCTAATCCCATTTCTCATTTTGTAGTCTCTTGCATAGAATTTCCAATTTCTCACAAGCTTCTGATTTTTCTCTAAGAAATTCCACCCAAGTTTATTTGAGAAATCATCAAAATCATCAACAATGACCATAATGTACCTCTTTCCTCCTAGACTTTTAGTTCTTGTAGGCGCCATTAAATTAACATGAAGAAGCTTTAAACAACAAGAGGTAGCAATCACATTCACCTTGGGATAATTTGCCTTTGTTTGCTTTCCCATTTGGCATGCACCACAAATTGTCTTCTCAACCTTCCAAACT
The DNA here is from genome assembly GCA_019022515.1 of Quercus aquifolioides. NCBI lineage: Eukaryota > Viridiplantae > Streptophyta > Magnoliopsida > Fagales > Fagaceae > Quercus > Quercus aquifolioides. The sequence continues at coordinate 444,289 of JAFHAW010000261.1, read as the reverse complement.
TTGGAAGTCCCTCAACAGCTTCAAGTTTAGATACTTTAGCTACTTGTTTGAAATTTCCATGCCCAAATCTGTGATGCCAAAGTTCCAACATGTCAACATGAGCACTTCTACAGGAAATTGGTGCCGTAGGAACTACTCCGTAGCAATTGTCGGTAGTCCTATTTCCCTCCAAGACTTGAACCCCTTTATCATCAATGATTATGCACCCCTTCTTTGAGAATTGAACAAGGAAGTCTTCATCACATATTTGAGTGATGCTGAAGAGATTTTCCTTCAGCCCCTTGATGTATAAGACATCCTTCAATAGAGGTAATCTCGGCATCTCAACAGTCCCTTTGCCGAGAACTTGAGCATAACTCTCATCGCCAAATGTCACATAGTCACCAACCTTCTCTTTGAGTGACTTAAACAATGATTTATCTCTTGTCATACGACGAGAACAACCGCTATCAAGATACCATAAACATGAATTAAATACCTTCAAAGAGGTGTGCACAAATAAGCAAGCATGGGACAAGCACTCTTGACCTTCAAACAGAAACTTATCTTCATTTTCCATGCTCTTGTTAGGTTTAATTTTCTTTTTCAAATAATCAACCTTATCACACAATATTCTATTTCTTCTTTTATACTTTTAATCAAAGAATTAGACTCACATAGACTATTGTGTAAGATGTGATTCTCATTTTCAAAATATTTCAGCATGTGAACAAATATTCTAGCATGTTTCTTTGTTTTTAATAACTCTAGGAGTTCATTGTTAGGACACCTTTCAAACATACTCATAGAGTCATTATCACAAACATTTAAACCACAATTTAGCATTGCCTTTTCCATAGCTTCATCCATAGCTAAGGGGTCTAGGATTGCACTTAGGTAATTAAACCACAGCAAGTGCACCTGCTCTGATACCAATTGAAAGTTCAATATATGTGTAAAACACCTATGAACGTTTAGACCCCCAATTTACAAATTACCAATACAAGCTTATAATCAAACAATGTATGTGCGGAATATGAAAATAAGCTAGAATAGAATTGGTAAAACAATCTAAACCAAAATTAATCACAACCATAGTAGTAATTAAAAGACGAAGATTAAGGGAAGAGAGATGCAAACACAAAGACAACACATCGATGTGTTATCGAAGAGGAAACCGAAGTCCTTGGTGTAAAACATCTCCGCCGTCCTCTAAGCGGTCAATAATCCACTAGAGAATATAGTTGGGATACATGAATAGTAGAAGACCCTCCAAGCCTAATCTACCCAGTGTACCTAAGCCCTCCAAGCTTCTTGCTCCAACAGGTTTACGCCGAAACTTGTCTTCTCTAGCTTACCGAATCCTGCAATTAGCCCATTGCATCAACCAATATCAATTGGTCCCTTCTGAACTGCTTCCCAAGCACCAAAAGACCTTCTCACAGATATGGGTATGGTGAGATAAGTATTTGGTTAATGTACCTCTCAAGGATGTATCAATGGAGATGGTGAGAGTAGAGGAATTTGGAGAATCAAAGGATGAAGATTGTGAATTAATCAATCTTATTTTTCTCTAAGGTTTCTCTCTCAACATTCTCTCTGGAAGCTCTCTACATTTCATGAGTATAAGGGTCTATATATAGTAAGGTATGTATGGAATGCGAAGAGTCAATTTTGTAACAAACAGGGTATTCTGGCGACTCGAGCTCTCGACTGGAACGAGTCATGAGTTTGAGTTGTCCAGTTTTGTCCTGTAGTGCAATAGCTGGCGTGACTCTTCAGCTGTGATGCTTCACACATGTGTCACTTTTGTATGCTTGTATGCTTGTATGCTTCACACATGTGCCACTTTTGGCGACTCGCTAGTCGCGAGATCCAGTCACGAGGCCCTTCTTGAGTACACACTCTTGAACTTTTCTTCACACTCTCTCACACACTACCCTTACATGATTCCCACCTAAATACAAGATTTCTAAATGCTGAATTACAAGCAAATTTGGCACGGAATAAAACCAATAAAATGATTGAATAAATTCAACCTTACAGAGCTGCTGTGATTCATTTTTCTCAGAAAAAGCATAAAATTTTTTTTTTTTATCGGGCCACTGTTTGGGGTTGAAGATTGGGCCCTGAAGTGGCCTGGCTGGGTAGGGCCCACGAGGCCCAGCGAGGTAGGTCTAGGTCTCGAGAAAAAAATCCATTTAATAAACGGGCTAGGTCTAGGCCGCGAGTCTTGGCTCGCAAGTCGGGTCCGGGTATGAAAAAACCCAATCCGAACCCGATCCGTTGCCATTCTTATTTTAGCTTTAGATTTAACTGAGCGATGAGCCCGAGCAAAGTCCCCATACCATAACTTAGTTGCTTTCATCTCCCTTTCCAACTTCAACAAAAGATTAATACATAGCTCTCATGACAATTCAAAGGAAGCCTAACTAGTTTACTGGACCCACGAATTCTATACTTGACCCATCTAGAAATATCCACAATATCTTTCTACAATCACTATATGGCTCCTCAAATGTGACTAAATCCAAAGCTAAATCTGAAGAGTCAATCTTCATCAAAGAGTTGCATTCCAAAGGACTATCATACCCTCCATACCCCCAATCTTCCCCACCAACCTCCTTGTCACTCCCAAAATCGGCAACAATAGTAAACCCATCCATCACTGAATTCTCTTCTGAGAAAGAACTCAGCAACAAATCGAGCCTCCCCTTTTCTGACCCAAAAACATCCATATTTCCCAACCCAGCCCTCTCCTCCACAGAAAAAGTACCCTCCACCCCATTGGAATTGAAGTGACCTCCATGAATGACACCGGTACCCACAAACCTCGGAAAATCCACCATCACACCATCAAATCTCTACCACAACTCACCAATCGAGTAGCGAACCGGCTACCCAACCACTCGAAATGGTATGACCTCCCACACAATCACCAAGCTAACCCCAACATTCACCGTTGTTAGTCTCGATAGTCGCTTACCATTTCAAATGACTAAGCGAGACAAAATGGATGTCGAACCTAGTATGGGTAAAACCAAGGAGTCATCTAGATTGATTTCAGTCTCGAGTCAGCTCGAGCTTACATTAGAACTTTCACCCACTTCAAATATTGTCAGGCAACTTAAACAAGTTCCTGTTGGGCTTAAATCTAAGCAACCAGTTTGGATAGAGTTATAAGATGGGCCAGCCATGTGTTTGGGCCCAACATTGTATTTGTGTAAAGCTAATCTTTATTTGTATCGACCTTGTTTAATTCACCCAACAGATGCCTATCTAACACTCCTCTTTCCATTCTCATCATAATTGATGATTAATCCTTTCCCCCAAAAACTTTGTGCCCTACCAATTGTTGATTGGTTATCACAATGTATACAAACAATAAGCAAATGTTTCGTCCACATTGACATATCTTCTAAGAAATGATAAAGCCACTTTTCTTCTTCTTCTCCTACTTCATCCAAAGCAATGAACTCTAATTCCATTGTGGACCTAGCAATGCATATTTGTTTAGAAGATTTCCAAGATACAATTGCACCACCAAGCATAGAAATATATACACTTGTGGATTTTATTTCCTTTGTATCAGATTATCTAGTTTGTATCACTATATCGTTCTAGTACAATGATATGTTCTAGTGATCTTTATTCCTAGTATCACATCTGCCACACTTAAATCCTTGATGTTGATTTACTAGTCAGCATCTTTTCAGTAGCATAATGATGTCATTATTGCTTCCTATAATAAGCATATAAACATAGAGACAAACAATGACAGCCATTTGTGGTATCCTTGACATACACGCATTTTTCATTCATTAATTCTAAATCCATATCCTTGACTACACACATTTTTCACTCATTAATTTCACTATTTTTTAATATAAAAAAAAATGCCTCCAATGTGGATGTGGGGGCCTGAGGAACGAGGAAGGGATTGTTGTGCTGTTAGTTTTGTTATTGAGGCATCATGTGCCTGAAGAGGGAATTCCCCTAAGGAGAGGAGGAGAAGAGACAAAAGTCTCTTGGGAGCTCCAAGTGGGAAGGACATGCTGAGGAGAGAGAATTATGGAGGATAGGGGAAGTTTCCAGCGAGAAGTATCATGTTGCCTCCGCATTAAATGGTGGGCAACAGCTTTATTAGTTGCATTGATGAGGAAGTGACCTGGACAATGTAATTCACAGCTAAGCAGCTCTTTCTACCACCTTCAGCAGATATGTAAGGGGATAGATGTCATGATGAGAATCTGGTTAGGTAAAGATGGGGGGTCAAGATGTGAAGAAAAAGGGAGTATATAAGGGAAAGGAAATTTCCAGAAAGGGGGGTCCCAACACAATTCTCAGAAAAAGAAAAGTTAGAGTAAGAACATTGAAAAAAGAGCATGAACAGTGTTTCATTTTAAGTATTATTTGCCTACTCAAGCAAGCTTGTAGTAAGCCTATTACATATATTAATCCATGATCTTTAGTCTTTTTTCCCTGTTTTTGTCCTGGCTAAGCCCTCCCTTTTTGTTTGATCCACTCTCTTACAAATATATTGATTTGGGCCTGGTTGAACTGTGCAAACCTCATTGTTCTAAGTGGGCTTAGGCTATTTGAATTTTGTGTCCTTACAATTAGCGCCGTTTATGGGAACATCAAGGTGCTGTGGGGTTGTCCTGATTAGTTATGGCTAATGTAGGGCAAGATAGGGAAGAATCTGTAGGTTCATAAAGGGAAAACCAATTTGTCAACTTGGAGCGAAGGAGAGATAGGCAACATACACCGAGTGTTATGGTGGAGTCCTACCACACAATACGTATAGAAAGGGGTCCCTCAAGGGCAAGGAGCTATGTTTCCCATGACCAAGAGACACAGAAATTACAACTGGAGATAGATCACCTGTGCAAGAAGTTGTGGCGTAGAGAGTGTGTTATAAGGTGTCCTTCACCCCCGTCAAGTGGTGGATCAGGGGGAAGCATGGATCGCTCATACCGCCATAGGTCTAGAATGCCATCCAGCGAATCCTTCTCAGTGTCTTTGCACCAAGACAAGCTAGAAAAGGACAACTACAAGTGCAAGAAAAGGTCATCCCACCTTGGTATGTTGAATGATACAATGAGCAAAGCACTCCTATAAATCTCCAAGTCACCTTTTGTTAGGAGAATCAATAAGGCTAGGCTTCCCCATCGGTTTTCACAGCCTACTTTTACTATATACAATGGAAGGTCTGACCCTGTAGAGCATGTGAGCCACTTTAATCAGAAGATGGCAGTCCATTCTGGCAATGAAGCCCTTATATGCAAAGTTTTCCCTTCCAGCCTCGGGCCTGTAGCTATGAGATGGTTTGATGCTTTGGAGGAGGGGTCAATAAGGTCCTTTGAGGAGCTGACGAGGGCATTTGGAGCAAAATTTGTCACATGTAGTAGAGTTCCTAAGCAGTTGGACTCTCTTTTGTCCATGGCTATGAGGAAGCGTAAGACTTTCAAGACCTACTTAGATAGATATTGGGAAACGTACAGCGAAATAGATGGAAATTTTGAAGATATAGCAATTAGAACATTTAAGGTGGGGCTCCTAACGAACCACGAGTTGCAGAAGTCACTGACCATGAAGCCTGCCCTTAGCATGCGCCAGCTCATGGATTGTATTGGTAAGTATAAGAGAGTAGAGGAAGATCAAACCCAAAGGAAGGGCAAGGCTAAGGTCTTCCCTGAGAAGAGGGATCCTCAGGAGGTGGATATCAGAAGAATCGTCCCAGAAGAGACTTTCCTAACCAGACGACATCCTTAAGGGCTCAAGTAATCAATTCTTTGTTCAAAGAGCCAGTTTATCATATATTAGAGAAGATAAAAAATGACATGTACTTTAAGTGGCCTAATAAGATGGGTGAGGACGTGTCCAGAAGGAACCAAAGCCTTTATTGCCATTATCGTCAGAACAAAGGGTATACAACAAAGGACTGCGAGACTTTGTAAGATCACTTGAACCAGCTGGTGAGGACAGGGAAGCTGAACCAGTTCTTGCATCAGCCAATAGGTCAGTTCGAGCATCTTAGGACCGGGTATCAGAGGAATGGAGTTCCTCGGCCAGCATTAGGTACAATTAATGTGATTTTCTCTAAGCCCCGTGCTAATGCTATTACCTATTCAGGGGTCATGTCTGTGGCTATAGGTCCTAATTCGGGAGATAGGGATCGAACACTTAAAAAGGCTAAGGTGGTGGCCATACCCACTTTAGGTTTTTCAGAGGAGGATAAGGAGGGAACATTCCAGCCACATGATGACACCTTGGTAGTAACCATTAGGATTGGCGGTTATGATGTAAAGAGAGTCTTGGTAGACCAAGGAAGTGGATTAGAGATCATGTACCCTGACCTATATAAAAGGTTGAATTTAAAGCCCAAGGACTTAGAAAGGTATGACGTGACGTTGATAGGCTTTGATGGGAGGATGGTAGTCCCCCACGGGATGATAAGGTTACATGTATAGGCTGGGGATGAGGAAGTGCAAGTCAGTTTCATGGTTGTGGAGGCCTATTCCCCTTACACAGCTATCTTGGCCAAACCATCGCTTCATGCTATAAGAGCAGTCTCATCAACCTTACACTTGAAAGTTAGTACCCCACGTAGGGAAGAGATGTGGAATTAGTAGGAAGTCAAGCGATGGCTAGGCAATATCTGATAACAGCCATTACACAGCAACTTGCGGATCGAGCTGTGATGGAAGAGGAACGAATCCCATAACAATCAAAGGGTCCCGAAGTAGGACTTGGTATTGAGTCTCAGGGAGTGCTATCCGAGGAGTTGGAAAATATTACGATTGGACAGGATGAAGAAAAGTTCTTTCGAGTGGGGTCTTAGTTGCCATCCTTGGAAAAGGCAGCCTTGGTGAAGTTCTTGGAGGACAACATGGATGTGTTTGCCTAGACTACCTATGACGTACCTGGGATTGACCCCAAGTTTATATGTCGTTAGCTGAATGTGAATCTAAAGGCAACCTTATGAAGGCAGCCACCTCGGCGTTCGCCAAAAGAGCATGCTGAGGCAGTAAGGGTAGAAGTAAACAAACTTAAGCAAGCAAGGGCAATCAAAAAGATCTTTTACCCCGAATGGTTGGCTAATATTGTGGTAGTAAAGAAGAAAAACGGGAAGTGGTGTGTGTGCGTGGACTTCACGAATTTGAATAAAGTTTTCCCAAAGGATCCTTTCCCCGTTCCTCGGATTGATCAACTGATGGATGCAACGGTTGGACATCCTTGAATGAGTTTCTTGGATGCCTTTCAAGGTTATCATCAAATACTTTTGGCATTATCTGATTAGGAGAAAACTATTTTTCAAGCTCCCACTGGGAATTACCACTATCATGTGATGCCCTTTAGCCTTAGGAATGTAGGGTCCATGTATCAAAGAATGGTGACGTTGATGTTTGAGTCACAAATTAAGAGGAACCCAGAGGCATACGTCGATGATATGGTGATAAAGAGTAGGCAGGTTGAAGAACATTTTGCAGATTTAGGGAAGGTATTCTCAGTGTTGAGGGAACATAAGCTACGTTTGAATGCATCTAAGTGTTCTTTTGGGGTCAGCTCGGGAAAGTTCCTAGGCTACATGATAACACACCGAGGAATTGAGGTCAATCCTGATCAGATTAAGGCCATTAATAGCTTGCATCCTCCTCAAAACTCCAAGGAAGTACAAAAGCTAACAGGGATGGCAGCAACTTTGAATAGGTTTATCTCTCGGTTGGCAGATAAGTGTCGTCCATTTTTCCAGCTCCTCCGTAAGTGGAAGGACTTTCAATGAACCAGGAGTGTGTAGTGGCCTTTGAGAAACTCAAGCAGTATCTGTCAAGCCCCCCAATCCTTTCTAGACCCAAGAAAGAGGAAATGTTGTATGCATATTTATCAATCATAGATTACGCTGTTAGTCTGGTCCTGGTTAGAAATTAGAATGGGATCCAGAGACCTGTTTACTATGTCAGCAAGTCCTTGCAAGAGGCTGAGACATGCTACTTACACTTGGAAAAGGCAGTATTGGCCATTGTGCACGCCACCAGGAAGCTTCCTTATTATTTTCAGGCACATACAGTGGTGGTGCTCACCCATCTTCCCTTGCAAGCCCTCTTACAAAAATCTAACTACACAAGTAGAATTGCTAAGTAGGGAACTATGCTAGGTGCTTATGATGTCAGGTATATACCTCGCACTACCATAAAAGGGCAAGTCCTAGCAAACTTTGTGGTGGAGTTTACGGAGGGTGCGGCAAATGGGGGAAAGAAAACAATGGGTATTATGACGACCTCAACTTGTGTTATTCCCCTTTGGAAAGTTTACACTAATGGTGCAACTAACTGAAAAGGAGTAAGGGTAGGGATTGTGTTGGTAACCCTCAAGAAGTTGGTAATGGAAAAATCATTGCGGCTGGGTTTTCTCGCTACCAACAACGGGGCTAAGTATGAAGCTTTGCTAGCTGGAATGGCAATGGTGGGTCAATTAAAAGCGGAGGTGGTAGAGTTATATTCTGATTCTCGATTGGTGGTAGGCCAAGATAATGGGGAGTTTGAGGCCCGGGATGAAAGAATGCAAGGGTATCTTGCTAAAGTAAAACAAGCTCGGGTCCATTTCAGGAGCTTTACTTTAAAGCAAATCCTAAGAGGACAGGATTCACATGCAGACTCTTTAGCTATACTGGTAACTTCTCTAGGGACAAATCTACCTTGGATTGTTATTTTTGAAGACATGTCTAGTTCCAGTCTTACGAAGAAGCCCAATGTCGAGGTATATAGCATCCAAGTTAGGCCAAGCTGGAGGGACCCCTTGGTGACTTTTTTGAAGCGAGGTCTCTTACCTGAGGACAAGGGTGAGGCAAAAAAGGTACACAGGAAGGCACCCCGTTATTGGTAAACTGAAGAACAGAAGTTGTACAAGTGTTCTTATGCAGGGCCATATTTATTATGTGTGCATCTAGAAGCAGTGGAGCCTTTGTTAGAGGAATTGCATGAGGGGATATATGGGAGTCATACAGGAAGGAGGTCTTTGGCCCATAGAGCCCTCACTTAAGGATATTGGTGACCGAGCATGCAAAAGGCTTCTCGTGACTATATGAGGAAGTGTGACCAATGTCAAAGATATGCCCCAAACATTCTTCAACCTAGGGGAGTCCTAAATCCACTTTCCAACCCTTAGCCATTTGACTAGTAGGGCATGGACATAGTGGGACCATTTCCCTGAGCTATAGGTAACTGAAGGTGGCTCCTCGTCTGCACGGACTAGTTTACTAAATGGGTGGAAGCTGAGCCACTTGCTAACATTAGGGACATAGATGCTAAGAGGTTTATCTGGAGAAATATTGTCACCAGGTTTAAAGTTCCACATATACTGATCTCGGATAATGGCCTTCAGTTTGATAGTAAAGCCTTCAAAAGATATTGTAGGGAATTGGGGATTAAGAACAAGTGTTCTACATCGGTTTATCCCCAAGGGAATGGCCAGGCCGAGGCAACTAATAAGGCCATAGTGTCTGGGTTAAAGAAAATGTTAGATGATGTAAAGGGGAAATGGGTGGATGAATTACCCCATGTGTTGCGGACGTAAAGTACTATGCCCCGAAGATCAACTGGAGAGACTCCTTTTTCAATGACGTATGGGGCAGAAGCAATAATCCCTCTTGAGTTAGGATTTTCAACCTTAAGAACTGATCTGTTCAGCGTTTAGGAAAATAACCGTTTGCTCTCGGACAGCTTGAATATGGTTGAGAAAAGAAGAGAGGTGGTTGCAGTAAGAATGGCACATTACAAACAGAGGCTTAAGCAAGGGTATAACAAGGGAGTGAAGTTAAGGCCATTAGCTCCAGGAGATTTAGTTTTGAGAAAGGTGGTAGGTACAGTGAAGAACCCAACCTGGGGAAAGTTGGGTCCCAACTAGGAAGGACCATACCGGATAACGTTGGTGGCTGGCATTGGGGCTTATTACTTAGAAGACCTAAATGAAAATGCAATTCCACGTCCTTGGAATGTAAATAATTTGCAACATTATTATTATTATTAATGATATGGGCTTCTTTATTATTCATGCGTGGTTTGTTTACGCTTTACTATGGATGCAATGGGTGGTGTAATCATTTTGTATAGAAATTGCTTAAGTGTTAAACAGAACATCGGCCTTGTTCGACTCCTCGGATCACAAGCCTTGGGTAAATTAACCTTTGTATGGAAATTGCCTAAGTGTTAAACAAAACCTTGGCTTTGTTCGACTCCTCAGGTCACAAGGCTTTGGTAAATTAACCTTTGTATAAAAATTGCCTAAGTGTTAAACAGAACCTCGGCCTTGTTCAACTCCTCGGGTTATAAGCCTTGGGTAAATTAACCTTTGTATGGAAATTGCCTAAGTGTTAAACAAAACCTCGGCCTTGTTCAACTCCTCAGGTCACAAGCCTTGGGAAATTAACCTTTGTGTGGAAATTGTCTAAGTGTTAAATAGAACCTTGGTCTTGTTCGACTCATCGGGTCACAAGCCTTTGGAAATTAACATCTATACAAAAAGCTTCTAAGTGTTTGCGAGGACCTGGGTTAGGTTTGGCCCCTTGGGTCACAAACCATGAACAAGTTAGCCTTCGCGTGGAATTGTCTAAGTATGGATTAAAATTATGAAGCTTGCTTGCTTCCTCGAGTTACAGGTGCAATGCAGATTGTTCTTTTGGAATCCCAAGTCCAAACTGAGGTAAGTGTTATTTGAAATTTTTTAAGTTCCAAAAGTTAGTTTAGTAATTTTCTTAAAATTTGCGTCAGATTGAATAGTAGAGCAAGAGGAGTTGATTAAGTCAAGTAAAGGTTAAAATGTTACAGTTGTTATAAGGAAAAGAAAATAGCATGAAATACAATCAGACAAGTAAAACTTAGATTGAGGAAAATTGATAAAATAAAGTTCAACTTTTTTCATTGAAGTTTGGGAATTGGAGTACAAAAAAGAGAAAGGGGAATCAACTAAATTCAAGCCCAATTACACAGTTGACTAATTGTTTCTAAACCTAGGGCTAAATTGTGTTGATGTTTCTTTCTCCTTCCCTCCCTTCTTTTCCGGCTCTTTCTCCTTCTTTTTCCTCTTCAGCTGAGCCACTTCAGCTGCTTCCTCTGTCTCCACCTCCATAACATTTACTGGAGCTGGCTGATCCTTCTCTTTCTCTTTGGCTGGTGTGGCAGACGGAGTAGTGGTAGGCTAGATCGAGGAAGAAGTATGGCCAAAGCTAGGGTCTGCTAAAGGCTTAGAAGGGTTAGGGGCCAGGCGCAAGGCTAGGGGGTAATACACCCTGTCAGGAGCCCTAAGTTCTGATTTAGTGCTGACCTCAGCTGCAATAAGGGCTTGATCCCACACCTCAAGGAAAAAGGCCCGAGCAACATCCCTGAGTTGGGTAGTAAGACTTTGGGTAGTCTTAGTCATGCCTACGTCATAGGCTATTTGCTTGGCCTTAGCCCTCTAAGCATCCTTGGCCTCCAGCTGCTTTTGCAGCTGCTTAAGCTCTACCATGTTTAGGGCCAGCTTGTTTTCAACCTTCCTCTGGGCCTCTAGGGACTCTATAGTTTGTTTTTCAAAGCTGTTCAAGGCAGCTTTAGCATTCCTTTGAGCCTTTTCTACCTCGATCAATTGGGCAAGAGTCTCCTTAAGCTTCTTGTCGACCTTGGCATGGGCCTTCTCAGCTACGTCCAGCTTGCCCTCAGCTTTCCGAGCCTTGTCCAAAGTGTGGTCTACCCATTCTTTGGCCACGAAGGCTGCCTGGACAAACTGCACAATTGATACAAGTTAGTGTTTATAAAAGTATAATTTTTATTCACGAAAAGAGAGAAGTGATTAAAAACCTTGGCAAGGTCTCTCTTCAAAGATAAGAAGACCTCACGCTTCCTGAAGGACCTGAGCTCCTGCATGTCCTCAGGCAGGCACAGGGCTTTCTCCAAACACTCAGCCACAAGGCCCAACCTGCTTGTTTGAAGGTCTCTTAAGTTGGCACCATCCATGATAGGATCCCCCGAGCTCAGCCTAAAGGAGGGTCTCCATGTAGAAGGCTTTGGGGGTTACTCCCCTTAGACACTTTTGAAGTCCTAGAAGAAGAACTTTTCTTCTGTTGGGCCCTGGTTGTTCGAGCCTCTTTAGATGGGGGTTCCTGAAAGGAGTGAGTGGGCTCCTTAGCTTCTTCGTCCAAAGGTATGGGAGGCTCTTGGGAATAAAGAATTCTAGCTGTGAGTGGGGCTGGAAGTTGAGCATCTTATGTTCTAGATGGAGGAGGTTCACTTAGTAGAAAGCTTGCGACTGCTATGTCAATCAAAGCCAATTGTGGGTCTTTAGCCTTAATGACGTTTTTTGGACTTTAGAAGCACTTGGAGAGTGGTTCAAATCCAAGGATGACATGTATAACCCAAAGTTGACCATCTTTGTGCGAAAAAATTTCTGACCTAAGGATTCGGTTTAGGTCAGTGAAGTTCACGAGGTGCTTGGACAGGGTGGTGTGGTATTCGTCTGCCAATGAAGAAACAGCATGAGTTATAAGCCAGAGAAATACCTTGGGAAAAAATATTTTAATTAAAGGAAAATCCTAGGCACATCTATTATCTGTAGGAACCATACCTGGTTCCCCTTCTTGGGTAGGACAGTGTAATCCATCATGCCAGTCTCTCGAGATGATGAGGAAGTCCTCGTCCATACCTTTGTTTGACTCAGGCATACAGGATATTAAAATTATGGATGGGACCCTACATTTAATGTAGTATTTAGTCTCATTCCCTTTCTAGTAGTTGTACGCCCAATTCACATCATGCCATGTGAGATTGGTCCCCATTTTTCAGTTTATCATGTTTACACTCCCGAGGACCCTAAAAATGTTTGGAGAGCATTGGGTAGGGGTCAACCTATAGTTCATCAGGAAGTCTCTAGTGACCCTTCCTATGAGGATTTCCATCCTGCCTTCTATGAAAGCGATCATCAGAATGACTACAAAGCCAAGAGGTCTATTTATGACTAGCCATTCACCCAATTCATAGTGTCGGAGTTCAATATCGTTAGGGATCCTATGCTGAGCCCTGAAGGCGGCCATGCCTTTGGGGGTGTCTACTAGCCTAGTGAATCTACCCACAAAATTTTATGGTATGGGAAACAAAAATTTTTGTAAAAGAATATGAGTCTGAACACACCTATGTGCAGTAGAAGAATTTCTCTTTGGGTAGCTGCTTCAACAAAAATTGCCAAATAAGTAAATAAGAGAAAGCCAGCCACAGTGCCTCCTTATATAAAGGTGAAAAATGAGCGGTGAATTTCCCGCCCATAAATGAGATAAAATGAGGACCATAGGATCATCATCGTACCATAAAATGTGGGGGGACAAGTAGCCACTTGACATCATAAATGTGAAATTGTGGATACCGAAGTGTTAGGAGCATGCTGGAGACAGGTGAGGGGACGTTACCACATGGGAATGCATGTGGCACATATCAAGCTATATTGTATAAACTAAAACCTTGCTTCTATCTCAGTGTTAATAGCAAAGTTTTAGGGAGCTATTGTGGGGTCCCGAGGATCAAGGAAGGGATTGTTGAGCTATTATTTTTGTTATTGAGCCATCACGTGCCCAAAGAGGGAATTCCCCCGAGGAGAGGAGAAGAAGAGACAAAAGTCTCTTGAGAGCTCCAAGTGGGAAGGATAGGCTGAGGAGAGAGAATTATCAAGGATATGGGGAAGTTTCCAGTGAGAAGTATCCTATTGCCTCCGCATTAAATGGTAGGTAATAGCTTTTATTAGCTGCATTGATGAGAAAGTGACCTAAACAGTGTAATTCACAGCTAAGCAGCTCCTTCTACCACTTTCAGCAGATATGTAAGGGGACAGATGTCATGATGAGAATCTGGTTTGGTAAAGATGGGGGGTCAAGATGTGAAGAAAAAGGGAGTATATAAGGGAAAGAAAATTTCCAAAAAGTGGGATCCCAACACAATTCTCAGAAAAAGAAAAGTTAGAGTAAGAACATTGAAAGAAGAGCGTGAACAGTGTTTCATTTTGAGTATAATTTGCCTCCTTGGGCAAGCTTGTAGTAAGCCTGTTACATATATTAATCCATGATCTTTAGTCTTTCTTCCCTGTTTTAGTCCTCAAGCTAAGCCCTCCCTTTTTGTTTGATCCACTCTCTTACAAATATATTAATTTGGGCCTGGTTGAACTGTGCAAACCTCACTATTCTAAGTGGGCTTGGGCTATTTGAATTTTGTGTCCTTACAGTGGATATTGCTTCAAGTTTTGGGTTCATATTCTAGTGAGTTAGAAAATCTTAATCTAACGATTTTGATGTATTTGTTCTCTTACTGTGTCTAGGTTAAACCTTATGCCTCTCTTCCATCAACTCTTAATTATAAGAGGTACCAGCCACAAACTTAAAATTTCTTTTAAGAGGGTAAGGGAACTTAATAACATGAGTGTAAGGATGAGTTATTTTAGTAAAATTTTTACTTATTGAAAAATTTGTTACTTGCAAAATAGTCCATATATGAAATGCAAATATTTTGTAAAACAACAATGTAGGAAAATACAGCTCACAACTTCAACATGATCACAAAATGTTCAAAGACAATACTATTTTATTGTGAAAAATAGCATCATAACATATCAAACACAATCACATAAAACCACTCCCTAGGCCTTTCTACTTAGGGTCATAGTCTCATTGGGTTTTGCGGTCCCTTCTTTGGGAGTGGAACCCCTTCTTTGTGGTCAGTGGCGACTCTAAGAAATATTTCTAGGGTGGTTGCTAAGTAATTTAAATTATACAAAATCAAATAGAAAGGGAACTTGAATACATCAACATCACACCAAAAAAAAAAACGCATAAATACTTGAAGTTTTACAATTTTCTTCTACTAGTAAAATGAAAAGACAAAAAGGAATTGATGAGAGATAAAGTGAGAAGAACTAGGAATGTTAAGACAAGAGTAATAAAGCGAGAGAGAGTTTAAAATGATGATAGAGAAACGAAAAATATAGGAGAGAAAGAGAGAGCAATGGATGATACATGCTACAACTACAAGTCGAATACCACAATATCTCTCTTGCAACCATTTTTAGGAAAAATGAAATTAAAGATATTTGTATGGAATAGGTTGAACAAGTTGCAAACTTGAATGAATCTTTTTTTTTTTTTTTTTGGGATATGCTTTCTGTTGAATAATTTGTTCATTTGTGGTTGTTTGGCCTAGCCTTGTTTTTGTTTGGCCTCTTTTGTTGTTATTTGAGCTAATTTTTATGGTTGTTGTTTGGGCTTTTATTTTTGTTTAAGGGGTTAATGATTATGTTTGAGGGCTAAGATTTTTTTAGAGTAATGCTATGTCCACTACATTCTAACAATAATTTTACAACAAATACTATGTAACAAGCTGTTATTGTTGGGTAAAAAAGTGACGTCATTAGTGGATCCAATTTATAACCTATAACAGCTTACCACCTAAAATTCGTTGTGAAAATGTGTTGGACATAGCATTACTCTTATTTTTGGTGAACCCAAATTCTTGGGATTCTCAAGTCAGGGTGTTCATTACTTTTTTATGATAGACAAAACAGTTTAGTTTAGGGTGTATATATGTTTTATTTTATTTGCAAGAAAAAATTTTGTTTTTTTCAAGTCAGGGTGCTCCTATGAACACTTGACTATAATGTAGAGCTGCAATTGTTTAGGGCGGCTCCCTCTTCGGAACCTAAAGTTGGTCAAGGTCCCTCTTTTGAACTACAACCGATAAACTCCCTCTTTAGAGCTACCAAAGAAATCCCACTTTAAAGCTACCAAAGGTGCACTTTCCCCTCTTTAGAAATAGCTACGGTACCATGCTTACTAAAAATATTTAGTAGTACTCATGGAAAACACATACTTTGACATCAAAACACTTGCATATCTTTGCAAGTAAAATAACTCACATAAAATCATAAAGCATTATAAGTAAATGAACAGTAGGTTCTCCAAGACAAAGTGTCGTCGTCATAGTTTGCAAATTATCCATAACCACCTTTATCAAAACATCATGAGTGAAATCGATCTCAAGGAAAATCCTAGGCAACTTAAACCATAAAATTTTGGAAACGTTCATTCACTTGAAATGTCTCTATAAGGTTGAATTTATTCAACCATGTGTTGGCTTAATTCCGTGCCAAATTTGCTTGTAATCAGCAATTAAATACCCTATATTTAGGTGGGAATCATGTAAGGGTTGTGTGTGAGAGAGTGTGAAGAATTCAAGTGTGTGTGCATTCAAAGAGCTTCTCGCGACTGGAACTCGCGAGTGACTCGCGACTGATGACTCGCCAAAATGCCACACATGTGAAGCATGCAGGAAGTGCTGAAGGGTCACGACAGTTAGATCACTACAGGACAAAAAAGGACAGTCTTCTAGTCAGTTATTTCGCGATTGAATCTTGCGACTCATTCCAGTCATGAGTTAGTCACCAAAACACACTATTTTGCAAAAAAATAACTTTTCACATTCCTCACGTACCCTACTATAAATACCCTTATACCAACGAAATGTAGAGAGCTTCCAGAGAGAATTTTAAGAGAGCGACCCTAGAGAACAACAAGATTGACTCCTCCATAATCTTATTCCTTTGATTCTCAAATTCCTCTACTCTCACCTTCTCCATTGACATACCCTTGAGAGGTTCATTAGTCAAATCCTTATCTCACCATACCCATATCAGTGAGGAGATTATTTGGTACTTGGGAAATAATTCAAAGAAGCCCAATTCATTTGGTTGATGCAATGGGTTTATTGCGGGATCCAGAAAGTTAGGGAAGACACGGTTAGGCTTAACCTTGTTGGAGCAAGAAGCTTGGAGGGCTTAGGTGCATTGGGTATATTAGGCTTGGAGGGTCTATTGCTATTCGTGTATCCCAATTTTATTCTCTAGTGGATCTTTTTACTGCTTGAAGGGAGGCAGAGAGATTTTTCGCCAAGTTCTTCAGTTTCCTCTTTGACAACACATGTCGCTATTATCTTTGTGTTTGCATCTCTCTAAACCTTACTCTTGCCTTTTAATTGCTACCGTGTTGTGATTAATTATGGTTTAGAGTAGTTAGTTTATTTGGGTATTACTTGTACTTATCATTCCACACATTTATTGTTTGAGTATATGCTTGTGTTGGTTAATTTGAAATTACACTTTTCGGATTTTTATATCCTAAGTGTGATCCTAGACCCCTTGTAGCTATGGATGAAGCTATGGAAAAGACTATGTTGAATTGCGGTTCAAATGTTTGTGATAATGACTCTGAGTTTCTTTAAAGTTTGTCCTAACAATGAACTTCTAGACTTATTAAAAACCAAGAAACATGCTAGAATTTTTGTTCACATGCTAAAGTACCTTGAACACAAGAACCATGTCTTACACAATAGTCTATATGAGTCAAATTCATTGATTAAGAAGTATAAAAGAAGAAACACAATATTGTGTGACAAGGTTGATCACCTCAAAAAGAAAATTCAATCTAGTAAAAGAAAAGAAAATGAAGATGATTTTCTTTTTAAAGGTCAAGAGTGCTTATCCCATGCTTGCTTGTTTGTGCACATCTCTTTGAAAGTATTCAACTCTTGTTTATGGTATCTTGATAGTGGATGTTCTCGCCATATGACAGGAGATAATTCACTATTTAAGTCTCTCAAAGGTTGGTGACTATGTGACATTTGGGAATGGAAGCCATGCTCAAGTTCTTGGCAAAGGGACTATTGAGATACCGGGGCTACCTCTATTGAAAGATGTTCTCTATATCAAAGGGCTTAAGGCGAATCTCTTGAGCATCACTCAAATATGTGATGAGGACTTTTTTGTTCAATTCTCAAAGAAGGGGTGTGTGATAATCAATGAAGTAGGGATTCAAGTCTTGTAGGGAAATAGAACTACCGACAATTGCTATGGAGTAGTTCCTACACCAAATATCTCTTGTAGGAGTGCCCGAGTCGACGTGTTGGAACTTTGGCATCAAATATTTGGCCATGCAAACTTCAAACAAGTGGCGAAAGTGTCCAAATTTGAAGCCTTTGTGGGGCTTCCAATATTTGGAAAGGTGGAGAGGACCATTGGTGGTGCTTGTCAAATTGGGAAACAAACAAAGTTGAATCATCAAAAGGTGAATGTGATCTCTACAACACGTTGCTTAGAGCTTCTCCGTGTTGATTTAATGGGGCCCACAAGAACCAAAAGCCTAGGAGGAAAACGGTATATTATGGTCATTGTTGGTGATTTCTCAAGATACACTTAGGTTGAATTTCTTAGAGAGAAATCGGAAGCATGTGAGAAGATGGAGAATCTTTGCAAGAGACTTCAAAACGAGAAAGGTGTTCCAATTGTCAAGATAAGGAGTGATCATGTCAAGGAATTTGAGAATGCAAGATTTGTGTTTTTTTGTGAAAAGAATGGGATCAAGAAAGAATTTTCAGCTCCTAAAACTCCATAACAAACTGGGGTGGTTGAGAGGAAGAACCGGGTGATTCAAGAAATGGCTAGAATTATGCTACTCAACAAGCAAATTCCTCAAAAATTTTGGGGAGAAGCCGTGAACACCTCATGTCACATTGGCAATAGAATATTCTTCCAAGCGGGAACAAAGAAGACCGCATATGAAAATTGGAATAGGAAGAAGCCGAAGGTGAAGTACTTCCGAGTCTTTGGAAGCAAGTGTTACATTCTAAATGATCAGGAGAACCTTGGAAAATTCGATGCAAAAAATGATGAAGGTATCTTTCTTGGCTACTCAACCACTAGCCGGGCATATAGAGTCTTCAACAAGAGAATAAAGACGGTGATGGAGTCCATTAATGTGGTGATTGATGATGCCATAACAAAAGTAGCTATTGATGATGGTGGAGAAGGACCAAGCTCCAAAGAAATCATTGTTGAGGTTAAAGCCTAAGATATTGAAGTGGAAGAACTTTCACCGGAAAAAGAATCTACTCCCGTGAATTCTAGAATGGAGACAAGATCAATGTCTAGATCCTCAAGTCCTCTCACCCCTCTGGAAGTTCATCCTCCTATCTCACGGAATGATGAAGTGTCCACCTCAAAGAAGCCATCATCAAGAGTGGTTAAAAACCATCCGGAAAGTAACATTATTGGGTCTTTAGATGAAGGTCTTCGTCTTAGGAGGGGAAGCACACTTATTGTAAACTATGTAACGTATCATTGCTACCTTGCTCAATTTGAGAAGAAAAAGGTAGAAGAAGGCCTTTAAGATGAGAATTAGGTGGATTCAATGCATGAAGAGTTGAATTAATTCATGAGGAATGGTGTATAGGAACTTTTTCCAAGGCCTAAAGATGCTTATATCATCGGTACCAAATGGATTTTCAAAAATAAGACCAATGAGGATGGTGAGATAACAAGGAATAAGTCTCGGTTGGTGGCTTAAGGTTACACTCAAGTAGAAGGAGTAGACTTTGATTAATCCTTTGCTCCTGTAGCTAAACTTGAGTATATTCGCATCCCCTTGTCAATTGCATGTACTATGGATTTGAAACTCTACCAAATGGATGTGAAATGTGCCTTTCTCGATGGGTACCTTAATGAAGAACTCTTTGTTAAACAACCTAAAGGCTTTCAAGATCCTCACTTCCCAGATCATGTCTTGAGATTGAAGAAGGCGCGCTCTATGGTTTGAAACAAGCACCTAGAGCATGGCACGATTAGCTCACAAATTATCTTTTGGATAGAGGATTTAAGAGAGGGTATGCTGACCGAACCTTATTTGTCAAGAATGATGAGAACTATCTTCTTGTAGCTCAAGTGTATGTTGATGACATAGTATTTAAAGCCACCATAGATGCCCGTGCTATAGAATTTTTGGAAGAAATGAAGAAAGAATTTAAGATGAGTATGGTGGGGAACTTACATTTTTCTTGGGCCCTCAAGTTAAACAAAGGAAGGATGGTATATTCATTTCCCAAGAAAAATTTGCTAGAAATCTTGTCAAGAAGTTTGGTCTAGATTCCAAAAAGCATACCTCCACTCCCATAAGTTCATCTACCAAGCTTAGTCTTGATTCTTCTAAGATAGAAGTGAGTCCACCTTTGTACAGGAGCATCATTGGAAGTTTACTATATCTCACAACAAGCAGGCCAGGCATTGCATTTAGTGTGGGAGTTTGTGCTCGTTATCAAGCAACCCCAAAGGAGTCTCACTTGACAGCTATGAAGAGAATCATACGCTATATTAATGGCACTCCCAAGTATGGTCTATGGTACTCAAAAGACTCCAATGATTGTCTTGTCAGTTACTCGGATGACTGATTGGGCTAGAAGTGTAGATGACTGAAAGAGCACTTTGGGCGAATGTTTCTATCTTGGAAACAATCTTGTATCATGGATGAGTAAGAAACATAACTCGGTATCTCTTTCTATAGCTAAAGCTGAGTATATAGCTGCCGGAAGTTGTTGTACTCAACTTCTTTGGATGAAGAAACTACTTCATGACTATGGGATTCCTCAAGAAACGATGAGTGTGTTTTGTGATAACACTAGTGCAATAAATCTTTCCAAGAATCCTGTTCAATATTTAAAGTCCAAGCACATAGAGATTCGCTATCACTCATCTGTGATTTGGTGGAAGATAAAATCGTATGTCTTGAATTCATCCACACGGACAACCAAAAGGCGAACATCTTCAACAAACCTCTCGATGGTCCACATGTTGACTTAATTACGTGCCAAATTTGCTTGTAATTCACCAATTAGATACCCTATATTTAGGTGGTGAATGTTCAAATAGCGTATAAAACACTATGAACGTTTAGACCCCCAATTTACAAATTACCAATTCAAGCTTAATATCAAACAATGTACGTGCGGAAAATGAACATAAGCTTATAACAGAATTGATAAACAATCTAAACCAAATAAAATCACATCCACAGCAGAAATTAAATGGCAAAGATTAAGGGAAGAGAGATGCAAACACAAGGACAACACAACGATGTGTTATCGAAGAGGAAACCGAAGCCCTCGGCGTAAAACCTCTCCGCCGCCCTCTAAGCGGTCAATAATCCACTAGAAAATGAAGTTGGGATACATGAACAGCAAAAGACCCTCCAAGCCTAATCTACCCAGTGTACCTAAGCCCTCCAAGCTTCTTGCTCCAACGAGGTTACGCCGAACCTTTGTCTTTTCTAGCTTATCAGATTCCGCTATAGCCCATAGCATCAACCAATATCAATTGATTCCTTCCTAACTGCTTCCCAAAGCACTAAATGACCTTCTCACATATATGGGTATGGTGAGAAAAGGATTTGGGTAATGAACCTCTCAAGGATGTAACAATGGAGAAGGTAAGAGTAAAGGAATTTGAAGAGTCACTATGTAAAGATTGTGGATGAGTCAATCTTGTTTTTCTGTAGGGTTTCTCTCTCAAAATTCTCTCAAGAAGCTCTCTACATTTCATGGGTATAAGGGGTATTTATACTGTGTGAGAATGGAATGCGAAGAGTCAGTTTTTCAAAACAGAGCTGGCTGGCGACTTGGCCTCGCGACTTGATTGAGTTGCGAGTTCAAGCCGCAAGCTAATTGAATGGCTAGTCTGGACTTTTTATCCTGTAGTGCTACAATTGGCATGATGGTTCAGCTTCTCTGCACGCTTCACTCGTGTGTTTCTTCTGGCGGCTTGCCAGTCGCAAGCCACCTGCGAGATCCAGTAGCGAGTCCCTACTTCACTGCATAGTCTTGAGCATTTCTTCACACTCTCTCACACACTACCCTTACATGAATCCCACCTAAATACAGGGTTTCTAAGTGCTAAATTACAAGCAAATTGGTACAAAATAAAGCCAACAGAATGGTTGATAAATTCAACCTTACAATCTCCCCCTTCGGCTATTCCGTGACAAAACCCTAAAACAAACTCTAGACTTAACATGTGAGTTGGGAACAATTGAAAGAATACTCACTCACACCTAATTCTAGAATTTGTGTAGCTCTTGAACCATAAGAACAAGTATCTCCTGAAAAACAACAACACAAAATGATCATTGTATGCAGAAAACTTGTAATGCATATGGAGCAAGTATAATGTGATCAAGTAAAATGGAATTAAGCAATAGATCATGACTTAACCAAAAAAGAACAATCACTATAAATAGTGACCACAATGCTCATTCACACAAGGAATGAACATCCGAACATGCAAGCTAATAAGCTTAATTGCAAAGTATCATTTGCATGTCCAACACTCAACTAATGCAACAACACTAAGTAATTGCATTAAGGATATAAAATCCAACAAAGGGCACAAGAGTGATGTACTTAAGGAAAATGCATAACATTAATCAACAAGTACTAAAGCTAAAAAGCATGGGTACAAAACCCTAAAAGCTTACAAAATGCATGGGTACAAAAGTACCATAAACATCTAAATAACATCTTATATATAATACCAATGTACCAAGAAGTTTTCAAAAGTAAACGGATCCATGAGTTTAAACCAAAACATTAACCATAGTGTAGCAAACCCATAATAAAAGAAAAACATTATCCAAAACATAGTACTAAAACACATAAACCCATAATAAAACAAACACTGAAATAAAGTTTTAATGGCAATCTCCCCCTCAAAAGCTACCCCAAAAATCTCCCCCTTTTTGACTGAAATGGCCAAAGGGTCACTGCTAAGTGGAGAAGCTATCAAACTTTGCTGAGAGGATGTTCATCTGATCTTGAAGTGTAGCTAGCCTATCAGATTGTTCATTCTGGACATCTCTGATCCCATCAATCCTCTCAAGGATGATCTGGAATGCATCTAGAGGTACAGTTGATGAGGATGAAGCTTTGCTCCTCTTGCCATAGCCTCTTGAGCTTGAGGGTTTTCCTGCAGCCTCTGTCTCAGTGTCCATAGGTTCACCTTCTTCTTGATCACCTTCCTCTTCATCACCCAGAAGACGAAATTTTATCCTTGTGATGGTTAGCTTGTTAATTGCTGAGGGAGTAGACAACAAGCTGATCTCTTAAGGGATCTCCACACCATTCAACCTAAAAAGCCTCATAAGAAGGCTAGGAAAAATCAGCTTGGCCCTGGTGGTTGTTCTGGTCTCATCCACAATGGTGTAGAAGATATGAGAACTGATGTCTATGTAGGTTTTCTGCTTGAGCTCCATAAGGAAGATGGCTCTAGCATTGTTGATTGTGGTCAGCTTCTTCACTGGGTATAGGTTAAACATCATAATCACTGTTAGACACCTCATGTTTGCTGGAAAGGCTGCGGTGTTGAGGCATTTCCCCTCTCTCACTCCACCAATATGTGTCTGAATAGTTTCTAAGGACAACATCCTATCCTTATAATGAGTGAAATCATGATCATCTATGCCCTCAAAACCCAATACATCATCAATATCATTCACATCTATAGTGAATTCCTTTCCTCTTATCCAACAATTAATCTCATGCTCTCTTAACACAACATTTGCATAAAACTCCCTTATCAAAGGATCACAAACTCCAGGCAGGTCACTCAAAAGCTTATCCCAACCCCTTCCCTCAAAATAGCTTGGAATTAAGGTGTCCTTTAAATCCACCAAGTCAATAAAACTCTCCTAGATGAGAGGTGCCATCAAGTAAAAATCTCTATATCTCTCAAAGTGATGAGGAGACCTGAACTTGGTATTGTCCATCTTTAGCCTTTTATCACCCTTCTTGGTAGGAGTCATCTGCAAAACACAGCAGCAGAGTCCACAAGAACAAAGCACAATAGATGGAAACTAAAAACATCAGTAACAAATTAGTGGCACTGTAAGGAACAAAGAGTTATACCAAAGATCTAGTCCACACATGGTTTTAGAAGCAATAAAGCATAAGATAACATACCACAGTAGAACACAGTACAGATTTGTCACCAACAATGAATCAAAACCCAATGTGACAGTGTGCACAATCAAAACAAGAGCAACCTAGGGCACAAAGCTAAACACATATGTAGATGTGCAACAAGCAATCTATGAACCAAATACAACACATAACCATACAATCTCACTAAATCCATAATCACTCAAGCACATGTCTACAAGACATTTCACAATGGGTATGATATGCACAACTGAGGTCAAAACAACAAATGTATTCAAGAAAGAAAAACAAGCATGAGAATAAGCATATCAAGCATCAAATTATTAAGTTCAATAAAACCCATTCAAACAAACCCAACAAAATAACCCCAACCCATATCCGAATCAACTCGTATCTCAAAATCCAAAACAACAACTCAAAAATCCAAGAAAACAAGGCTATAATCATGAAGTACTTAAAGAAAATAAGAAAACCCATACCTTTTCTTGAAGATTGAAATTGAGATGTTGAAGAAAAATGGATGTTTTCGAGAGTGACACGGTGAGTTTGAGAGAGAGTTGAAAGAACAAGACAATGAACATTTGAAAATGTTCGAGGGAAAACTGAAAAGGTTTAAAAACTGAACTTAAAACTCAAAACACGCGTTTTTCACAACTGAACCGAGTCGCGAACAAGTCGCGAGACACCTAGAAACCAAAAATTTTGAAAATTTTTCTAAGTATTTTTCGCAACTAGAAGGTCTACCCGCGAAGAAGTCGCGAGGTAAGCCGCAAAAATTTCTATGTACCCCTCGCGACTGGACCTTCCACCCGCGAACAAGTCACCACACTGAGCCGCGAGAAATATAAAAACCCAAATTTTGAAAAATATTCTAAGTATTTTTTGTGACTAGGACATTGACCCGCCAATGGACCAACCCGCGACTGAGTCGCCAAAACAAGGCAACACTGTTTTTGAAGATTTTAACAATTTTTGCAAGAAAACAAAATACTTTCAAAAAACAACTAAAACACACAAAAATCTTTTTATGTTTGATCAACAAAAATTAAGTATGTGAAATACATTTAATCAAGTACAATCACACAAATGAATATGACATTCATTGAACATAGACATGTGTGATGTGTGTGGGTATCAAAAATGAGATAGTCCTTAGTCTAATGTGAAGCTTCAATGATCAATTCAACCAAGACATACACAATTAGCACTAGATAATGTGACCCATCTCAATTATAGAAATATGCATATATGACCTCCCACAAAAACTTGATAACATAACTTTGAAGCTTTTCATTTGGCTCCATATACATCATATCATTTGATCTTTTTGAATCAATACATCTCATTGTGAGATCGATGCCTGAAATTTTTGATATTTCAATTGATGAGCTAGCCTTTGGCTTTTTGGGCATCATACATTTTATTTTAGGTCGCTTTCCCTTTTTCCTAGTCAAATACTAGTATGTGCGACAGGCTTTTGCAGCTCATTATCTCTTTTCATTTGGAGATTTACATTTGTTGAGCTCTTTTAAGAAAAAACAACTATAAAATAAATGAGTGGGAAGATATATAGGCACAAGTCTATGCATGTCTCAAGATCAACAAAACCATTCACTAATCATTCATGACAAGTTTGAAGATCTATTTACAACAGTCACATAGATTTCAAGATTTCTCCAACAATGATATGAGTGCATAGGGAACAAGCTAAGTTCGTAGATGCACAAAGCCATTAGTACAAAGGTACAAGGCAAAACATGCTTTGAGACAAAACTCAACAATGTTGATCAAACTTTTTGGATTTTCTACTTTTTATGTGTTTTTGGATTTTTGACACAAAAGCAAAAAAAGACAAATCAAAGACAACAATGTAAAAACATTCAAAACAATTGCAAACAAACAAACAAACACAAATTTTCAACACAAGCTGGACCAAAAACAAAAAACACACAACCAATCAAAGTCACAAAGCATAGGAAGTATTAATGCATGGACATGTTGTAATGCTTATGCATGAGTACCCCTCTTTACCTACACGTCACGTGCGTTTGGGGTGATATCCTTATAGGATTGGGTACAAGAGTTAGGATTTTCAAACCTTCTAGTGAAGCTTTCCAAGCAAGTGGTGAATGCTCCGATCATCTTCATCACATCCATTACATCAGGATCACATCGACCTCTTGATGACTCAACAGCCCAAGTCCTCTTGTCATTTCTTGGTCCTCTTGACCTTTGATCAGTTGCATTCTTCAGTGCTCTAAGCTTACGACAATTTGGTCTGGTGTGTCCTTAAAGTCCACAATGATGGCAAAAATGGTTCGTTCTTGGACCTCTTTGTGATCTTGGAAGAGAATTCCCTATAGCTTCAAGTATGATCACTGATTGGTTACGAGGCTTATTCAACACCTGTTGGTCAACCACATTCTTCTTCTTTCCATCCTCTACTTTCTTAGATGTAGAGGCAGCCACTATTGGTTCTTTGGCTTGCACAAACTTCACTTCCTTGGTGATTTTGACAGCTGAACTACTTTCTCCAGTATATCCCTACCTGGATTTGTCTAAGAATTGTTTTTGAGAGGAAATGACATCATCTAGCTTTTTAGTGGAGACCCTCTCTACCTTGGCATTTGCTTGAACTATCTCAAGCTCAAGGAATCTAATTTTTAGGTAAGCTTCCGAAAACTCTCCATTCAGCTTCTCTATCTCACACTTGGCCTCCTTATGTCACACTAGGAGACTTCTATAGTCCTCCTCTGCCTTCTTCATCTTTTTCACAGCTGCCTTGGCCACATGTGCATATTCTCTTGATTTCTCAAGTAGTGAATTGAAGTTTTCTTAAAGACCCTCTGTACTCTCATCTTCTTTAACATCCGATTCTTCTACAATTCCCATTGATTCCTCATCACTATGATCTCCAAGCTCTTGTACAAGCAAATTCAAGTCCTTTGAAGACTTATCATGAGCAATAGTCATAAAAGTGGAGTAATTCCCTTCTCCATCGCAGCTTTCCTTAGAATCAGAATTAGATGAATCCGAGTCACTAAGAGTTGTAGGACATTCTTTCTTGAAGTGTCCATGCCCGTTGCACTCGAAGCAAGTGATTCCTTGTGTAGATTAGGATTCCTTTCCATCTTTCCTTTTGAATTCCTTTTTCTCCTTCCCGGCACTTTGGAATTTCCCTTTATCACCAAATTTTCCATTGTTCTTGAATTTCAAGAACTTTCGGAAATTCTTCACAAGATATGCCACATCTTTATCGACAACATCCTCATCCGATAAGTCGTGAGTTTCAACCCTTTCATTAAGAGCAAGAGATTTGCTCTTCCTTTGTGTGGGCAATGACAGTTCATAAGTCTGAAGTGAACCAATCAGTTCTTAGACTTTGATATCATCAAGGTCCTTACTCTTTTCAATCGCTGTCACCTTGGCACGGAAGCTTTCCGGCAATGACCAAAGGATCTTCCTCACTATCTTGGAATCCTCAGTTTTCTCCCCCAAATTAAACTTGCCGATGACCACCTCATTCAACTTGCTATAGAAAGTGTCAAATGACTCGTCCTCACTCATTTTCAGCTCCTCAAACTGAGTGGTCAACATCTGCAACTTAGTGTATTTCACTTTCTTCGTTCCTTCATAAGTGGTCTCCAATATCTGCCATGCCTCCTTGGCAATAGAGATGTGAGATATCCTATGGAACTCATCTGGAGATACACCACAAAAAATAGCGTTAAGTGCTTTGTTATTTGCATTAGACGCCGCGAGGGTTGCCTTATCCCATATGGATTTGGCAGCCTCTGGCCTAGTCCATCCAATATCCACCGCATCCCAAACAGTTTCATCCATTGAACACAAAAATGCCCACATCCTAACTTTCCACAAGGCATAGTTGCTACCATCAAAATATGGTGGCGCATTTAAAGATTGAGACCGGTCCATCTCAATATGAGGTCAAGGATCGCACTAAGATGTTTAAACCACAAGAGAGTGCATTTTCTTTGATACCAATTGAATGTTCAAATAGCGTATAAAATACTATGAACGTTTAGACCCCCAATTTACAAATTACCAATTCAAGCTTAATATTAAACAATGTATGTGTGGAAAATGAACATAAGCTTATAACAGAATTAATAAACAATCTAAACCAAATAAAATCACATCCACAGCAGAAATTAAATGGCAAATATTAACAGAAGGGAGATGCAAACACAAGGATAACATAACGATGTGTTATCGAAGAGGAAACCGAAACCCTCGGCGTAAAACCTCTTCGCCGCCTCTAAGCGGTCAATAATCTACTAGAAAATGAAGTTGGGATAAATAAACAGCAAAAGACCCTCTAAGCCTAATATACCTAGTGTACCTAAGCCCTCCAAGCTTCTTGCTCCAACGAGGTTATGCCAAACTTTTGTCTTTTCTAGCTTACCAGATTTTGCTATAGCCCATAGCATCAACCAATATCAATTGGTCCCTTCCGAACTGCTATAGCCTTCTCACATATATGGGTATGGTGAGAAAAGGATTTGGCTAATGAACCTCTCAAGGATGTAACAATGGAGAGGGTGAGAGTAAAGGAATTTGAAGAGTCACTGTGTAAAGATTGTGGATGAGTCAATCTTGTTTTTCTCTAAGGTTTCTCTATCAAAATTATCTCTGGAAGCTCTCTACATTTCGTGGGTATAAGGGGTATTTATACTGAAGTGAGAATGGAATGCGAAAAGTAAGTTTTTCCAAAACAGAGCTGGCTGGCGACTTGGCCTCGCTACTTGGCTGAGTCACGAGTTCAAGCTGCGAGCTAACTGAATGGCCAGTCTAGACTTTTTGTCTTGTAGTGTTGCAGCTGGCATGACAGTTCAGTTTCTCTATATGCTTCACTCGTGTGCTTCTTCTGGCGGCTTGCCAGTCACAAGCCACTCGCGAGATCCAGTCGCGAGTCCCTGCTTCACTACACAGTCTTGAGCATTTCTTCACACACTACCCTTACATAATTCCTCCCTAAATACAAGGTTTCTAAATGCTAAATTACAAACAAATTTGGTATGAAATAAAACCAACAAGATGGTTGATTAAATTCAACCTTACAGGTGGGAATCATGTAAGGGTTGTGTGTGAGAGAGTGTGAAGAATTCAAGTGTGTGTGCATTCAAAGAGCTTCTCGCGACTGGAATTCGCGAGTGACTCGCGACTGATTACTCGCCAAAATGCCACACATGTGAAGCATGTAGGAAGCTGAAGGGTCACGACAGCCAGAGCACTACAGGACAAAAAAGGATAGTCTGGCCAGTTAGTTATTTCGCGACTGAATCTCTCGACTCATCCCAGTCGCAAGTTAGTCACTAGAACACCCTGTTTTGCAGAAAAATGATTTTTCACATTCCTCATGTACACTACTATAAATACCCTTATACCCACGAAATGTAGAGAGCTTCTAGAGAGAATATTAAAAGAGAAACCATAGAGAACAACAAGATTGACTCATCCACAATCTTATACCTTTGATTCTCAAATTCCTCTACTCTCATCATTTCCATTGACATACCCTTGAGAGGTTCATTAGCCAAATCTTTATCTTACCATACCCATATTAGTGAGGAGGTTATTTGGTGCTTGGAAGTAGTTCAGAGATGACCAATTCATTTGGTTGATGCAATGGGCTTATTGCGGGATTTGGAAAGTTAGGGAAGATACGGTTAGGCTTAACCTTGTTGGAGTAAGAAGCTTGGAGGGCTTAGGTGCATTGGGTAGATTAGACTTGGAGGATCTATTGCTATTCGTGTATCCTAACTTTATTCTCTAGTGGACCTTTTTACCGCTTAGAGGGCGGCGGAGAGGTTTTTCGCCAAGTTCTTCGGTTTCCTCTTCGATAACACGTGCCGGTATTATCTTTGTGTTTGCATCTCTCTAAACCTTACTCTAGCCTTTTAATTGCTGCTTTGTTATGATTAATTATGGTTTAGAGTAGTTAGTTTATTTAGGTATTTCTTGTACTTATCATTCTGTACATTTATTGTTTGAGTATAAGTTTGTGTTGGTTAATTTGAAATTGGGGGTCTAAATATTCACTAGTGTTTTATACACCAAGTGAACTTTCAATTTCATCAACATATGCATATTCATATAAACTTTAGCTTGTCCCACGATATTTGTAAACAAAAAAAGTATTCAAGGTTTTCTTCTCATATCCATTAAAAGTATTCAAGGAGTAAGGAAGTATGTGTATATGTAAATATATAATTCTTAAATCCTAAAAACAAGTTTAATAGCCAAAATCACTTTTTAGGAAAACCCCCCAAACTAATAAATACCACTTACCTTGAGCGTCCTGCAAAATCAACAACCTTGTGCTCCAAAAGTTACTAGCTAGAACCTATAAGGTTGAATTCAAAGGTAGATCAACATACATGACAAAGAATTGTAATATTAACTACTATCATGAAATAGGGTGCTCGTAACTAAAAGAAACCTAGTGCTGTATATGTAACTATATCATTCTTAAATCCTGAAAACAAGTTTAATAGCCAAAATCACTTTTAGGAAAACCCCTCCAAATTAGTAAATACCACTTACCTTAAGCGTCCTGCAAAACCAACAACTGTGTGCTCCAAAAGTTACTAGCTAGAACCTATAAGGTCGAATTCAAAGGTACATCAACATACATGATGAAGAATTGTAATCAATATATATATATATATATATATATAACCGAAACCTCTAAAACTCCCTCAATTTTCCACATCAACATTTAATTTTTTTTTCTATTTTTTAAATTTCAATTTTTTTTCCAATATTATGCGACTCTCTCTCTCTAACCTATATGCATTCTTAAAACCCAAAACCCTAACCTTTGAGATCTCTCTCTCTGCTTTGTCTTGGGTCCTTCCATTTCCCCTTTCTCTCTTTATTCCTCAAACCTCTCCCTTACAAGCCATCCCCATTCGCTCATTTGCTCAGTTTATAGCTTTATCTCAACTTGCTTTGCTCTCTCTTTGCCGAAAACAATTTCGGCGTATTTTCAAGTAATCTATACGATTTCACATCGAATATGAAATTTTCAATTGATTTGAATTCAGTTTCTACTTTTTTTCATTAAAAAATATACAGATTACTTCAAATGATTGAATTAGAACTTTGTTTCAGAAAATTAGGGTTCGTTTTCTTCTTCTTCTTCTTCTATCTCTCTTTTTTTTTTTTTTTTTTTTAGATTTTCGATCAAAATTGCATATTTTTTGTTGTTGAATTTTTTCGATGAACTGTTTAGTCTTCAGTACTCATTTGATCTGTTGAGTTGATTTTGCTTTTGAGTTCGTTTGATCTGTATGTATATTTGTGTTCTGTTTGTTGCGTACATACTATGTATGTATTTAAGCTTTGCTAAAATTAATGCTATGTGTTTCATATTGTTCTGTTGATTTTGTATTCTATGGCTAGGTTTTTGTGTTTGTGTGGTTGGCTTCAATGTTTTGCTTAATGAAATGATTTGGGACATGAAATTTTCTGAACTCTGTTTTTAGTTTTTAACTACCTTGATTTAAAGATTTGAGAACTTCTGATTTGTTCACTTGATTGTGGTTTACTTTTATGCCAAAATGAGTTGTGCTTAGAAAAGATGTGTTTTCTTTTGGGGAAAACAGAGATTCTAATGTAAAGTTCACATCATTTGTAAATCTCTATAAGCTGAAATTTTATTTTAGTCTACCACCAAGAGTATTTAAGTTTTTTTTTTTTTTTTGGGTTGATTGTCCTTGATTTAGGTATTTGGGTTATTGGTTTTGATTAAGGTTGAAAGATGAAGAAAAACGAAAAGAATTGCACAATCGAAGACACCTACAACCCTACATAGAGATGAAGCAAAGAATGGGTTTTTTCGGTATCGGTTTCTTTTGGATTGTTTGTACCCGTTGAAATTTCAGATATAGTAGGTTTGGATAGATTGGTGGTTGATTAGAGTTTAAATTTCGTGTTGTTGATGAATTTGGGCTACCCAGATTTATTTTTAATTTTTATGGATGACCAAGTTTGTGATTTTTTTGGTATAAATAGTTATGTGGTTTGGTATTTGTTGTTTCATATTTTGCAGCAAAGTGAAAAGAAATCGAGTTAATGCTTCTATGTCATGTAAGGTTTTGAACATTGGAAGTTTTAATTTTGTTGTTTGTTGCCTTTTCATAATTTATTATACATTAGTATTGCATAAATTATACTAGCATAAATTGTTTTATTTTTTTGTTTGCAATCTTTACATCTATGAAGTCAGCTTGCAACAATTAAGGCTTAGTTGATTTGTTGAGTTGACTAATGGTTGCTCTACTACTTTAGCTGTTGAATTTTTTTATGCATGTTGAGGTTGTTCCATTTTGTTAGACATTACCAGCCAAGAGCTTTAAGCTTTGCTTGAGGACTTGTGTTTTTATACCTGAAAGCTCGAAAATGTGTTGAAAACACAAAAGCTGTTTAGACCCCCAAATTAAATTATTACGGCTCGATAGATTTTACTCTAACTTAACACTAAGTGCAGAATAGAGTAAATGCGAGCGGATAAACAAACAAGCTACTCTAACCCATAATCATTATAACACGGCAGTAAAATGAAAGGTAAAAGAGTAGGAAAGAAGAATGCAAACACAAGATAACATGTTGATATGTTATCGAAGAGGAAACCAAAGAACTCGACGAAAAACCTCTCCGCCACCCTCTAAGCGGTAATCAATCCACTAGACAATCAGTTGGGATACATGGGTTAGCAAGAGACCCTCCAAACCTAGTCTACTCGATGTACCTAAGCCCTTCAAGCTTCTACTCCAATAAGGCTTCTCAGAACCGTGTCTTGTCTAGCTCTCCGGATCCCGCAATACGCCCGATTGTATCCGCCAAAGCCTGGCTTCTTCCAATGCTTCCCAATAGCACCAAAATCTCACTTGACACTCTGAAAGGGTGTGGTAAGTGTTTGGGCTATCAACCTCCCAATGGTATGAAAATGGAGAGGTAGGAGTTGAGAAAAATCCACAAGCAATTGTGTAGAGAAATGTGGGTATAACAATCTATAACTCTCAAGGTTTATGGCTAGGGTTTTCTCTCAGAAGCACTCCTCAACATACGTGGGTAATATGGGTATATATATAGTGTGAGTACAGATATTGTGTATCAGATAGGACAATCTAGCAAAACAGAATGTTTTGCGGGTGTCTTGTAGGAAGGCCTTACCCGTGAGCTACTCACGAAACACAGCTGTCTCAATCTTATCCTGATTCTTTGCATTTGTAAAGTTGTTATTTACAACTATGTGTTTTGTTGGCTTATATTCCATGCCAAATTTGATTGTAATTTTATTCAATCTTTTGTACCATGTATTTAATGTGGGATTTGATTGTAAGGGTTGTCTGATAAAGAGAGAGTGTATGAAGACTCAAGCAATTAAAGACTGAAGAGTTTTCGCCGGTAGCTCGTGACTAAGCATCCCGCAAAGTGACCCATGTGACTTACACATGCTGGAATGCGAAGAGTCAGGCCAGGATGGAGACAGCTGTGTTTCGCAAGTATCTCGCAGGTAAGGCCCTCCCGCGAGACACCCGCGAGACATTCTGTTCTACTAGACTGTCCATTCTGATACACACTTTCTGTTCCCACACTATATATACCCACATTACCCACAAATGTTGAGGAGTGCTTCTGAGAGAAAACCCTAGTCAAACACCTTGAGAGTGAGAGATTGTTATACCCACAATTCTCTACACATTTTGCTTATGGAATTTCCTCAACTCCTACCTCTTCATTTCCATACCATTGAGAGGTTGATAGCCCAAACACTTACCACACCCTTTCAGAGTGTTGAGTGAAGTTTTGGGGTTGCTGGGAAGTATTGGAAGAAGCCAAGGATGGCAGATGCAACATGGAGCTTGTTACAGGATCCGGAGAGCTAGACAAGACACGGTTCTGAGAAGCCTTGTTGGAGTAGGAGCTTAAAGGGCTTAGGTACATCAGATAGATTAGGCTTGGAGGGTCTCTTGCTAACCCATGTATCCTAACTGATTGTCTAGTGGGTTGATTTCTGCTTGGAGGGCGGCGAAGAGGTTTTTCACCGAGTTCTTCGGTTTCCTCTTCGATAACACATCGGCGTGTTATCTTGTGTTTGTATCTTTCTTCCCTACTCTTTTACATCCTTTTTTTTACTGCTATGTTGCTTTGATTATAGATTAGAGTAGCTTGTTTGTTTATCTGCTCGCTTTTACACCATTCCGCACTTAGTATTAAGTTAGTGTAAAATTAATCGAGCCGTAACTTTTAATTGGGGGTCTAAACGGGTCTTGTGTTTTCAACACGTTTTCAACCTTTCAATTGGTATCAGAGTGGGTACACTCGCTGTGGTTTAAATACCTAAGTGTAATCCTTGACCCCGTTTGAGATGGACCGGCCTCAATCTTTAAATGTTCCACCATATTTTGATGGTAGTAATTATGCCTTTTTGTTAGGTTTTAGACCTCTTAAAACACAATTGGATTAACCTAGTTAATTAGCCAAGTGATTAACTTAGTCAAATTATGCAATTCTAGGTTATCACAATCAAACAATCATATCATGTATAAGCAGCGGAAATATAAATAACACAAAGATATGATGACCCAGGAAACCACACCGGTAAAAACTTGGGGAGGATTTGACCTAGCTATCCTCAAGGTAAACTTGAATCCACTATATGAAATAATCGAAGTTCATACAAAAGGACTTACAAGCACCCACGCTCGACTTCCTAATGCTACCCACCAGTAGAACTTACTAACACAACCACATGCAAGCTCCAAGACCACATACTCCTTCTTTCTTGGATTCTCCACAAGATACAAGCACTCTCGCTTGTGTTTCTTTAAGCTCCAATGGTAGCAACTGAGTTGATCATCAAGGTGTTGATAATATCTCTACTTTGAAAATCCTAAGTTTATGTGAAGGAAAGCTCCTCAAGGATCTCACAAGGGATTCACACAAACCACAAAATATGAGCAACAATACAACCAGAGCTGCACTAAAAACGTGGCTAGGGTTTCCTTTATATAGTAGGAGAAGTAGATCTGAAATCCTAATCCTTAATGGGCTTGGGCTGAGTTGGAAAATTCTGCAGAAAAACGTTCTAGCTGACTTTTGATTGATCGAGTCTAACCTTCGATTGATCGAGCCAAGCCGAAATGCACTAATACATCTGCAGCCTCTCGATTCCAACTTTACATGAATTACACAACTTTGAGCAAGCCTAAACAAGACTAAACATATTGTTTTGATCATGGGTTGCCAACATTACACATTAGAGTTCTAAATACATCAAATCCTAAGTCTTTAGAACCTAACAAACTCTCCCTTTGGCAATCCGTAACAAAACACAAATTAAAAGCTCAAAGTTTACAAATAAAAGCCCTTTACAAAAATAATGCTCATAACACAAATTCAATCCTAACTACTATCCATCAATTGGAAGTGTAGACAGCAGCTCAATTAAATCAACCTGTATATTCCTGAAACACTCAACAAATGCATAAACACATGTGTGACAGAAAAACAATAAATCAACAAATAAATTCTTGACTTCACAAAACACAAAACAAAGACATATATCATGAATAACTCATAAATATAAATCGATGAGCAGTGAACAAGAAACAGAAATAAAAACATAAGTAAACTAACTCTCCCCCTAAATTAGATACAACAAAAAGTTTTTATTTATATTCTCCCCTTTCAAAAATAATTTCAATTCCCCCTAAACAAGACAAACATGATTCCCATAAATCAATAATTTCTCCCCTTTTTTGTCACGTATTGACAAAGACAATTTATACAAAGAGTAAACAGTCACCATACGCAATAAAGGGTAAGAGAAAATAGGGAATCAAGGGGACACAAACCACTTCAACTCTATAGAAAATAGACACAACTCCCCCTATGAACAACAAAGGTTTTAAAAAAAAAAAAACCCCTATAAAAATAGGAAAAACAAAACAAGTTTTTGGAAAAAACAGTTTTGGGGAAACTTTAGGAGGTGGGGAAAATAAAAACACACAAACCAAAGTTAAAAACTAAGGTGAGGATACACATGGAAAAAATATTCTCTCTTTCAATAAATGCAAACTTGACACTATGTGACCTATAAATAGTTGCATGAATAGAGAAAAATATTTGAACATTGATTATCCATCATATCTCTTAAGAAAAAAAAAATTTTGCAGTTCACACATAAAAAATAGCATATACTAGAATGTACAAAACTCAAAAATTAATCAATCAATTTTTAAATTAAGTTGAGTACCCAATTTAGCAAAGTGTATGCATGCTATGTGTGAAGACAATGAGAGATATAACTGCAAAACTGTAAGATGGATACAAAAATCAATATAATGCATGTGAATCCTAAACACAAATGATGCATGAAAAAATATGTCATGATGCATGCTCTAATGTAGTGAAACTAAGTTCAAATTCACAAAATTGGCTTGAGTATAGAGTTTCTAATAAAACTCCAAAAATTTAAAACCACTTGTTAAGTTTTTAGGAAAAAATTGACCAATTGATCATCACACAAGCTAGAATACACAATATAATAATCAATTACATCAATTCAACAAGCAATTGCATTAATTGAACCCAATTTGAACAAAATCCCCAATTCAGGTACATTCAAGCTCTAGAATCTCCAATTTCGAAAACTCTAAACACATTTTGCATTAAGATTAAGGAACTTTTAATCTTGGATGACCACAACAAGATCACACACAATATAATGTACCAAGTTTAGCAAAGAGTAACTTGTGTAGTGTGTGCAACTAGCAAAAGCTTGAGATACATGTGAGGTGATATGTGAATAAAAATCAAACACAAAGTCTACAAAATTCATCACATAGAATTTGAAAGAGACTATCACCTAAAGAGTTATATCATATAACTCTCACATCTCCTAGAAAAAAAGTTTGCAATCATGTAAGTTTCTTGAATTTTGCCTCATAATATACACACCAATTTTAATTATATGATTTGGCATCAAGCCTAATAGTACACACTAATTTTAAGCATTAAGCATT
Source organism: Quercus aquifolioides (assembly GCA_019022515.1). Taxonomy (NCBI): domain Eukaryota; kingdom Viridiplantae; phylum Streptophyta; class Magnoliopsida; order Fagales; family Fagaceae; genus Quercus; species Quercus aquifolioides. Next base: position 407,436 of record JAFHAW010000261.1, on the reverse strand, counting down.
TAAACCAAGGCTTCACCTTATGTTATTTTTGTGCATGTGCTACATTTTCTTGAGCACAGAATCTTACGATATGCACTAAGGTGTTTATGATTGGCTAGTGAACAGTGGTGAGATGGTTATTTATGTCTTTCTCAAAAGGATCAAGTCCGACAGTCAAATAACATGTGACTTCAAGATTAAGACAAAGTGATAAACACCATAAACGTCTTTCCCACACAACATGCACTACATAGCTCAAACTAGTAAAGTGCAATAAATAAGCTCATCAAAGCTAAACAAGGTATACAAACTTATTATGTAAAGATAATATGGCCAATCCTTGATTATAAATCCAAGATGTGAAATACAAAACACAAAAATCCTTTTGGTTCTAAAAGAAAATTTATGACCAAAAACAAAAAGCACATATTATGCTAAATGAACAATGCAAAAGCAATGCATGATAGTGCAAAACTAAGCTATAGAGGGTATACAAACAAGAAATATCAATTTCTTAATTAATTCTTGAGAACATGTACAAATTAGTACATACTCACACAAAATCAGAAATAGCTTAGCACAAACTATTCAAGTTTCTCCACAATGTCAAGCATGTTCTAAATCAAGAGAGAGATATCATAATTCATGTAATCCTCAAAACAAATAAAACAAGACACAAAATAAAATATTTTTGTCTTTTTGAAAATTTTCAATGTTTTTGTATTTTTTAAAAAAAATAAAAAACAACCTAAAAAAAACAAAACAAAACAACCAAAAACAAAACATGTCCACAAACAATTGAAAGAATTAAATCAAGGATAAGTTAGCAACACTCACCTTGGAGAATCTTTTCTCACCCATTTAGCACGAGTATTCAGCTTTGTAGGTGAAAATCCATGTGAAGTAGAGTGTATTTGAGGGATTACACCAATCTTCTGAGAAAGACTGAAATCCTGCAAATTCCTTTCACAAGCCAACAAGCTCAAATTTTTCAAAAGAATATGAAACAATTTATATGGACTTATGGCAGGAGAAATATCATCACATATCCTAGATTGACATACAGAATGCTTAAATTTCAACTTATGACAATTAGGACGAATGTGACCACGAACACCACAAAAGTGGCAGACAAGAACAAATTTAGGAACATCAATATTCCTAACAGCAAATCTAGTCTCAGATTTTGGTTTTTGCCTCAACAAACAACAATTTGGTCTAATATGACCAACAACACCACAAAGGTGACAGGTAGGCACAAAAACTGATTTATTATGCTCTCTAACAGTAGGTTTAGAAACTTCAGCGTCTACATCAGAACTTTTACCTTTGTCTAACCTAGCAAAATAAGTCTTTTCTTTATTATTCCTCTTGAAAGGAGGGATATAAACTTTCTCATTTTTAGGCTTAAGAGAAACAGAAACACTTCTGTTATCAACAACAGGCTTGGCACAAGTCAAATTTTCAATTTTAGCTTTAGATTCAACTAACTCTTGTTCCAAGCTTTTCATCTTCTCATCTTGAGAGGAAATTTGATTTCTCAAAAATTCATTCTTTTTATTAGATTCATCTAATCTAACAAGCAATTCCTCTTTTTCAAGATTAGCCAATTTTAACTCTTCCTTGAATTTCATAGCAATTTTCATAGATTTCAATAATTCCTTACGGAGAGTTTCACAGGCATCAATAAAATCAATAGAAGCATGAGCAGAAACATGATCAGAAAGAAACTTCAAATTATCCATGACAACAGGGGTCAAGGATCAACTCTTAGATCAAAAGATCTAAAACAAGAGAGCTACCTGCTCTGATACCACTTGTTAGGTTTTAGACCTCTTAAAAACAACAATTGGATTAACCTAGTTTATTTAGCCAAGTGATTAACATAGTCAAATTATGCAAATCTAGGTTAACACAATCAAATAATCATATCATGTATAAGCAACAAAAATATAAATAACACAAAGATATGATAACCCAGAAAACCACACCGGTAAAAACCGGGGGAGGATTTGACCTAACTATCCTCAAGGTAAACTTGAATCCACTATATGAAAGAATCGAAGTTCATACAAAAGGACTTACAAGCAGCCACGCTCGACTACCTAATGCTACCCACCAGTAGAACTTACTGACACGACCACGTGCAAGCTCCGAGATCATGGACTCCTTCTTTCTTGGATTCTCCACAAGATACAAGCACTCCCACTTGTGTTTCTTTAAGCTCCAATGGCAGCAATTGAGTTGATCATCAAGTTGTTGATAATATCTCTACCTTGAAAACCCTAAGTTTATGTGAAGGAAAGCTCCTCAAGGATCTCACAAGAGATTCACACAAACCGCAAAATATGAGCAACAATACAACCAGAGCTACACTAAAAACGTGGCTAGGGTTTCCTTTATATAGTAGGAGAAGTAGATCTGAAACCCTAATCCTTAATGGGCTTAGGCTGAGTTGGAAAATTCTGCAGAAAACGTTCTAGCCAACTTTCGATCGATTGAGCCAGGCCGAAATGCACTAATACATCTGCAGCCTCTTATTCCAACTTTACATGAATTACACAACTTTGAGCAAGCCTAAACAAGACTAAACATATTGTTTTGATCATGGTTTGCCAACATTACACATTAGAGTTCTAAATACATCAAATCCTAAGTCTTTAGAACCTAACACTTTTGGAAAGTCCGAATGAGGGCATTCTTGTGTTCAATTGATGATACTGTTTAGGATGCGGTAGAAATGGGATGGACTAGGCCGGAGGCTACTAAATCCACTTGGGATAAAGCAGCTTTTACGGCAGCTAACGCTAACAGTAAAACTTTGAATGCAATTTTTTGTGGTGTTTCTCCAGATGAGTTTCACAGGATTTCTCACATAACAGTAGCCAAGGAAGCTTGGGAGATATTGGAGACCACCTCTAAAGGAACAAAGAAAGTTAAGGACACAAAGTTTCAGATGCTTACCACCAAATTTGAAGAGCTTAAGATGGGAGATGATGAGCCCTTTGATTCATTCTATGGGAAGCTCAACGAAATTGTAATTGCTAAGCTCAATCTTGGTGAGAAGATTAAAGATACTAAGGTGGTGAGAAAAATTTTGAGGTCTTTGCCGGAAAGCTTTCGAGCAAAAGTCACAGCTATAGAGGAAAGCAAAGATTTGGATGAGATTAAAATCCAAGAGCTCATTGGATCTCTTCAAACGTATGAACTAGGACTACCTTCTCATAAGTCGAGCAAATCTCTCGCTCTTAAAACCATCACCGAAAGAATGGATGATTCCTCTGAAGAAGATGGAGTGAAGAAGGAGGTAGCATTTCTTGCAAAGAACTTCCGAAAATTTCTGAAGATAAAGAACAGTGGGAAACCATTCATCAGAGAGAAGTTTTCATCCTCCAAAGGTGATAGGAAGGAGTTTAAAAAGAAAGATGGAAAGGAGTCACAATCCCCTCAAGGTATTGTGTGTTATGAATGCAATGGTCATGGACATCTTAAGAAGGAGTGTCCTAACTATCTAAGAGGGAAGGGCAAGGCATATGCCACAACACTTAGTGATTCAGATTCTTCCAATTCTAATTTGGAAGAGAGCTGTGATGGAGAAGGGAATTACTTCGCTTTTATTACTATTGCTCATGTTGAATCAACGGATGATTTGAGTAAGCTTGTTGAAGAGCTTGGAGAGCATAGTGATGAAGAATCAATGGGAATAGTAGAAGAATCTGATGCTGATGAAGATGAAAGTGCAGTGGAACTTCAAGAAAATTACAATTCCCTACTTGAGAAGTCAGGAGAATATACAAGGGTGGCCAAGGCAACTGTTAAAAAGAAGAAGAAGGCAGAAGAGGATTATAAAAGTCTTCTAGTGTGATATAAGGAGGCTAAATGCGAAATAGAGACGCTGAATGGAGAGCTGATAGAAGCCTACTCAAAGATAAAATTCCTTGAGCTTGAGGTGGTTCAAGCCAATGCTAAAGTAGAGCGATTCTCCTCCAAAAAGCTTGATGAAGTCCTATCTCATCAAAAATCTTTCTCCGACAAAACCGGATTGGGATATACCGAAGAAAGTAGTTCAGCTGTCAAAATCACCAAGGAAGTGAAGTTTATGCAAGCCAAAAAACCTGTAGTGGCTACCTCTACACCTAAGAAAGTAGAGGATGAAAAGAAGAAAAATGTGGCTGACCAACAGGTGTTAAATAAGCCTCATAACCAATCAGTGGTTTGGTCTAAAGCCAAAGGGAAATCACTTCCAAAATCACAAAGAGGTCCAAGAATTCAACATTTCTATCATCATTGTGGACTTCAAGGACACAACAGACCAAACTGTCATAAGCTCAGAGTATTGAAGAATGGAACTGATCAAAGGTCAAGAGGACCAAGAAATGACAAGAGGACTTGGGTTGTTGAGTCACCAAGAGGTCGAAATAGTGATCCCGGTATGATGAACGTAATGAAGATGATCGGTGCATTCACCACTTATTTGGAAAGTTTCTCTAGAAGGTTTGAAAGTCCTAACTCTCGTACCCAATCCTATAAGCATTACAACAGGTCCATGCACTAATATTTTTGATGTTTAGGGACATTTGTTCATGCATCATATCATACATTGATGTCAGTATCTAGCATGTTTACTTGTTTTGGTTTGTGCATTTTTTTTTTTTAATCTTACTTTACTTGTTCTATTTTTGGGTGTGTTCAAAAATTCAAAAACCCATAAAAATTGAAAAAATCTTTAAAAATTTTGATCGCTTGTGTTGCGTTTATCACATAAGAGTTTGGCCTAGTACCTTCGTACTAAGGGTGTAGTGCATTTACGAGTTTGGCTTGTTCTCTATGCACCTATTTCTGTGTGGAAGAAATCTTGAAAACTATGTGTGATTGTTGTAAATAGATCTTCAAGCTTGTCATGAATGAGTGGTCAATAGTCTTGATGATCTTGATACTTGCATAGACTTGTATCTATATCTCTTCCCACTTTATTTTTATGTTTTTGCAAAAGAGTTCACCAAATGTAATCTCCAAATGATAAGAGATATTAAACTGCAAAAGCCTGTCACACATACTAGTATTTGACTAGTAAAAAGGGAAAGCGACTTTTGTTTTGAAATGTATGGTGCTCAAAAAGACCAAAGGCTAATTCTAAATGTTGATATATCAAAAATATCAAGCACCGATCTCAAAAAGAAATGTATTATCCAAATTGGATCAAATGTTATGATTTATATAGAAGCCAAAATGAAAAGCTTCTAAGTTTTGTAATCAATTTGTGGAAGGTCATATATACTCATTTCTATAATTGAGATAGTCCACTTGATTTGATACCAGTTGTGTATGACTTGACTGAATTGATCATTGAAGCTTCACTCTGGTTTAAGAACTATTTCACACTTGATACTCACACACAACACACAAGACTTTGATTCAATTAATGCTTATCTTATTTGTGTGATTGTATATGTTCAAATGTGATGTGTATGCTCAAGCGCTTGCTGATCAAACCCAAAAAGATTTTTGAGTGTTTTATATGTTTTTGAAAGTGATTTTATACTTTCATGTCTTTAGTTTTTGTTCAAAATGCATTTTTGTGTTTTTCTTCAAAAACTGGTTCAGAGGTTGTTTCGCAAGAAGTTCGCGACTTAAAGCTTCCCTCAAAAAGTGCTTAAGGGAAATAAATTTTTGGTCATCTCACATAGAGACTCTTGCTACTGTCTCACAAGTATTTCGTGACTAAACACTTCTCGCGAAATGAGTTTTAGGCAAAAACTGGAATTTCTTCAAATTCAGACAGAAGCTTTCACGACTGTCTCGCGACTTAAAGCTTCTTGCAAAAGCTTTTGAGCTTTAGTGGCCATTCTCGCAATTGTCTCGCGACTATCTCGCTACTGCCTAACCCGCGAAAAACATGTGTTTTCAGTTTTTATGTAGCAGATGTGACAGTTTTTCAAACACTTAAACTTTCCCTCGCACTGCCTCTCTTCAAACCCTTCTCAACCCAAAATCTTATTTCTCTCAAACCCTATCATTTTTAAGCAAAAATCTCTACAAAAACACTTTAAGGTATGTTTCTCTAAACATTGCTTTCGTTTTTCCTTAAATTTTGCAAATTTTAGCTTAGGGTTTTAAAAATTGGGGATTTTTTCGAAAATGGGTTGGAGTTCTTTATTTTGTGAAATTTTTTTCCAAAATCTTTGATTGGGCTGTGTCCCATTTGTTGTTTATGCATCTGTGTTGGCCCCATGAGGCATTTTAGCATGTCTTGAGGCAAGTTTTCACTATGTTCATGCATTATTCACACTTGGATTGCATTGTTGCATGTTAGGTGCTTGACAGAATGTCCAAATGACATTTCTGTGTGGAATTGGACTCAACTGAGTTCCAATGCTTGGAATTGGTCTTGATTGATCATGTTTACCATGCTTTGGTCAGTATTTGTGTGTTTTACACACTTTGCTCACTATGTGCCTCAATGCCATGCCATGCACACACCTGGGCACCATCTGTGCACACTTCATGCATCTCATGCTGCATTCTCATGCATCAACACATGCACACACATGCACAACACAGACACACATGCATTGTAATGAAATTCATGCATTGTATCTATGTTTACCTGCTTATCTGTTTTAGCATGTTATTTTGAGTTAGTTTTACTCTAGTTTTAGGTTGTTTTATCTTTACTTTGGACTAACTTGAATCTAATTAAGTTGTGTGTTCTATTTTGTGTTTTTGCACTTGTTTCCTGTCTATTTTGTGTTCATTTATGCAGATATCTCCTACCAAACATTCTACGACCAAGAAATCCAAAAACGTTCTCGTACAGATTCTGACAACTTCCAGTCTGCTGATGCTGATATGAAACACAATGACTACTACAAACGAGCAACCATTATCCCAAAGGTGTTCAAAGAAAGGACTTGGACCAAGCTGTTGAACCCAGTTGGGATTGTGTACTCAGAGATCATACGAGAATTTTTCTCCAATGCTACTGTTGAGGGAGATACCATAAACTGCTGGGTAAGGCACAAAGAATTTGTCATCACTAGGGATAGCATTCAGGAGTTCTTAGAAGTTCGTCCCCCCTCTCAGCCAATCTCAGTCCAATATTAAGATAGATTGGGTTCCACTGAGGAGATGATAAAGATACTTGATGGTACACCAAAGAAGTCATCCATGAATACGATCCCATTTTCACTAGAGATGAGGGCTTTAGCATATGTGATGATTCATAACCTGTACCCAGTCACCAACCTCGCTACACTGTTTGCTCCAAGGATAAGGTTTCTGTACGATTTCTTCACTCCCAAGGAGATAGATATCTGGGGACATATCTTCCACATTTTGAAGAAAAGCATTAAAAAGCAAAACTCCAGAACCGTTATGCCTTTTCCCTCACTGATTATGGGATTAATTGCTAAGGCAAAGCTAAAACTTCTAAGTGGTCTCACTGTGGTTTAGAGGGACTATCCCATTGGTGCACACACAGTCACTAGGAGCACAACTCATATCAAGGGCTCCAAAACAAGTGTTTATGATACCACAAGATCGTGTTGAGGATGAGGGTGGTGATACAAAGGAAGAGATTGATAGATTCACTTCTGCTTTAGAGTCTTCAGCTCAGCCATCATCTTTAGCACCAGCATGAGTTTTAGATAGACTAGATCACTTACTAGCCAAAATGGACCAGATGTCTACGGTACTTGACTCCCATGTGCAACAAACTACGACATAGTTTGCATACCTCCAGGGACAGATCACTGCGTTGTCTTCACAGATCAACGACATGTCCATAGCATGAGGATCAGATTCGGAGTCTGAGCAGTTCTAGCTTCTTTGGCCATTCTAGTCAAAAAGGGGGAGAAAATTTTGAGGGGGAGCTTGCACATCTGAGGGGGAGCAAAGCATAGACATAGCCTAGGCATAGAATCTATAGTTCATACAAGCGGTTTAGCTTTATTTATGTTTTGGTTTAAACTGTTTTAGCCTTTATAACTGTTGTTTACAGTTTTTTTAATGCTTTTGTTTAAAGCCTTAATACTCTGTTTTTAAATTCAATTTATATTAAGTATTTGTCTTTACCATATTGCTTTGTAGCATTTTTTTATACTTTTAAGATATTGCTAATATGTCTTAAGTACCTCACTCTTGTGCCGTAGTAGGATTTTGTATCCTAGATGCAAATACTTCGTGTATCTTGCATTGGTTAAGTGTTGGACATGCAATTGATCCTTATGATTTTTCTTAATTGCATTGCATGTCCGGATGAGCATTTACTAGCTAATTGTTCATTGTAGTCATTCTTTAATGACTGTTTTGTCTGATCAAGATATGCTTACATGGTTTACAGTGTTTACAAACTTGATCGCACTTTACTTGCTCATGTACGTACCTTGTGTTCAACTTGTCATAAGCTTAATAAAAGTTTTGTTTGTGTGCAAGCGTTTCAGGTTACAGGTATATACTTGCAAGTGCTTCATAGCTTCTAGATTAGGTTGAGTGAGTTTTACCACTATTCCCAAACTCACGTTTAAGTCTAGAGTCTGTTTTAGGGGTTTTGTCACGGAATAGTCAAATGAGAAGATTGTAAAGTTGTTATTTACAACTATGTGTTTTGTTGGCTTATATTTCGTACCAAATTTGATTGTAATTTTATTCAATCTTTTGTACCCTGTATTTAATGTGGGATTTGATTGTAAAGGTTATGTGATAGAGAGAGAGAGATAGTATGAAGACTCAAGCAATTGAAGATTGAAGAGTTTTCGCTGGTAGCTCATGACTAAGCATCCCGTGAAGTGACCCACGTGACTTGCACCTGCTGGAATACGAAGAGTTAGGCCAGGATGGAGACAATTGTGTTTTGCGAGTATTTCATGGGTAAGGCCTTCCCACGAGACACCCGCGAGACATTCTATTCTGCCAGACTATCCATTCTAATACACACTTTCTATGCCCACACTATATATACCCATATTACCCACAAATGTTAAGGAGTGCTTCTAAAAGAAAACCCTAACCAAACACCTTGAGAGTTAGAGATTGTTATTCCCACAATTCTCTACACATTTTGCTTGTGGAATTTCCTCAACTCCTACCTCTCCATTTTCATACCATTGAGAGGTTGATAGCTCAAACACTTACCACACCCTTTCAGAGTTTCAAGTGAAGTTTTGGTGCTCCTGGGAAGCATTGGAAGAAGCCAAGGATGGCAGGTGCAACATGGAGCTTGTTACAGGATCCAAAGAGCTAGACAAGACACGGTTCAGAGAAGTCTTATTGGAGTAGGAGCTTGGAGGGCTTAGGTACATCGGGTAGATTAGTCTTAAAGGGTCTCTTGCTAACCCATGTATCCCAACTGATTGTCTAGTGGATCAATTTCTACTTGGAAGGCGCGGAGAGGCTTTTCACCGAGTTCTTCAGTTTCCTCTTCGATAACACATCAGCGTGTTATCTTGTGTTTGCATCTTTCTTCCCTACTCTTTTACATCCTTTTTTTTACTGCTATGTTGCTTTGATTATGGATTAGAGTAGCTTGTTTGTTTATCCGCTCGCTTTTACACCATTCCTCACTTAGTATTAAGTTAATGTAAAATTAATCGAGCCGTAACTTTTAATTGGGGATCTAAACAGCTCTTGCGTTTTCAACACATTTTCAAGCTTTCAGCATTCTAGTCATGTGCAAGGCACATGCATTACTTCATGGGAAGCTTAGTCGCGAGCTACCCATGAAAACAGGTTTAGTCTTCATGCCTTTAGTCTTCACACACTCTCTCTCTCTCTCTCTCTCTCTCTCTCTCTCTCACAACCCTTACAATGAAATCCCACAAATAATACAAGGTATAAAAGATTGAACATAATTACAATCAAATTTGGCACGGAATAAAAGCCAACAAAATACACAGTTGTAAATTACAACTTTACAATACCATAAAATTGTTTATTTCCCTGCCTTTGTATTGATAAGTAACAACTGTTAATAAATGTGTGGCCTTTCAAAAAGCCACACGTTGCGTTATTCCTTTGTTTAAAGTTCCGTTGTAAAGGCTTAATGGAGCTGCAACTTATTACTGAGAAAAGATTGTTTACCCACCAATTCATGAACTTTTCTGGGTTTGACATGTTGGATTATATTCTCAAAATTTTAATTGAGCATCTATTTGGGTGTTGAGGAAAAAACTAGTGCAACAAAAGTAAATGGAAGCACAATCAGCTGTGAAGGGTTTTTTTAGATACATTGGTGAATTGTGAGTTTTGCTTTGTTAATGTTCAGAGTGTTCACTGTTATGAACATAATGTCTTTTTTTATGCAATAAATCTTTGATTACCTATCCCAAAAAAAAGTGAGTTTTGCTTTGTTAATTTGCCAATTGCGGATTGCTTTATAGGTTTTGGTAGATATTTTCTTAGGTAGAGATTTAACAAAGCAATGAGCTATAGTTCTGCTGCTATTATATATTTTTTTTTCTTCTAATAATTGTTTTCTTTATGTTCTTGCTACCAAGATATGTCTATGCCCTATGGTATTCTATTTGATTTTTGTTGCTTATCTTTTTTGCAGATTATTGAATCCAACAGATTTCTGGATAAGCATCTTGCTTTTTTTATTTACTTTTTTTTATAGGATAAGCATCTTGCTTTGATTGGTAATTTGGAGCTTTTTATTTTTATTTTTACTGCATAATTTATATTTTTCACAAATTTGTTATTTCATTGATATTATGAGCTATATTTATTTCTTTTTTATCTGTCTATGGTATTTGGATCCTGTTTCAATGAGTGGACCCATATCAATGGGTGTGTAAGTATAACAACTTGAATTTTAAGGTGAATACTGTGTGCTTTTTTATCAATATGTTTATTTCTTTTTTGTGTTAAAACTTTTTGAGATGGTAGTAGATTCAAATAATTCATGTGTAATTTCTTCATTATCATTTTTTCCTGTAAAGTTATTTTTTTCTCTCATCATCACCATTATTAATTCATCAATATTTTTTCTGAAAGTTGAGTTTTAAATTTTGTGTGTGTGTATATATATACTCTGTTTCTCTTTCCTTTTGGTTCCAACAAACACAATGGGTTTTGGTTTCAAGCTAAATATCAAGTGGGGATTTCCGATTCAGCCTCATTCCCTCACCAATTCACCTCCCGGGCTTCTTCATCTTATGATGAGTTTTTATTGGCTCAAAATATGTAAAGAAAAAAGTTTTTCAATTATGCACGTGTAGTGCTTTAAATTGAAGCTTATATACATGCCACCTCATAATTTTGAAATTCATATAAAGTGACTTAAAGCATTTTTAATGGGGATTGAAATTTAGAGTTTGCTCTGAGAATTGGTTCTAATAGCTTTGATTTTGTAGATACTAGACATTACTCTTGAAGTATGTACTTAGCACTTTATGGAACTATAGTAGGATGATCAATTTGAAGAGCTATGTTATTCAAAATCCAATTTTGTTCGACAAATTCTTCGGATTTCCTGCTTTGTCTCTTTGTAATATTCTCTCTCTCTCTCTCTCTCTCTCTCATGTTTTTATTGGTATAATGGTTGAAAGAATGATATAAGAATTGTTATCCTTTGAGAAAATAGGACAACCCTAAGTGTTTGACAAAATGTCCTAATGAAATTAGAATCAGTGTAGACTAAAGGCTTGGTAAAAAATTTGCCTCTGTTTTGTGAAAGTCCTCTATTTTGGATTGGTAAAAGTTAGAATATGTTTGGATTGGTTGAAAAAGTCTGGAATTTTTTATTGCTCCCTTTATATGTTATTATGCTGTTAAGTTTAGTATTTCAGGTTATTAGTTGCTATAAGTTTATTTTTTTTGGGTTATCTTTGAATTACAACAGGTACTGTTAGTGAGAATTTGTATTGCAACTCCCAACTAGAACTGTGAGTTATAATTTTGTTAATATAGAACCGTAAGCGTTTAGAATTTTGGTTAAGAGTAATGATTTTTACTGATAAGTTCTTTGGAATTTTGGATTTCTTTTTAAATGTTGTGCTTTTATTTAAGCAATCATTTTAAAAGGCTGAAAATGATGCTGCAACCTATGACTTCACTTCATAAAATTATTTTTATTTGAATATATGTTGCATAAATGGCAAAGCTATGTAATAGCACTCTAATGCTATGCTTTGGATATCACCTTATAATGTTAGGTTCTATCTAAAATTTTCTTATTGAATAGATGTATTGAACACATCTTTTATATGTATGTGGGATTGACCTATGTAAGCTCCACATACATATTCATATTGGTATATTCAATTTGTGTTTGCCTATTGGGATTGTGTGTGACCTTGGGTCCTTGCTATTTGATTGTTCTCTTTAAAGGCTAAATACTTTGATATGTTGAGTTATTTGGGTTTCGTTTGAATGGTTTCACTGTTTTTTGCAGGTAATCTGGTGCCAATTAGGGACTGTTGCTTTACTCAAATTTGTATCTGCCGGCCCTTCTAAGAAGCCTTCAAATAGGTCTCTGAAAACCTAATCAGTGCATGATTTGGTCGCACTAATTCCTGCAAGCCTGAGTATGAGTCCTCCATGACCAGCGGTTGCACTTCAAATCTGTAAAGTTGTGATTTACAACTATGTGTTTTGTTGGCTTTTATTCCGTGCCAAATTTGATTGTATTTACTTTCAATTGTTTATACCCTGTTTTTGTTGTGGGAATTGATGTAAGGGGTGTGTGATAGAGAGTGTGTGAAGACTCAAGCAAAGTGGAAGCTGATGGAATCTCGCGGGTATGTCGCGACTAAGCTTCCCGCGAAGTGAGGCATGTGCCCTGCATATGCTGGAATGTCAAGAGTCAGGCCAGGTGGAGACAGCTGTCTCTCGCGAGTATCTCGCGGGTAAGGCCTTCCCGCGAGACACCCGCGAGACATGCTGTTCTGCCAGCCTGTACTGAATGACTCACACTTTCTGCACCTATCCTATATAAACCCCCATTACCCACAAATGTTGAGGAATGCTTTCAGAGAGAAAACCCTAGCCAAACACATTTGCAATTAGAGATTGTCATCCCCACCTTTCTCTATACACTTGCTTGTGGTATCTCCTCAACCCTTCCCTCTCCATTTCCACACCATTGAGAGGTTGATAGCCCAAACACTTACCACACCTTTTGAGAGTGTTGAGTGACGTTTTGGTGCTGCTGGGAAGCATTGGAAGAAGCCAAGGATGACAGATGCAACATGGAGCTTGTTGCGGGATCCGGAGAACTAGACAAGACACGGTTCCGAGAAGCCTTGTTGAAGTAGGAGCTTGGAGGGCTTAGGTGCATTGGGTAGATTAGGCTTGGAGGGTCTTTTGCTTACTCATGTATCCCAACTGATTGTCTAGTGGATCGATTTCCACTTGGAAGGCGGCGGAGAGGTTTTTCGCTGAGTTCTTCGGTTTCCTCTTCAAGAACACGTCTTTGTGTTTTCTGAGTTTGCATCTTTCTTCCCTACTCTTGTGTTATTCCATTATACTGCTGTGTTGTTTAGTTTATGGATTAGAGTAGCTTATTATTTATACGCTTGTGTTTACACGTTTCCGCACTTAGTATTAAGTTTGTGTAAAATCAACCAAGCCGTAATTTTAATTGGGGGGGTCTAAACAGCTCTTGTGTTTTCAACACATTTTCGAGCTTTCAATTGGTATCAGAGCGGGTACACTTGCTTGGTTTAAATACCTTAGTGTGATCCTTGACCCTATTTGAGATGGACCGGTCTCAATCGCTCAATGTTCCACCATTTTTTGATGGGAACAATTATGCATTATGGAAAGTCAGAATGAGAGCATTTCTATGCTCTATAGAAGATACCGTTTGGGATGCGGTAGAGCTCGGCTGGACTAAGCCGGAAGCTCCTAACGCTAATTGGGATAAGGCGGCTCTTGCAGCAGCCAATGCTAATAGTAAAGCTTTAAATGCTATATTTTGTGCTGTGTCTCCTGATGAATTCCACAGGATCTCTCACATGACGGTAGCCAAAGAAGCTTGGGAGATTTTGGAGACCACTTATGAGGGTACAAAGAAAGTTAAGGACACAAAGTTTCAGATGCTTACCACCAAATTTGAAGAGCTCAAGATGGGTGATGATGAACCGTTTGATTCATTCTATGGGAAGCTCAATGAAATTGTAATTGCTAAACTCAATCTTGGGGAGAAGATTGAAGATGCTAAGGTGGTGAGAAAAGTGTTGAGGTCCTTGCCTGAAAGTTTTAGAGCAAAAGTTACAGCCATAGAGGAAAGCAAGGATTTGGATGAGATTAAAATTCAAGAATTAGTTGGGTCTCTCCAAACATATCAGATGGGACTGCCTTCCCATAAGATGAGTAAATCACTTGCTCTTAAAACCATCACCGAAAGGATGGGTGATTCCTCCGAAGAAGATGGGGTGGAGAAGGAAGTAGCATTTCTTGCGAAAAACTTTCGGAAATTTCTGAAGATGAAGAACAGTGGGAAACCATTCAACAAAGGAAAATTTTCATCTTCAAGAGGTGATAGGAAAGAGTTTACAAGAAAAGAAGGGAGGGAGTTTCAACCTTCTTCAGAAATTATATGCTATGAGTGCAATGGCCATGGACATCTAAAGAAGGAGTGTCCAAATTTTCTAAGGGGAAAAGGCAAAGCTTATGCCACAACACTCAGTGATTCAGAATCCTCTGATTCTGACTCGGAAGAGAGCTGTGACAGAGAGGGAAACTACTCCGCATTCATGACCATTGCTCATGTGGAGTCATCGGATGATTTGGGTACTCTTGTGAAGGAGCTTGGTGAGCATTCAGATTCAGAGTCTATTGGGAATGTGGATGAATCAGATGCTGAAGAAGAAGAAGAGAATACAGCTAATCTTCAAGAAAATTATTCTTTACTTCTTGAGAAGTCTGGAGAGTATACCAGAATAGCCAAGGCAGCTGTGAGGAAAATGAAGAAGGCTGAGGAAGATTACAGAAGTCTCATGGTCAGATATAAAGAGGCTAAGTGCGAAATTGAGACATTAAATGGCGAGTTGTCTGAAGCCTATACGAAGGTGAGGTTTCTTGAGCAAGAGGTAGTGCAAGCTCATGCCAAGATAGAGAGAGTCTCCTCCCAGAAGTTAGATGATGTTATCTCATCTCAAAAACCTTCTTCAGACAAGTCCGGGTTGGGATACACCGGAGGAAGCAGCTCATCAGCCAAAGCTACCAAAGAAGTGAAGTTTGTGAAGGCCGCAGTGCCTATTGTAGAAGAAACCATCCCTGAGAATGTTAAGGCTGAGAAGAAGAATGTGAGTGAGCAACGGATGGTGAATAAGCCCCGAAATCACTCCATGGGTAGACATGAAACCAGAGGAAGATCTCTCCCAAGATCACAACGAAGTCCTAGAACGGACTATGTGTGTCATTACTGCGGAATGCAAGGGCATACCAGACCCAACTGTCAAAAGCTGAGATCAGACAACAATTCAAGCGCACCTCGGTCACGAGGAAGGAGAAATGACATGAGGTCTTGGGGTGGTGAACAACCGAGAAGTCAGAATCGTGATCCTGGCATGATGGACGTGATGAAAATGATTGGTGCCTTCACCACCTGCTTGGAGAGTTTCACCAGAAGGTTTGATAGTCCAAATTCTCGTACCCAATCCATTAAGGATATCACCCCAAACGCACGTGACGTGTGGGTGAAAAGGGGTACTCATGCATAGGCATTATAACATGTCCACGCATAAATTCTTTCAATGTTTAGGGACATTTGCTGTTGCATCTTTTTCATGCATTGCTCTATTTTTAATATTGTTATGTTGTTTTGTAGCGGTTGGTTTTTGTTATATTTTTTTTGTTCTGTTTTGGGTGTGTTCAAAAATTCAAAATCACATAAAAAAATAGAAAATCCAAAAAGTTTGATCACTTTGTTGAGTTTTTGTTTCAAAGCATGTTTTGCCCTGTACCTTTGTACCTATGGCTTTGTGCATTTAACGAGCTTAGCTTGTCTCTCATGCACTCATATCATTGTGGAAGAAATTCTGAAATCTATGTGACTGTTGTAAATAGATCTTCAACCTTGTCATGAATGATTAGTGAATGGTTTTGTTGATCTTGAGACATGCATAGACTCATGCCTATATATCTTCCCACTTTTATTTTTTTTGCTTAAAAGAGCTCTCTAATTGTAAATCTCCAAATGAAAAGAGATATAGAGTTGCAAAAGCCTGTCGCACAAACTAGTATTCGACTAGGAAAAAGGGAAAGCGACCAAAATAAAATGTATGATGCCCAACAAGCCAAAGGCTAACTCATCAATTGAAATATCAAAAATTTCAGGCATCTTTCTCTAAATGAGATTCTCTTTGCTCAAAAGTTGCAAATGATATGCTAAAAATGGAGCCAAATGAAAAGCTTCAATGAATTATTGTCAAGTACATGTGGGAGGTCATATATGCATGTTTCTATAATTGAGATAGATCACATAATCTAGTGCTAGTTGTGTATGCCTTGATTGAATTGATCATTGAAGCTTCACATTGGACTAAGGACTATCTCATTGTTGATATCCACACACAACACACAAGTCTATGTTCAATGAATGCCTTATTCATTTGTGTGATTGTACTTGATTAAATGTGTTTTCACATGCTCAATCTTTGTTGATCAAACCCAAACAAATTTTTGAAGTGTTTTATTTGTTTTTGAAAGTGATTTTATACTTTCTTGTCTTTGGTTTTTGATTTAAATGCATGTTTTTGTGTTTCTTCAAAAACTGGTTCAGGGGAAGTTTCGCGAGAAGCTCGCGACTTAGAGCTTCCCGCGAAAAGGAGTTGAGGGATTTTTTTTCTTTTAACATGTCACACAGAAACTTTCGCGACTGTTTCGCGACTGTCTCGCGACCAAAAGCTACTCGCGAAATACTGTTTGGCTAAAATTGGATTTTTCCAATTTCAGACAGAAGTTACCGCGACTGTCTCGTGACTGTTTCGTGACCTAATGCTTCTCGCGAAATTTTTTATACTTCAGTGGCTCTTCTCGCGACTGTGTCGCCACTCTCTAACCCGCGAAAAACGCGTGTTTTCAGTTTTTATATAGCTGATGTGACAGTTTTTCAAAACCATCAAACTTCCCTCGCTCAACCTCTCTCAAAGTTTTTCAACCCAAAATCACTATTCCATTCATTTCCCTTCAATCCAAGCATTTTTTCTGCATTTTCTTCTTCAAGGTATGTTTCTCAACTAATTCTTTTCAAGTTTTTACTTAGATTATGCAGAATTTTTGTTAGGGTTTTGATAATTGGGGATTTTCGAAACTTTGGGTTGGTTTTCAAAATTGGGTGAATCTTTTTCATTTTTTTTGATTGGGCTGTGTTCCTTTAGTTGTTTCTGCACTTGTGTTGGCCCCTTGTGGCATTCTATCATGTATTGAGGGGAGATTTTCACCTGTTCATGTAGTTTTTGTTTTTGTGCACACTAAGTGTTTGTCAAAATGTCCGAGTGACATTTTTGTGCTATTTTGAAATCAAGTGATTTCAATCAATGGACACTCACTTGTATGACCTTATTTTACTTGGTTTGGTCATTGTTTTTGTGTTTCAATCACTTTGTTCATGTTGCACATTTTTGACACACAACTAAGCACACTTAGGCACCCTCATGCATCTCATGCCGCACACACTCATCAGCACATGCACACAGACACAGACACTTGCACTATGTCTTATTTTGTTGCATTGTAGTTATGCCTTATAAGTTGTAGTCTTTTAGCATGATGTGAAGTGTTTATCATGCTCTCTTTTTTTTTTCTTTTTTTCTTTTTTTTTGTTAGTCTATGTACGATTTGGCGCTAACCTGAATCTAATGAAGTTTTTCTTCTGGTTGTGTTTGTGCATTGTTGTTTCCTTCTTTGCTTTGTGCAATTGTGCAGATGTCTCCCACCAAGCATGCAGCTAGGAAGAAATCAACTTCAAAGAGAGCCCGAACTGATTCAGAACATTTCCGGTCTATAGATGCTGATATGAAGTACAATGACTGCTACAAGGACAAGACGATCATCATGGAACGGGTAGTCCAGTTAGAGACTCTTGAGGGCACTTTCATCCCTGAAGTGTTCAAAGATAGAACTTGGACCAAGCTGCTGAACCCAACTGGAGTGGTCTATTCAGAGATCATCAAAGAGTTCTTCTCTAATGCCATTGTCAACGGAGATCGCATTGAGGGCTGGGTGAGACACAAGGAGTTTCAGATTACTAGAGAGAGCATCCAAGACTTTTTGGAGACTCGTCCTCCATCTCAGCAAATCACAGTTGCTTATGAGGACAGATTGGGTAAGATTGATGAAATGATCAAAGTCCTTGGTGGTGTATCGAAGAAATCATCCATGGATACTCTCAAGTTCTCTCCAGAAATGAGGACATTAAGCTATGTGATGATTCACAATCTATATCCAGTCACCAATCTCACCACTCTATCTGCTCCGAGAACAAGATTTCTGTATGATCTCTTCACACATAAGGAGATTGACATTTGTGGCCACATCATGCATGTCTTGAAGAAGAGCATCACAAAGCAGAATTCCCGGACTGTGATGCCGTTCCCCTCTTTGATCATGGGTTTGATTGCCAAGACAAAGCTCAAGCTACCCAGTGGTCTCACAGCTGTTCCGAGGGATTATCCCATTGGTGGTCATACTTTGACTAGGAGCACTGCACACATTAGAGGCTCCAAGACTGGTGTACATACCATACCACCACCACGACAAGTTCAGCAGGAGGAAGCTGAAGATACAGAGGAAGAGATTGATAGGTTCACCTCGGCTCCAGAGCCCTCTGCACAGCCATCATCTTCTGCTCCACCACCAGACTTAAGCAAACTTGATCAGTTGCTTGCTAAGATGGACCAGATGTCGACAGTGCTTGACTCCCATGTGCAGCACACAGCAGATCAGTTCGCATATCTTCAGGGACAGATCACCGCATTAGCATCGCAAGTTCAGGAGTTGTCCTCCACTCATGGCTCTGATTTGGAGTCCGAGCCGTTCTAGTCCTTTAGCCATTCCGGTCAAAAAGGGGGAGAAATTTCTGAGGGGGAGCTGGAGAAGAGCTTGCACAGTGTTAGGGGGAGCATAGCCTAGATACACAGTAGCATTGGTTATTGGTTTTAAAAACGGTTTTTATTCAGTATTTTTAGTGTTTATAACTGTTTTACTGCTTTTGGTTTAAAGCCTTGCTACTACGCTTTATTTAAGTATTATTTCAGATGTTGTCTTTTGTGTTATTCTCTATGCTTTGTAGCATACTTTGCATGTACCCATGTTGCTTTTGTAAGCTTTAAGGGTTGTTTTGTTTTATTGCATGTTTTATAGGCTTTTATGGTTTGTGCCATGTATTTGTAATACTTTGCTTATGCAGCCTTTATGCTTGTGCTATTGAAGTTTAATGTCATACATTTACTTCACTACATCACTCTTGTGCCCTAGTAGGATTGTTCCTAGATGCATATACGTTCTATGCATTGGTTGAGTGATGAACACTCTTGTGCCCTAGTAGGATTGTTCCTAGATGCATATACGCTCTATGCATTGGTTGAGTGATGAACACTCTTGTGCCCTAGTAGGATTGTTCCTAGATGCATATACGTTCTATGCATTGGTTGAGTGATGAACACTCTTGTGCCCATGTAGGATTGTTCCTAGATGCAAATACTTCAAGTATTTTGCATTGGTTGAGTGTTGGATTTGCAAATGGTACTCTTCATATGAGCTTATCATCTTGCATATCCGGATGTTCATTCCTTGTGTGAATGAGCATAGTAATTGCTTGTGTATAGTGATCACTTGTTTGATCTTGCCATGATCTAGTGTTCTCTATTTCATCTTGCTTGATCATGCTCTTAATACTCCATATGCTTTTCAAGTTTTCTACATACAATGATAATATTTTGTTGTTGTGTTTCAGGAGTTACTTGTTCATATGTTTCAAGAGCTTATCAGAATCTAGAATTAAGTGTGAGTGAGTTTTGCCTGTGTTCCCAAACTCACGGTTAAGTCTAGAGTCTGTTTTAGTGTTTTGTCACGGAATAGCCAAAGGGGGAGATTGTAAAGTTGTGATTTACAACTATGTGTTTTGTTGGCTTTTATTCCGTGCCAAATTTGATTGTATTTACTTTCAATTGTTTATACCCTGTATTTGTTGTGGGAATTGATGTAAGGGGTGTGTGATAGAGAGTGTGTGAAGACTCAAGCAAAGTGGAAGCTGATGGAATCTCGCGGGTATGTCGCAACTAAGCTTCCCGCGAAGTGAGGCATGTGCCCTGCACATGCTGGAATGCGAAGAGTCAGGCCAGGTGGAGACAGCTGTCTCTCGCGAGTATCTCGCGGGTAAGGCCTTCCCGCGAGACACCCGCGAGACATGTTGTTCTGCCAGCCTGTACTGAATGACTCACACTTTCTGCACCTATCCTATATAAACCCCCATTACCCACAAATGTTGAGGAATGCTTCAGAGAGAAAACCCTAGCCAAACACATTTGCAATTAGAGATTGTCATCCCCACCTTTCTCTATACACTTGCTTGGGGTATCTCCTCAACCTTTCCCTCTCCATTTCCACACCATTGAGAGGTTGATAGCCCAAACACTTACCACACCTTTTGAGAGTGTTGAGTGACGTTTTGGTGCTGCTGGGAAGTATTGGAAGAAGCCAAGGATGGCAGATGCAACATGGAGCTTGTTGCGGGATCCGGAGAACTAGACAAGACACGGTTCCGAGAAGCCTTGTTGGAGTAGGAGCTTGGAGGGCTTAGGTGCATCGGGTAGATTAGGCTTGGAGGGTCTTTTGCTTACTCATGTATCCCAACTGATTGTCTAGTGGATCGATTTCCGCTTGGAGGGCGGCGGAGAGGTTTTTCGCCGAGTTCTTCGGTTTCCTCTTCGAGAACACGTCTTAGTGTTTTCTAAGTTTGCATCTTTCTTCCCTACTCTTGTGTTATTCCATTATACTGCTGTGTTGTTTAGTTTATGGATTAGAGTAGCTTATTGTTTATACGCTTGTGTTTACACGTTTCCGCACTTAGTATTAAGTTTGTGTAAAATCAACCAAGCCGTAATTTTAATTGGGGGGTCTAAACAGCTCTTGTGTTTTCAACACATTTTCGAGCTTTCAAAATCCAAGGTTTTCTTTCTTCAATTATATTGAATTGAAAAATTCTAGCTCTGTATTATAGATTTATGTTGCTATTGTTTAATTGTTTGATTAAATTTGTTTTCTCATGATCTATTCAACTGATATAGTCCATGAACTTGGTTTAGTTGCTACAGATGTCAATTTGTATGAAAGTGTGACTATTGTTGTCAAATAGCATTTGTTGGGCCGACTAATGAGCAAAAAAAAGAAAAAAAAAAAAAAGAGAACAAAATGAGTTAAATGGGAATTGAAACATGTTCTAACACACCTCTAGTACACCTAACAATATCATAAATAAAATGTGTTAAATGGGAATGAAAATCCTGTTTTTATTCCCATTTAGAACTTGTACACCACGACGTGTTAGGTGTACTACAAAGAATCTTTTCATTCACATTTAGAACATGTACACCTCCTGTTTTGAAAAAAATCTCACTCCCTCTTACTTATTTATTTAGAATTTGATACTTATACTTTCACATTATTTTAAGTCAACTTCATGGTTTGTGTCTCTTGGTTTTAGTTGTCATAGGAATTGCTAATACACTGAAACACCACCCGTGCTCTCATCCTACATGGGGGAAAAAAAATGCTATTGATTGTTAACTAACCAAGCATGGTTGGTGTCCAAGAAAATAATATAGCAACATTATCCCATTGCTTTCAATTTATTTCTCCTTCCCCCAATTCCACACAGATACTTTGACATATTTTATCAAACAAGTCCATGCATTACACCACAATGACTCACTAAATGCGTTGTATGTAATTGTGGTAGATTTGGTTTTGAATTAGAATTGGTTTTATAGTGGTTGAAACTCTAATTTTGGTCCATTTCTATATATAACCCTCTATATACATCCATTGGTAAGGTTTTTGTTTTCCCTTTTGAAAATTTGGATTTTAAATATGAATTAGGTTTTGATGTTGTGGTGGATTGGTTTTGATTTAGGAAATTGGGTTAGTCTATGGTCAACATAAAAGGGGTTGCCTAAGAGATCATTTGGGAAAAATATGCACTTGGCATTATGTACAGCGTATTTTGTTGTTGTTGTGTTTTTTTTTTTTTTTTTTTTTTTTTGGTGGAAAATTATCAGTGAGTATTAACCTCTTATATGGTATATGTATACATGTTATTTTCAGATCTATAATTGATGTTTTGCTCAATTTCACCATTGCCTTTGGTGATTATTATGTACTAGTGTTTAACCCGCGCAATGCGCGGGATAATTTTTAATTTTTTATGCCATGCTAAACTCATATTCACCACCAACACCACTACATCACTGTATTGTAATAAATCTGACAAAAGAGATGCTCTAAACTCTATATACACATGCCACAAAGTTAATATGCTCTACTATGTATTCTACAAAGTTATCATTACTTTCCTATGGCCAAACCATAGAGCTACATGGTTTCATGTTGGATTTTTCAGAAAAATTCTAATGATCCCTAAAAGCGACCAAAAAAAGTAAATATTAGTCAGTGAGGTCATATTGGATATGACCAACAGGTAGTGTTACTGTCACATATACTTCGTTTCCAATTTCTTTTCTTACAGCTCCCACCAAACCCTCTTAAACCAGAAAATTGTGTCTACTGAAAATTTCAGCACTGTTTAAACCATACAGTTTTGTAGTCTAAGCCTTGATTCTCCTCCAGAGAGTAATCATCAAAACTTATATCAAAAAACTTAAGTACTTAACCGTACCATAGTGCTTGTTCCTCACCCTGAGCATGTAAACTTGACATAGTGACATTAAAATGAACTTAAACACATCATATATTTAAAATCACAAACTTGAAAAATAACAAATTTACATACAAATGAACCAATATGTTACGTATACGCTGAAAAGAAATGCATCATTTCAAAATTAATGCTTATTAAAGGAAAAGTGTTTGCTTACTGGCTAAGATCAGATTGTGTAGTAGCTTTTGTTAAGGAGTGTTGTTTTCTACAGTGGTACATATCATGGGACTTCATTTATTAAGGAGGAATTTAGATCTAAACTTAAAAAAAAAAAGTGTTAACATAATAATTATATGATCAACTTCTTCATTTTATAATAGCTTGAACTTTTAGAATACGCATAGTTTAACTTCTTCATTTTCTAATAATAATTCAATTTCTTACCTTGAAAATTCTGCTCCTTTAATTTTTTTTTAAACAGATTCTGTTTCAATACTGAATGAAAAAATCCACCACTGTCAGTAAAGCATGCCAACCAAAAAGTGTAAAGTTTTATCATCTAGATGAAACTGGTGATATTATGAAACTAATCTTGGTATTAGTGGACACTTCAAATCCCACAACCTGTAATGAAGTGAACTCAAATAAACGATAAATCGGGCAAAACTGTTATGGAACTTTGACACTCCATGCTGATGTTGCCTTTTGAAAATAATCTATAATGTTGCTAGCTTGCCTCTTGGCCTTCAGTTGAGGCTCCCTTAAAATAGTAGAAGCCAAAAATTATGCAGTACACTAACCATAATACTGTGAAACATTACAGTTGACAACAATATTAAAAATTTCAAGTACTTAACACAATTTGAAAGAGAGGATTCTTGTTTGGAATTCACATCCTTTCTCATAGTGTGGAAATTCATAAAAATTACCAAAAATTTAATAGTTAAACCAAATCTTATTTTTGGTACTCTTAACATCAAAGCATCGAATATTCTTTTACAGGCCAAAAATACAAACCAATAAATCACATCCTAACTTTTTTAGCTTATTAGGATGATTAAGTTACTCAAGTATGACTAATTAAAAAAACAAAATACTCAGGTATGAATTTTATATAATAATAACGCTAACAAAGATACTCTTGACAAATAAATCATATTCACTCATTTGTTACACTCTGCTTCAATAGATTGTAACATTGACTGCCTTAATTTCTTAAGCAAAGTAAACTAACAAACAAAATTGAAATTTGAAACAAACAAAAAAATAAAACTTTAGAACTGGCTACAATTACTTTTACTATTATACCTTAAGATTTCACAATCTAAACCCATTAAAACCCAACATCAAAAACAACAAAATCAAGTCTTAAAAGTCTTTTTAAAAATGTCAACTAAAATCTACTAAGTAATAAACTTAGTATAAAAAAAAGTTATACTATCAGATTTCAAAATCCCACAATTTCACACACACACTTAAAAAAAAATAGAACAGGTAAGAGGCCATTAAGGGAAAAGGAATATGAATTCAAATTCCTAAATTGACAGCAAACCATAATCGAAGAGAATATTAGGAAAAGAAATTAGTACCTTTGCTTTGATTAAATTAGAGACTCTAGATTGTAGAGAGATTCCACTTCATTTCTATAGAGAAAGAAATTGAATGTTTAAATCCAAAAGAGAAGAATTCAAACAAACCCATTATCAAAAATATTTAATAAAAAATAGTCACATATCATAATTTCAATTTCCTTAACCCTAATTTCGGGAACCAAAATCTAACTGCGATTATATAAGTGGAAAACATATAGCAAAAGCAATTAAACTTTAAATTTGGTAGGAAAAAAAAATCAAAGAAAGAATAGAGACCCGTTGGAGGCATTGTTAATCAAAAAGTCAGAGGGAACTCTTTTTACTCGACTTCATCTTCCTTCTTCTTCTGCTTCTTTTTCTGAAAAAATCAAAAAGTAAAAAGGTCGTTTTAGCATAACTAGAAAGAAAGAGTTTTTGAAAGGAACTGAGAAAGGGTTCTCTTTTTTCTTGATCGGTTACTATGGGTATATGCAGTTTTTGTTTGATTTCTCAGATTTTTCTCTCTCCCAACTCTCTGCCCCTAATCGACTCATTCTCTCTCTCTGTTTATCAGACTTTCGGTCTCTTTCAATCTCACGGTTTAAAGGGTTATAAATCCAAATCCCTAAATTGATGGTAAAAAAAACAAAACAAAACAAAACAAAACAAAAGCAAATATCTACAAACATTTTGATAGAAAACCCTAAAACCCAAAACAAAAACGAATCAAATCTAGACCTACCTAATAAACAAAAATGAAAAAAATGATAAACCCTAGATCCGACAAAAATGAAAAAAATCAAAGTAGATCTAAGCGATCCAGGATCTAATCTATTCAAAATTGGTACCTGGTTGAACTTGAGGGCGTGCAGATGAGAATGTCAAACTGAAAAGCAAAGAGAAAAACTTAATTAAAATACCAAAATCAAAAATAATTCAAACAAAATATCAAAACCTAATCATAATTAACAAAAAACTTAAATCGAAGATAAAAACTCACTGGTGAAAGAAATTAACGGACAGTTAGATGAAGAAATCTAAGAGGAAAGTGAGAGACATCTTTTCATTCTTGATTGCAAACTGTGGAAATATTTCAATGGGCTTCGATTTTTTCTTTTTCATCGACAGGGAAAATCTTTTCTTTTGGCCGTTTGTGTTAACAAATGGAAAGAATGGATGATTGTGTGTTTTGGGTTTCAGTTTTTAGAGCGTGCAGTTTTTTATCTCTTGATCTCTCTCTCCTTCTCCGTTCTCTGCCTCTCTATTTCTTTGTCTCTCTTTTCTCTCGATCTTTCTCATTTTTTTCCTCGTGTAGCAATCTTTCTTTTTTCTGTCTTAAGCAGTTAATTTCCTTTTATACGAAGAGGCTCTAAATGGTGTTTTAATGTTGTGAAAAATTATAATTTATCGTTTCTAAATGGTGTTGTAGCGTTAGCAAACAATGTAATGTATCGCTTTTTAATCCTATTTGTCAACACCTCCTTAATTGTAGGAGTCAACTTTCTCTCTAAATGGTGTTTTAACATTGTGAAAAATTATAATTTATCGTTTCTAAATGTTGTTGTAGCGTTACCAAACAATGTAATGTATCGCTTTTTAATCCTATTTGTCAACACCTCCTTAATTGTAGGAATCAACTTTCTTTCAGCTTCTGCTATTATATATAGTATATGATATAATATACGATAAGCTACACACGTCATCAGTTGAAAGAGTGGTGTTCCTTTGCAAAGCAGCCAATAAATATACAGCTATTAACTTCATTTTCTTTTGTTCTTCCATAAAGATGAGGGGGATGCATGTTCACAAAGCTTGATGTGCAGGTTTAAAGAAAAGAGATGAGATTCTAGAAGGAGAATGTTTGGATCTAGATTGTCATAGCATTGAGCAACCATGATAGCTATTGCAGTTGCTATTGGCTTCTATGTAAATTAAATGCCTACAACAAATATAGATGTGGCAATAGTGTTTATTGGTATTCTTTTGACAGTATTTGATCTACAAAATACTTTAGAGCAAAAAGTGAATTTATGTAGTGAGACTAATTTACAATTAATATGAAGCATGTTTTCATAGTTTCAAAATTGAATTTGGATTTTGACTTTGAGCAGTTGAGCCAAGTTAACATACTAAGGTTGCAATCCTTTGCAAATAGATTTCCCGTGGTCTTAATGTTGCTTTATTTTTCAACATTATTTTCTATATAAAAAAAAAAAGTCTTTTTTTTTTCTTTTTTTTGCCTTTTTAGCTTTTTCTTGGTGGGCAAATCAGCCTTTCCTTAATTCTTTTAGCTTTTTCTTTTAATGTGAGATTGATTAACTAAATATTTATTTAACTAACTTTTTCTTTTGATGTGAGGTTGATTAATTAAATATATATTTAACTATCCCGTGCATCACACAAGTTAGTAACTAATATTAACTACTATCATGAAATAGGGTGCTCGTAACTAAAAGAACCCAAGTGTTGATTTTTCTGTAATAAATGAGGATCAAGTTATTCCTTACCTCCCTCTCATGGTCCTAATAACATTATTAAGCTAGTTCCTCCTATTTCCTTTTATCCCTATTTCTTTAACAAACCCAAACAACTAATTGGACTCCAAAATTCACCACTAATAAGTCTTGATTTCACAATCCCATCTTAAGACTTCTCAAAACCAAGCCATCTACATTAAAAATCAACCAATTTGACTACAAGAGAAATCACATAACCAGCCCAAGGCTGGCTGGTCAGCACATAAACAGCCCATCTAGTCTCACCCTTGAAATCTTATACTACCTTGCACTTAATGTACTTGATAAAGTAGGATCTTAAACCTAAGATATTTGCGTGTAGAGAACCTTCTACGGATATATATTCAGTTGCCAAGTCCAACTGTATAACAAGATAATGTACCTAAGTTGTTTTGTTCAATGATAATTTCGAACCACACCTTCTCCTCAGTTAGTGTGTGGGTATTTCCCTACCTGAGTGTTACCCAATAGCATCCAACCCACTAGGTATGGGCCTACAAGAAAAGGAACCAAGGAACCGATGAGCCATAGCTGTTATCCCAGCCTCACAAGGGCACTGGTGGGCACTGAGCCGGGGCGTGGGGCTTTTCTCAAGTGCTTACCATTGCAGAATTCGAATTTGGGAACCACCCCCCCCCCCCCCCCCCCCCCCCCCCACAAACATCTTGGAAGTAAGCCCAATTAATAATCACTAGACCACCAACCTTGGTGGTGTATACGATGGATATATATATATATATATACACACACACCTTCTAAGAGGTACTGTATAGAATTCAGCCCTTATCCTGTGCAACCCACAGTAGATAATTGAAATTCCTGGAGCAATTGCAAATCTGAATTTAAAATCAGCCCCACATGTTTAATATGCTGAAAGCCTCAAATACATAATTCCCATGTCTTATATTTAAGTGCTAAGGAAAGTGGATTTTTTCTCATCTCCATAGCCGGTAGCCCTACCCATAAATCTATGAACATCACCCAACTGAAAACTATTATAAATCAAAGATGCCCAACAGACTAACATTCGATTCCTTTGACTTACCCCAACGGAACTAACATTAAATGATTTCTAACTTGTCCAATGGTACTAATGTGAATGCGAAAATAAAATAGCGAGGCTTCGATTGACTCACCTCAATGGCGTCGACCTCTTTTGTTTCTCCAAGATTCAACTATGCCTTAGGCTGGGTCACAGGTCGCATGTACAAATTCTTAAGTGAGGGAGATTGAATATAGAGTGAAGGAGAACAAATATGGTGCCAACTGCGTCCAAGTGTGGGGGAAGTTATGCAGTGGCAGCGCCACGTTGAACTCAGGGTGTTCCCAAGAACACCCTGAACTGGAAAAAAAAAATTATATATAATAATTAAATTTTTTTTTATTTGTTTACCCTTTAAAAAAAATATTAAGAACACCCTTAATCAAAATTAGGAACACTCTTATTAACCCTTTTATCAAAAAAAAATTAGGAACACTCAAATAAAAAAAAATATATATATTATTTGTTCTACTTTCAAGCAAAAAAAAAAAAAAAAAAAAACAGCCCATTCTTTGGCCCATAAACAATTTTGGAAAACAAAACCTCAAATCCCTTGTAAATTAGGACTCCAAAATCCGAATAAATACACAAAAACACAACCCAAACTTCCTAACCTCAAAGATCCACACTTCAGGAGGTTCACTGCCATTTGTATAAAATAAAAAATAAAAAAATTGCTTTTACGCTGCCAGTTGCAACCGAGCAAGTGGCCATGACAGCCACCAACAAATTAGCCCCACTCGACATTTACGCCACCTCCACAGCTCTGCCTCCGTTGCAATCTTTGGTCTGGTATGAGTTTCTCACTCTCTCTATCTATGTTCTGTTGTCTGCATCTCTAAAGTAAAGTAGTTTTTTTCACTTTTTTGGACTTAACACACTACAAGTCTACAATTCAATAAATATTTGTACTTTAAGTTTGAAAAGGCAAGACACCACCACCGATGACACTTCATTGCACAACACAACAACACTTAATGGTTTCCAGCTAAGCAACAATCTAATTCAAACCAAAAATTAAATAATAAAAAACCTAAAGCAACTACAGATTGTTTCGTACGGCAGCCTAGTTAACACTTAAATTAAATTTATTATTTAATTTGATAAAAGTAAAATTTTAAATTATTTGTTTAATTAATAGTAGTGGCTTGGATAATTAAATTAAATTATTGTTTTTAGACTTGTAAGCTTCATAACAAGACGGACAATGAGTTTTTGAGTAAGTGATTTCTATAGAATTTAGTTCAAAATCAATTATAAATGATTTTAATGCCATGAAAGATGACACATCTTTATTAAGTTATAGTTAATTTGTCAAATAAAGAATGTTTTCAATCATTATTTTTGTTAATACTTAAGAATTTTATTGTGTTTACCTTACCCCTCCTGGAATAAATTCCTGGCTCCGCCACTGTCTAGTCTTGTGATTGGGGCCATGGGGCATTGGGGCTTGTCTGTTGAATTAGGGGGTGGATGGGGCATGGGGCCGGGGTAGTGCAAATGTGCTGTGTGATAGTGCTTGTGCAAGTGTGCAACTAATAATTAATAAATATGGTTGTGTGCTATGTGTTAGTTGATTAGTTCAACTAATGATCATAAAATATGTAATAAATCACTCTTTTTTAGACTTGGACTTAAGCTATACTGCCTATATATTTTTGTGTTGTACAATTTATTGGCTTTTCTTTTTTTTGTTAAGTAATAGTGTGATATTCCAAGTATCAAACAACCATAGTAATTAGTTGAACTAATTAATTTTGTTTGTTTGGAATGTTAATTAACCAATAATTAATTGGGAAAGCAACTAATAAACAATTGTAGGGACCGGTTTCGAGCGCTCTCCACAGATTGAGAGAGTGGACCCAAGCCCAGTTAACCCTGCAATGAATTTATAGAGTATGGATTCAAGAGCTAGGCCCTAGTGAGGAATGCAACGGCCATGCATGGTTGCTCGTGGATTGTGCTAATTTAAACGTGGGTTAGGAGGCACAACAAGGCTCCTCGGACGAGTTTACAGAGGTGGAAGTTGTTCTTATTTCTCTCAAGAAAGGTTACAATGGTTGGGAGAAAATACACTGCTACCTTATCTCTTTCCTCTGGTTTTTCGTCCGTCCCCTTTTCAAGAGGGACTTCTTACATTATATATCTCATTCCCTGCTAATCTTAGCCCTACATTTGTTGATCAATCCGGTTTCCACTTGAGTGCTTGTCCCATCAGCCGCATTCCCATCCCTCCTGTGGGTTGCAGCGCCCAAGACGGCACTGTTCAGAGGTCCTATCCTCATTAATACGGCTAGGGCGTTAGTTGAGGGCATTTAATGTGGAGGTGACAGTTCATCTGGGACTTGCTCCTCCACCATGCTTCCATGTCCGGTGCTTGGTACATGCTATTTGCTCCTTGGATGCTCTGGGGGATTCTCCTTGAGGGTGTGCTGCTTGCTCACCTCTGATCTCGGGAGTCCGAGGAAGCAATCATCCTCGGCGATGCTTCTTGGGCCACTGGGCTCCACACTCGTCCTCGGACCTTAGATGCGTCCTCGGCGTGGGCCTTTGGGCCTGGTTCAAAGTGGGCCGAGGTTGCTCGACCCTTTCTGGCCCCACAATAGCCCCTCAAAATCTTGCTGTCCGCATCCTCGGACGGAGAGGAGGATTTTGACACCCTCGGACCTGTTCCGCGTCCAATCAAGTCTTGTCCTTCGTCAGCGTTGGAGCCTTTTCATCTGCCCGAGGTGCGTTACTGGCGCTTCGATGCGCGTAACGTGCCCTGCATTAAATTCGGGCGGCTTTATGCTCCCCACGTTCAACGGGCAGATGACAATCTAACGGCGGGGATGCATCTGGCATTTATGGGCGGGAAAGCTCGCGCGGCTCTTCCATCTAGGGTATAAATACCCATTCGAACCGCTTTCTCCTTTTTCATTCACAATCAAGAGTTCTTGCGCCTCCACTCTGAGTCCAGCCAAATCTCCACCTACACCTCCAGCATAAAAAGCCAGTCCGAGGAGCTCTTCCTCATTTTTGTAAGTCGCTCTATCCCTCTCTGAGCTTTTTTCCTTTCTACTTCTCCCCTTTTATTTGCTCTCCCTTTAGCTCTCTAAGGTGTCATTTGGGATGGGTAGACTTAAGAAGTACGTCTTCACTGAGGAGGCGATGGAGAAATTCATCGCCGATTATAGAATACCGGCCAACGTGGGCTTAAGGTATTGTGAGGAGGGGGAGTGGTACCTCCAGAGGCAGGAGGGCGAGGTGGTGATTCCCATCATCGCCTTCCTTGAAGGGGGGATGAGGATCCCCATGGGGCCGGTGACGAGGGGTTACCTTACATACTTCCGGTTAACCCCCACTCAATGCGCCTCCAACATATTCAGAATTCTGGGCAGTGTGGATGCCCTTAACGAGAAGATGGGTCTAAGGCTGACCCATCATGATGTGAACTACTGTTACAATCTTCAACATTTGAAGAACAAGTCCTACTACATGAGGACGAGGGACGACAGGGTCCGGCTTATCCAGTGCCTTCCCGAGTCCAACAAGGGGATGAACGAGGATTTCCTCATCGTGTTTGGAGAGTGGCACGATGGCCTTCATTGCCCGACGACAGAGGGGACACCAGGTGGGGCAGTGGGAATAGGAGGGGATTCAAAGATTCTAACTTGTTTCCTGCGTCATTTCCTTTTGTACCGTTTGGTTACTAAGGTGGATGTGTTTTCTTTTTGCAGATCCACACTCCCTCGCGCGCAACATCAGCTTGATCAACAGGGAAGACTTGCAGAAGGCACTCAGGTCCGCGGCTTTTGAAAACGAGGCAGACCACCAGGTCAGAGCTGCTCACAAGACCTTGGGGTACACTCCGCTCCAAAAATCATTCGCGGCCCCCAAGTACGTGATTAAAGCAAAGGATCCTCGGCTGCAGAAAATAGAAGTGACCGAGGACGGGTTCGAGTTTCCCGAGGGTCCCTCCACTTCAGAAGGCGTCACAGTAGCAGTCCCCTCTTCTTCCCACACGTTCTCAGAGGCCGCAGAAGAGAATTTAGAGAGGGAAGGGGAAGCTGCAGACTCTGGCCTTGCCGAGGACGATTTTGACGTTTTCGAGCAAATCCATCAGTCTGAGGATCCCTCTGGAGACTTGGGCGATCCTTGTCTAACCGAAGCAGATCTCCTAGAGTCAGAGACATCTTCTCGGCCGAAGATGGGTTACAAAAAGAAATTCCAACCCAGTCTGTCCGAATTGATTGAAGGACAGCCAGGGAAATCCAAGCCAAAGCTTCCTCCTCCCTCTCCTAAGACTCGTCATGCCCAGACCAGGTCGGGCTCATCTCAATCCCGGCTGCCCCATCCTCCGCCTCAGATGACCCCGCTGACCAGGCACGAACCCGCCGATCCTAAGCAGAAAAAGGATAAAGGCAAGAGGCCTATTGAGGACAAGTCTGGGCCCACGCGGGAAGGGGATGACGCTCAGCGGCCATCAAAGCAATTGAAGATAGGCCACAAAGACCAGGATAGGCAGGTCGAGGTCCAGCCCGAGGTTCAGGCATGGCTTCCCGCTCCAATGCTTCGTGGGGGTCCCTTGAGGGATGACGCCTCCCTCAGGGATTTCAGAGAAGGCGAAGGCGCGTACGTGGCCGACGCGGTGGAGAGATGCCTGTTACTTCCTGCGGACATGGCGCAGCTGGGGACCATGAGGAGTAAGGAGGTCTTCTTCAGCCTCAAGCGATACCTGGGGATGGTAAGATCCTAAACATTTGTGTTTTTTCTGGCTTCAGTTTTGCGTTCCTTCCTTTTTCGAGCTCGGCTTACCTTGTACCCGTTTCGTTTGGCAGGCTGTCCAGGCCACCTACAGGTTGGAGGAGGCATCTCACGACCATGGAAAGGCCATGGAGGCCGAGCGTGAGAAGCGCTTGGAGGCCACTCGGAACCTAAAGACTTCCGAGGAAGACCTTGCCAAGGCCAGGGAGGAGCTGAAGGCGATGACCCAAGCTCGGGACAGCCAATGTCCGGCCTTGAGGGCGCCCAGAGGCAGGCTG
This sequence comes from Quercus aquifolioides, assembly GCA_019022515.1. NCBI lineage: Eukaryota > Viridiplantae > Streptophyta > Magnoliopsida > Fagales > Fagaceae > Quercus > Quercus aquifolioides. The sequence goes on along the minus strand of JAFHAW010000261.1, from coordinate 374,482 downwards.
TGGAGCAGACGAGGCGCCTGCGTGATGCTGAGGATCAGCTGAAGATCGCCAAGGAGCTGATAGATGACCTCAAGAAGGAGAAGGCTGCTGCCGAGGAGGCCAAAAGGGTGGCTGAATGGGCTAAAGGGGAAGCTGAGAGGGCCAAGCTTGAGGCAGATCAAGGCAGGGAGGAGGCTTGGGCCACCAAGGAGGAAGCTGAGGAGGCAGCCTATGCTGCTGGGGCAACTGAGACAGCAGCTGCCTATAAATCCCAAGTCCCTGGGCTATGTAAGCGCTACTGTTCCGAAACTTGGAGTGAGGCCCTCAGGCAAGTTGGGGTGGAGGTCTCTTCTGACCTGTGGAAGGAGGAGAGCGTGTACTACCCCCCTATCATCCGCGAGGCTGCCCCAGACGGCTCTGAGGCCGAGGAGGCCGCTATGGAAACTGCTGCAACTCCAGGTGAGGGGGCTTCGGATGCTAGAGCCACTGGTGAGCCAGTCCAAGGGAGTAGTCCCTCCGCGGTGGTTGAATTGAGCGATGGCTCTAACGAGGACGCGCCTCAGCAGGTCGTGAAGCCCTCCCCTGACGCCCAGGTTCCTTCTGTTGAGGGGGCAGCTGTTCCTGCCGTGCCTCTGCAGGCCGTCCCCCTCAGTCAGGGCCTAGAGGACCCTGAGGCAGTTATGGGCCAGCCACTCTCCGAAGCGGGCAACTAAGTTAAAGGATCGGGCTCCTTGATGCCTCTGCCTACCTTACATTGCTTTTTGCATATTTTCCTCCCTTTTCCTTTATTTGTAATGTGACTCCTTCTGTATAACTCTTTTGGACTTAATGAAATGAGGGTTTTGTTTCTTTTCCTATGTGTTGTGGCTGTTTCCTTACTTGTACGCTATCCGTTTTTCTTTTATTCGTGTAATTTTAACTTAAATTATATCTCGGCCAATCGCGGCATCAATCATTATAACGTGAGGGCTTGTATGCTCGGGCGGACCTTTCATGCCCTAAGGAACAGGTAGAATTTTTTTTTTTTTTTTTTTTTGAAGTAGACATTTAGGGTCTTTTAAACTGGCTAGTTTCCCCATAGGACTGAGTCCGAGGACCATGCAGTTCCTTGGTTCTGTCTAACACTTAGTTTTTTGAAGCAGTTAGTTTCCCTATAGGACTGAGTCCGAGGACCATGCAGTTCCTTGGTTCTGTCTAACGCTTAGTTTCTTTTAAAAGTGGTTAGTTTCCCCGTAGGACTGAGTCCGAGGACCATGCAGTTCCTTGGTTCTGTCTAACACTTAAGTCTTCTGAAGCAGTTAGTTTCCCCATAGGACTGAGTCCGTGGACCATGCAGTTCCTTGGTTCTGTCTAACGCTTAGCGTTCTTAAGTAGTTAGTTTCCCCATAGGACTGAGTCCGAGGACCATGCAGTTCCTTGGTTCTGTCTAACACTTAGTTTAGTTTTTTTTTTTTTTTTTTTTTTTTTTTTTAAATGGTTAGGACACGAGGCACACAACCAAGATAAGCTAACAACATGAATCAAAGTGGCTTCTTCATTAATAGTAGTACCTTTTCAGGTTATTTACATTCCATGGGTGAGGCACAGGTTTGTCATCTAAATCCTCCAAATAGTATGCTCCTATCCCCGCTATTGAGGTAATCCGGTAGGGCCCTTCCCAGTTGGGTCCCAGCTTTCCCCAAGAAGGGTTCTTGGCAGCTCCTACAACTTTTCTCAGCACCAGGTCCCCCGGTGCTAGTGGTCTGAGCTTTACATTGGCGTCATATCCTTGTTTGAGCTTCTGCTGGTAATGGGCCAATTGGATCATCGCTCGCTCTCTTCGTTCGTCTACCAGGTCCAGGCTCCGCTCCAGCAGTCCATCATTGCTGCCTGGAGTGAAGGAGCTCGTCCTTAGAGTCGGGAAATTCGTTTCCAGGGGAATCACTGCTTCGGCACCATAAGTCATGGCGAAAGGTGTTTCCCCCGTTGATCGCCGGGGCGTGGTTCGGTACGTCCAGAGCACATGGGGTAGCTCCTCTACCCATCTCCCCTTGGCATCATCCAATCTTTTCTTAAGCCCATTGACGATGACCTTGTTGACAGCCTCGGCCTGTCCGTTTCCCTGGGGGTAGGCCGGCGTCGAGTATCTGTTTGTGATCCCAAGTTCGCTACAGTACTTCCTGAAGGCCTTGCTGTCGAACTGGAGCCCATTGTCCGAGATGAGGGTATGAGGAGCCCCGAATCGTGTAACAATGTTCCTCCAAAGGAATTTCTTTGCGTCTACGTCCCTGATATTGGCCAGCGGCTCGGCCTCGACCCACTTGGTGAAGTAGTCCGTGGCCACCAACAGATACTTCTTATTCCCTGGCGCTCTGGGGAAAGGCCCTACAATGTCCAAGCCCCATTGGGCGAACGGCCATGGGCTGGACAAGGGATTGAGGACCCCTCCTGGCTGATGAATGTTCGGGGCGAATCTTTGGCACTGGTCACATTTCTTGACATATTCCTGGGCCTCCTGCTGCATCCCTGGCCACCAGTATCCTTGTGTGATGGCTCGGTGGGACAAAGATCTCCCCCCTGTGTGGCTCCCACATATTCCCTCGTGCAGCTCTTTGAGTAGTAATTCCGCCGCTCCGGGGTGGATGCACAACAGGTATGGTCCAGAGTAGGAGCGCTTATATAGCTTGTGATCCTCGGACAACCAGAACCGAGGAGCTTTCCTCCTAACTTTCTCAGCTTCTAACTTGTCCTTGGGCAGGATATCATCTTTAAGGAATCTCACTATGGGGTCCATCCAGCTGGAGCCCACCTCAACCTGATGGACGGGGATCCCTTCCCCTGGCACTTCACTCGCCCTCCCCAGATGCTCCACAAGTATTATCCGAGGCAGAGCTTCTACCGAGGAGGTTGCGAGCGTGGCCAATGAGTCGGCGTGGCTATTCCCGCTTCTGGGGATATGAGACAAGCTGTAGAGGCTAAACTCCAATTGCAAGCGCTTAACTTGGCCCAGGTATTCTTGCATTCTTGAATCCCTGGCCTCCATCTCCCCATTTACCTGTCCTACCACCAATCTCGAGTCTGAGAACACCTCTATCGACTTTCCTCCCATCTTTTGCACCATGATCATACCTTGTAGTAATGCCTCATACTCGGCCTCGTTGTTTGTGGCCGTGAATCCGAGCCTCAGGGACTTCTCTATGACGTGATCTTCGGGGGATACTAGGACTATTCCCACTCCGGACCCTCGTTGGTTCGCCGCGCCATCGACATATACCTTCCAACATGGTGATTCTAGGATAGAGATTGCCCCAACTGACTTCTCACCACAACTCTTCTCCTCGGCTATAACCTCCACAGCTGGTTCAGCGAACTCGGCTGTCAAATCTGCCAGAACCTGGCCTTTTATGGAGGTCCAAGGCATGTATTTGACGTCGAAAGCCCCCAGAATCGTGTCCCACTTCGCGATTCTCCCCGTGTAGTCAGCGGTCCGGAGCACAGACTTCAAAGGCAATTGGGTTAGGACAACCACGGTGTGAGCTTTGAAGTAATGGGGGAGCTTTCTTATGGCGTGGACCACAGCCAAGATGGCCTTCTCTAAGGGTAGGTATCTCACCTCCGCTTCGTGCAGTGACTTGTTGACGTAGTAAACTGGCTTTTGAACGCCATTATCTTCTCGTACCAGTACTAGGCTCACTGCGTGGGGCGCCACAGCAAGGTACGCGTATAGGACCTCGTCGGCCTCAGGATTGGACATGATAGGCGGCCGGGATAGATACTCCTTGAGTTGCTGGAAAGCTACGACACAATCCTCGGACCACTCAAATCTTTTCCACTTGTTGATCAGGCGGTAGAAGGGCCTGCACCTGTCAGCCGACCTGGAAATAAATCGGTTCAGCGCCGCGATCATCCCAGTAAGCTTTTGGATCTCTTTGGGTTCTGCGGAGGCTTCAAGTTGTGAATGGCCTTGATTTGGTCAGGGTCGACTTCGATCCCACGATGGGTGATCATGTACCCCAAGAACTTGCCAGAGCCGACGCCAAACGAGCATTTTGAGGCATTAAGGCGGAGCTTGTGCTCTCTTAGGACGTCAAATGTGCGGCCGAAGTCCTCCAAGTGCTTGGACACCAGCTTGCTCTTTACCACCATATCGTCAACATAGACTTCGATGCTCTTGCCCAACATCGGTTCAAACATTCTTGTCATCATCCTTTGGTAGGTGGATCCGGCGTTTTTCAGGCCAAACGGCATAACCTTGTAGTGGTAGTTCCCAATGGGCGTCACAAAGGCTGTCTTCTCTTGGTCCTCCAAGGCTAATGGGATTTGATGATAGCCCTGAAAGGCATCCAGGAAACTCATCCGATGATGGCCTGTCGTCGCATCTACTAGCTGGTCTATCCGTGGCATTAGGAAGGGGTCCTTTGGGCATGCTTTGTTCAGGTCTGTGAAGTCCACACAAACCCTCCACTTCCCACTTTTCTTCTTGACCACCACAGTGTTGGCCAACCATTTGGGGTAAAAGACCTCTTTGATAGCCCGCGCGCGCTTAAGCTTATTAATCTTTTCCCTAATCGCATCAGCATGCTCCTTCAACGGGCGCCGGGGTGGCTGCTGCTTGGGGATCACAGATGGGTTGACGTTAAGGTGGTGACAGATGAAGGATGGATCAATCCCAGGGGCATCGCAGGGGTCCCACGCGAACACATCAAGGTTCCTTTTGAGGAACTCAAGTAACTCCTCCTTCTCCTGTGGAGGCAGCTGGGTTTCGACCTGGAAGAACTTTTCCGGATCATCGCCAATTACCACCTTCTCCAGGTCCTTACATCTAGCATCCTCGACAGGTGCATCAGGAGGCGCCACCAGGGTCTTTGATTGCTATAAACCTTCCTCGGCGGGAGCCGAGGGCTGTGCATCAAGCCGATAGGATATGGCAGCCACCGTGGGCTGGCAACCTCGGATCTCTAGGACCTGATCCCCTGATGAGAATTTCACCTTCTGGTGCAAGGAGGAGGCAACTCCCCCCAAGGTGTGGAGCCAGGGCCTCCCTACGATGGCTGTGTAGGGGGAGTACGTGTCCACCACCACGAAGTTCACCTCCACCACTTCTGGGCCTGTCTGTATGGGCAGCCTGATCATGCCCTTTGGGATGACGAGCTTTCCGTCGAAGCTCATTAGGGGGGAGCTATAGGGCGTCAAGTCCTCCAGTTTTAGCCCCAGCCCCTTGTAAAGGTCTGGGTACATGACCTCGGCTGCGCTGCCACCATCCACCATCACTCTTCTCACGTCGTAGCCCCCAATTCTGAGGGTAACAACTAGAGCGTCATCGTGGGGCTGGGTGGTCCTAATCTTGTCCTCCTCCGAGAAACTCAAGACTGGGGGAAAACTCCTCCTGGCCCTCTTCGGCTCTGTCTGGGACTCCTCGGCGGGCTGTCGGGCTACAGACAGCACCCGCAAAGGGCACGTGCCTGTTCTTCCTGGTGCCGCCAAGATCACATTGATCGTCCCTGTGGGCTGCCCCATGGCAAGGTCCCTCCGAGGCTCCTGGTAGCTCTGGTTTTGCTGGCTGCTGGAATGGTGGAGGAGGTGCTTCAGCTTTCCCTCCCAGACTAGCTGGTCCAGGTGGTTCCAAAGGTTCTTGCAGTCTTCCGTAGTATGTCCGTGGTCCTGGTGGTACTGGCAGTAGCGATTCTGGTTGCGCCTATCGGGTTCCCCAGCCATCTTGTTCGGCCACCTGAAGTACGGTTCGTTCTTTATCTTCTCCAGCACCCTGTGTACGGGTTCTCGAACACAGCGCCAACCATCTGTGTGTTGGTCGCCCCAGATTGCCCACCGAAATCCCTCCTCGGGCGGGCGTTGTCATAACGGTCCGACCTGAAATCCCTTCTCTCCTGAGGGATAGCCTTCTCCTTCCCCTTGCCCTGCAGCAGATCTTCCTCTACCCGCTTGTATTTATCGATCCGATCCATCAGCTGCCGCACGCTGGTGGCGGGCTTACCAGTTAGGGACTTCCTCAGGCCGTGCCCCATTGGTAGTCCATTCTGGAATGTATTGATTGCGACAGCGTCGTACTTGCCGTCCAGGTCATTGTAAATCTCCCAGTACTTGTCCGAGTAAGCTTTGAGGGTCTCCCCCTCACGCATGGACAGGGACAGCAATGCGCTCATGGGCCGAGGAGGCCTGCTATTTGTGACAAAGCGAGAACCGAAGGCCTGGGTCAGCTGCCTATACGAGTCTATGGAGCTCGTCCTTAGACCGTTGAACCACCTCATTGCCACAGGTCTCAGGCTGGATGGGAAGACTTTGCACATCAGCGCCTCATTCTTGGAGTGGACAGCCATCCTTTGGTTGAACTGACTCACGTGCTCTACAGGGTCCGTTTTGCCGTTGTAAGCAATGAAGGTTGGCTGCTGGAACCGCCGAGGAAGCTCTGCCTCCTCTATATGACGCGTGAAGGGCGACTTAGAGAGCTGGTCCAGCGCCTTGCTCATGGCGTCGCCTCCTAAGCCCCTGGGGGTTGGGTTGGCACGCCTACGCCTCTGGTAGCGCTCCTCCTCGTGGGAGAAAGTCTCGCTGGGGGGCGTTCTTGACCTTTGCCTGTATTCATCATCACTTTCGTCGTCGGAGGGCAGGTCAGGGCTGGGTTCGGACCGTCTTCACTGCGCACGGCGCAGCTTCCTCTTCAGGTCATCTATCTCGCGCTGCATGGCCACCTTATCATCCTTTCTCTGGGAAGCGTGGCTGTGGGCCTCTTGTGATCGCGTGGCCTGGCCATCATCGCGCTTCTGGGGAACTTGCCCGCCCCGACGGGCTCGGCTTTCGCTCGCTGCTGAAGTATGCACGCTTCCTTCCCGAAATCGTTCGTTGTCGTTCTGACCGCCCCCGGGGTCGCCATAGTTACCCTGATGTCGTGACTTCGCCGGTTCAGGTCGATTGGGAGTTCTTTGGTGAAGGCCTGATCCTACAATGCTTGACTGTTGTCCTTACCAACGCACAAGTTCTTCCCACAGACGGCGCCAATTGTAGGGGCCGGTTTCGAGCGCTCTCCGCAGATTGAGAGAGTGGACCCAAGCCCAGTTAACCCTTCAATGAATTTGTAGAGTATGGGTTCAAGAGCTAGGCCTTAGTGAGGAATGCAACGGCCATGCATGGTTGTTCGTGGATTGTGATAACTTAAACGTGGGTTAGGAGGCACAACAAGGCTCCTCGGATGGGTTTACAGAGGTGAAGGTTGTTCTTATTTCTCTCAAGAAAGGTTACAAATGGTTGGGAGAAAATACACTGCTACCTTATCTCTTTCCTCTGGTTTTTCGTCCGTCCCCTTTTCAAGAGGGACTTCTTACATTATATATCTCATTCCCTGCTAATCTTAGCCCTACATTTGTTGATCAATCCGGTTTCCACTTGAGTGCCTGTCCCATCAGCCGCATTCCCATCCCTCCTGTGGGTTGTAGCGCCCAAGACGGCACTGTTCAGGGGTCCTATCCTCATTAATGCGGCCAGGACGTTAGTTGAGGGCATTTAATGTGGAGGTGACAGTTCATCTGGGACTTGCTCCTCCACCATGCTTCCATGTCCGGTGCTTGGTACATGCTATTTACTCCTTGGATGCTCTGGGGGATTCTCCTTGAGGGTGTGCTGCTTGCTCACCTCTGATCTCGGGAGTCCGAGGAAGCAATCATCCTCGGCGATGCTTCTTGGGCCACTGGGCTCCACACTCGTCCTCGGACCTTAGATGCGTCCTCGGCGTGGGCTTTTGGGCCTGGTTCAAAGTGGGCCGGGGTTGCTCGACCCTTTCTGGCCCCACAACAATAATTAATAATTTAATTAACCAATACATTATATTAGACAAACAAATTAAATTATGTTAGGCTAAACAACAATTAATAATTTTGCTATAAAAAAAAATAATTAATAATTTTATAATTAATGAAACAACAATATAACAAATTATAGTTTATAAAAAACAAACAAATTAATGAAACAACTAAATAAAAATACATTTAGGAAAAATTCTTGGAACTGCTACTGAAAAAAATTATACTTCATTAAGAAACACCCTGAAAAAATTCCTGGAGTCGCCACTGAGGTTATGTCATTTCCAGCTTCCTCTAGCAACAGAGTAAATGCCAAAAAGGGAAAACAATGGCGACAACGACTCAACGAGTGAGGAAAAAGTGAAAATTCGCTAATCTCACTCTCACCTCCTATCTCTCTTAATTCACCAAAATATTTTCCCTCCTTATATACTTGCCCCCATTGGGCTTGGACCCATGTAAAATATACAACATTCGTCTTCAGAAATTGTTTTTCTTTTTTTTTGTCACTGTACACTAGGCTTCTTAACACATTCATAAAATTTTAATTTCCCGTTACGGTGTACATCACTAAATATGGATAATTTGACTAAAAACAATTAAATCTTGGGTTTAATGTAACATCTTCCCCCTTTAAAGAAATTTTTTTCTTGACATCGTATGCACCTTAATCATTGAATAACTCCCAGTAATTTGACCATATTCCAATTTCATGCTCCCAAGATACCTTTTCTACTGTGTCATTTTCTGAAGAACCTTAATCGGTACTCCATCTGTCCCAAATTGTTAGTTCTATTTAAAAAATTTGCCAGTTAAAAATGTACAGATTTTTAAAACTAACCTAATTAAGTTAAAGGATATCTTAAAGGCATTGGTTTAATGAATATCTTTAGAAATTTTATGGAAAAAGAAAATTAATTAATTATTTTAACACAGCTTTTTATATTTCTAATGAAAATTGTGTCAAAACTTTCCTAAATTTATTTATTAATGATTACCTTTTTTTTTTGAGAATGTATTAATGATTACCTTAAGGGTGCCCATTAACATTACCCTTAATTTAAACTGTAGGGGCTCAGTTTTTGAAGGATCCCCCTAACAATACATTTCTTAGAGAGTGGGATGAAGGGTTAGGCGTCGACCGGCTTCCCACGAGTCCTCCGGGACCTTTTCCCCAGTTTTCCTTGACTTGGGGTTGCTCCTCGGCTCCTGGCCGAGGAGGCCCCCCTTCACAAGAGGGGCTCTTCGCCTTATATACCTCTCTCGGTTGATCCTGGCCTTACAACTGTCGATCATCCAGGCCACCGCTTAAGGACTTGTCCCATCAGTCACGTTCCCACACCTACTGTGGGTTGCAGCCCCCAAGGTTGCGCCGTTCAGGGGTCTTATCCTCATTAATGCGGCCTGAGGAGCCAGACAAATACATTAACTGTGGATGTGACCGCCTATCCTGGGTTTGTCCCCTACCTGGATTTAGACTAGGTATGCCGAGGAAGGGGGGGTGTCCTCGGCATGGGTCCAAAAAGGGTTAAAACCCCTAGACAACAGCTTGGGACAATCGTCCCTCCTCGGCATGGGCCTTGGGCCAGCCTAGATGTGGGCCGAGGATTCCAAGCCCACGGGCCCCACAATAGCCCCTCAAAATCCTGCTGCACGTTCCCTCGGACGGGGAGGAGGGTTTTGATAACCACGGTCCTCACGCTCCGGAAGGCCTTCCGCTAGCTGGTCCTTCCTCGAATAGTTAGTTTGATGCCTAAATTCTTCGGCAAGTAGTTAGCTTCCCCATAGGACTGAGTCCGAGGACCATGCAGTTCCCTGGTTCTGTCTAACACTTAGTTTTCTCAAAATGGCTAGCTTCCCCATAGGACTGAGTCCGAGGACCATGCAGTTCCCTGGTTCTGTCTAGTGCCCCGGTATGATTGCGTGGTTAGTTTCCCCATAGGCTTGAGTCCGAGGACCATGCAAGGCCTTGGTTCTGTCTAACACTCTTTTCTTCTGTAAGTAGCTAGTTTCCCCATAGGTTTGGGTCTTTGGACCATGCAATACCTTGGTTCTGTCTAGCACTCTTTTCTTCTGTAAGTAGCTAGTTTCCCCATAGGTTTGGGTCTTTGGACCATGCAATACCTTGGTTCTGTCTAACACTCTTTTCTTCTGTAAGTAGCTAGTTTCCCCATAGGTTTGGGTCTTTGGACCATGCAATACCTTGGTTCTGTCTAGTACCCAGGTATGATTGCGTGGTTAGTTTCCCCATAGGCTTGAGTCCGAGGACCATGCAAGGCCTTGGTTCTGTCTAACACTCTTTTCTTCTGTAAGTAGCTAGTTTCCCCATAGGTTTGGGTCTTTGGACCATGCAATACCATGGTTCTGTCTAGTACCCAGGTATGATTGCATGGTTAGTTTCCCCAGAGGCTTGAGTCCGAGGACCATACAAGGCCTTGGTTCTGTCTAACACTCTTTTCTTCTGTAAGTATCTAGTTTCCCCATAGGTTTGGGTCTTTGGACCATGCAATACCTTGGTTCTGTTTAGTACCCAAGTATAATGCGTGGTTAGTTTCCCCATAGGCTTGAGACCGAGGACCATGCAAGACCTTGGTTCTGTCTAACACTCTTTTCTTCTGTAAGTAGCTAGTTTCCCCATAGGTTTGGGTCTTTGGACCATGCAAGACCTTGGTTCTGTTTAGTACCCAGGTATAATGCGTGGTTAGTTTCCCCATAGGCTTGAGTCCGAGGACCATGCAAGGCCTTGGTTCTGTCTAACACTCTTTTCTTCTGTAAGTAGCTAGTTTCCTCATAGGTTTGGGTCTTTGGATAATGCAAGACCTTGGTTCTGTCTAGTGCCCAGGTATAATGCGTGGTTAGTTTCCCCATAGGCTTGAGTCCGAGGACCATGCAAGGCCTTGGTTCTGTCTGACACTCTTTTCTTCTGTAAGTAGCTAGTTTCCCCATAGGTTTGGGTCTTTGGACCATGCAATACCTTGGTTCTGTCTAGTACCCAGGTATAATGCATGGTTAGTTTCCCCATAGGCTTGAGTCCGAGGACCATGCAAGGCCTTGGTTCTATCTTACGCTCTTTTCTTCGGTAAGTAGTTAGTTTCCCCATAGGTTTGAGTCTTTGGACCATGCAAGACCTTGGTTCTGTCTAGTACCCAGGTATGATTGCGTGGTTAGTTTCCCCATAGGCTTGAGTCCGAGGACCATGCAAGGCCTTGGTTCTGTCTAACACTCTTTTCTTCTGTAAGTATCTAGTTTCCCCATAGGTTTGGGTCTTTGGACCATGCAAGACCTTGGTTCTGTCTAGTGCCCAGGTATGACTGCGTGGTTAGTTTCCCCATAGGCTTGAGTCCGAGGACCATGCAAGGCCTTGGTTCTATCTAACACTCTTTTCTTCTGTAGGTGACTGGTTTCCCCATAGGTTTGGGTCTTTGGACCATGCAAGGCCTTGGTTCTGTCTAGTACCCAGGTATGACTGCGTGGTTAGTTTCCCCATAGGCTTGAGTCCGAGGACCATGCAAGGCCTTGGTTCTGTCTAACACTCTTTTCTTCTGTAAGTAGCTAGTTTCCCCATAGGTTTGGGTCTTTGGACCATGCAATACCTTGGTTCTGTCTAGTACCCAGGTATGATTGCGTGGTTAGTTTCCCCATAGGCTTGAGTCCGAGGACCATGCAAGGCCTTGGTTCTGTCTAACACTCTTTAAGTAGGAGTTCGTCTTCGGCTCCGAGAGTCTTGCTTTTGTGTAACGATGTCCTCGCACCGTTTACTGGGAGCGGTTTTTCCTCAGGTCGGACTGTGATCTCACACGTGACGTTGACCTCGCCTCCAGTTCGTGTTCCCCATCTTTTTAGTTTACGAGGCGTCTCTTGGCCATCCGTGCCCCGCGCTTGACGTTTCGGTGCGCGAGAAGCGTCTTCATTAATGTTCTCGTGAATTAACACAAATCCGGCGGTTTACCATCCCCTTGGAATTTGGTAAGAATTAATTCCGCTGATAATCCCTCCTTCGAACTCTGTGTGGCTCAACTCCCACCGGTTTTCGCCTTCTATATAAGGTGTTCCAGGGGGAATGTTTCTCCTCTTTCCATGGACCTTCCACCACAACCAGAAATACGTCCTTTCACCTCCCTGAGCCCCTTTAACACCACCTCCAGGACTGTGACCAAAGTTGGGAGATATGGGGTCAAGGGCCGCCGTGGCCGCAGCCCCCACTGGGCTTCCGGCGCGGCAGCGTCTAGGCGTAACACTGGCAGTGCCATATGCGATGGCCAGGAGGGACGTCGCTGAAGTACCTAACGTCTCTCCCCGGAGCGCACCTCCGACGGAGGAGACACGCGAACTCACGTCATGGCTGGTGCCCGAGTGTTGCCGTCTCCGACGACCAACGCTCGTGAAGATTGGTGAGGGTCGAGGAAACATCACGGGGGAGGGCGTCCCGGCGCCCCTGCGTCTGCTCCTCGCTTTGTTCAAGCTTCTGCCTCGAGGCGAGCCAGCCCCAGCCCCCTTCCCGTGCTTTTACCGTCAAGTTCTCCCATTCTCTTGATGCCAATAAAAGCACGGGTTGACACTTCCCCCTCCCCCTAGCTAGTTCTAGAATCGGTCCGCCTGGGCCTCTGATTGTAGGATTAGCTTGTAGATTTTTTTGTAAAACATGTCTGCCTGAGCCTCTGATTGTATTTGTACTTTTTTTTTTATGAAATAATATCAAACTTCCTTTTTTTATTTGCTGTTGAGTCTTTTATTTTGCTGCGATTCTTCTCTTTTTTTTTTTTTGATACACCGCCAACTTTTTGCGAAGTGACCACTTAGAACGATCGCCGGTTGTGCCGGCCAGCGCACTAACCTTTCCCACAGACGACGCCAATTGTAGGGGCTCAGTTTTTGAAGGATCCCCCCAACAATACATTTCTTAGAGAGTGGGACGAAGGGTTAGGCGTCGATCGGCTTCCCACGAGTCCTCCGGGACCTTTTCCCCAGTTTTCCTTGACTTAGGGTTGCTCATCGGCTCCTGTCCGAGGAGGCCCCCTTTCACAAGAGGGACTCCTCACCTTATATACCTCCCTCGGTTGATCCTGGCCTTAAAGCTGTCGATCATCCAGGCCACCGCTTAAGGACTTGTCCCATCAGCCACGTTCCCACGCCGACTGTGGGTTGCAGCCCCCAAGGTTGCGCCGTTCAAGGGTCTTATCCTCATTAATGCGGCCTGGGGAGCCAGACAAATACACTAACTGTGGATATGACCGCCTATCCTGGGTTTGTCCCCTACCTAGGTTTAGACTAGGTATGCCGAGGAAGGGGGGGTGTCCTCGGCATGGGTCCAAAAAGGGTTAAAACCCCTAAACAACAGCCTGGGACAATCGTCCCTCCTCGGCATGGGCCTTGGGCCAGTCTAGATGTTGGCCGAGGATTCAAGGCCCACGGGCCCCACATAAACTATAGAAGAAAAAAAATAACATTGACTTTTTAAATAAAGTAAAGGGGTAAGATAGAATCTCAAAAAAATAAGTAAAGGGGTAAAATAGGAATTTTTTTTATTAATTTTAGAAAGAGCACTTCATTTTGGTACATTCTAAAATGAAATAGAGGAACAACAATTTTGGACAAAGGGAATATATTCTTGATACATAACATATGATCCTTATAGTATAAGATTCAAGTTCGAACTTCCTCATACATGAAGTCGTCTTTAAATCGGAGTAGCTCATAGTTCAAAATATGGGATGGGAGGGATTGAGGATATACTTCCTTACCGTAGGTACATGAAATGAAATTTATATTATGAACTCCAGATAGTAAAAATCTTGTACTACTACAACATAAATCAAATACCCATATCTCCATTCCACAGCCAAGGAACAAAAAAAGAAAACTCCAATTGACCTTTCTAGAGTCATAAAATTTTCCCAACTTATGCCTTTTTTTTTCATCATCTTCTATACCTTCGATCTCTTGAATCATTCATAGATTACTATCATACTTATAAACAAGATGAAAGACTAGGGAAAAAAAAAATACACACACAAACTAAGTCCCTTAAATTCCTAGGAATGGAGGCTGAGATGAGAACGAGTGAGTTTACGACGATTTGCAATTGAAACTTCAGGCAAGGAGGAGAAGACACCATCTCCACTAATTATTAAAACAGGTCCTCGTCGAAGGCAGTGGATTTGGGGTGGGCAGGCAAAGGGAAAGCATATTACCCAACCTTATTCAGAAGACAGTAAAAATAAAAATAAAAACAACATTTGAAGAGTTTTTCAATGATCAGCTCATTCATGTCTAAATTTTGAAAAATTTTGAAATTGTTCTAACAGAGCTAACAAACGTTACAAGGAGACAGCCTTATTATGTTGACATGGTAGCTGTGGTGATGTAACCTCATTTTTAGTGAAGTGGCTTAATTTTATTGGCTGGCAGCTTGCTGGCCTTGTAGTCTCGGACTGCTCAATAATTTCCCTTAGTAGGAGTTCATAATGTAATTTCTCGGCCATCAATTTTAGTAGTTTACTTAAAATATAAGTTTAAATTAAAAAAGAATGACTATTAGAGAAAATTAAAAAAAAAAAAAAAATCAATGAAGAATGAATATTTTATTGAAATATTTTTTAAAATAGATAAACTAGTGTAAGTTGTGGGGCCCATGGGCCTGGAATCCTCGGCCCACATTTAGGCTAGCCCAAGGCCCATGCCGAGGAGGGACGATTGTCCCAGGCTGTTGTTTAGGGGTTTTAACCCTTTTTGGACCCATGCCGAGGACACCCCCCCCTTCCTCGGCATACTTAGTCTAAATCCAGGTAGGGGACAAACCCAGGATAGGCGGTCACATCCACAGTTAATGTATTTATCTGGCTCCCCAGGCCGCATTAATGAGGATAAGACCCTTGAACGGCGCAACCTTGGGGGCTGCAACCCACAGTAGGCGTGGGAACGTGGCTGATGGGACAAGTCCTTAAGCGGTGGCCTGGATGATCGACAGTTGTAAGGTCAGGATCAACCGAGGGAGGTATATAAGGCGAAGAGCCCCTCTTGTGAAGGGGGGCCTCCTCGGACAGGATCCGAGGAGCAACCCCAAGTCAAGGAAAACTGGGAAAAGGTCCCGGAGGACTTGTGGGAAGCTGGTCGACGCCTAGCCCTTCGTCCCACTCTCTAAGAAATGTATTGTTGGGGATCCCACACAAATCCACCCCCTACAATTGGCGCCGTCTGTGGGAAGGGTTAGTGCGCTGGCTGGCGCAACCGGCGATCGTTCTAAGTGGTCACTTCGCAAAAGTTGGCGGTGTATAGAAAAAAAAGAGAGAAGAATCGCAGCAAAAAAGAAGACTCAACAGCAAATAAAAAAGAGAAGTTTGATATTATTTCATAAAAGAAGAGTACAAATACAATCAGAGGCTCAGGCGGGCATGTTTTACAGAGAAATCTACAAACTAATCCTACAATCAGAGGCCCAGGCGGACCGATTCTAGAACTAGCTAAGGGAAGGGGGGGAAGTGTCAACCCGTGCTTTTATTGGCATCAAGAGAATGGGAGAACTTGACAGTAAGAGCACGGGAAGGGGGCTGGGGCTGGCTCGCCTCGAGGCAGAAGCTTGAACAAAGCGAGGAGCAGACGCAGGGGCGCCGGGACGCCTTCCCCCGTGATGTTTCCTCGACCCTCTCCAATCCTCACGAGAGTTGGCCGTTGGAGACGGCAACACTCGGGCACCAGCCGTGATGAGAGTTCGCGTGTCCCCTCCGTCGGAGGTGCGCTCCGGGGAGAGACGTTAGGTACTTCAGCGACGTCCCTCCTGGCCACCGCATACGGCACTGCCAGTGTTACGCCTAGACTCTGCCGCGCCAGAAGCCCAGTGGGGGCTGCGGCCACGGCGGCCCTTAACCCCATATCTCCCAACTTTGGTCACAACCCTGGCGGTGGTGTTGAAAGGGCTCAGGGAGGTGAAAGTACATATTTCTGGTTGTGGTGAAAGGTCCATGGAATGAGGAGAAACATTCCCCCCAGGACGCCTTATATAGAAGGCGAAAACTGGTGGGAGTTGAGCCACGCAGAATTCGAAGGAGGAATTATCAACGAAATTAATTATCACCAAACTCCAAGGGGATTGGAAACCGCCGGATTTGTGAAGACATTAATGAAGACGCGTCTCGTGCACCGAAACGTCAAGCGCAGGGCACGAATGGCCATGAGACGCCTCGTAAACTAAAAATATGGGGAACACGAACTGGAGGCGAGGTCAACGTCACATGTGAGGTCACAATCCGACCTGAGGAGAAACCGCTCGCAGTAAACAGTCCGAGGGCATCGTTATACCAAAAGCAAGATTCTCGGAGCCGAGGACGAACTCCTACTCAAAGAGTGTTAGACAGAACCAAGGCCTTGCATGGTCCTCGGACTCAAGCCTATGGGGAAACTAACCGCGCATTATACCTGGGTACTAGACAGAACCAAGGTCTTGCATGGTCCAAAGACCCAAACCTATTGGGAAACTAGCTACTTATAGAAGAAAAGAGTGTTAGACAGAACCAAGGCCTTGCATGGTCCTCGGACTCAAGCCTATGGGGAAACTAGCCACGTAATCATACCTGGGTACTAGACAGAACCAAGGTCTTGCATGGTTCAAAGACCTAAACCTATGGGGAAACTAGCTACTTACAGAAGAAAAGAGTGTTAGACAGAACCAAGGCCTTGCATGGTCCTCGGACTCAAGCCTATGGGGAAACTAACCACGCATTATACCTGGGTAGTAGACAGAACCAAGGTCTTGCATGGTCCAAAGACCCAAACCTATGGGGAAACTAGCTACTTACAGAAGAAAAGAGTGTTAGACAGAACCAAGGTCTTGCATGGTCCTCGGACTCAAGCCTATGGGGAAACTAACCACGCATCATACCTGGGTACTAGACAGAACCAAGGTATTGCATGGTCCAAAGACCCAAACCTATGGGGAAACTAGTTGCTTACAGAAGAAGAGAGTGTTAGACAGAACCAAGGCCTTGCATGGTCCTCGGACTCAAGCCTATGGGGAAACTAACCACGCAGTCATACCTGGGTACTAGACAGAACCAAGGCCTTGCATGGTCCAAAGACCCAAACCTATGGGGAAACTAGTTGCTTACAGAAGAAGAGAGTGTTAGACAGAACCAAGGCCTTGCATGGTCCTCGGACTCAAGCCTATGGGGAAACTAACCACGCAATCATACCTAGGTACTAGACAGAACCAAGGTCTTGCATGGTCCAAAGACCCAAACTTATGGGGAAACTAGCTACTTACAGAAGAAAAGAGTGTTAGACAGAACCAAGGCCTTGCATGGTCCTCGGACTCAAGCCTATGGGGAAACTAACCACGCATCATACCTGGGTACTAGACAGAACCAAGGTATTGGATGGTCCAAAGATCCAAACCTATGGGGAAACTAGCTACTTACAGAAGAAAAGAGTACTAGACAGAACCAAGGTCTTGCATGGTCCAAAGACCCAAACCTATGGGGAAACTAGCTACTTACAGAAGAAAAGAGTACTAGACAGAACCAAGGTATTGCATGGTCCAAAGACCCAAACCTATGGGGAAACTAGCTACTTACAGAAGAAAAGAGTGTTAGACAGAACCAAGGCCTTGCATGGTCCTCGGACTCAAGCCTATGGGGAAACTAACCACGCAATCATACCGGGGCACTAGACAGAACCAGGGAACTGCATGGTCCTTGGACTCAAGCCATTTTGAGAAAACTAAGTGTTAGACAGAACCAGGGAACTGCATGGTCCTCGGACTCAGTCCTATGGGGAAACTAACTACTTACTGAAGAATTTAGGCGTCAAACTAACTATTCGGGGAAAGACCAGCTAGCGGAAGGCCTTCCAGAACATGAGGGCCGTGGTTATCAAAACCCTCCTCCCCGTCCGAGGGAACGTGCAGCAGGATTTTGAGGGGCTATTGTGGGGCCCGTGGGCCTAGAATCCTCGGCCCACATCTAGGCTGGCCCAAGGCCCATGCCGAGGAGGGACGATTGTCCCAGGCTGTTGTCTAGGGGTTTTAACCCTTTTTGGACCCATGCCGAGGACACCCCCCCTTCCTCGGCATACCTAGTCTAAATCCAGGTAGGGGACAAACCCAGGATAGGCGGTCACATCCACAGTTAATGTATTTGTCTGGCTCCCCAGGCCGCATTAATGAGGATAAGACCCCTGAACGGCGCAACCTTGGGGGCTGCAACCCACAGTAGGCGTGGGAACGTGGCTGATGGGACAAGTCCTTAAGCGGTGGCCTGGATGATCGACAGTTGTAAGGCCAGGATCAACCGAGGGAGGTATATAAGGCGAAGAGCCCCTCTTGTGAAGGGGGGCCTCCTCGGCCAGGAGCCGAGGAGCAACCCCAAGTCAAGGAAAACTGGGGAAAAAGTCCCGGAGGACTCGTGGGAAGCCGGTTAGCGTCTAACCCTTCGTCCCACGCTCTAAGAAATGTATTGTTGGGGGATCCTTCAAAAACGGAGCCCCTACATAAGTGTTTTGAAAAAATAGTTGTATAAAATAGAAAAAATATGTTCTTATACTAAAATAAATGAAATATTCTAGGATTGACATGATTACTCTTATTAACATAACTTTTCTGTTGACTTTGTGCTATTTACAATTTCTTACGAATCTATTCCATTTTCACAGAAGTCCTAAATGATCTTTGATTCTGTCAAACTACACACAATTACCTAAAGGCGAAAACCACATTTTCGTTCCTACATTTTCACGCGATTTCCACTTTGGTCCCTAACTTTTATTTCCACCGCTTTTAGGGTCCGTTTGGATACAGCTGAAAACTGAAAACTGAAAAACACTGTAGCAAAATAATTTTTAAATGTGTGAATAGTATCGTGGGACCCATTTTTAATGAAAAAGTTGCTGAAAAGTAAAATTTGTGGGTCCGTGAACAGTAAAATTTGTGCTGAAAATTCAAATTTTGCTGCTACAGTGCTGCTACAGTATCGCTACAACAGTCGCTACAGTAAAAATTTTGCCTCTAAAAAGCTGGAAACGCATGAAAAAAAAAAAAAAAAAAAAAAAAAAAAAAATGGAGCTGAAAACGTAAACGCCAGACGCAACGCGTTGGCCAAACGAGCACTTAGTTCCTATCCTAAAAAACGCCTTTCGTTTTGGTCCCTGCCGTTACATTAAAGACGGAAAATGCACACGTGGTAAACGGAGTGCACTGTTGGCACACTAAAAGCTGATGTGGCCATTAAAATAATAATAAAAAATATTATTTGGCATTAAAAAATGCCACGTCAGCATCTAAATTTAAAAAATTAATTTATTAATTTTAACTAAAAGAAAAAATCAAAACAAAAGTAAAAATCAAAATTCACATGAATTAAGATCTAAAAGTATCTTGAACAAGAACACCAAGAACACTAACCCAGAAACACAAACACAAACCCAGCAACAGATCAACCAAACCAAACACAAAAGCAACAAACACAAACCTAGACTTCAAGAAATACTGAACTGAATTGAAAATTATGCAGCTGGAGCAGAATTCAAGCCCACAACTAATTCCAACATCACAAAATCCACGAACCCCAATGGAGAAAAATAAAATCCACAATCAAACAAAGGAATTCAAGTCATAATCCAATTCACATAGATTGAGTCAACCCACAATTCGTAAGATCTCAAAATTCCCAATCTAATTCGACTGAGTCAAAAACAAACAACATCATATATCAGCAAAGCCGAGAGTCAGAAATTATCAATCAATCATCACACAGATCGCACCAAATCGAAACCCCATATATATATATATATATATATATATAGATATTTGTTAATCTTTCTATAATAGAAGCGTGCGTACGTATAAGTACAAGCCATATTGAAAGAGAAGAAATGAAACCCAGTAGAAAGAAACAATGAACAAACCCCTATATAAATAGAGAGAGAATCGTGTGCGTGCGAGCTAATTGGAAACGGCAGCGACGATGGGGTTGGGTTTAGGATTGGGGTTGTGGCTGTGGCTGTTGTTGGAGAAGATGAGAGGGAGATCGTGGGACTTGTCGGCGACGTCGATGTCGTCGAGGTCAGTGGTGCTGAGGTTGATGCAGGAACTGCGTTCCAAGGAGGCGAAGAAGGCAGAGGCGGGCCCAGCGGCGGCAAACAGAGGAAGGAGGCTCGCAACAACGACGTAAGTAACCATCGCAATCAACACGACGAACATCACATGAACCAGAAACACTAGATCCAGAATAGCCACAGCTCGCAACCTCGAGTCCTCGAGCTCGCAGTTGGCTTGGAGATCGAAGGTCTGGACGGTGGCGGCAGTGGAGGAGACGGAGTATTGCAAGAAGAAAACGGCCGAGCCGAGTGCGAAGAAGAGATCGAAAGGGAGAGGGAGGAGGGAGGAAGGGGAGTCAGAGGTTTGTGTTTGTTGCTTTTGTGTTTGGTTTAGTTGATCTGTTGCTGGGTTTGTGTTTGTGTTTCTGGGTTTGTGATTTTTGGTTTTCAATTTTGGGTTTGTGTTTGTGATTTTGGGTTTGTGTTTGTGTTTTTGGGCTGGTGTTCTTGTTCAAGATAATTTTAGATCTTAATTCATGTGAATTTTGATTTTTACTTCTGTTTTGATTTTTTTTATTTAGTTAAAATTAATAAATTAATTTTTTAAATTTAGATGCCGATGTGGCATTTTTTAATGCCAAATAATATTTTTTATTATTATTTTAATGGCCACGTCAGCTTTTAGTGTGCCAACAGTGCACTTAGTTTGTCACGTGTGCATTTTTCGTCTCTAATGTAATGGCAGGGACCAAAATGAGAGGCGTTTTTCAGAATAGGGACTAAAAGCGGTGAAAATAAAAGTTAGGGACCAAAGTGGGAATCGCGTGAAAATGTAGGGACGAAAATGTAATTTTCGCCTTACCTAAATCGTCTCACGTCCCTTCAAAGATCACGGCAAACAAAAATGGTGACAGTACCAGGTAGAGGAAAAAGTAATATAAGAATTAGTGGAGGGTGTTTGGTATATGTATTTAAAAATATGTGTTTTGATATTTGAAAATATGTGTAAAATTATGTGTGAGTAAAAAAATATGTAAAAATATGTGTAATATTATTTAAAAATTATTGTTTAAAGCAATATACCAAACAACCCACTTGTTTCAGGACTATTAGCCCACTTTCTCCAACGATCAGAGGAAAAAGTAATATAATAACTAGTAATAAAAAATTCCCTAATCTCACTTTTACCTCCTATCTCTACTTACCCACTTTCTATTGTCTATTTGGCCCATTGGGCTAATTATCCCATTCCTTGGACCCGCGTAAATATGCAATGGGCTTTTGTGTTTTTTTCCCCTTGTAATTGTACACTTCGCCTCAAAACAAGTTGATTCAATTTAAATTTCTCTTGTTAGGGTGTGCATCACTAAATATGGATAAATGAATAAAATAATTAAATAGTGGGGTGTTGCATGGGGGTGGTGTTATTATCTATGCTAATATTTAAGGCGTTTTCTTTGTTTGGAGTAAATTTTTTTTGTTCCAAAATATCACTTATTTCTCTAGGTTTAAGTAGATATAAAATTAAAGGATAATTTGGTAAAAATACATGTCTAACTTGCACTAAAATATTACCTACAAGATAGGAACACTCTTCCACCAACCCAGTTTTTCAAAGTAACTACATGTTTATTTTTTTAAAATACTTTATTATTTAAATAAAAAAAAAAAAAAAAACCCCACGTACTGATAGTTTTAAAAAATAAAAAATAAAAAAATAAAAAGTTATATAAAAATAAAAAAAATAAAAAATAAAAAGCTAACACACGGACTGATTAAAAAAACTAACACATGTACTGATAAAATGTGGCTGTTTAAACACATCTTTTTTCCTTTTTTTTGGGGGGGGGGGGGGGGGGGGGGGGGGGGAGTAAACGGGAATTTTATTAAAAGCAACTAAGTAGAGAAAATAGAAGCAGCAATGCTGCGATCATACAAAGTTTCAGCCTAATCTATACTACTTTTTTTCTTTTTTGATGTGAAGCCTGAACTATACTACTGTTTAAAAGGTTTTCTCTATTTGGACCAAATTTTTTTTTGTTTCAAAATACCCCTATTTCTCTAAGTTTAAATAGAGATAAAATTAAAGAATAATTTGGTAAAAATGCATGTCTAACTTGCACTAAAATATTGCCTACAAAATAAGAACACTCTTCCATTAACTCACTTTTTCAAAGCAATTACACGTTTTTTTTTTTAAATACTTTATTTAAAAAAAAAAAAAACACCCCACGAACTGATAGTTATTAATAAATAAAATAAAATAAAGCTAACACACATGCTGATTAAAAAAACTAACACGCGTACTGATAAAATGTGGGTGTTTAAACACATCTTTTTTCCTTTTTTTTTTTTTGGGTAAACTGGAATTTTATTAGAGAAATGATATATCCACAATATTTTCACAACATTTTTACAATAAATCCTAAGTGACAAGTTGTTACTGGTTGTTATTGTTAGGGCAAAAAAATAATTTTACTGTTAAGTTCAAATTTGAACTAATAATAGCTAACCACCTGCAACTAAACATAGAAAACAAGAGCAGCAATTCTGCGATCATACAAAGTTTCAGCCGAATCTAAATTCAAAAGTAAGGACACCTCCAGCAAAGTACACCCACATTTTAGTCACACACAACTCCAAACTTCTACCTAACAAATTTAAATCTCCCTACTATCATTAAGCAGTTATAATGTTATCAAATTACTTCCCATCTCTTCCATAAAAAAGAAAATACTTCCCATCTCCATCAATTTCAGTTCAAATAGGTGACTACATGCCAGAAGAAGCTACTCAAAAAGGTATTTACTCATCATTTTCTTTCCATTCATGTCAGATAATGAGTTCTATTTGAACTCAAATTTTCTTATATTCACGTTTTTAAATATGGGTTCTTATCATGGTTGTCAAAATCGGGATTCTACGTAAAATCGTGGGAGGTAGGTGGGATTGTAGATCGTAAGATCGGATCGTGAATCGTAAGATCCTACATTATTTGAGAAAAAAAAAATAAATTGATATGTTAAATAATCACATAAATTATACATTCATACAAATCAAAAATTTGCATCCATTTGATGTAATTACTATGCATCATTATCAATTTGTAAGCATTATTTAAGATGTCAAAAATCTCAAAACATAACACTCTATTGGGATGATTTTTTTATTTGTTTTCAACTAACACTTTATCTCGCTACATTAGAATAGCAAAACTTGATTTATTGGAATGTTATTTTTCATTTAGGTCTAACTGAACCTTTTGTTAAGTTAAAGAAGATTATAAGAAACCAAAATCGTTTGGAATCATCAGAATCGTATGATTCAGAACGATCGCTAAGATCCTTGAAAGATTTAGATCGTTTTGGGCAGGTAAAATCGTAAAATCGTAGAATCGTAGGATCCAGATCGGGATTTTGACAACCATGGTTCTTATTTTTCTAAATGTCATCACATGCAATTCAATGGATCAAATGCAAATTATTGTTAACATAACGGTATTTCCCTTTAATAAAAAAAAAAAAAAAAAAAAAAAAAAGAAGAAGAAGAAGAACGTAACAGTGAGGGAATGTTTGCTTTTCAGCCTTTATAGAGTTAACTTTGTTCACATTTTCGAATATGAGTTCTATTTGAACTCAAATTAGTTTTTTAAAAATCAAATTGATTTTTTTTTTTTTTTTAATTTAGTTCAACACTGACTTAGAGTTTAGGGAAAAAAACCTTATTCTTTTATTGTGATTTAGAGTTTGAAAGGAAAAAAAAAAAATTCTTTTAACTCCCACGTAAAATATTGTCTACAAAATATGACCACACTTTGTTATCATTATCCTTTTTATATTATTATCTTATCTTATCTTTTTTAATATTTTCTTTTCTTTTATTTGGTCAGTTTGATGGGTGTTTAATATTTTCTCTAAGTCATGAGTATTTTTTAAAGAGTGAGAATGATATATATTTTTGTCTATCTTCAAGATTTTCATATCTAAACTTCAAGGAATGTGCACTCGGGTATGGATCTTCATTTTCATAGCAAAAATGTAAGTATTTTTGATGACCTCTATTTAGATGCCACATGAGTATTGGTTCTTTGTATTACAGCAAATTAAGTTTGCTTTTATGAGTTGTCATTCAGTATTTGCTTTCCTGTATTTGGTTTATATTTGGTTTCCTTACTTTGTTATCATTATCCTTCTCCTTAATCTCATCTCACATTGGTTTTTATTTTTTATATTCAAATATCTTTGTTTTGAATTTAAAAAAAAAAAAAAAACCATGCGTTTGGGAGCTCTTCATTTTCTTATTTCTTTATGATTATCCTCTTATTTATTTATTTTTATATATATACTATGTGTAAGCCTTTTCTTTTTTGTGTTAAGAAATGCATTTTCTGTGGGGCTATATTTGGAACTTCGAACAGTTTCTCTTCCTTATTTTATGGACGTCAAGGTGAGGATAAATCCCTCAAGATGTTGGAAATTAGTTTTAACATGACTGGTGTGTTATCATGTCCCATAAATTCGGTGCGTAGAGAGTACAGTTGTAGGTACTTAGTTGGCACCATCATGCATCATTTTGTAACTAAAATTATAGCATTCATAGCATCAATGTGTAACTTCGAGGAACGTGCACATTCTCTCTGAGTGTGGATATTCTACATTTTCTTCTCTTTTATTTGGTCAGTTTGATATGTGTTTAATATTTTCTCTAATTAATGAGTCATTTTTAAAGAATGGGAATGATGTATATTTTTATCTAATTTTTTGTGGTTATTAGGTTTGACTAATTATTTTAGTGCACGTGTTCTAATTAAGTGATGCTCTCTCTTCCTCCTATTATTTTTGTTTATTGTTTTTCTTATATTTAAGCCTTACTCTCTATTTTTTTGTATCTTTTTTTAGGGTGACATATCAACAATTTTGTTAGATTGCATAGCAGGCATAATGAATGAATTCGGGTGAGCGAAGTGGTAGTCAATTTTTTGTAAAAATATTGTACCTATATGTAACACTACATTTTCAATTAATTGAAACCATTACACTTTAGCTTCATTTTGCTCAATCACATCTCTTCCATATGAAATTTAATATTGTCCTTTGTTGTGCCTTTTATTGCACATTAAAAAAAAATACTTTTTTTTTTCAAAAAATTAAAGGAATTGTAATGTTAACAGCCCTTCTTAGTTTTTTTTTTTTTTTTGGATAGCTTTTTTAAGCATGCTAAAATTTAGTTATGCATGTGTACTAAGTGCCTATCTTTTAGGATTAAATAGAATTACATAACTACCATTTAAAAAAATTGAATTAAAAAAAATTCTGCGTATACAATGGGAGAGTCTTTAGCATTTCAAATTTTTGTTATGGTTATGGATGTGTAATAATTAGCTGCCTTTTAGGATTTAAAAAAAAAAAAATTGATAACTCTCATTTAAAAAATATGTTAATTGTGGCACTCTATGACCACTATATCCTCTTCTGTCATTACAAAGTTCAAATCCAAAAGGAATAATTTTCATTCATTAACCTTTTAGGCTTGGGTTCAAAAAAATAATAGATGCACCAAAAAAAAAAAAAAAAAAAAAAAATTTACATCACTTGATATTAAACTTAGAGAATAGGTGGACTTCTTAAACAGTATTCTTGGTTTTTTAAGAAATTAATACAATTTAAATTTTGTTTTACTTTAACTGAGCCCTAATCCTATTTCCAACTTTGTCAAAATTAAATCTGAGGGTGTGACAGGCATTGATAATTATATATTACACTCAAAATTAGCTATCAATCAATTTTAATCCAACCTAACAATTAAAAAAATTGCTATACAAATTAAATCAAACAAAAAACTATATGCACAATGAAAAATACACAAATGTATATAATAGAGACTTTAAAGTCTTTATTTTTTCATTTCGCAAGATTATGCTTGATGTTTATTGTACTTATCATTATTATGTACGTTTTAAAGTCTCTATTAATAACACAAAGTAACACATTTTGTATCATAGGTTCATGACAAATGCTGCTGGAAAGCAATTAGAATATGGAACAAATAACATTGCTCCACCAACTTCTCCACCATAGTCGGCATAATATTAATAAGTTCACCTATTTCATGTTTCAGATGTAGTGAATTATTTTACAGTTTTACTCAATGTAAATATTTCACTTTTCTACATTGATCTATCAACTTCTTCATAATAGCTTTCGTAAAGGTCATCACATGTATTTTGTAAGTAGTTTTATTGTTACAATTTCATTATGCATTTTCAATATATGCACTATTTATAAGATTTATTCAGAGGATCTTTTTTTTCCTTCCCCTAAAGGTTAATACTAAATTATAGCATCATCTTCCAATCAATAACACGTTGATTACTGCATAAAAAAATTGGCAAAAATGGATAATAATTACGGAATATTTTCCAATCACCAAAAAAAAAAAAAAAAAAAAAAAAAAAAAAAAAAAAAAAAACCTAGGGGTGTGATGAGTGTTAAGCGTTTGTGGGTAAAATAATATTTTCATCACACCCTTAGGTTTTTTTTTTTTTTTTTTTTTTTTTTTTTTTGTGTATTTGGAAAATATATTAATCCCAAATTATAATTTATACAAATTATTAAATTTTATCCAAAAAAATAAAAGAGTCTCTGAGCACGCGCATGAGCGCATGCTTGAGGCTAGCTAGTAAATTATAATGGTTTTTCCTTTGGAGTGTTCTCTATCGATTTTTCACTTTGTCATTATATAAATATCATTGTGTTTATTGCTTCGATTGCCTTAGTTTTAGATTTGGTGACTTGATGTATTTGGTTTATAATGTTTAAGTTGTGATCTTATAATTAGCATAATTGGTATATCACAAATTGATCCAGTACATAATCAACAAAGCGATCTAAACAAATCCTTTATAAAATATCTTTCTTTCTCAAAGAATTAATCTCATCTTGGATACTCTTAATCCAATTCCCTAAACCCCACCCTCCATCAGAAGCCTAATATTATCAAAACTAGCTATATAATGTTCACTAATAAACCAGATCTTCTGAAGCACATCCATCTCTAGTGGAGAAGGCTACTCTCCTTGTGCAAGAGTTTAAAATCGTTCAGTCCATCCTAATCCCTTGCAGCCAACTTGATATCTCCATATTCTTTATCACATGTAGCTCTCCTATATGTAACATTGTCAAGTAGAGAGAATTTTATTCTTGGTAGTAACACTATTAATGCAAACTATCAAACATGGAGTCTTCTCTAAATATTTAACCTCATTAAATTAGCATTTTCTTACGAGCCTTCGCATGAGTGATATACATATCATAGCAAGCATACCCTCTTTCAACAGACAAAGATCCTTTAATAAGTTTTCATCTTTCATTACTATATAGCAGTTAAAATAACCCGCTTGATCTATAGCATGTGTGGAAAACAAATTGAAGCATAAATCTTGAACATGCCACATGTAGGGACCGGTTTCGAGCGCTCTCCGCAGATTGAGAGACTGGACCCAAGCCCAGTTAACCCTGCAATGAATTTATAGAGTATGGGTTCAAGAGCTAGGCCCTAGTGAGGAATGCAACGGCCATGCATGGTTGCTCGTGGATTGTGTTAATTTAAACGTGGCTTAGGAGGCACAACAAGGCTCCTCGGACGGGTTTACAGAGGTGGAAGTTGTTCTTATTTCTCTCAAGAAAGGTTACAATGGTTGGGAGAAAATACACTGCTACCTTATCTCTTTCCTCTGGTTTTTCGTCCGTCCCCTTTTCAAGAGGGACTTCTTACATTATATATCTCATTCCCTACTAATCTTAGCCCTACATTTGTTGATCAATCCGGTTTCCACTTGAGTGCTTGTCCCATCAGCCGCATTCCCATCCCTCCTGTGGGTTGCAGCGCCCAAGACGGCACTGTTCAGAGGTCCTATCCTCATTAATGCGGCCAGGGCGTTAGTTGAGGGCATTTAATGTGGAGGTGACAGTTCATCTGGGACTTGCTCCTCCACCATGCTTCCATGTCCGGTGCTTGGTACATGCTATTTGCTCTTTGGATGCTCTGGGGGATTCTCCTTGAGGGTGTGCTGCTTGCTCACCTCTGATCTCGGGAGTCCGAGGAAGCAATCATCCTCGGCGATGCTTCTTGGGCCACTGGGCTCCACACTCGTCCTCGGACCTTAGATGCGTCCTCGGCGTGGGCCTTTGGGCCTGGTTCAAAGTGGGCCGGGGTTGCTCGACCCTTTCTGGCCCCACAATAGCCCCTCAAAATCTTGCTGTCCGCATCCTCGGACGGAGAGGAGGATTTTGACACCCTCGGACCTGTTCCGCGTCCAATCAAGTCTTGTCCGTCGTCAGCGTTGGAGCCTTTTCATCTGCCCGAGGTGCGTTACTGGCGCTTCGGTGCGCGTAACGTGCCCTGCATTAAATTCGGGCGGCTTTATGCTCCCCACGTTCAACGGGCAGATGACAATCTAACGGCGGGGATGCATCTGGCATTTATGGGCGGGAAAGCTCGCGCGGCTCTTCCATCTAGGGTATAAATACCCATTCGAACCGCTTTCTCCTTTTTCATTCACAATCAAGAGTTCTTGCGCCTCCACTCTGAGTCCAGCCAAATCTCCACCTACACCTCCAGCATAAAAAGCCAGTCCGAGGAGCTCTTCCTCATTTCTGTAAGTCGCTCTATCCCTCTCTGAGCTTTTTTCCTTTCTACTTCTCCCCTTTTATTTTCTCTCCCTTTAGCTCTCTAAGGCATCATTTGGGATGGGTAGACTTAAGAAGTACGTCTTCACTGAGGAGGCGATGGAGAAATTCATCGCCGATTATAGAATACCGGCCAACGTGGGCTTAAGGTATTGTGAGGAAGGGGAGTGGTACCTCCAGAGGCAGGAGGGCGAGGTGGTGATTCCCATCATCGCCTTCCTTGAAGGGGGGATAAGGATCCCCATGGGGCCGGTGACGAGGGGTTACCTTACATACTTCCGGTTAACCCCCACTCAATGCGCCTCCAACATGTTCAGAATTCTGGGCAGTGTGGATGCCCTTAACGAGAAGATGGGTCTAAGGCTGACCCATCATGATGTGAAGTACTGTTACAATCTTCAACATTTGAAGAACAAGTCCTACTACATGAGGACGAGGGACGACAGGGTCCGGCTTATCCAGTGTCTTCCCGAGTCCAACAAGGGGATGAACGAGGATTTCCTCATCGTGTCTGGAGAGTGGCACGATGGCCTTCATTGCCCGACGACAGAGGGGACACCAGGTGGGGCAGTGGGAATAGGAGGGGATTCAAAGATTCTAACTTGTTTCCTGCGTCATTTCCTTTTGTACCGTTTGGTTACTAACGTGGATGTGTTTTCTTTTTGCAGATCCACACTCCCTCGCGCGCAACTTCAGCTTGATCAACAGGGAAGACTTGCAGAAGGCGCTCAGGTCCGCGGCTTTTGAAAACGAGGCAGACCACCAGGTCAGAGCTGCTCACAAGATCTTGGGGTAAACTCCGCTCCAAAAATCATTCGCGGCCCCCAAGTACGTGATTAAAGCAAATGATCCTCGGCTGCAGAAAATAGAAGTGACCGAGGACGGGTTCGAGTTTCCCGAGGGTCCCTCCACTTCAGAAGGCGTCACAGTAGCAGTCCCCTTTTCTTCCCACACGTTCTCAGAGGCCGCAGAAGGGAATTTAGAGAGGGAAGGGGAAGCTGCATACTCTGGCCTTGCCAAGGACGATTTTGACGTTTTCGAGCAAATCCATCAGTCCGAGGACCCCTTTGGAGACTTGGGCGATCCTCGTCTAACCGAAGCAGATCTCCTAGAGTCAAAGACATCTTCTCGGCCTAAGATGGGTTACAAAAAGAAATTCCAACCCAGTCTGTCCGAATTGATTGAGGGGCAGCCGGGGAAATCCAAGCCAAACCTTCCTCCTCCTTCTCCTAAGACTCGTCATGCCCAGACCAGGTCGAGCTCATCTTAGTCCCGGCTGCCCCATCCTCCGCCTCAGACGACCCCGCCGACCAGGCACGAGCCCGCCGATCCTAAGCAGAAAAAGGATAAGGGCAAGAGGCCTATTGAGGACAAGTCTGGGCCCACGCGGGAGGGGGATGACGCTCAGCGGCCATCAAAGCAGTTGAAAATAGGCCACAAAGACCAGGATAGGCAGGTCGAGGACCAGCCCGAGGTTCAGGCATGGCTCCCCGCTCCAATGCTCCGTGGGGGTCCCTTGAGGGATGACGCCTCCCTCAGGGATTTCAGAGAAGGCGAAGGCGCGTACGTGGCCGACGCGGTGGAGAGATGCCTGTTACCTCCTGCGGACATGGCGCAACTGGGGACCATGAGGAGTAGGGAGGTCTTCTTCAGCCTCAAGCGATACCTGGGATGGTAAGATCCTAAACATTTGTGTTTTTTCTGGCTTCAGTTTTGCGTTCCTTCCTTTTTCGAGCTCGGCTTACCTTGTACCTGTTTCGTTTGGCAGGCTGTCCAGGCCACCTACAGGTTGGAGGAGGCGTCTCACGACCATGGAAAGGCCATGGAGGCCGAGCGTGAGAAGCGCTTGGAGGCCACTCGGACCCTAAAGACTTTCGAGGAAGACCTTGCCAAGGCCAGGGAGGAGCTGAAGGCGATGACCCAAGCTCGGGAAAGCGCAGTGTCCGGCCTTGAGGGCGCCCAGAGGCAGGCCGTGGAGCAGACGAGGCGCCTGCGTGATGCTGAGGATCAGCTGAAGATCGCCAAGGAGCTGATAGATGACCTCAAGAAGGAGAAGGCTACTGCCGAGGAGGCCAAAAGGGTGGCTGAATGGGCTAAAGGGGAAGCTGAGAGGGCCAAGCTTAAGGCAGATCAAGGCAGGGAGGAGGCTTGGGCCACCAAGGAGGAAGCTGAGGAGGCAGCCTATGCTGCTGGGGCAACTGAGACAGCAGCTGCCTATAAATCCCAAGTCCCTGGGCTATGTAGGCGCTATTGTTCCGAAACTTGGAGTGAGGCCCTCAGGCAAGCTGAGGTGGAGGCCTCTTCTAACCTGTGGAAGGAGGAGAGCGTGTACTACCCCCCTATCATCCGCGAGGCTGCCCCAGACGGCTCTGAGGCCGAGGAGGCCGCTGTGGAAACTGCTGCAACTCCAGGTGAGGGGGCTTCGGATGCTAGAGCCACTGGTGAGCCAGTCCAAGGGAGTAGTCCCTCCGCGGTGGTTGAATTGAGCGACGGCTCTAACGAGGACGCGCCTCAGCAGGTCGTGAAGCCCTCCCCTGATGCCCAGGTTCCTTCTGTTGAGGGGGCAGCTGTTCCTGCCGTGCCTCTGTAGGCCGTCCCCCTCAGTCAGGGCCTAGAGGACCCTGAGGCAGTTATGGGCCAGCCACTCTCCGAAGTGGGCAACTAAGTTGAAGGATCGGGCTCCTTGATGCCTCTGCCTGCCTTACATTGCTTTTTGCATCTTTTCCTCCCTTTTCCTTTATTTGTAATGAGACTCCTTCTGTATAACTCTTTTGGACTTAATGAAATGAGGGTTTTGTTTCTTTTCCTATGTGTTGTGGCTGTTTCCTTACTAGTACGCTATCCGTTTTTCTTTTATTCGTGTAATTTTAACTTAAATTATATCTCGGCCAATCGTGGCATCAATCATTATAACGTAAGGGCTTGTAGGCTCGGGCGGACCTTTCATGTCCAAAGGAGCAGGTAAAGTTTTTGAAGTAGACACTTAGGGTCTTTAAACTGGCTAGTTTCCCCATAGGACTGAGTCCGAGGACCATGCAGTTCCTTGGTTCTGTCTAACACTTAGTTGTTACTATTATATTATTTATTTATTTTTAAGCGGTTAGTTTCCCCATAGGACTGAGTCCGAGGACCATGCAGCTCCTTGGTTCTGTCTAACGCTTAGTTTCTTTTAAAAGTGGTTAGTTTCCCCATAGGACTGAGTCCGAGGACCATGCAAGGCCTTGGTTCTGTCTAACACTTAGTTTCCTTAAAGTGGTTAGTTTCCCCCTGGGGCTGAGTCCGAGGACCATGCAGTTCCCTGGTTTTGTCTAACACTTAAGTCTTCTGAAGCAGTTAGTTTCCCCATAGGACTGAGTCCGAGGACCATGCAGTTCCTTGGTTCTGTCTAACGCTTAGCGTTCTTAAGTAGCTAGTTTCCCCATAGGACTAAGTCCGAGGACCATGCAGCTCCCTGGTTCTGTCTAACACTTAGTTTAGCTTTTTTTTTTTTTTTTTTTTTTTTTTTTTTTTTTTTTTTTTAAATGGTTAGGACGCGAGGCACACAACTAAGATAGGCTAACAATATGAATCAAAGTGACTTCTTTATTAATAGTAGTACCTTTTCAGGTTATTTACATTCCATGGACGAGGCACAGGTTTGTCGTCTAAATCCTCCAAATAGTATGCTCCTATCCCTGCTATTGAGGTAATCCGGTAGGGCCCTTCCCAGTTGGGTCCCAACTTTCCCCAAGAAGGGTTCTTGGCCGTTCCAACAACCTTTCTCAGTACCAGGTCCCCCGGTGCTAGTGGTCTAAGCTTTACGTTGGCGTCATATCCTTGTTTGAGCTTCTGCTGGTAATGGGCCAATTGGATCATCGCTCGCTCTCTTCGTTCGTCTACCAGGTCCAGGCTCCGCTCCAGCAGTCCATCATTGCTGTCCGGCGTTAAGGAGCTCGTCCTTAGCGTCGGGAAATTCGTTTCCAGGGGAATCACCGCTTCAGCACCATAAGTCATGGCGAAAGGTGTTTCCCCCGTTAATCGCCGAGGCGTGGTTTGGTACGTCCAGAGCACATGGGGTAGCTCCTCTGCCCATCTCCCCTTGGCATCATCCAGTCTTTTCTTAAGCCCATTGACAATGACCTTGTTGACTGCCTCGGCCTGTCCGTTTCCCTGGGGGTAGGTCGGCGTTGAGTATCTGTTTGTGATCCCAAGTTCGCTACAGTACTTCCTAAAGGCCTTGCTGTCGAACTGGAGCCCATTGTCCGAGATGAGGGTATGAGGAGCCCCTAATCGTGTAACAATGTTCCTCCAAAGGAACTTCGTTGCGTCTACGTCCCTGATATTGGCCAGTGGCTCGGCCTCGACCTATTTGGTGAAGTAGTCCGTGGCCATCAACAGGTACCTCTTATTCCCTGGTGCTCTAGGGAAAGGCCCTACAATGTCCAAGCCCCATTGGGCGAATGGCCAAGGGCTGGACAAGGGATTGAGGACCCCTCCTGGCTGATGAATGTTTGGGGCGAATCTTTGGCACTGGTCACATTTCTTGACATATTCCTGGGCCTCCTGCTGCATCCCTGGCCACCAGTATCCTTGTGTGGTGGCTCGGTGGGACAAAGATCTCCCCCCTGTGTGGCTCCCACATATCCCCTCGTGCAGTTCCTCTAGTAGTAGCTCTGCCGCTCCGGGGTGGACGCACAGTAGGTATGGTCTAGAGTAGGAGCGCTTGTATAGCTTGTGATCCTCGGACAACCAGAACCGAGGAGCTTTCCTTCTAACTTTCTCAGCTTCTGACTTGTCCTCGGGCAGGATATCATCTTTGAGGAATCTCACTATGGGGTCCATCCAGTTGGGACCCACCTTAACATGATGGACGGGGATCCCTCCCCTTGGCACTTCACTCGCCCTCCCCAGATGCTCCACAAGTATTATCCGAGGCAGAGCCCCTGCCGAGGAGGTTGCGAGTGTGGCCAACGAGTCGGCGTGGCTATTCCCGCTTCTGGGGATATGAGACAAGCTGTAGAGGCTAAACCCCAATTGCAAGCGCTTAACTTGGCCCAGGTATTCTTGCATTGTTGAGTCCCTGGCCTCCATCTCCCCATTTACCTGTCCTACCACCAATCTCGAGTCTGAGAACACCTCTATCGACTTTCCTCCCATCTTTTAAACCATGATCATCCCTTGTAGTAATGCCTCATACTCGGCCTCGTTGTTTGTAGCCGTGAATCCGAGCCTCAGGGACTTCTCTATGACGTGATCTTCGGGGGATACTAGGACTATTCCCACTCCGGACCCTCGTTGGTTCGTCGCGCCATCGACATATACCTTCCAACGTGGTGATTCTGGGATGGAGATTGCCCCAACTGACTTCTCACCACGACTCTTCTCCTCGGCTATAACCTCCACAGCTGGTTCAGCGAACTCGGCTGTCAAATCTGCCAGAACCTAGCCTTTTATGGAGGTCCGAGGCATGTATTTGACGTTGAAAGCCCCCAGAATCGTGTTCCACTTCGCGATTCTCCCCGTGTAGTCAGCAGTCCGGAGCACAGACTTCAAAGGCAATTGGGTTAGGACAACCACGGTGTGAGCTTGGAAGTAATGGGGGAGCTTTCTTGTGGCGTAGACCACAGCCAGGATGGCCTTCTCTAAGGGTAGGTATCACACCTCCGCTTCGTGCAGTGACTTGCTGACGTAGTAAACTGGCTTTTGAACGCCATTATCTTCCCGTATCAGTACTAGGCTCACTGCATGGGGCGCCACAGCAAGGTACGCGTATAGGACCTAGTCGGCCTCAGGATGGGACATGATAGGCGGCAGGGATAGATACTTCTTGAGTTGCTGGAAAGCTTTGACACAATCCTCGGACCACTCAAATCCCTTCCACTTGTTGATCAGGCGATAGAAGGGCCTGCACCTGTCAGCCGACCTGGAAATGAATCGGTTCAGCGCTGCGATCATCCCAGTAAGCTTTTGGATCTCTTTGGGGTTCTGCGGAGGCTTCAAGTTGCAGATGGCCTTGATTTGGTCAGGGTCGACTTCGATCCCACGGTGGGTGATCATGTACCCCAAGAACTTCTCGGAGCCGACGCCAAACGAGCATTTTGAGGCATTAAGGCGGAGCTTATGCTCTCTTAGGACGTCAAATGTGAGGCCGAGGTCCTCCAAGTGCTTGGACACCAGCTTGCTCTTTACCACCATATCGTCAACATAGACCTCGATGCTCTTGCCCAACATCGGCTCAAACATTCTTGTCATCATCCTTTGGTAGGTGGATCCGGAGTTTTTCAGGCCAAACGGCATAACCTTGTAGTGGTAGTTCCCGATAGGCGTCACAAAGGCTGTCTTCTCTTGGTCCTCCAAGGCTAGTGGGATTTGATGATAGCCCTGAAAGGCATCCAGGAAGCTCATCCGAGGATGGCCTGCCGTCGCATCTACTAGCTGGTCTATCCGTGGCATTGGGAAGGGGTCCTTTGGGCATGCTTTGTTCAGGTCTGTGAAGTCCACACAAACCCTCCACTTCCCGCTTTTCTTCTTGACCACCACAGTGTTGGCCAACCATTTGGGGTAAAAGACCTCTTTGATGGCCCCCGCGCGCTTAAGCTTATTGACCTCTTCCCTGATCGCATCAGCGTGCTCCTTCGACGGGCGCCGGGGTGGCTGCTGCTTGGGGATCACAGATGGGTTGACGTTAAGGTGGTGACAGATGAAGGATGGATCAATCCCAGGGGCATCGCAGGGGTCCCACGCGAACACATCAAGGTTCCTTTTGAGGAACTCAAGTAACTCCTCCTTCTCCTGTGGAGGCAGTTGGGTTCCGACCTGGAAGAACTTCTCCGGGCTATCGCCAACTACCACCTTCTCCAGGTCCTCACATCTAGCATCCTCGGCAGGTGCATCAGGAGGCGCCGCCAGGGTCCTTGATTGCTATAAACCTTCCTCGGCGGGAGCCGAGGGCTGTGCATCAAGCCGATAGGATATGGCAGCCACCGTGCACTGCCTCGCCGTGGGCTGGCAACCTCGGATCTCTAGGACCTGATCCCCTGATGGGAATTTCACCTTCTGGTGCAAGGAGGAGGCAACTCCCCCCAAGGTGTGGAGCCAGGGCCTTCCTACGATGGCTGTGTAGGGGGAGTACGTGTCCACCACCACGAAGTTCACCTCCACCACTTCTGGGCCCGTCTGTATGGGCAGCCTGATCATGCCCTTTGGGGTGACGAGCTTTCCGTCGAAGCTCATTAGGGGGGAGCTATAGGGCGTCAAGTCCTCCGGTTTTAGCCCCAGCCCCTTGTAGAGGTCTGGGTACATGACCTCGGCCGCGCTGCCACCATCCACCATCACTCTTCTCACGTCGTAGCCCCCAATTCTGAGGGTAACAACTAGAGCGTCATCGTGGGGCTGGGTAGTCCCAATCTTGTCCTCCTCCGAGAAACTTAAGACTGGCGGAAGATTCCTCCTGGCCCTCTTCGGCTCTGTCCGGACCTCCTCGGCGGGCTGTCGGGCTACAGACAGCACTCGCGAAGGGCGCGTGCCTGTTCTTCCTGGTGCCGCCAAGATCACATTGATCGTCCCCGTGGGCTGCCCCATGGCGAGGTCCCTCCGAGGCTCTTGGTAGGTCTGATTTTGCTGGCTGCTGGAATGGTGGAGGAGGTGCTTCAGCTTTCCCTCCCGGACTAGCTGGTCCAGGTGGTTCCAAAGGTTCCTGCAGTCTTCCGTAGTATGTCCGTGGTCCTGGTGGTACTGGCAGTAGCGATTCTGGCTGCGCCTATCAAGTTCCCCAGCCATCTTGTTCGGCCACCTGAAGTACGGTTCGTTCTTTATCTTCTCCAGCACCCTGTGTACGGGTTCTCGGAACACAGCGCCAACCGTTTGTGTGTTGGTCACCCCAGATTGCCCACCGAAATCCCTCCTCGGGCGGGCGTTGTCATAACGGTCCGACCTGAAATCCCTTCTCTCTTGAGGGATAGCCTTCTCCTTCCCCTTACCCTGCAGCAGATCTTCCTCTACCCGCTTGTATTTATCGATCCGATCCATCAGCTGCCGCACGCTGGTGGCGGGCTTACCAGTTAGGGACTTCCTCAGGCCGTGCCCCATAGGTAGTCCATTCTGGAACGTATGGATGGCGACAGCGTCGTACTTGCCGTCCAGGTCGTTGTAAATCTCCCAGTACTTGTCCGAGTAAGCCTTGAGGGTCTCCCCGTCACGCATGGACAGGGACAGCAACGCGCTCATGGGCCGAGGAGGCCTGCTATTTGTGACGAAGCGGGAACCGAAAGCCTGGGTCAGCTGCCTATACTAGTCTATGGAACTCGTCCTTAGACCGTTGAACCACCTCATTGCCACAGGTCCCAAGCTGGATGGGAAGACTTTGCACATCAGCGCCTCGTTCTTGGAGTGGACAGCCATCCTTTGGTTGAACTGGTTCACGTGCTCCACAGGGTCCGTTTTGCCGTTGTAAGCAATGAAGGTTCGCTGCTGGAACAGCCGAGGAAGCTCCGCCTCCTCTATACGACGCGTGAAGGGCGACTTGGAGAGCTGGTCCAGCGCCCTGCTCATGGCGTTGCCTCCTAAGCCCCTGGGGGTTGGGTTGGCACGCCTACGCCTCTGGTAGCGCTCCTCCTTGTGGGAGAAAGTCTCGCTGGGGGGCGTTCTTGACCTTTGTCTGTATTCAACATCACTTTCGTCGTCGGAGGGTAGGTCAGGGCTGGTTCAGACCGTCTTCGCTGCGCACGGCGCAGCTTCCTCTTCAGATCATCTATCTCGCGCTGCATGGCCACCTTTGTTAGGGTTTGTGCCCTAAAATCCAATTTATTGGCATGTCATGAATAATTAAGTTGTTTAATTATATGAGACCATTTATGAACTAATAGGACATTATCTTAGTCCATGAGATGCATAGTATGTGATTTATGTGAAAAGTCACAGAAAGATATAAATCACAAGTTCTTTGTAAACTCAGAATTTTAGTTCGTAGTCGGTGATGAAATTGGGCGTTTCATCTGCGAAGACTATAACATATCAACTACGATGATTTGTCTTGATCATGGAAGTGGAGACTTCTAGTTGGTATGTTGATATGTTTTAAGAGTTAAGACATATTGAACTGGACCGCTGTGAGATTTATTATTCTCCTAAAGACTGTCAAATGAATAATAAAGCTCACGACTTCTATTTACATCAACTCTAAATCCTGAGAGAATAATGGACCTAATCATGAGATGTAGGTTGCTTTGATATATCAGGAGTGAGATCTATAAGTTATGGTCAAAACCTCAGTATGTTGGGCAACCGCATTTAGTGTTGATGGAACATATATTCTCAAGATGGAATTCATAATCTCTTAACGGAGATATAAAATATTCCCTTGAGATAAGTTTAATGGGTTTGGTTATTCAGAGTGTTGGGCCCAACCACTTTAGTAAAGAGTTAAAAAGTATATATATTTATGGAATTGGATTTCATAAATATATTATGAATAACATAAATGATTAAACCGGGTACTCAAGGATTAAGATGTAGTAATCTTCAAAGTGGCAGTCAATATTAATGACTTTGTATTATTACGAATATTTTAATGAAGGGGTTGTATGTATAATAAAGTTTTGGGAAATAATTTATTGATAAGGCCTAGAGTGCAACTATATTTATATAGTGGTAATAAATATAGTTAATGGTAACTTTGGACTTGTCAAGAGTTGACAGAAAAGCCCAAGGCCCATTGGAGCTAGTGTCTTATTGGTCCCTTTTGGTCCCACTCCAAGCCACAAACTTAAGCCCAATTGGAAAGGCCCAAAAGGCCAGCCTAATTAGATAATTGGTTAGATACAAAAAGGGAAAAACGTTCAGAACATAGAGAGAGAGAAACATCATTGTGAAGTGGTGTGTATGTGAGTTTTTGTCACTCTCTAATTACCCTTTTGTTACCAATTGAGAGACCACACATCTTGGGTATCAAGTGGAATTGGAGTGAAGATTAAAAGTCTTCCCAAGAACGTTTGATCTTCGATTTTGAAATTCACCGCTTCAAGGTACGCTTTCTTGTTCTCAAATTCTGAAACTTACATAGTGCATGTTATCAATATTGAATGAAGTAGATCCGTTAGTTTTTTCCGCTGCGTACATCTATTTTTCCAACAAATGGTATCAGAGTGGTCTTCAATTTCAAATTCTATAACATGTTTTGTGAGTTTTAGAATTAGAGATGATAGTTTCATATTGTTAGAAGATTATGTTTCTTAATTTTCTGCATGTTGTTGAAACTATGATTTGATGAAGACTGAAATTGATGTTATGATGTTGTTTAAATTTAAATTTAAGTATGTTAAATTGAATCTTAAGGCATTAGCATCAATGAATTTCAGTTTTGACATCAATCTCTGACTGTAATGTTCATATGTTGAATGTTTGTTCATGAAAAACGAAGAAAACTGCCTTGGAAAATTTCTGGAAATTTGAGTTTCGCGATTTTCGATCGATCGAAAATCATTTTCGATTGATCGAATGAGACAGTGATCAGACTCTTTAGAACGATAGATTTTCGATTGTTAGTCGATCGATCGAATTTGTTTTTCGATCGATCGAGAGGCAATCGAGTATCAATCGAAAGAGTCAGAGGATCAAGTTTGAATTTCTTAATTTTTTCGATCAATCGAGGGGCACATTCGATCGATCGAAAGAAAGAAAATCAGAAATTTTTTTTTAAGTGTTTTCAAGTTTTTTAAGAGCAAAGTTAATGTGTGATTAGATTACACATGGTTCTAACTAAAAGACCTAATGAGATCAAAGGTAATAGTTAAATAGAACTCATAGTCCTAAATAGTTTAGGACTTGTCTTTTAAGAAACATTCTAATGAGATTAGAATTGTTGTATGATTAAAAGTCATTAACTTAATTTATTTTAATTAGAAGTTTTAATGAGATTAAAGCTTAATTAAAAGGTATATAGTTTCTAATGAGA
Organism: Quercus aquifolioides; assembly: GCA_019022515.1. Taxonomy (NCBI): domain Eukaryota; kingdom Viridiplantae; phylum Streptophyta; class Magnoliopsida; order Fagales; family Fagaceae; genus Quercus; species Quercus aquifolioides. The sequence continues at coordinate 335,072 of JAFHAW010000261.1, read as the reverse complement.
TTAGAGTACTTTGCCTAGTAAATTAAGGATAGAGTTCTATATAACTAATTTTTGATTCATTAGTGTTTAAGGAATCCTAAATAGTTTAGGACTTCCATTTTAGTTAGTGATTCTAATAAGATTAGAGTCTTTAATTAAGTGCAAGGTTATTAGTTGTGATGGGATCACAATTATTTAAGAAAAACTCAAATAACGAGTGGGAGTGTTGAAATAGCCCGTTTGTTAAGTTTATTGTAATGTGAATAGATACCTTGTCTTGACTTCGAGTCTTGCATTCCATGCGGAGGGTATTTAATTCACGGATTACAAGGTTAAACTTCTTTGTGATTGCGCAAATGTTCGTTACGCTATTGTGACGTGACATAGTAACATCACATTAAATTTAAACAATTAAACACATTTGATGTGTAGGGTTAAAATTGTGATTAGATCACAATGATTTCAAGACAATCCACTTGTTTTAAAATTTCTAGTGGGAGAGAGATACAAGGGTTGCATCTCACGGCCTCCATTGTTGGTTCATAGTAGTGTGGGGTAAACATCTCGTCTTGGCCTCGAGCCTTGCATTCCATGCGGAGGATGTTTATTTCATGGTACTACAAGATTAAATTTCCTGGTTTATAGTGGTTTGATCAAACACCTTGTCTTAGCCTCGAGCTTTGCATTCCATGCGGAGGGTGTTTTTATCATGGTACTACAAAATAAGCCTGTTAAAGGGATGAAATGTGGCTACACATGATTCTAGACAATGGTGTACACTAGACTAAGTTTGATAGCATCCTCTATGCTGAGTTCTTGCTATTATTACTTAGAGGCCAAAGGAAGAGCGGCAAATTATTTTTGTTTGGTAAGAGTTACCATGATAGCATTAATAAAGAGAATAATTCTCGCCTGATCATAGTGATTGGTATTCACTCTATGCTGAGGAATATTAATTGCGGGATTAGGTTGTCGTTGCACCTAATATAGTATGGTTTTTGGGTTTCATACTATATGGTAATGGATGCAAAATGATAATGTCCTGTATTTAAGTTCATGGTCTCAATATAAAGTTGTCATAAATTTTGTCCTCTAACTACTATTTTAAGTGAATCACATTAACTAAGAAATAATTTTGGACATGGTGCTTAAAGGAGCTGAAGTAAATATTCATGTTTTGATTCAGCATTGTCATAATTTCCTATACATGATGCATTTATGGAAGATAGCTTATGATATGATCATAGTCTCCATTGAAATGCTAAAATGTTTCATTGGCTTCTATCTCATTTGTGCTATAGCATGAGATGCAAGAGTTAGTACTAGATTTAGACTTTATATTAAGTCTAAATGAGATGTTTGGTATGAATCATATTGAGTGCTAAGAAAAGCTTAAGGAGTTCCAATTCTATGTCATTTTATGAAATTTTTTAATTTTAAAATGAATTGGAATTCTTGGATGTAGAGATTAAATGTTAATCTCATGTGGATATGATCCACAAGTCCTTGTTAGAATCATTTGATCAATTCAGATTGTTTTGAAAATAAATTCTTATTATATTATCTGAATTGATGAGTGAGTTCTACGCAACGGAAGACATCCTAAAAGCTAAGGCTAGGATCAATATGATTTAATTCTAATTCTTAGCCTAAACCGAAAGGTAAGGGTGATAAGAAGAGGAATTATAATACCAAACAGATGGACAAGTTAGTTGCCCTAGTAGTTGCCAAAAGGAAATTAGACTTAAAAGTATGACCAAAAGAAAGTGTTTCTGGTTTGGTTAAACTAAGCTTTGTCCATGATTGTTTTCTAGATGGAAATTTACATGTTTTACTTTTTAAAGAGAAAGTTTTCATCCTTTGGTGTTGTATGTTTTGGCACTTAAGTCTAGATCTTATTAATCTAAATTGTATTCAAGATTGGTGAAAGATGGGCTTTTAAAACCATTATTTTGTAATATTCCCAATCTATGAATTCTATTTAGAGGATAATATGATCTAGGACTCCTTTATTGTAAAGGAATATAGTATTAATGACTTTTTTAAGTCAGTGCATACATGAAGGAGGAATAAGACTCTTTTAGAAATAGTAAAGTACATGATAAGTATTTTCATTTACTTATTTCTTTTGGAGATATACTCTAGTTATTACTATGCATTTTCTAAATTTGATTTCAAATGTTTGTTCCTAGGACACTTGTCAAATTGTGGATTCGGTGAAAACCTAGTATATGATACTTCCACTTTTAGAGATGTCCGGCACTTGTGCTAGAAAGGAAGTCTGACAAATTGAAATCAAAAGGTAGAAAAATGTGTGATTATAATAAGTATCCAAAAGGATTTGCAGAAGATTGTTTTGGTAGTCATAAAAATGACAAGATGTTTGTAAAGTGCAAATACAAAGAACTTACAAGATGTTTGTAATGTACAAATACAAAGTTCTTGATGATGACTATGTGAATAATCTTAAAGAATTGTTCTAGAAGAGAAGTCAGAATTTTTTGTAAGACAACTATAAAATACATTTAGAAATGAGGTGGTTGTATTAGATACACCACAAGGCATTATTCTAAATATATAGCTAGTACACGGGTACAATATCGTAGTGTGAGGATTGTAAATTCATACTTTTGGGATAAACTTTTGAAGTCATTCCACAAGGATATGAATTTGATCCTCAGTCCTACGTAGAGGCAATAGATGATATGAATATGAATTATTGGATCAAGGTTATGTGAATAGAATTAGATTCTATTTAAAGTCTAGAACTTGTAAAGGCGCCTATTGGCATTGAGCCTATTGTTCTCAAATAAGTCTACAAAAAATTGAGATTGATAGATTTGAAGGTGCAAACCTTCAAAGTCAAGACTAGTGGCGAAAAGATTTATTCAGAAAGAAATGGTTCGATTATGAAAAGATTTTTTCACCTATAGTCAAGTTTGACTCTATCTAGATTCTCTTATCCATTATATTTTATTTGGATGAAATATGGCAATGGATATCAAGAAAGCTTCTTTTAGTAGCAATCTTGAGGAAGACATCTATATGATGTACCTAGACTTGTACATAGCAAAGAACCAATAGTGTTTTGTATGCATGTTGCTTAAATTCCATTTATGGACTAAAGCAAGCATATGAATCATAAAATATCATCTTTGATCAAGAAATCAAATTGTTTGATTTTGATCAAGTATTAGAAGACCTTATGTGTGTAAAGCTATATAGAATAATAAATTTCTTAATGTATATTGATGACATTATAATCATTTAGGATGATGTAGAGTTATTGCCATCAATAGAGTTTTGGTTGTCTAGTCTAGTTTGATATAAAAGTACTTGAGAAAGATTGGTCACATCCTAAGAATTTGACTTTGCTAAAATTCAATAGTTAGGATGTTGGGTCTATCTCAAACTGCTTAAATAGATTAGATTCTAGCCAAGTATAGCATGAAATACTTTAAGAAAGGATTTTTTTCCTTTTAAGTTTAAAGTTCCTTTATATAGGACTATAGTCCTAAGACATATAAAAGGAAGTGCATACTAAGACGGTTCCTTATATCAAATTTATAGGAAGTCTTTATACTATGCTATATACTAGGCTAAATATCTATTTTACGGTGGGCACAGTAAGCAAATATCAATTAAATCAAAGATCACTTAATTTAGTGGGAGTAAAGCATATACTCAACTATCTTAGGAGAATGAGGGATTATATGCTTGTCCACAAAAGTGAAGTTTTGATGTTTATTGGATGTACAAATACTGACTTATAGTTTGATTGTGATTCATGAAGTTAGACTTCAAGATATGTGTTTATCCTAGGTGGTGAAGATACACATTAAGTGTAAGTATTATCTCATTAGAGAGATATGAGTACGTGAATAGTAGTAGTAGAAAAGAGAATTTATGCAATAAATCTGGCTGAAACTTGTTTCCCAGCCTTGCCTTAGAGTGACTATGAATTACTCTAAAAGGAGATAAGTGTCGGATATATGATAAATTGGCTTTGAGGGCAAGTGGGAGATTGTTAGGGTTTGTGCCCTAAAACCCAATTTATTGGCATGTCATGAATAATTAAGTTGTTTAATTATTTGAGACTATTTATGAACTAATGGGACATTATCTTAGTCCATGAGATGCATAGTATGTGATTTATGTGAAAACTCACAGAAAGATATAAATCACCGCTTCAAGGTACGCTTTCTTGTTCTCAAATTCTGAAACTTACATAATGCGTGTTATCAATATTGAATGAAGTAGCTCCGTTAGTTTTTTCCGCTGCGTACATCTATTTTTCCAACAACCTTATCGTCCTTTCTCTGGGAAGTGTGGCTGTGGGCCTCTTGTGATCGCGCGGCCTGGCCATCGTCGCGCTTCTGGGGAACGGGCCCGTCCCGGTGGGCTCGGCTTCCGCCCGCCGTTGAAGTGTGCACGCTTCCTTCCCGGAATCGTTCGTTGTCGTTCTGACTGCCCCCGGGGTCGCCACAGTTACCCTGATGCCGTGACTTCGCCGGTTCAGGTCGATTGGGAGTTCTTTGGTGAGGGCCTGATCCTACCATGCTTGACTATCGTCCTTACTAACGCACAAGTTCTCCCCACAGACGGCGCCAATTGTAGGGACCGGTTTCGAGCGCTCTCCGCAGATTGAGAGAGTGGACCCAAGCCCAGTTAACCCTGCAATGAATTTATAGAGTATGGGTTCAAGAGCTAGGCCCTAGTGAGGAATGCAACGGCCATGCATGGTTGCTCGTGGATTATGTTAATTTAAACGTGGCTTAGGAGGCACAACAAGGCTCCTCGGACGGGTTTACAGAGGTGGAAGTTGTTCTTATTTCTCTCAAGAAAGGTTACAATGGTTGGGAGAAAATACACTGCTACCTTATCTCTTTCCTCTGGTTTTTCGTCCGTCCCCTTTTCAAGAGGGACTTCTTACATTATATATCTCATTCCCTGCTAATCTTAGCCCTACATTTGTTAATCAATCCGGTTTCCACTTGAGTGCTTGTCCCATCAGCCGCATTCCCATCCCTCCTGTGGGTTGCAGCGCCCAAGACGGCACTGTTCAGAGGTCCTATCCTCATTAATGCGGCCAGGGCGTTAGTTGAGGGCATTTAATGTGGAGGTGACAGTTCATCTGGAACTTGCTCCTCCACCATGCTTCCATGTCCGGTGCTTGGTACATGCTATTTGCTCCTTGGATGCTCTGGGGGATTCTCCTTGAGGGTGTGCTGCTTGCTCACCTCTGATCTCGGGAGTCCGAGGAAGCAATCATCCTCGGCGATGCTTCTTGGGCCACTGGGCTCCACACTCGTCCTCGGACCTTAGATGCGTCCTCGGCGTGGGCCTTTGGGCCTGGTTCAAAGTGGGCCGGGGTTGCTCGACCCTTTCTGGCCCCACACCACACATCCTTCAACATTACTGTGCAACCAACATTTTGATTAAAATTAGAAAATAACCGAAAATACCCATTTTTCGTAGTGCCAAAGTGTAACACCCTGCAAATTTTTACCTGATGAGTATTATTCTATCAATCATGTATTCCACATAGCATAAAAAGAGGATTAAAAATATTATAAAAGAAAATCTTATTTAATTTAGAGGAAAAAAGAAAAACTAGAATATGCTGGAATAAAATAGAAGATAATTGTTTTTCCTAGGAGTCCAATGCCTTTTTTTTTAGTAAGACTTGGGTGCAAAAAGTACGTTGTGGGATGAGTTATTAACTTTTTGGGCCAAGCAGACAAAAGTGAAAAGAACATAAAATTTTATGTTTTAAGAGAATAATGGGCTTGGGTTTCAACTTAATAGAAGCCCACCCAATTTAGGATTGTATTTTATCATACATTTGGTGTTTTGTATGACCCTCGATCGGAAGTCTTGTAATATATGAGTTTTATTTTAGTTTGATTTGATCTTGTTTGGAGGTTTCAAATGTTGAATTATTTTTGGAGAGTTTTTTTTTTTTTTTTGGTAATCTTGGAGAGTTATATTTGGGAGAATAGGTTTTTATGTTTGGTGAATCCTCCTTACACACTTGTAAGCCAAAACTTTACAGTATGCTGTTTTTGTCATATGTTTGACTCATACAATTAGTTTTGGGGCATACCACGATCTTGCTTGTTTTAGCCTTTCAGGTTCAATTTAACCTATTTTTTCACAAGTTCAAAAATATCCACACCCATACTCATTTTTATCTTTAGTATTTGGCGGATTAATGGATTTGAGTCTAATTTTGTCAGGTCTAAGCTTGACCACAACACTTGCTCACTAGAGTCATAATGTAAAAGAGTAAAGGTGAGTTTTTATAGATATAAAGAAGTGGTGTCCTAACTAGTCTTTGACCGAATTACTCCTTGCTCATGAGATACTCTTGAAATCCCAAGAAACAATAGTGTGGTAAATTGAATTTAAATCTTTGAATTTATTTCATGCTCCGGACCAAAAAGCTCACCACCCAAGTATCCTTCTCGAGGGTGGATAGAGGTAAGGTATGGAATCTAGATTTATGACCTAGCCAAGTATTCTTCTTACGCGTCTTTGGCAAATAACTTCAAAAGTAGGTTCGGCATCAACAACCTAGACACCACATTCTCCATACGGAACTACAAAACCATCTTCAGATCATAACCACAGTTTCCATAAGCATCTATAATGATCGTTGCCGAGCAATAGTCCATATATATAAAATTTCTATTTTCTCCACAAAAAAGAAATAGTCCAACGAAAACTTCAACCACGGAGGCATTTCCTTGGGTCTGAAAGAATCTCTTAAGTTCTCTGCTCTAAACATTGTTTGAAGGTCGGAGCTTAAGACATGAAAATGTCCCATAAGAGTACGCATGTTTTGGGCGTTGACTCAAGCAATCCAAGTAAGATCCAAGGGCAAGATGGCGAGAATAGTAATACCACGGTAGCTCCTCGTGTAAACTCATACCGACGGAGTTCCCGGTTAGTAGGTGCAAAGAAGGTTTATGGATTTGACACTCAACTGATTTCTTTGAAAAAAATGGTTCAGCAGAGGCAAAGTAGTGATCCGTTCAAGGCAGTTGCAATCGTTGGGAAGCGTGGTGTTGGCAAAACAACTCTTTGCCAAGTACTTTTCAACAAGCCAGAGGTACAAGCCGACTTCCTTCCCAGGATTTGGGTTTGCATGTCCTGGAAGCCCACTGAACCTGAAGACCGCAAGACAACAACTGTTAAGAGAATGCTGACCTGTCTTGGAGTTGATGACCAAATCATTCAATCAATTTCAGATTCAAAACCTGAGGCTGATCGCCTCAGAAAGCTACTCTATGCCCTTCACTTGCAATTGACTGGTAAGAAATATCTGATTGTGCTTGATGATGCTATTGAGGAGGGTGATGATACTATTAAGGAGGGCGATGATGCTGATCAAAAAAAAAAGAAGGCTGATGAAGCTTTTAAGGAGAGAAACAAGTGGCTCGCAAATTTGGGTTCTCCAATTACTGAAAAAGAGAAATGGGGTGAATGTCTTGCCTTTGGATTGCCCAAAGGACATGGGGGAACAGTCATCGTTACAAGTAGGGATGAAAAATTAGCGAAGATGATGGTTGGAGAGAAAAACTTGCTTCATCTTCTGCCACTTTTAGACCCAAAGAGCTGCGCCTCAATTTTCAATGACCACATAAAGGACGAACAGAAGTTAAAATATGACCTAGAAAAGAAAGAATTTCTGAAAAAGTGTGCTGGTCTTCCATTAGCTGCGACGATGATGGGAAAGATTAAATCTGAAGAACTTGTAAAAGCTGAAAAGGAAGCTGCAGAGGAAGCTGCGGAGAAAGCTGCAAAGGAACCGGCAAAGAAGATGGAACCAGATAGTCCCATTACCTCCAAAGATGAAGAGAAGAATAAAACTGAAGAACTTCCCACAGAACCAAAACCCATACAACCTGATGAAGCCGCAAAAAGTTCCAAAGATGATAAGGAGATTAAATCTGAAGAAGTTCCAGCAGGAGAAAAACACATACAACAACAAGAGAAAGACGCAAGAAGTTCCATTGGGTCCAAAGATGATGAGCAGATTATATCAGAAAAACATCCAGCAGAATCAGAACCCAGGCCTCAACAAGAGGGAGCCACACACAATGAAATCCATGAAGAAGCAGCTTCAGGAACAAATTAAATCGCATTTGTGTTTTCCAATGGGTTTCTTCTTGCCCTTCTTTTAGCTTCAAAATTCTCTCACTCTGTCTGAAGTTAGTGTTAGTTTTCATGTCTATCCACTACTTCAATTTAAGTAAATTTCTTTTAAATCCAACATTCTAAGGTGGTTTCAAATTAAATCCTATATAATTTATAACATTTCAAATTAAACTCTAAACCTTATACTTTCCCTAGTTTCAAGTATCATAAATTTTTAAAATTGTATAAATTTAAAGCATAGATTTGGAGTTTGATATTCAAATTTGATTGAAGATTTAAATTGATACAATTTTAAAAGTTAATAATCTAATTTAAAACTAACGAAACTATAAGGTTTAATGCTTAATTTGATACCACCTTAAAATTTAGGGTTTAAAATATAATTTACTTTTTTTTAATAAATGAAATCTTCAATTATCTTGTGTTCCTAATAATAAGTGTATTATTTAATTTCAATCTTTAGCTTCCTTTTGCATTCTTCAAATTTTTTTTTTTTTTTTCAAAATTCATTAGGAACAATTTTTTCTATAATAAATTTCTATCAAGTTTGAAAAACTTAATTTGAAGGAGAAATTATAATATTCTCATGGTAAATCACGTCATTTATCCACCATCCCACTAAAGGACTCTCACTTGTTTAAAATTGCTGAGTCTAAAAAAAAATTAAATAGAAACTAACTATAGACTAAACAATTTTAAATAGGTGAGAGTATTTTAACGGAATGGTGGACAAGTGACGTGATTCACCATAAAAACTGTATAATTTCTCAATTTGAAGGCTCTTTCTGCAAACTTGGCTTCCATCTCAAGAAAAGTCAAGTTCTATTCTAACTTGTAAAATTGCTTCCAGCACTGGAGTGACATATTGAATCTAAACTCATGCGAACAAATAAATAATTCAGAGTTACACTTGTGTAGACTATCTATGCCATGCAATCACAATACTGATTAGGTTAACTTTTTATTCTAATTTTGGCATTAGAGATGTCAACTATGTTAATTTCATGGCACTTTTGTCTAAGTTAGATAGCAAAGTAATTCTTCATTTTTCTTGTGTTTATATTAAGTGCATTATTTGATACCATTCTCTAGTTTTCTTTTGCATTCTCATGGACTTATGTTGAGTTTGGAAAGCTTTATTTAATTGATTTAATATCAAGATCTTGAACCAAGAATTCCTAAAAAGAAATGAACTATGCTAGGCCCTTCCTGCTTTCTATAATTACTTGCTTAAAGAAAATTCTAAAGCTATCATTTTAATATAATCAAGAAGGACATATCTTTACTCATAGAATCTATTATGAGTAAAGTTAAGTTCTATTCCAAGTTGTAAAATTACTTCAAGTACTACAATGACACATTAAATCTAAACACGTGACCAAATAAATAATTCAGAATTACAACTTACAATTGTGTACATCATCAATGCCCAGCAGCAACGTCACTAACTGGTTTAACTGTTCATTCTAGTTATTTTGACACTAGAACTGTCGTCTACGTTAAATTCATAGCACTGTTGAGAACGAAATTGGAATTTAACCATAAAATCTCAACTATGTAGTTAATAGTCATTAGTTTCAAACTATATTTTTTACTAGCATCTTGAGTTTAAGAGACTCGATTTAGGAGCTATAAATCGAGTATTTGAGGGTCGATTTTCATGTTTTGATCGGATCTGAGTTGGCACTTTTTCCATGTGGCGTCCACATGGAAATCGAGTCTCTAAGACTCGATTTACAAGCCCATATATATTCTCACCACAACACAGCAAAGAAAGAAATCAGAAATCAGAGCAAAAAAAAAAAAAAAAAAAAAAAGCTGAAGAAGAAAACAAAGCCCCAGGCAGCGGCGACCTAGGCCGGCGCGACCCAGGGCCAGGCAGCGGCGACCCAGGCCGCGCGAGCCCAGGCGGCACTCGAGCCCAAGCCGCGCGAGCCCAGGCCGCTCGAGCCCAGGCCGCGCTCGAGCCCAGGCCGCGCGAGCCCAGGCCGCGCTATAGCCCAGGCGGCGCGCAAGCCCCAGGCGACGCGAGCCTAGGCAGCGCTCGAGCCCAGGCGGCGCGCGAGCCCCAGGCCGCGCGACCCAGGCCAAGCGGCCTCTTTCTCTCTGATCTGATCTGATCTTTCTCTCTCTCTGATCTGGTCTTTCTCTCTCTCTCTCTTCTTTGATCTGGTGACTGATCTGAACTGATCTTTCTCTCTCTCTCTTCTCTGATCTGGTGAGGTGAGGCGCGTTTGAGACTTAAAATTTTTTGAAATTTTTTTGGCTTAGAGAGACTCGATTTCCACGTGGTTGCCACGTGAAAAAAATGCCACATCAACCCATAAAAATCGAGTCTCAAAAACTCGATTTATAGGCCCAAAATCGAGCCTTTTAGGCTCGAGATGCTACTATGTTATATACTTTCCAAACCGGGCCAACTAACTATAAAGTTTAATATTTATAGCTAGTTACCCAGATTCCCCCACTGTTGACTAAGGTAGATAGCAAAGCAAAACCTTCATTTTTCTTGTGTGGTCAATGGTCAATAAGTGCATTACTTGATTTCATTCTCTAGTTTTGTTTTACATTCTCCAAGACTTTCTCTATTTGCATTTTTCGTTATGATCGGTTATTTCTCTAACTAAATTTCTATTGATCATGTCCCTGGAATTCCTAAAAAAAAAAAACTATACAGACCCTTCTTAATGAGATTGCTTCTATCTCAAGGAAAGTTGAGTTCTAATCCAACTTGTAAAATTGCTTCTAGCACGGCAATAACACATATTGAATCTAAAATCATGTCACCAAGAATATAATTCAGAGTTATGGTTGTTTAGACCATCTATGTCATGCGGTAATGACGCTAATTCTAATTGGTTTGACTGTTCATTTTGGTTTTCTTGCAAGAATTGTCATTTGCGTTAATTTCATAACACTACTAACTAAGTTAAAGAGCAAAGTAAATCTTCAATTTTATTTTTGTTGCTAATAAGTGCATTATTTGAATTCATTCTTTAGTTTTATTTTGCATTCTCCAGGATTTCACTTTTTGATTTTTCATTCAGGGTTACTTTTTTTTGTATAAATAAATTGCTATTGAGATTGGAAAGCTTTATTTATTTTTGTTTAATATCTGTTGGAAATTTGGTGGGTCTTTATTCCCACTTTTACTCCCAAACACTCACACATCACTTAAAGGAAGTGACTCACACTCTGCAAATTAAGCACACGAAGGGAGAGACAGTGGAGAGGAAAGAGTAAGAAAACTCTTTTTTACTTGTATTTCTTTTCTTCTTTCTTGCTTTGGAATTGACGAGTATATGGGGTATATATACTATACCAAGCAATCCCTAGGCCTAACTCCCAATACATTTACTTTCTAAACTCCTACCTTCATAAAATCTCACATTTAAGTATATAATTTCAAGAAACCCCCACATGCATTCACTACAATTTTATTTAATTTATAAAACTCATACTTATTAATGAGATTTTAATTAAAAACAAGTTTACTTCGAACAACATCAAGATTGTGTACTTCAAATTCCTAAAAAAAACTATGAAGGTCCTTCCTACTTGCTTTGCTTCCGACGTCACAAGGAAATTTAAGTTCTTTTTCTAAAATTGCTTCCAACACTACAACGACATATTGAATTTAAATTTATGTGACCAAATAAATAATTTAGCATTAGTTTGGATAGCAACGCGTTTGCGTTTCAGCTAGCATCTGCGTTTTTTGGCTGGGTCCCGTGCACTGTTCACAGGACCCGCAAGTATGGAAAAATATAAATTTAACTTTAAAACTAGGTCACACGGCACTATTCACACCTTTAAAAATTATTTTACTACAATGTTTTCAGCAATAAGTTTTCAATTTTCAGTTTTCAGCAATAAGCGGTATCCAAACACACTCTTAAAGTTAGAGCAATGTAGACCACCTATGTCATGCGGTAACCACACTAATTGGTTTAACTATTCATATGAGAACCTGCTACTAAACCCAATTGGATATGTGTCGTCTAGTATATCAAGTGTGTGTTTGGCAAAAATTATTTTTGCAATTTATTTTATTATTCAACTTATTTTTGCTATAATTCATGAGCTCCACTGCACTTTTTGGTACTATTCATAGGTCCCACTGAACTATTTCAGCTAACTTTTATCTTTATCTATAGTACTTTCAGCAAAAAAAATTCAGTTTTAGCAAAATAAGTAGATTCCAAATAGACTCCAAGTATTAACCCTCTATCAATCAAACCAACATGCCCATTCTCAAAAAAAAAAAATCAGAACAACATGCTTTTAGCTTATATATATTTCATCTTAGAGTTGAAAAAAAAAAGTGAAGAAAAACTCTTTAACAAAATTGAAATACAAGTGGCAAAATTTTTCAAAGAGCTTTAATGGAGTTTAAAGCTTTTTAAGCCTAAACATAAAGCAAAACAGTTTATGTAGGCATATTTTTACAGAAAATTTTTATTTCCCAACTAGTTTGGAGGAAACTTTCTTTATCTTTTTGTACATTTAGTCACATGAGCATTTAAATAAATCACGTGACTTGTTTAAATAATATATGCAGATAGTTTTTGTTGAGCTACAAATTTTTGGGCCCTAATCTCATTAGCCCTCTCACTAAAAAATACCCATACAAACCCATAAACTATTTTGAGCCCACATAAATATTTCCTACATACTTCCCACATATTACCCAAATATTCTCCATATTATTACCCAACTTGGGCTCCACAAATATTTCTCATATAAGCTCCATAAATTATCTTGGGCTCTCTCACTAATATTACCCCATTATATCCCACATATTATCCAACTTGAGTTTTCACAAAAATATTTATCACATTACTACCAAAATTGGGCCACAAAATTATACTATCTATACAAAAATGCCCAAACTCATTTACCTTATGGGCAAAACCCAAAAAGCCCAACAAAACCCTCATACAAAGCCCGTTGCTACACGGCACCTATAAAAGCTCGTTGGTGCATAACAACTTTAAAAACCCGTTGCTATGTGACACCTCTAAGCCTGTTGCTACACGGTACCTCTAAAAATCTGTTGCTACATAGCACCTCTAAAATCTGTTGCTACACGGCACCTCTAAAACCCGTTGCTATACGGCAATATTTTTACAAAATCTCAAAAAGCCCAAATAATATTTGGCACTTATTTATAAAGCCCAATATTATTTTGGCACATATTTACAAAAAGTCCAAATATTATTTTGGCATATATTTACAAAGCCCATATATTACTTTGGCACCTATTTACAAAGTCCAAATATTATACCTTGGCAAAAACATATTTTCATACGCTAAAGTCCCTAACTCATGGGGAAAAATAAATTACTTATCTCTCAAAAATACTTCTTTTACAAAATTTATGGGAACTATGCTTATTTTTTCCATAATCTACCAACTACAAAAGCCCATGTATATCACTCATGGCAAAACTATTCATTTTGTAGGGATGAACAAAGCCCAAAGAAGCTCAACTACAAGACACAGCTGAGCCAGCCCAGCTTACATGCAAATCTTAGAAGCTGAAGCTCACGTGAGCTGTCAAGTCAAATTTCAGCACAACCTGACAGCTGGGGCCCATTACCATCAGTTCTAGCTTGTCAAATCAGATCAGAAGACGACACGTGTCCAACAGGGGTTAAACCCTTCCTTGCCAAGCTGATTTTCATCATTTCTTATGTAACACAAAACTAAGATGACATGACATAAAGCTAGGAAGCTTCAACCAAACGTCATTCTTTTCTTCTCCAACCCATTCGGTCAAGGACTAAGGGCAGCCATAACCAGACCATAAAAGCTTTTGGAATAACTTGAAAACAATTCATTATCATGCCAAAAACGTGTACTTTCTAGTTCATGGACCAAGCACATGAACCCAAATAAGGAAACTTTGGGAAATGTGGTTTGGAAGGCACCAAAGGAATCTCCAGCGAAGTTCCCAATAAAGGGCTCCAAGATTGACACTTGGCTTGGGGTGATGCAATATGCCCTGAAGAGCTCTGATTCTAGCTGTAGTAAAACCAAGATCATTAGTCTAATACATGCTCTAATCCCATTAGCTGAGGACAATCAGCATTTAATGCTAAGTCAGAACTCCAGCTGCCATTACCCAAATCAGCAAAGAACATTCTAAAGCTGAACTTACCACTCTTGGCCAATCCTAGGAACTATTCTCCAAGGATTTTCTAAATATTGAGGATGATTTAGCAAAGATTATTTGCTAATTACCCCCTCAAACTCAACTATAAGTGAAACTCTCCACTAATACTTCAACATACACCAATAGGGAAGAACTCTCTCATAAACTTCTCTATTATCTCCATCTCTAATCTTCTTTAAGCTCTTAGTGAGGTTCTGAGTCTCTAAGTTCTTAGTTCTAAACTTAGAAACTAAGTTCTTTAGCCCCTAGCTCACAAATACCCCTCACACCTCTACTTATAAGCTCTTATCCATCCCCAGCAGAAAGCCCCAGCAACTTTACTAAACACTCTCACTCACTACTCATACTACCCAAAAATGATCCCCACTACTCACTACATATACTATATCCATGAGCATACTTTGGCATCGTAATGATCTTGCTGCGCTAGCTAGAATCTCTTTCTCTCCCTTTATCTCACACTAAGTTTCCTCATTATTTGTTATAATGGAGCCCATGATGTTTGTTTATTCATTTACTATTGAATGCTATGATGTAATTGTTACTATAGAGTTTTTCTCTCATGTTATTGTATTAGAGGACTCTTCTCTAGAACCAATGGATGATTTTGAAGATGCAGATACTTAATCTGTGAAATAATTAGCGGCTGAAAGTTCATTCTATTCTATCTCATCTTACTGTTGGAATAATTTACCGCTGGAATATTTACTACTGGATTATTTTACTGCTGGGCTATTTCTTTATTGCAGTATACTTTTTATTGTGCAGACGTGTCTGCTATAGGAAGTGTTTTTGGGCCATCCCATAATTCTTGTCAGTCCCAACCTAGGCCCAAGGCAAAAAATAAGGCGAATTCTTCAAATCTTCACCGATGGCCTTTGGACCATGCTTCAAGCCCATTGTCAAGTTTTGGTCTAAGCCCCCAACCAAACACAAATCTCATTTGTCGAAAGGAAGACTTTTTCTCCCTCGACAGTTTTATAAATCACCACATTGTGGGTTGAAGAAGATTCCTTCAAGCTAGTTTTGAGGTATACCTTGTCCTATTTTGCACTTTTTTTCTTCATAATTTACTAAGGTGAAAAGCTATGATTATTATGTATAAAAAAAATGTGATAGTGGCAGTGATATGTGACGGTGATTTTAGACCAATTCAATAAATTGTAAAAATGATGTGTGTTTGTAATTAATAATTTTATCAATACCATCTTCATTCAATGACCAACCAACAACCAAAAACACAAGTCAAAGATGTGTGTTGTACCGTTAGTGCTAATTTGCTCTTTATCATCAACTGAAAATGACAATGAGTTTCTTTTTCATATAGCCATATACAAGAGCATGATTCATATCTAAGTTACTCATTTGATGGCAATAAACTTTATCAATTAAGTTAATTGGAACTCATAATATATATGTACTACTTTTAAACTTTTAATTTTTAGTTAACTTATTTTTAAACTAAAAAAATAAGTATTTTTAGAACTAAAAATAATTTAAAGAAAATAAACTCACTCAAGCATAATCTAAATAATGATAAAATAAAATAAAATAAACCACATAGTAACAAATGAGAACATTGCCAAAGAGAATCAAAGTTGCCATAGTTTGACACTCAAATCCTATTCAAAGTGATTACCCATTGGTCACTTTAAGAAGGAACTTGATAGTGACAATAAATGCTACAACAGCAACAATAGTAACAGAAATAGTATCATATGTCTCATTCACTTAGATTAGACTAAAGTAGAATTATATCTTAGAGCAAAAAAAAAGAAAAAAAGAAAACAAAATTAGTATCATTTGTCCCATTCATCCCTCCCTCCTAGATTCCATGTTTAGCGTTCCCTTCACCAATCACTTACTACCACGAAAACCTTACTTTTCTCTCTCTCTCTCTCTCTCTCTCTCTCTCTCTTAACTTTTTCAAAATACAAGTATACTTTTAACAAAAGTTTTTTAGCAAAAAACTAAAGCAATTTCCAAACACAAATTAACATCTCAAGCCAACCAACCAAAACAAGCAAATCATAAAACCAAAAAACAAAAATTTTATTAAAAATAAATCCCTCAAAATTTCCTAGCGTCATTATTATTTATTCCCTACAATCTTAGTTTTCTCTTCTATTTAACAAAAGCCATAAATTTCATATCTTTTCCTTCACCAATGATTGCCTCCATCTTGGTCTCATGAGCTACCCACTTTCACACTCCATACCCTTCATGGTACTTCATGGTAAATTTCTATTTTTTTTCTTTGTGTTTCTTTTTGGGGGAAATTACATTTTATCCCCTTAAAATATATATAACTCATTTTACACTTATCTCATAAATTACGAGAATGCACACTTTACATCCTAACATATACCTCATTCTACACTTACCTCCCCTAAATTATGAGAATGCACACTTCACCTCCCCTAAACTATAACCCTTTTTACATTTACCTCCACTAAACTATTAGCTCCACTCTTGTTCTCTTGCAAAATTTGTTTGAAACACCTAAATAGACCAAAATTTAGACTGAAACGAAACAAGGATTAAGCACTGAAATGGAAAATTTTGGTCATAATAGGACGAAATTTAAAACCTTGAAATTTAGTATTGTATCAAATAATGTTCTTATACATTTTTAAAAAAATAAAAATAAAAAATTATATTTTACCTCTTTAAACTAAAACTATAAAAGTGCCTACTTACCCCTTAAACCATTAGCGGATTTACAGCCCCACAATTTAGTTGGCCGTTAATTTGGATAAAATATACACTCACGTGTAAGTTATGCAACAGTTGCAAAGGTGGCATATAATTAAAAGACCAAATTACCCCCTTTTAACTAAGACAACACGGCTGTTTCCCTCTCACGTTCAGTTTCAGTCCTATCTTTCTCCTCTGTTTCCTTTTCTTATTTCATTTTAATTTGCTTTAAACAAGCGCATGCTCTCCTTTATATATATTGGTTTAATACATATTCTGATTGATATACATGCTCTCCTTTGATATACATATACAATTGGCATTTTTTTTATGTGTAGCCACGGATTCCAGTAATGTTTGACAATCTATAATTTAAATCCAAATTCAATTTTTGCTGAACATCGATACATTATCTTCTTAATCTCTAACCTTTGTGATAAGCACATGGTTTAAGAAATTAATAAGAAAAAGAAAGGGAGGAGAAAGATAGGAGTATAGAACTGAAACTGAACATGAGAGGGAGAGCTGTGTTGTTTTAAAAACTTAAGAGGGGGCAATTTGGTCTTTTAATTATATGACACCTTTGCAGTTGTCACATGACTTGCATATGACTCTAAATTCCGTCCAAATTAACAACCAACTAAATAGTAGGGTGCAAAGTGTGCAAGGCCAGAAGATAATAATTTATGAGTGAAGTATGCATTCTTATAATTTACGAGATAAGTATAATATGGGTATAGCTTAAGAGGGTAAAATGTAATTTTTCTAAATAAAAATTTGAATGGATACAAATATGAAGAAAAACTTCCATAATCACAATAAATTTGTAAGTGCAAGGTAATAAATTATTGATAAAATTTTTTTTGGGAAAGTGTGCATTGCAATTTGTAATTGAACATAAGCAATGAATTTGGACACTATTGATTGTTAGCAAGACCGTTTTTAATTTGCAAGACAGTCTATTAATTTGTGCAAAGTCTTCGTGTACTTTTTCTAGAATTTTGAGTGAAGATGAGCTCTCTGCTGGTAGAGTATTCCTTACTTGGCAGTCGGAGTTCTTTCCTTGCCTTTTATCTTCTAAATTGCTAATGTTACTTTCACCCATGTGCTCTGTCCTGCTTTTTTACTTTTTCTTCAATTTGCAATGCAAGTCTCGTTGCGCTGCTCTAAAACTATTCTTGACTTGGCAATTGAATTTTTTCTCCTGGACTTAACTTAGTTGATTGCTTTGCCATACGAAAGATAAACTTTAACTGCTTTTATTTTCGATTCCACTTTCAGGCATATCTCTTTTGTGCGAATGAGAGATGTCTGCTGCTATTCTTTACTTGGCAGTTGAGGTTTAGAACTATATATGTGCTCAACCAAATCGTGATTTCTGTGTTTACTTTTGAGTTTGAGTTATCAATGATATATGTAAATTTGAATATTCTTGCTGTGCTGCCTGTGCATGCTGTTTATTCTTGCTTGTAAGTACTGCAGGTTAATATTCTGTTTATTAGTACAATCGATATCCTTCTTGAATCCAAAGCGAGAAATGCATAAAAAAATAACTAAATTGCACCAAAATTTTTTTTTTCCCCTTAAAACTTGGAGAGCTTTTTGGTCAAATTAAACTGTCCAAAGAGGGAGAGTATCAAGAATCTGATCGGAGACCGAGGATGTGTATCAGGGTTCTATGGAGGACCTTGCTATGTTTGTATGCGTTTTAGTTAGTTAACAATTAGTTAGGCATCACAATTAACTGTCTCCAGGATTTTGCTGGAGGCAATCAATTGTGTACGTGCGCAATATGATGATATCTATATTGTGCGTGTTATATAGTGTTTTTTTTTTTTTTTTTTTTTTTTGGGATTGAAAGTGCCCTATAGTGTTTGGTATGCCTTCAATGGCTTGTTTTGTACTAATCTATGTTTGTACGGCTTGATTTAGTTAACTAGGAATTTTTGTGAACTAAGAATTTTTTGTTTTATATAATAAAAAAATTATTATTTTATATTGTACGGTACAATCACATAAAAGGTGACAGATGTTATATATATTTGCAAAAAGTGATATATATTGTACATTTTTTGTAAATATGTACAATATTTGCTATTTTTGTATGTCTACGATATAAATTTATATTACAAGTACATTGTAAACATATAAAGATTTATATAATAATTTCATCATGTTTAAGAAAATAAATAAACAACAAGTATGCCTTTAACATAATTCAATATATATTGTTTTCTTTCTATTGCCAAAAAAAAAAAAAAATTGTTCTTTACCTAATAAACAAATATATCAAATATATCTTTTTATTAAGATAAAAACACCATTTAAGTCCCTATATTTTAGAGTCATAGTTAATTTAGTCCTTATATTTTGGTAGCAATCAATTTTTTTGAGAATGAGGTAGCAATCAATTTAGTTCTTGTTATTTTTAATTTACAATCAATTTGGTCCTTACCGTTAACTCACTAACGAAAAATGTCTATGTGGCAAACAGAGTGTACAGTTGGCGCACTTGAATCTTACATAGCCAATAAAATAATGAGAAATGATATGTACACAACATTTTCACAACATTTTTACAATAAATCCTAAGTGACTGGTTGTTACTGGTTGTTATTGTTAGGGCAAAAGAGTAATTTTAGTGTTAGATTTAAATTTGAACCAATAACAATTAACCACCTATGATTTGTTGTGAAAATATTGTGAACGTAACATTTGATTAATAGTAAAAAAGTTCACATGAACATTTGAATTACTGAAACTCTACATCAAAAAACAAAAACTTAAAATAAAAAATAAAAAATTCATATCAAACTCATCAAAAAGAATAAAATACTTCATAAAAAAAAATTAATTTAATCTTCAGGAAAACAAAAATAAATAAATAGGAAAAACACAATTTGTAATCTTGAACGATTGAACTCTTTATTCAAAATTCGTTATCTTAATACAAGATTTCTGTACATATTATTTAAAAAAACAATCAACTACAATTCAACCAAAAATTTCTTTAAACATGTAATTCAACTAATGAAATTTGGAAGAGGAGACAACCCGCTCTTGAACTTAAGACTATGCGCGTCGCGTGCTCGATCTAGCAATCTTGGACAATTGTTTTGATGAACTGTCACTAAACTAAAAAAGAAAGAAGAGAAAGAACTGGGAATTGGCGCCTACATAACTGGTTGCTTGCTTACCAAGCCATCCTGGCAAGCTAAGCTCCCCCAGTTTGATTATTATTCTTGATTTTACTTATTATTATAAAAACGACTCACTATCAAAATGAAAGACGATCGATTATCTACCCATATTTCAAATAATGTGCAACCAAAACCCAGATTTGCAATAACCCATATCTAGAAATGACAACCCAAATTCCCCAAACATTATCTTGATTTTCATTTTTGAGAATATTTGGAAAAATCGCAACATCAATGTGCATCTAAATTTCAACGGCTTCGTGCGTTCAATATTTGGAACAAGTGAAAGGGAAATGAAAACCCAAATCTGGGCAATTGTTCTTCTTTTCCTAACCAGCAACGGTGTGACTTGGCCGAGAAAGACTTGCTGATCAATTCCTCAAAATCATATCACACAAATCAACATAGATCTAATATTTTCTAACCTTCAATCTTCAACCCAAACCACAAAAATCGTTCATTTCATTTTTTTCTTTTTTCTTTTTTCTTTTCTCCTATTCTTTGGTTTCTCTCATCTATGCAAATCTGACGAAACGAGCACCGCACCACCACAATTAGATCCAAACCCACGAGTTCTGTGATAGCATGAAGACCGGATCTAGGTTGCAAATGTACTGGGTTTGCCATATGGGTAGTTGGGTTAGTTTTAGTTGCGACGGATCTAATTTGTATGAAAAATTTCGGCGAAACTACACTAATGGTCCCTGAAGTTTACCTTGTGTGCGCAATTGGTCCCTCAACTTTGAAGCGAGCACAATTAGTCTCTTAAGTTTTAAAACTAAGTTGTATTGGTCCGTTTATTAACTGTTGTTAACGGTGTTACTTACGTGACTAACGAAACAATGACTTAGCATTTTTTTTAAGAGATTAAATTCTATAAGGATGTGGTGCAAAACCCATGTTTTATCCCTCCAATCCCCACATGCCACATCATCTTATCACATATTTAAGAATAAACATAATCACACTCAATCAATTCTAATACCCATATATAAATCCAACCAAATTAGGAATCTTTCAAGATGTTATTAGATGTAGTAAGATGTATTGAATTTTAAGTAAAATGCTGATGTGGCAATCACTTATTGGATGGGGTAAAACATGGGTTTTACACCCCATCCTTATAGAATTTAATCTCTTTTTTTAATGATGTGGCATGTTTTTAATTAAAAATTAAAAAAAAAAAATAGTTTCCACGTTAGATGAAATTGAAAAATCATATTGACTGGCTCACATTTCTCATAAATTAATTAAAATTTTTAAAATTACACTTTAATATTCAGGTAGCACTAGTTTACACTATGCCATTACCATTCCATCACTCACTCTCTCTCGTTCAATTCTGGCTCACATTTCTGAAGAACAACATAGTGCACATTGCGCACCCCCCCCCCTCCCTCTTCTCTCATCTTCATTCCAATTCTCTCTAGCTATTTCCTCAGAGAATCCCAAACCCTAGATCTCAACCTCAACCTCAAAACCTTCTTTATTTCTGCGAGCTCGAGTGGCTATGGTGGCTCAATCGGCTCAGCTTCTAGTATATTTCTTGACGGTGGCATGGCTTGCGGTCGAGAACGAGTATATTGCTCTGGCTTCAACGACACTGTCATTGAGGCTAATTCACCGCTTCTCAGACGAAGCAGCGAAGGCGCTCAAGTTTTCACCGTCGGAGACAAACGGCAGTGCCAAAGTGTCACCGCTTCTCCCTTTCTCTCTTGTTGTGGGTTTTTGCAATAGGTAGAAAATAAATTTTTTAATTTGGTACCGGTGAATATTTTTTCTCACGTGTAAATTTAGTTTCTAATTTTTTAATTATAAACATGCCACATCATTAAAAAAAAAAAAAAAAAAAGAAGTCAAGTCATTGTTCCGTTAACCACGTAAGTAACACCATTGACAGCAATTAGTAAAAAGACCAATACAACTCAGTTTTAAAACTTAAGGGACTAATTGTACTTGCTTCAAACTTAAGGGACCAATTGCGCACATAAGGTAAACTTCAGGGACCAATAATGTAGTTTCACCAAAAATTTCGAGTTTGTTAGTGAGAACTTATTGAACAGAGAAGATATGAGTTTTGATTTTGATGCATATGGAATAATCTATTTCTAATGTTAATTCAAATTTAAAAAAAAAATTTTATTGGCCATGTAAGATTCAAGTGCGTCAACTATGCACTCTATTTGCCATGTAAACATTTTTCATTAGTGAGTTAATTGTAGGGACCAAATTAACTGTAAGTTGAAAATAACAAAAACCAAATTAATTGCTACCAAAATATAGAAACTAAATTAATTGTGAATCCAAAATGTAAGTACTAAAATAGTGTTTTCACCTTTTATTAACTGAAGCTGCAAAATTTCAATTAATATTATAGAAGTATTTTAAATTAACTAATAATCAAGGGTTTAGCTAAATAATTTTGAAATTGTAAAATTTGAGGTAACGAAACATGTAAGAAAGTCAATTAATTTCAGATCACCTAGATAATAAACATCATTTTTATCTACACAATAAGAGCAACATATTTTTGTACTCTCTCTCTCTCTCTCTCTCTCTCTCTCTCTCTCTCTCTCATGCATTGATCAAACAGAAACAATATTAATCATTATAGTTGTGGGGCCAGAGAGAGTCAAGCAACCCCGGCCCACCTTGAACCGGGCCCAAAGGCCCATGCCGAGGACGCGTCTAAGGTCTGAGGACGAAGCGTGAAAGCCCAGTAATCCAAGAAGCCATTCCGAGGACGATTACATCCTCGGACGTCCGAAATCAGAAAGTTCGCAAGCAGCAGTCCCACAAGGAGGATCTCTCAGGGCATCCAAGAAGCAGATAGCAAGTGCCAAGCACCGGATATGAAAGCATGGCGGAAGAGCAAGTCCCAGATGAGCTGTCACCTCCACATTAAATGCCCTCAACTAACGTCCTGGCCGCATTAATGAGGATAGGACTTCTGAACAGTGCCGTCTTGGGCGCTGCAACCTACAGAAAGGATGGGAATGCGGCTGATGGGAGAAGCACTCAAGTGGAAATCCGATTGATCAACAAATGTAGGGCTAAGATTAGCAAAGAGTGAGATATATAATGTAAGAAGCCCCTCCTGAAGGGGGGACGGACGGAAAACCAGAGAAAGGATATGTTGTAGTAGGGTATTTTCTCCCAACCATTGTAACCTTTCTTGAGAGAAATAAGAACAACTTCAACCCCTATGAACCCGTCCGAGGAGCCTTGTTGTGCCTCCTAACCCACGTTTAAATATCATGATCAACGAACAACCATGCATGGCCATTGCATTCCTCACTAGGGCTTAGCTCTTAAACCCATACTCTATAAATTCATTGCAGGGTTAACTGGGCTTAGGTCCACTCTCTCAATCTGCGGAGAGCGCTCGAAACCGGTCCCTACAATTGGCGCCGTCTGTGGGAAGAACTTGTGCGTTAGTAAGGACAACAGTCAAGCATGGTAGGATCAGGCCCTCACCAAAGAACTCCCAATCGACCTGAACCGGCGAAGTCACGGCATCAGGGTAACTATGGCGACCCCGGGGGCGGTCAGAATGACAACGAACGATTTGGCGAAGGAAGCGTGCATACTTCAACAGCGGGCGAAAGCCGAGCTCGCCAGGACGGGCACGTTCCCCAGAAGCGCGACGATGGCCAGGCCACGCGATCACAAGAGGCCCACAGCCACGCTTCCCAGAGAAAGGATGATAAGGTGGCCATGCAGCGTGAGATAGATGATCTGAAGAGGAAGCTGCGCCGTGTGCAGCGAAGACGGTCCAAACCCAGCCCTGACCTGCCCTCCGACGACGAAAGTGATGATGAATACAGGCAAAGGTCAAGAACGCCCCCCAGCGAGACTTTCTCCCACGAGGAGGAGCGCTACCAGAGGCGTAGGCGTGCCAACCCAACCCCCAGGGGCTTAGGAGGCGACGCCATGAGCAAGGCGCTGGACCAGTTCTCCAAGTCGCCCTTCACGCGTCGTATAGAGGAGGTGGAGCTTCCTCGATGGTTCCAGCAGCCAACCTTCATTGCTTACAACGGCAAAACGGACCCTGTGGAGCACGTAAGCCAGTTCAACCAAAGGATGGCTGTCCACTCCAAGGACGAGGCGCTGATATGCAAAGTCTTCCCATCCAGCTTGGGACCTGTGGCAATGAGGTGGTTCAACGGTCTAAGGACGAGTTCCATAGACTCGTATAGGCAGCTGACCCAAGCATTTGGTTCCCACTTTGCCACAAATAGTAGGCCCCCTCGGCCTATGAGCGCGTTGCTATCCCTGTCCATGCGTGACGGGGAGACCCTCAAGGCTTACTCGGACAAGTATTGGGAGATTTACAACGAGCTGGACGGCAAGTACGACGTTGTCGCCATCAATACGTTCCAGAATGGACTACCTATGGGGCACGGCCTGAGGAAGTCCCTAACTGGTAAGCCCGCCACAAGCGTGCGGCAACTGATGGATCGGATCAATAAATACAAGCGGGTAGAGGAAGATCTACTGCAGGGCAAGGGGAAGGAGAAGGCTATCCCTCAGGAGCGAAGGGATTTCAAGTCGGACCGTTATGACAACGCCCGTCCAAGGAAGGATTTCGGTGGGCATTCTGGAGCGACCAACACACAGACGATTGGCGCTGTGTTCCGAGAACCTATACACAGGGTGCTGGAAAAGATAAAGAACGAACCGTACTTCAGGTGGCCGAACAAGATGGCTGGGGAACCTGATAGGCGCAATCAGAGTCGGTACTGCCAGTACCACCAGGACCACGGACATACTACGGAGGACTGCAAGAACCTTTGGAACCACCTGGACCAGCTAGTCCGGGAGGGAAAGCTGAAGCACCTCCTCCACCATTCCAGCAGCCAGCAAAACCATGTGCTCTGGACGTACCGAACCACGCCTCGGCGATCAACGGGGGAAACACCTTTCGCCATGACTTATGGCGCCGAAGCGGTGATCCCCCTGGAAACAAATTTCCCGACGCTAAGGACGAGCTCCTTCACGCCGGACAGCAATGATGGACTGCTGGAGCGGAGCCTGGACCTGGTAGACGAACGAAGAGAGCGAGCGATGATCCAATTGGCCCATTACCAGCAGAAGCTCAAACAAGGATATGACGCCAACGTAAAGCTTAGACCACTAGCACCGGGGGACCTGGTGCTGAGAAAAGTTGTTGGAGCGGCCAAGAACCCTTCCTGGGGGAAGCTGGGACCCAACTGGGAAGGGCCCTATCGGATTACCTCAATAGTAGGGATAAGAGCATACTACTTTGAAGATTTAGATGACAAACCTGTGCCTCGTCCATGGAATGTACGCTATGGGGAAACTAGCTACTTAAGAACGCTAAGCGTTAGACAGAACCAAGGAACTGCATGGTTCTCGAACTCAGTCCTATGGGGAAACTAACTGCTTCAGAAGACTTAAGTGTTAGACAGAACCAAGGAACTGCATGGTCCTCGGACTCAGCCCTATGGGGAAACTAACCACTTTAAGAAAGCTAAGTGTTAGACAGAACCAGGGAACTGCATGGTCCTCGGACTCAGTCCTATGGGGAAACTAGCTACTTAAGAACGCTAAGCGTTAGACAGAACCAAGGAACTGCATGGTCCACGGACTCAGTCCTATGGGGAAACTAACCGCTTCAGTAGACTTAAGTGTTAGGCAGAACCAAGGAACTGCATGGTCCTCGGACTCAGTCCTATGGGGAAACTAACCGCTTTAAAAAAAAACTAAGTGTTAGACAGAACCGAGGAACTGCATGGTCCTTAGACTCATTCCTATGGCGAAACCAACTTCTTTAAAAAAAAATCCTAAGTGTTTACTTCGAAAATTCGACCTGTCCCATAGGACATGAAAGGTCCGCCCGAGCCTACAAGCCCTCACGATATAATGATTAATGCCGCGATTGGCCGAGATACAATTGAAGTTAAAATTATACGAATAACAAAAAAAAAAAAACGGATAGCGTGCAAGTAAGGAAATAGCCACAACACACAGAAACGAAACAAAGCCCTCATTTCATTAAGTCCAAAAGAATTACACAAAGGGAGTCACATTACAAATAAAGGAAAAGGGAAGAAAAAGATGCAAAAGGTAAAGTGAGGCAGGCAGAGGCACCAAGGAGCCCGGTCCTTCAACTCAGTTGCCCGCCTCGGTGGGTGGCTGGCCCATAACTGCCTCGGGGTCCTCTAGGCCCTGACTGAGGGGGACGGCCTGCAGAGGCACGGCAGGAACAGCTGCCCCCTCAACAGAGGGAACCTGGGCGTCAGAGGAGGACTTTACAACCTGCTGAGGCATGTCCTCGTCAGAGCCGCCGCTCAATTCAACCACAGCGGGAGGACTACTCCCTTGGACTGGCTCACCAGTGGCTTTAGCATCCGAGGCCCCCTCACCTGGAGTTGCAGCAGTTTCCACGGCGGCCTCCTCGGCCTGAGGGCCGTCTGGGGCAGCCTCGCGGATGGCAGGGGGGTAGTACACGCTCTCCTCCTTCCACAGGTCAGAAAAGGCCTCTACCCCAGCTTGTCTGAGGGCTTCACTCCAAGTTTCAGAGCAGTAGCGCCTACATAGCCCAGGGACTTGGGATTTGTAGGCAGCTGCTGTCTCAGCTGCCCCAGCATCATAGGCCGCCTCCTCAGCTTCCTCCTTGGTGGCCCAGGCCTTCTCCCTGCCTTACTCTGCCTCAAACTTGGCCCTCTCAGCTTCCCCTTTAGCCCATTCGGCCACCCTTTTGGCCTCCTCGGCAGCAGCCTTCTCCTTCTTGAGGTCCTCTATCAGCTCTTTGGCGATCTTCAGCTGATCCTCAGCATCACGCAGACGCCTCGTCTGCTCCACGGCCTGCCTCTGGGCGCCCTCAAGGCCTGAGACTGCGCTGTCCCGAGCTTGGGTCATCGCCTTCAGCTCCTCCCTGGCCTTGGCAAGGTCTTCCTCGGAGGTCTTGAGGGTCCGAGTGGCCTCCAAGCGCTTCTCACGCTCAGCCTCCATGGCCTTTCCATGGTCGTGGGCCGCCTCCTCCAACCTGTAGGTGGCCTGGACAGCCTGCCAAACGAAACAGGTACAAGGTAAGCCGAGCTCAAAAAAGAAAGAAACGCAAAACTAAAGCTAGAAAAAAAAAAAAAAAAAAAAAAAAAAAAAAAAAAACCACAAATGTTTAAGATCTTACCATCCCCAAGTATCGCTTGAGGCTGAAGAAGACCTCCCTACTCCTCATGGTCCCCAGTTGCGCCATGTCCGCAGGAAGTAATAGGCATCTCTCCACCGCGTCAGCCACGTACGCGCCTTCGCCTTCTCTGAAATCCCTGAGGGAGGCGTCATCCCTCAAGGGACCCCCACGGAGCATTGGGGCGGGGAGCCATGCCTGAACCTCGGGCTGGTCCTCGACTTGCCTATCCTGGTCCTTGTGGCCTATCTTCAATTGCTTTGATGGCCGCTGAGCGTCATCCCCCTCCCGCGTGGGCCCAGACTTGTCCTCGATGGGCCTCTTGCCTTTATCCTTTTTCTGCTTAGGATCGGCGGGTTCGTGCCTGGTCGGCGGGGTTGTCTGAGGCGGAGGATGGGGTAGCCGGGATTGAGATGAGCTCGACCTGGTCTGAGCATGACGGGTCTTAGGAGAAGGAGGAGGAAGCTTTGGCTTGGATTTCCCCGGCTGTCCCTCAATCAATTCGGACAGACTGGGTTGGAATTTCTTTTTGTAACCCATCTTAGGCCGAGAAGATGTCTCTAACTCTAGGAGATCTGCTTCGGTTAGACGAGGATCGCCCAAGTCTCTAGAGGGGTCCTCGGACTGATGGATTTGCTCGAAAACGTCAAAATCGTCCTCGGCAAGACCAGAGTATGCAGCTTCCCCTTCCCTCTCTAAATTCTCTTCTGCGGCCTCTGAGAATGTGTGGGAAGAGGAGGGGACCGCTACTGTGACGCCTTCCGAAGTGGAGGTATCCTCGGGAAACTCGAACCCGTCCTCGGTCACTTCTATTTTCTGCAGCCGAGGATCCTTTGCTTTAATCACGTACTTGGGGGCCGCGAATGATTTTTGGAGCGGAGTGTACCCCAAGATCTTGTGAGCAGCTCTGACCTGGTGGTCTACCTCGTTTTCAAAAGCCGCAGACCTGAGCGCCTTCTGCAAGTCTTCCCTGTTGATCAAGCTGAAGTTGCGCGCGAGGGAGTGCGGATCTGCAAAAGGAAAACACATCCACATTAGTAACCAAACAGTACAAAAAGAAATGACGCAGGAAACAAGTTAGAATCTTTGAATCCCCTCCTATTCCCACTGCCCCACTTGGTGTCCCCTCTGTCGTCGGGCAATGAAGGCCATCGTGCCACGCTCTGGACATGATGAGAAAATCCTCATTCATCCCCTTGTTGGACTCGGGGAGGCACTGGATCAGCCGGACCCTGTCGTCCCTCGTCCTCATGTAGTAGGACTTGTTCTTCAGATGTTGAAGATTGTAACAGTAGTTCACATCATGATGGGTCAGCCTTAGACCCATCTTCTCGTTAAGGGCATCCACACTGCCCAGAATTCTGAACATGTTGGAGGCGCATTGGGTGGGGGTTAACCGAAAGTATGTAAGGTAACCCCTCGTCATCGGCCCCATGGGGATCCTCATCCCCTCTTCAAGGAAGGCGATGATGGGAATCACCACCCCGCCCTCCTGCCTCTAGAGGTACCACTCCCCCTCCTCACAATACCTTAAGCCCACGTTGGCCGGTATCTTATAATCGGCGATGAATTTCTCCATCGCCTCCTCAGTAAAGACGTACTTCTTAAGTCTACCCATCCCAAATGACGCTTAAGAGAGCTAAAGGGAGAGCAAATAAAAGAGGAGGAGTAGAAAGGAAAAAAGCTCAGAGAGGGATAGAGCAACTTACAGAAATGAGGAGGAGCTCCTCGGACTGGCTTTTTATGCTGGAGGTGTAGGTAGAGATTTGGCTGGACTCAGAGTGGAGGCGCAAGAACTCTTGATTGTGAATGAAAAAGGAGAAAGCGGTTCGAGTGGGTATTTATACCCTAGATGGAAGAGCCGCGCGAGCTTTCCCGCCCATAAATGCCAGATGCATCCCCGCCGTTAGATTGTCATCTGCCCGTTGAACGTGGGGAGCATAAAGCCGCCCGAATTTAATGCAGGGCACGTTACGTGCATCGAAGCGCCAATAACGCACTTCGGGCAGGTGAAAAGGCCCTAGCGCTGACGAAGGACAAGACTTGATTGGACGCGGGATAGGCCTGAGGATGTCAAAATCCTCCTTTCCGCCCGAGGATGCGGATAGCAAGATTTTGAGGGGCTATTGTGGGGCCAGGGAGAGTCAAGCAACCCCGGCCCACCTTGGACCGGGCCCAAAGGCCCATGCCAAGGACGCATCTAGGGTCCGAGGACGAAGCGTGAAAGCCCAGTAGTCCAAGAAGCCATGCCGAGGATGATTACATCCTCGGACGTCCGAAATCAGAATGTACGCAAGTAGCAGTCCCACAAGGAGAATCTCCCAAGGCACCCAAGGAGCAGGTAGCAAGTGCTAAGCACCGGATATGGAAGCATGGCGGAGTAGCAAGTCCCAGATGAACTGTCACCTCCACATTAAATGCCCTCAACTAATGTCCTGGCCGCATTAATGAGGATAAGACCTCTGAACAGTGCCGTCTTGGGCGCTGCAACCCACAGGAGGGATGGGAATGCTGCTGATGGGACAAGCACTCAAGTGGAAACCGGATTGATCAACAAATGTAGGGCTAAGATCAGCGGGGAGTGAGATATATAGTGTAAGAAGTCCCTCTTGAAGGGGGGACGGACGGAAAACCAGAAAGGAGGATATATTGCAGTAGAGTATTTTCTTCCAACCATTGTAACCTTTCTTGAGAGAAATAAGAACAACTTCCACCTCTGTAAACCCGTCCGAGGAGCCTTGTTATGCCTCCTAACCCATGTTTGAATTATCCCAATCCACGAACAACCATGCATGGCCGTTGCATTCCTCACTAGGGCCTAGCTCTTGAACCCATCCTCTATAAATTCATTGCAGGGTTAACTGGGCTTGGGTCCACTCTCTCAATCTGCGGAGAGCGCTCGAAACCGGTCCCTACAATATATAATATGAGAAACCATTACATATTTTAGAAATGTATAGTTTAAAAAAAGTGTAAACTAATACCATGTAGAATTTGAACATTTTCTTAAAAAATGTATAATTTAAACTGAATAATTGTAATTATTTTAATTGTATATGTGCATATGCATAGAGCTACACACTAGTATTGATATCAATATATATGACGCGACGTTCAACTTTTGTAGTTCACTCAATTACCTTTATAGAATAGTTGTATTTGTGCTTATTCTTCCAGTTTTATTGTAATGACAAAATAAGTATTTTCAATTATAAATTTTAAAAATTTAGGTTTTGCAATAAAATGAAAGATATTTTCTAATGTTCAAAAAAATTATTTCAAAATTTCGTTAAAAATAAATAATATGATTTTCACAATTTAAAGAATATTGAGTTCCATTTTGATAGATCATAAAGGATTGAATAGACATATATTAAGAAATAGTCATTTTATATCTTTTCTTTTGTTTATATTATTATTATTATTATTATTGAATTGTTGTTAGTTTTATTCTTCATGTATCTGGTCACAACTCACTTGTGGGCATGGTTGTTAAAATCATGATCTAGATCGTAGAATCGTACGATTTAACAATCCCACCTCACCCAAACGTTTAAGATCGCACTAGGATCGTAAAAATGGTAGGATAGTACGTAAGATCTTATAGGATCATAGAATCGTATGGGATCCTGTCGATCTTATCAAAAACATAAATTTTTGGTTTTTTATTTGTACGGCCCCCGCACCTTGTCCTATATCGGGCTTTGGACCCTGGCCTGGGCATATGGCCCATAAGGCAGGTCTCCCTCTACTTGGCGGCCCACCCCCGGGCCACACGTGCTGCAGGCCCAATCCTTGCCTTTTCATCGTTTCTCGGAAACACCTTCCCGAGCAGTGATAAATATTCGACTCTCGGGACGCCCCGCCCTTTACCTACCCGGCCGCACCTCGGAGAGGCACCGCTGCCGAGAACTATCGTGGGGGTGGGAACCAAGTTCCAACGCCGCCCTCACCGCTTCCCACTCCCACCTAACCACCCACTTACGATCGATAATACTGGACCGCCGGTTGCACTTACTGGCAAGTAATTATGACCTCCCCACTAAACTATGGACTATAAATACAGGAATTATTGAGAAGAGAGGGGTTGAAAAATTGACTGTAAGAAGAGTGTAAACAGAGAGAGAGCAGAGTGAGAAGGTGGCCCAGACCACCGAGGAAAGAAAAGTGGTCTCATTAAATCTTAGCCTTAAGAACGACCCAGTGTAGGAAATCCAAACCCACTATACAAGTAAGTTGTGAGTCCAAGTGAGGCCCAGCCCAACGGGTTTCAGTTTTGGGTGCGCACATTATTTATTTATAAATTATTTGTTTTGATGAAACTTTAAGGGTTTTTTTTTTTTTTTTTATGTTGTGATGGTATGAATTTTTATTTTATTTTTATAAAATTATGTTAACCTAAGCAAATGTTGTCTAGTTTCTAGTTAACTTGAAATCAAAATGAAGGAATGCTTCTTCATTTCTAAATGAAAATTTTGATGTTGGCTTTGCTGCCTTTTAAGCTATAATGTTGTTAAATTTGTTTGATCAATATACTTATTTGTGTTCTAATATTACTAAAAAAAAAATTTATATAATTTTATTAGTTATGCTTGTATAGTTTTATTTGTATATTGATTGATTGATTTTATTTTATCATGCTATTTAATTGTTGCTGAGTGGTATAATTTGAATAGTTGAGTGTGAAATTGTATATTGATGTCTTTTGCAGTTCTAATATACAAATATATAATGTCTACATAGATAATGAAATGGATGATGATGATTAGGAATTTATGGCGGTGGTTATAAGAACCTTAGAATATGAATAATTAAATGTTCACTTCACCTTAATATTCATCTTGCTTTTGGATTTAATATTATAGTTAGCTAGTTTCCATTTGCTAACCTATTTTGGATTTCAAACTTGGAACTTAGAACTTGGAAAATATTTTCCATATGTTTTGATAAATATTTTGGTATTTTTTTTAGAGAGTTTCAACTTATGGCGTTTGCTCCTGATGATAGCTCTTTATCATCAGACCAAGACACCAATCAGTTTTTGGTGTAGACGGGGATTGAACCCCAGATCTCTTATACAACCATCAAAGACTTTACTCATTGAGCTAACTGGAATTCACATAAATATTTTGGTATTTGATTGCTAATTAAACATTTATTGAACTTTTTAGATACATTTGGTCAAAACTTAAATATATTTGTTTTATTAGTATAGACTCAGCGATGTATAACATGCAAATTATATTATATAATGCAAATCTTAGTTTTTTTTTTATTTTTAAATTATAGATGAATTTATAATTTACGTGATTATTCAACATACAAAATCATTATCAATGTGGTTTTTGCTTTAAATCTGAAAATATGTACGTAGGATCTTACGATTTACGATCTGATCCCACGATCTACGATCCCACCTATCTTCAACGATCGTATGTAGGATCCCAATTTTGACAACATTGCTTGTGGGAATTTTTTAGCAAGTAGATGAAAAAAACCATGTCACCAAATTTTGAGTATATCTTTACTATAGTCTTCATATAGTTTATGTATAACATGGTTGTTTATGTATTAGAATACCACAAAAAAATGTCTACTTCCTAAAATATTCACATTAACATCTACAAATTTCCATATGTACTTGGAGGAAAAATCTCTTAGAATAAAGTCCAAAGATTCCACCTTACTTTATTCTTATGCTATTTAGGAGATTATAAAAGGACGGGAGTTAGGAGAAGGAGGACACAAGTTGTTTTACTTTGAGAGAGGTTGAAGTGATTGTGCTCTCAAACCCAGCCAAGTTACCAGGTTTTTCACTTTCTTCCTTATGGTCGTTGCTATTTTTGAGTTTAAATTATTTCTTATCACCATGTTATTTTCTATGTTCTTTATTGAATATTGCCAGTATAGCTCGAATTACAGTGGCGGAGCCACACATAAGGGTGGGGGGGCCAAGGCCCTCCCAAAATTTTAAAAAATGATTTTATAGTATTTATATTATTAACATTTTAAAAGATGTAGCATGTAAAAATTGAAATTGGCCCCCAAAACTTTGAGTCATTTCAACAGTGCTCTTAAAAGAAAGAGAAATTATATTAAAATCATATAATTTAAGAAGTTTAATAAATTAAACTATGTAAAAAATGATAAATTTTTGTACATGTCTAATAGAAGAAGTACATGACTTTTGTATATACTCATTAAAATTTAGAAGATGATAAATTCTCTTAGTAAATTAATTTATATGCGTGTGTGCATGTGTAGAGGTTTGTTTTAACTAATATATTAATATCACAACTTGGCCCCCCCCAAACCAAAATTTCTAGCTCCGCCCCTGGCTCGAAACAAATGATGTGTACATGTACATTTCAGCTTTGGTTGCTATCAACTTTTCTTTGTTGCTAAAGTTGTAGATTATGGATGTTTGAACAGAGGAGAGAAAAGGGAAGGGTCGAGGAATCTTTCCAATGTTTTTCTTTTATTGAGAGAGAGAGAGAGAGAGAGAGAGAGAGAGAGAGAGTATTAATTTCCCAAAGTTTTTTTTTTTTTGGTAACCTATTAATTTCCCTAAGTTACTATTTAAACTCTTTAATATTGTCCTTTAAAAAAAAAAAATCTCTAATATTGAGAAAATTTGAAGGAGCAGAGTAGGATCATAAGTACTACACGTCATATTATATCTTTACCAAGCAGGGCACAAAGAGTACATTAATATTACTAATATAATTTGTTTTAAGTAAAATTCTATTATAAAAGTTTTTACAAATTTAACAATATTAATATGAAAGTTTTAAGAAATCTAAAATAATCATAATAATGAACTATAATTTTTGGTTTTGATAAAAACTCAATTTTATGTCATGTTTTTTACCACATAATTTAAGGTTTTATTTTTTTATTTTTTTATTTTTTAACTGTCTATATAGTTGTTCTACTTCAATGACATTACTGATTTTTTTTTTTTTTTTTTTAGTTTTCTAATTTTTATTAAACCAAGCATTGCATGGACAAAATTCTTTTTTTTTTTTTTTGATAAGGCATGGACACAATTCTAGTGTACTACTTTTTAGATGATTCTTTTATACATATATTAATATATGTGTGTGCAAGTGAGTACTTAAGGCTGTGTTTGTTTCAACTTCAAACCACTTCCGGAAATCAATTTTCGGAAAATTGCTGTGTTTGGGTGCTTGGGAAAATTGGGTCAACGGAAATTGATTTCCCCTTTGACCGAAAAAGTGCTCCCTGCTGGGTGAAATCCATTTCACCCCCTATTTTCCCTTAAACCAATTTCCGGAAAATTTCTCTCCACTCTCCAAGTTCTCTCTCGCAACATCACTCTCCAAGCTCTCTCACACTCACTCTCCGATCCGGTCCAGACCCAAGCTCCAAGCCCAGCGCCGGAGTCGATCCAAGCCCAGCGCCCAGCGCCCATCGCCGGCGGCCTTGAACCCACGAACCGCCGATCCAAGCCGAGAGACCATCGTCGGCGACCATGAACCCTCGAACCCAGTCCCCATCGCACCGCGCCGATCCAGTTCCGGAAAATCGATCGCACCGCGCCGTCGATCGTCGATCGTCGAACTCCTTCGAACCCGGCGCTCTTCGCACCGGCGAGTCGCGCCGCGCCGCGCCGTCGATCTTCGTCTTCCTCGACCTCTCCGGTTTTTTTTTTTTTTTTTTTTAAAGTTTGATTGTTGTTTTTGTTTTTTTTGAGGAACTGATTGTTGTTGCTGTGGTTGTTGTGTTGTGGTTGTTGCGTTGTTGTTGCCGGAATTTGGTGGTGTTGTTGTTGTTGTTGTGTTGTTGCCGGAATTTTTGTTGCCGGAATTTATTGTTGTTGTTGTTGTTGTTGTTGTGTTGATATGAAAAATTTTCCGGAAAATAGCATTTTAGAATACATCCAAACACATAAAAATATTTTTCACAACAATTTTCATAATTCACCCAAACACCTTAAACATATTTTCCTTTTCCGGAAAATAACATTTCCGGAAAATATGTATTTTCCGGAAAACGTTTTACACGAAACAAACACAGCCTAAGACTTCTTAATTCTTAAAAATATAATTCTATTACTAAAAATTTATGTGAAACTTTTTATTTCTGAAGTCTTTAAATTAAAGTATAAATAGTAAGTGGTAATACTAAATTTTGTTATCAAAAGTTTCAAAATTTTTAACTCTTGCCTTTATTATTCTTTATTAATTTTCTCCCACGTGGTTTTTCTTCTTGTTCTATTTTTACGTTTTTGGTAAATTTTTTTTTGAAAGATAATTACAACATGCTGCTAATTCCACAGTTTGAACATTTTCCTCCCCACTAGATCCCCAAACATTTTTATGTTTGATAACAATTTTTATTTTCTATTTTCAAAAACTTGTTTTTGGGAATATAAAGAAAAAACAATTTTCTTGTATTTTTGAAATCAAAAACATTTTTGATTAATTGAAATTAAAAATATAGTTTTTTGAAAAAAAAAATACTAAAATATTTGTTACTAGGATTTGAACTCTAATGCTAACTCATTAAATGAGATAGATTGATTAAATTCAATGCGTATTTTTATTAACTTTTGAAAATTAGAAAAATTTTTTTTTGGAGAATCTTGAAAATTGGAAATTGAAAACAATATTTTGCATATTTTCAGTTTCCTTCATAAATTAAGTTTTGCCAACCATTTTTGTTTTCTGTCCATTTTGGGTTGCTAAGAGGTGTTTGATACATGCACTTAAAAACTAAAAATTGTTATTTGAAAACATTTGTAGAAATAGGTGTGAGTTAAAAAATGTGTGAAAATACATGTAATATTGTTTAAAAACTGAAAATTATTGTTTGAAAACATGTACCAAACATACCCTAAAATTTCCGTTGTGTTATTTCCTTTTTGACTACTCTCTCTCTCTCAAATATAATGGTGAGCATATAGGTTGAATAAACAGTGCTTTTTTTTTTTTTTTTTTTAAAATTTTATGGGAGAATTATCATGGATTACAAACGTGTTGCGTGGATGCATTCTTTGTTTTATAAGGGATGTGCACTTGATTGATAGAATTTATTTGTTATTGAATATCCTAATAATAGCTATAAAAGATAAGTTTGGGTTTTAATTTTTTAACTCATCAGGGTTTTGAAACGTTTGGGTTTTATACATTTTCTTTTGGTATAGGTATTTAAACAATGTCGCAACAATCTACAGGAAAAACAATGTCAGAGCCATCTCCACAACAAACAAAGTCGGAGCAAGCTCAAACCGATAATGCTTCAAGTCCGGGTACGGATCCATTCTAACTCTTCTTCTCCATGCCGATCGATATTGCCACACCTAGTTATATTCTTTGATTGTTATTTTATTTTTATTTTCACATCTACTTATTGTCTTAGATTACTTTTTGGATTAAATGATAGATATGGTTTGATTTTGTGCAAAAGTGCTTTAGACAGATTGATTTGGTTAAATATTTATATGTTCATTTTTTAGATAACTGAACTCACATCATTCGTAAGATATCTCCTCAAAATAAATAAATAAAAACAAAAACAAAAAAACAAAAGCAAAAAACTCATGGTAACATATATTGGTTGCTTTGGTATTGCTTTGGCCTTTTCAAATCTAAATGGAATGGCTTTAAGATAAAATTTTAAAATTTAAAAGCATTTGGGACTGATTTAGGATATAAAAGAGGTTTGACAACGTTCTCTCCATCCTAAACCTAACCAACCAAACTTTTAAGTATCATTTTACGTTGGCAGTATATCGTTGAGATTCACAAGTCAATTAAAAATCACAAATTAAAAATAATAATTTTACTAATGTCGTCAAAATTGGATAATAAAATACATGATAAAAATAAAAGAAAAACAAATCACTGTAAGTTACACGGTAATAAAATTTTAATTGTATGTGGTATTTTAAATTCTTGAAGCTTTGTTGATAAAATTTCACCATTGTTTTTATATAGCACTAGCTTGAGGAGGCTGTTGTGAATGCTATTAGAGTAAGATAAATTGGCTGCTTTAGTATTGCTTTGGCTTTTTCAAATCTAAAGGAATGGCTTTAAGATAAAATTTTTAAAATTTAAACCTATTTGGGATTGGTTTAGGATATAAATGATTTAAACTTTTATTATTTTACTTTTGTAGTGATTCCATGACTGATGAGTGATGACCAAAATTTAAAAAATATATATTCATGCCAAATAGTCTACCACATCAGCATAAATATTAAAAAAATAATTAATTAATTTTTTTTCAAAGAGTAATGCTAGGGACAAACTTTTTTATAAAATATTTTATAAACTGTTGGTGTAGCCAGTAATTATTGATAAAAACAAAAAATGATATTAGTGATGGGTTTGGTCTGCCACATCAGCATAAACATTAAAAAATGTTAGAGAAAAACTTTTTTACAAATGACAAAACTTAGATACAGTACCTTAAATACAATACTTTAAGTACCGTACCATTTTTAAAATTCAGTCATCTGTCTTATTAAAATAACTTAACTAACGGTGTTAACACCTTCTCTTTCTTTAATTATGTTATCCCTCCATCATCTCACTCTCATCTCAAACTTGAAGATCTCTCCACCACCAGATCTCCATGGTTGCTGTCAAGGGCAGCCACAGCAGGCCACCGTTAGCCACTCTCATGGTCTCTTTTGGGTTTGCTCTTCTCGCTGAAGTCTAGCCTAGGCCCCCAAGGCTTAAAGCCTGAAACCCATGAGCTCTGCAATCATCGAAAGCACATTAGTGATTATTGATAAATGAAAAAGTGATGTTAGTGGTAGGTCTCGATGAAATCCAATGAAAATTTACCCATAATAACAACTTATAAAAATATTGTAAAATAGTTTGTATATGTATCATTACTTTTTTTTTCAAAATACCCTCTCGTGCAGGCATTCTCTTCTTCTATTTCTCCTCAACCATTTTCACTTTCATCTCTTTCTTCACTGTGAGGAATAAGCAAGAGTCTATCTAAAACAAAAAATTTTAAGTAAAATTGGAACCAAGTCATACGGTTACCACCATTGATGCACAAGAACCCCACTCTCTCTAAATGAAGAAAAATGATCCAAGTACTGAGCATAAGTCTTGTTATTCTTGACACTACTCTCACCAGGACATATCTGCTGACTCTGCATCTATTGTAAATTTGTAATGACTAATGACACTCAAGAAAGATATCATCAATCAAACAAATCGCTCCCATCTCAATCAACCTTGAAATCAAATGAAACTTAGTCCCTTCCACATCCATGTCATCACCACGATATCTCTCTCCAAAATCGTCCTCTTCAACCAGCTGGCAAAATTTAAATCAAATCCCTGAATCTTATCCACATTGCCCATATAACTCATGGAGGTCTACGCAGTGCTCAGGTTGAATCTTCCTCATTTCCCTTACCTTTCTCCACAGCTTTCTTACTTGGATCTCGAAGAAGAACGACTTAGGGATTTTGATCTTATCTTATCTCAATGGATGAAAGTACAATGCTTGCACGTGAGGTTTCTAAGTTATCATTTATTATTATTATTATTATTATTTTAATAAGTTTATGCTGGCATGGCAGGTCAAAATCTTTTTTTTTTTTTTTTTCTAAAACGC
This sequence comes from Quercus aquifolioides, assembly GCA_019022515.1. Taxonomy (NCBI): domain Eukaryota; kingdom Viridiplantae; phylum Streptophyta; class Magnoliopsida; order Fagales; family Fagaceae; genus Quercus; species Quercus aquifolioides. Next base: position 296,092 of record JAFHAW010000261.1, on the reverse strand, counting down.
AAATTATATCATCCTCTAATTTTATTTTTGTTTAATTGAGTTCTTTAAATTTCAAATTTACTCAATTCAAGTATTCTGTCCAATTTTGTTTCAAAAAATGTCCTTAAAAATTTTTATTTGTCACTTGAAAAAAAAAATCTATAAAATTAATAAAAAAAATTTATCTAATTTTTTTATTTTTTCAAAAAATATTTTTTCTTTAGTTAATTTCATACTTAAGGACAATTTTTTTTAACAAAATTAGACAAAAGAATTGAATTGAATAACTTTGAAATTTAGATAACTCAATTGAATGAAAGTAGTTAAAAGATTGAAATAAATTTTAGTTAAACTTAGAAGGTGCACTTTGCATTTTAGCTTTTTTTTTTTTAAAAAAAAACCAAAAATTATAATTGTGGGGGAAGAAAGCCCAACCCAACGTATTGGGCCCAAGGCCCTATATGAGGAGTACTGTTCGTCCGAGGAGACCAAGACACTCAGTCAGAGGCCCATGCGAAAGGAGAATGTCTGGAGATGAGTACGTGCACTGTCCGAGGAGATGTTCATATGTCCGAGAAGCCCATACCCTCGGATCCGACGAGGTTTTTGCTCGACACGTGTATGGGAGGTTCAAGCGATCTGTTTGACAAGTGTTAAGGGAGAAAGGGGGCCTCGGACACACAAGAAGGTAACAGGAACAGAGAAATATCAAGGAGACAGACTTCAACCACCGCATTTAATGCACTGCACCTACCCTCCTGGCCGCATTTATGTGGAGAAGACCCCTGAACAGTGCATCCTCAGCTACCGCCACTCAGACATGGCTAAAAGGGGAGTGTGATGGGACATGCACTCAAGTGGGCGCCCAGATGATGAACAAGTGGACGGTGAAGATGTAGAAAGGCAGTACTATATAAGAGAGAGGGGTCTCTGATAGAGGGGGATCGAAAAAGAAGAGAGGGAAAAGAGTGTATTATTTTACTGTAGCTCCAACAATTGTAACCTAAGTTCATCAATGAAAATTGCCTCCTCGGACGAGACATTCACACCTGTCCGAACACGTATTAGTACAAATTCTCCCTTTAATACCGCTGTTTAAGACCGTTGTTTCATTTTTAGCCTAGCTCTTTCACCCATTCTCTACAAATTTATTGTTTTGGGTTCAGTGGGCTCCAAATCCACACCTTCTTGGGCTTGGGCTGCAGAATCTGACCCTACAATTGGCGCCATCTGTGGGAAGAGCTTGTGCAAGAGTGAAAACAACAGTTGATAATGGCAGGACAAGGTGAACAACAAGCAGAATCCAGGGCATCCCAACACGTGGACCATTTTGTCAACTTAGAGAGGAGACAAAATCGTGAGGGCAGCGTACACACTGTGCGCCTTAGCCAGGGCCAATCACAGAGCGGAAGTCACATGTCCCATGCAGAGAAGAACCGTGACTTACAACTGGAAGTGGAAAAACTAAAGAGGGAGTTGCGGCACGCAAAGAGGAAGCGGGCTTCCTCGTACTCTGAAGATGATCTTGATGACGAGCAGGACGTCTCTTATCGACGCAAGTCTAAGACACCAGCTAGCGAGTCCTACACCTATGTAGAGGAGTCTCATCTTAAAAGGGAGCGTAGGAGCCCATCACGCGAGGACGTGGAGAACGATGCCATGAACAGGGCTCTAAACCAGATATCTAGATCACCCTTCACGCGCAGGATAGAGGAGGCCAGACTCCCTCGGCGCTTTAACCAGCCAACGTTCACCGTCTACAATGGTAAAACTGACCCCGTGGAGCATGTGAGTCATTTTAACCAGAGGATGGCTGTCTACTCCAGAGATGAAGCTCTGATGTGCAAGGTTTTCCCTTCCAGTCTTGGGCCCGTTGCTATGAGGTGGTTTGATGGTTTGAAGGCAGGCTCCATCAACTCCTTCAAAGAGCTCACTCAGGCATTCGGCTCCCGTTTTGTTACGTGCCGAAGAGTGGCCAGGCCTCTCTCTTCACTGCTATCCTTGTCCATGCAGGAAGGCGAGTCTTTGAAGGCATATTCAGACAGATACTGGGAGATGTTCAATGAGGTGGAGGGCAACAACGATGCAATGGCCCTCAGCACGTTCAAGCTCGGCCTCCCTACTGACCACGGTTTGAGGGCATCCCTATCTGGCAAACCAGTCACAAACGTGCGTCAACTAATGGACCGCATAGAGAAGTATAAGAGGGTTGAAGAAGATCAGCAGCAGGGCAAGGGAAAGGATAAGATTATCCCTTAGGAGAGGAGAGATTCGCGGTCGGATCGGTACAATTACAATAAACCGCGGAGGGATTTTGCCGGACAATCAGGATCGATGAACCCTCAATCGGTCAACACCGTGTTCAAAGAGCCAGTGCATCAGGTCCTGGAAAAAATTAAGAATGAATCATTCTTCAGGTGGCCGAACAAGATGGTAGGAAACCCCGAGAGACGCAACCACAATCTCTACTGCCAGTACCATCAAGACCATGGGCATAACACGGAGGATTGTAGGAGCCTGTGGGATCACCTGGACCAGTTGGTTCGCGATGGTAAACTGAAACATCTTCTGCACCCCTCTAGCGGCCGAGGGTAGACAGGCTTGGGGCCACGCAGGGACGACCCCTCAAAGCCGCCGCTTGGGACTATAAACGTCGTCTTCGCTGCGCCGGGGAGAACAGGGTCCTGGCCTTTGAAAGTTATGTCAGTAGGTCGACCATCCGCAGGGGAGTCGAGCCGAGGGCCGAAGAGAGCTAGGTCTGGTGCCCCGCTGGTTATGGGATTCTCGGACGAGGACATGATCGGTACCATCCAACCCCATGATGATGCACTAGTCATCACCCTCAGAATAGGAGGGTACGATGTAAAGAGGGTGATGGTGGACCAGGGCAGTGCCGTGGAGATAATGTACCCGGACCTCTACAAGGGGCTAGGCCTAAAACCCCAGGACCTGACGCCGTACGATTCCCCCCTTTTTACCTTTGAAGGAAGGCCTGTCATCCCGAAAGGCCGGATACGCTTACCTGTGCAGTCCGACTCCGAGGTGGTGGAGCTGGATTTTATCGTCGTGGACGCATATTCGCCCTACACGGCACTCGTAGGCAGACCTTGGATTCATGCACTTGGGGTTGTCCCCTCTACTTTGCACCAGAAGGTCAAATATCCATCAGGTGGACAGGTACATGAGATCCGAGGAGACCAGTCTGTTGCTAGACAGTGCTTGGTAGCCGCCATTCAGCATAAGGCCCCAGCCGAGTCCTCGGACGTGGCTGGGAGGGATTTATAGCAACTACAGTCTCGGGGAGTGCCTTCTGGGGAACCGGATGAAAGCGCTCGATGTGAGGATCTGACGAAAGTGATTATTGGAGATGACCCTGACAGGTTCTTTCAGGTCGGATCTCAGCTGCCTCTTCAAGAGAAGGAGGAGCTGATAGAGTTCCTCAAGCGAAATCTCGACGTGTTTGCCTGGAGTGCTTACGAGGCCCCAGGGGTGGACCCGGAGTTTATATGCCATCACTTGAAGGTGAATCCACTGGTCACCCCCAAGCAACAACCTATTCGGCGCCCATCCAAGGAACATGCCGACGCAGTGAGAGACGAGGTGGCGAAACTCAAAGCAGCTGGGGCTATCAAAGAGGTTTTTTATCCCGAATGGTTAGCGAATACCGTGGTGGTAAAGAAGAAGAGTGGGAAGTGGCGAGTATGCGTTGACTTCACGGATCTGAATAGGGCATGCCCCAAAGACCCGTTCCCTATGCCGAAAATCGATCAGCTGGTTGATGCCACTGTCGGTCACCCTCGGATGAGCTTCCTAGACGCCTTCCAAGGCTACCACCAGATACCATTAGCCCTGGAGGACCAGAAGAAAACCGCTTTCGTCACTCCTATTGGTAACTACCACTATAAAGTGATGCCGTTTGGCTTAAAGAACGCAGGAGCTACCTACCAGAGGATGATGACGAGGATGTTCGAGCCACAGCTGGGCAAGAATGTCGAGATTTACATAGATGACATGGTGGTGAAGAGCAAAGTTATAGCTGAGCATGTGAAGGACCTTGAAAGTACCTTTGAGATTCTACGGAAATACAAGCTACGACTGAATGCCTCTAAGTGCTCGTTTGGGGTAGGGTCCGGAAAGTTTTTAGGATACATGGTCACCCACCGAGGAATTGAGGTCAACCCCGACCAAATAAAGGCCATCAACGATCTACGAGCTCCTCGGAATCCCAAGGAGGTTCAGAAACTAACCGGAATGACCGCTGCCCTCAATCGGTTCATCTCTAGGTCAGCAGACAGGTGTCGCCCCTTTTTCTCTCTACTCAACAAGTGGAAGGGATTCGAATGGACTGAGGAATGTGCTTTGGCGTTCCAGCAACTCAAGGATTATCTGGCTCGGCCACCAATCATGTCCAGTCCTGAGCCAGATGAGGTACTGTTCGCCTACATCGCTGTAGCTCCCCATGCGGTGAGCCTGGTGTTGATACGGTCAGACTCTGGTGTACAAAGGCCCGTCTATTACGTAAGCAAGTCGCTGCATGAGGCTGAGATTCGTTACTTGCCACTGGAGAAGGCTATCTTAGCAGTAGTGCTTGGCACACGGAAGCTACCTCACTACTTCCAAGCCCACACGGTGATCGTTCTCACACAACTCCCACTCAAAGCTATACTCCGAAGTGCTGATTACACTGGTCGGATTGCCAAGTGGGGTACAATCTTAGGGGCTTTCGATATAAGATATATGCCCCGCACATCGGTCAAGGGGCAGGTCCTCGCAGATTTGGTGGCTGAGTTCACGGAGCCCCAGCTAGAAGAGGTAAAGCCCACGTCGGGCATGGATGAAAAATCAGTTGGCATGATCTCTCAACAGAATCCCTCCCATTGGGAAGTGTACGTCGATGGCGCGGCAAACCAAAGAGGTTCTGGAGTTGGGCTGGTATTGATATCCTCCGAGAAAATCATTATCGAGAAATCGTTAAGGCTGGACTTCTCGGCAACGAATAATGAAGCGGAGTATGAGGCCCTACTGATGGGGATGACTATGGTCCGTAGAATGGGTGGGAAGTCCGTGGAGTTGTTCTCGGACTCAAGATTGGTAGTAGGTCAAGTACAAGGCGAGTTCGAGGCAAAGGACGAAAGAATGCAGGGATACTTGGGTCGTGTTAAACATCTGCAATCAGAGTTCGAATTTTTCAGTTTGCTGCACATCCCCAGGAGTGGCAACTCACATGCTGACTCCTTGGCCACACTTGCCACCTCTTCGGCACAGGGCCTGCCGAGGGTCATCCTCGTCGAGGACCTGCACAGGCCTACTGAGGCGAAGTCAGGGGGAGTCCAGGTTCACCAGATCAAGGCCGGGCCGTGCTGGATGGACCATTTAATCAAATTTATTAAAGAAGATATATTGCCTGAAGAGAAGGGAGAAGCCGATAAAGTTCGGAGGAAGGCGACTAAGTTCTGGTTGTCCGAAGACCAGAAACTATACAAACGCTCCTATTCGGGACCATATTTGTTATGCGTGCATCCCGAGGCGACTGAGGCATTGCTAGAAGAGCTGCACGAAGGAATCTGTGGGAGCCACACTGGAGGTAGGTCCTTGGCTCACCGAGCCCTCACCCAAGGCTATTGGTGGCCTAACATGCAGAAGGAGGCACACGAATACGTCAAAAAGTGCGATCAATGTCAGCGCTTCGCTCCAAACATTCACCAGCCAGGGGGAAATCTTAATCCACTATCTAGCCCATGGCCCTTTGCCCAATGGGGCTTGGATATTGTGGGACCCTTCCCCAAAGCTGCAGGAAACAAGAAGTACCTCCTGGTCGGAACAGACTATTTCACCAAGTGGGTTGAAGCTGAGCCACTAGCCAATATCAGAGACGTTGATGTGCAAAAGTTCGTGTGGAAGAATATTGTCACACGGTTTGGAGTTCCTCACACTCTCATCTCGGACAACGGCTTGCAATTTGATAGCAGGGCACTCAGGAATTACTGCAGTAAGCTGGGAATTACGAACAGATACTCCACTCCAGCCTATCTTCAGGGTAACGGACAAGCAGAAGCTATCAACAAGGTTATACTGAGCGGTTTGAAGAAGAGGCTAGATGATGCGAAGGGTAGGTGGGTAGAAGAGTTGCCACACGTGCTTTGGGTTTACAGGACTACGCCTCGCAGGTCTACTGGGGAGACCCCCTTCTCAATGACCTATGGGGCTGAAGCCGTCATTCCTTTAGAAACCGGGTTCCCGACGATAAGAACTAGCTCATTCAGTCCAGTCGACAACGATGAGCAGCTACAGAAGAGCTTAGACTTGATTGAGGAAAGAAGGGAGAATGCAATGGTTCGGCTGGCACATTATCAACAGAAACTCAGGCAAGGCTATGATGCTAACATAAAGCTAAGGCCTCTAGAGCCTGGTGATCTAGTGCTGAGGAAAGTTGTGGGCACCGCAAAGAACCCGGCTTGGGGAAAACTAGGACCCAATTGGGAAGGACCATATCGTATCACTTCAGGCGCTGGTATTGGAGCATATTTCTTAGAAGACCTGGATAGTCATGTAATCCCTCGCCCTTGGAATGTAAATAACCTCAAGAGGTACTTCTATTAATCAAGTCTTCTCTTCAACTGATATACCAATTCGCTGCGTAAAGTTTTCTCTCAAGTGTTTAAACTTAGATCCAATCATGCCTGTAGTCCTCGGACCAGATGATTAGGGTTAGTTAACACTCATTCACCGCTTTCTCTCAAGTGTTTAAACTTAAATCCAATCATGCATGTAGTCCTCGGACCAGATGATTAGGGTTAGTTAACACTCATTCGCCACCAGCTTAAGTGTTTAAACTTAAATCCAATCATGCCTGTAGTCCTCGGACCAGATGATTAGGGTTAGTTAACACCGTTAGCTCAAGTGTTTAAACTTAAATCCAATCATGCATGTAGTCCTCGGACCAGATGATTAGGGTTAGTTAACACTCATTCGCCACCAGCTTAAGTGTTTAAACTTTAATCCAATCATGCCTGTAGTCCTCGGACCAGATGATTAGGGTTAGTTAACACCGTTAGCTCAAGTGTTTAAACTTAAATCCAATCATGCCTGTAGTCCTCGGACCAGATGATTTGGGTTAGTTAGCACTCAGTTACAGTTCTATAGTGTTTAAACTTAAATCCAATCATGCCTGTAGTCCTCGGACCAGATGATTTGGGTTAGTTAGCACTCAGTTACGGTTCTATAGTGTTTAAACTTAAATCCAATCATGCCTGTAGTCCTCGGACCAGATGATTTGGGTTAGTTAGCACTCAGTCACGGTTCTATAGTGTTTAAACTTAAATCCAGTCATGCCTGAAGTCCTCGGACCAGATGACTAGGGTTAGTTAACACTCCGATGCAGTTTGTGTTCAAACTTAAATCCAGTCATGCCTGCAGTCCTCGGACCAGATGACTAGGGTTAGTTAACACTCGAGTACATTCGAATCCTATAATCCTTGAACCAAACGACAGGTTAGTCAATACCCCCACGCGGCCAGTGTCACTGGGGCTTAGTGCTAAAACTCCTAATCGCGTTTAAATTGATTCTAATTTATAAATGTCTCCCCTAGTTGTGTTTAGTTTGAAGTCGAGGAATAATAACTTATGTTTAACTTGGAAAGACATGCAACTCATCAATAACTCTTAGTTGGCCTATCCTTCTCAATATTAATTTTGATTACTTACACCATAAGTATGATGTGTCAAACAGATTTATTTGCATTATTTGGTTATAAGTGCAATGTACAGTTGTATGTGACAGTAGTAATTAGTAAGACATGTATTTAAAAACATCATAGACAAATGAGAATCTATTCCATAAATAAAAGGACAGTTTACAATTCTTCGGATAAAACAAAAGAAAGCACAGGTGCAAAAGTAAAAGCCCTACACATCTATTCTTTTGCTGGAGGGAGCACGGGGTCAGCAGCCTGGCCTATCCGAGCAGTTGCTTCAGGGGCTTGGTCCTTGAGCTCAGAAGGAATTTTCTCTTCGCCTGACCCTTGGCCTTTCTCTTTGGCTGGTTCAGCTGGCTTATCCTTGCCGCCTGGCTGACCAGTTTCCTTGCTTGCACCGAGAGCGAGTGGAGGAGCATGGCTGACCAAAATTGGCTCCGAAGCCTCTGGAAGCTGTGGAACAGGAGGGAGATCAGTTCCTGGGAGCTCTCGGATATCAGGATCATAGTATACGCTCCCAGGCAGCCTCAGCTCCGAGTCGGCAGGGACTCCAGCTGCATCTAGGGCTTTGCCCCAACTTATGTCGCAGTAATCTCGGCTGACCGAGGTGAATTGCTCTAGAAGCTGGGACGTGGCCGTCTCTACCCCCAGCTGGTGAGCTGCCTTCTTTTCAGCCTCAACCGCCTCCTGGGCCAACTGGGCTTTCTCCTCGGCATATCGGGCGCTGTCTTTGGCTTTTCGGAGTTCATCCCTTAGCCCGTTTACCAGCTCCCTCTCGGTCTTCAGATTGGCCTCTGCCGCCTTTAGCAACTTACGCTGATCCTCAGCTTGCTTTTCAATATTCTTTATCCCAGCGTCAAGGCTTTTCTTCTGGCTGGTCATCTCCGCGAGTTCCCCGGACAGACGGGCATAATCGTCCTTCATTTGGCCCAGAGATTTCTCCGCCTCGTCTCGGGAGCAGAACGCCGCCTGGGTTTCAAGGCGGTTCTTCTTGTCCCACTCCTCGGCTACGTAAATCTGCTGAGTGACCTGTATGATGGAAGCTCTAAATGTCAAACGCAGAAGAATAGGAAAAGCAAAAATCAGTGATTCAACTGATCGGACTGAGATTACTTACGATGGCTAAGTCCCTCTTGAGGGATCGAAAGAGCTCCGGCTGATTGAAACGCCTGAAGGACTCCATATCATGAGGGAGGAGAAGTGCTTGCTGCAGGGCCTCAGCAACGTAGCCGGCCCTCCCTCCATCATAATTCCTAAGGGAGGTCTCCCAGAGGATTGGAGCGCCCTCCAACTCCAATTTTGGAGACCAAATCCGCGGTCCCCCTCCTCCTCGGCGCACATCTGCCATTGTGCCCTCGTCTCGGCTTTCAGTAGACGGAGCCCTGCGAGTTCGGCTGTCCTGTGCCACTTTTTGCTGCTTAGTCCCTTTAGTAGGCAACACTTGTTTTTCTCCTTCATCAATAAGGGGCCTTTTCTTCTTCAAATCGGGAACGGGCTTTAAGCCGAGGCCAGGAACCTGAGATGGCGCTGGGGGCAGATTCACCACTGGTTTGGAAGTCCCTGTGGTTTTCTGCTCAGGCTTTTTGCCTCTACCCTTCATCAAATTCCTCAGATCCATATCGTCGTCCGAGGAGTCTTCTAAATGAGTGGCTAACAAATTAAGATGGGCGCCTGACTGCTCGTAGGCTTCTTCCTCGGCGTCTGAGATCTCTACCACCTGGTTTACTCTTGAAGCTTCTCCCTCAAACTGAAATCCGTCTATTTGGTCTTCTAGCGAGGAAGTGGAAGAGCCAGCCCCCTCACCTTCAATCTCTTGTCCGAGGGGAATTTGCTGGAGTGGTTGGATAAGGGGAGGTGCAGCCCGAGGAATTGGACGGGGTACAGGTTCAAGATCGTCTGGCGCCAAGAAGCCCTTCCGACCAACGTCAATACGCGCAAGGCGATAGTCTCCCTGGACGATTGCGTTGCCGACCGGTTGAAAACCCTTTGGCTTCCCTGTATATCCAAGAATAAGGGGAGCAGATCGTAGTTGCCCGTCCTCGCTCACGAAGATCTCCGACCTTAAAAGATAATTGAGGGCAGCAATATTCGTTAGGCTGAGCCGAGGAGAAACTTGTCTCTTATCTGTTGCAAGTAAAAAAAATGGTTAGAAACTCAGAAATAGTGACCGAAGAGAAATCAAAAATAGTTAAAAGACGGGAGCCCTAAGCCTATGGTCAGTGCGCCTAAATCTACATGTCACACCTGGCTTCCCATGCTTGGTTGGGCAACCATGGCCGTCACGCCAGGCGCCCGAGACGATCACATAGTCGTCTTTCATCCCTTTGTTGGATTTGGGAAGGCAGGAAATGAGCCTGACAACATCCGACCGGGATTTTAAGTAGTACCCAGCATCTTGCTGGCTATGGCATTCGTACATATGTACCACATCAAGCCAGGTGAGTCCCAACCCCAAGTGACGCTCAAGGTCCTCAATCGCTCCTAGGATCCTAAACATATTGGGCGCGCACTGCCAGGGAGTAAGCCTATGGTTCCGAAGGTAATTGGCGGTGATGGGGCCCATGGGGATTGTCATTCCCCCTTCTTTGAAGGCGATGAGGGGGATAACCACCTCTCCCGTCTGCCGGTCTGTTAGTATTTTTTCTGGGGGGCAATACCTCACACCCACGTTAGGGGGTATGCGGTACGCGGTCCTAAACGCCTCTATTTGCTCAGGGCTATCCATCATGTACTCGAGTTTTCCCATGGTGCTTAAGTGAAACGGCTGGCCGAAGAGAGAACTAAACGATTTGGTGGACGATAACTCACCTGGACTAAATCGGGGAGAAGATTTCAGACTCGTAGGAGGGTTTGTGATGATTCTGGGGAGGCCTGAAATCAGCTACTGAGAGATTTGGACGGAGTGGCGCGTCTGTTCTTGCTGGAACGTCTGAAAATTCGCAAAGTGAGAGGAAGGTAACTTCCTCTGAGGTTTTATATGGGGTCAAACGAAGGGTCAGGGGCACTCCCGCCCAAATTCCGAAGAAAAAACCACAGCCGTTGGATCGATCATTCACCGTTGATACGAAAGACAAGGCGCCACCTGGTGCAATTAATGCAACGCTTTGGGAATATGGAAACCGCAGCGGCATTAATGAAGCGTCTATTCCTATGCTCACACGCGTGCCAGTTCAAATTTGCCTGAAGTTTTTTTTTTTTATGTGCCGTGGCAGGTCAAAATCCTACTTTTTCTCCTCGGATGCGAGGGAAAAACTACAATTTCGAGGGGCTAATGTGAGGGGAGAAAGCCCAACTCAACGTATTGGGCCCAAGGCCCTATATGAGGAATACTATTCATCCGAGGAGACCAATACATCCAGTCAGAGGCCCATGCGAAAGGAGAATGTCTGGAGATGAGTACATGCACTGTCCGAGGAGATGTTCATATGTCCGAGAATACCGATACCCTCGGATCCGACGAGGTTTTTGCCCGACACGCGTATGGGAGGTTCAAGTGGTCTGTTTGACAAGTGTTAAGGGAGAAAAAGGACCTCGGACACACAAGAAGGTAACAGGAACAGAGAAATATCAAGGAGACAGACTTCAACCATCGCATTTAATGCACTGCACCTACCCTCCTGGCCGCATTTATGTGGAGAAGACCCCTGAACAGTGCATCCTCAGCTACCGCCACTCAGACAGGGCTAAAGGGGGAGTGTGATGGGACATGCACTCAAGTGGGCGCCCAGATGATGAACAAGTGGACGGTGAAGATGTAGAAAGGCAGTACTATATAAGAGAAATGGGTCTCTGATAGAGGGGGATCGAAAAAGAAGAGAGAAAAGAGTGTATTATTTTACTGTAGCTCCAACAATTGTAACCTAAGTTCATCAATGAAAATTGCCTCCTCGGACGAGACATTCACACCTGTCCGAACACGTATTAGTACAAATTCTCCCTTTAATACCGCTGTTTAAGACCGTTGTTTCATTTTTAGCCTAGCTCTTTCACCCATTCTCTACAAATTTATTGTTTTGGGTTCAGTGGGCTCCAAATCCACACCTTCTTGGGCTTGGGCTGCAGAATCTGACCTTACAATAATAAAAGGCAACGACTTGAAATAACCAAAAAAAAAAAAATAATAACTAGATTCAATACGAACATTCTCATTTCGCCTCCTTTTAAGAGGGTTGGCACCCAAATTGTAAATTTATAACATCAAAACCATAAAAACATGCATTATCCCGAACTCAAATTGTAAAAAAAATTTACAATTGTGCTACAATACCATCTTATAAATAGTATGGTACGGTAGCAAGACAGAATTAAAAAAAAAAAATATTTTATTGAGTTTTGGGTTTTATTTGGGTATTGGATTATATTATTTTATTATGTAGATATATTATTTTAATGTATTGTATGATAAAATAAAAGTTGAGATGTTGGGTGTATTGTAAAATAGTATGATTTTTTTTTTTAAAGATTGTAAAATGGTATGGTATAATAGAAAAAATATTTTTTGAAATAGTAAAATTAAATATTTTTTAGATACTAAATGCTAATGCTCTAGTCCATAGCAATTTGAAACTTCAATCCACAATTTGCCCAAGTTTAGTACAAGTAATAATTCTAAACCATAAAAATAGAAAACTAACAAAATTTAAAGAGGTAAAAAATTCAAGTCAAGGACACATGAATTATTCTCCAACTAAAAATACTATAAAAAAGAAAGGAAAAAAGAAGAAGTGGAATGGCTGCCAGCCGTTCCCCTTAACCAATAAGGTATTAAAATTTAACCTTATACTAAACTCTGTTACACACTAGAAACACACACACGTACAGAGGTGCTCATAATGTCTCCCACTATCCAATATTCCTAAATCTTATGGCCGGTTTGGGGGGCATTCTAGCATTTTACCCCCTTTTATTTTTTTAATTGGCAAAATGCCCCTGTTTCGAAACTATATAGGTGCGTGCCCCTGTTTCGATACTCGATGACCCTAAAATCGAGTTACTTAAAGTACTCGATTGGTTTAAAATCGAGTTATGCCCGATCAAACTTAAAAAAAAAAAAAAAAAATTCATGAAACTCGACTAAATGGAAATCGAGTTCCAAAACGTCACTATAGGGCTTAAAAACGTCACTATAGGGATAAAAAACGCCGCTATAGGGCCACTGAAACCTGGTATAAAAAATTTTTCCAGAAAAACCCACTATAGGGATTAAAAAACGCTGCTATAGGGCCACTGAAACCTGGTATAAATTTTTTTTCCAGAAAAACGCCGCTATAGGGCTTAAAAACGTCACTATAGGGCTTAAAAACGCCGCTATAGGTCTCCCTGAATATTGGCCGATCACACTTGTAAAATTTTTTTGCATGGAACTCGATTTCCCTAAGCTCGAGTTACATGCAAATTTTTTTTTTTTTTTTTTTTGATCGGGCATAACTCGATTTTCTACAAATCGAGTATTTCATTGAAACTCGATTTTAGGGTAATCGAGTATCGAAACAGGGGCACGAACCTATATAGTTTCGAAACAGGGGCATTTTGCCAATTAAAAAAATAAAAGGGGGTAAAATGCTAGAATGCCCCCGGTTTGGGTACAGCGAATAGGAGCGAATAGAAGATAGTAGAGTAGAATTTGTCAGTAATTAGCTAGATCTCACAATATTTTAGGAAATCAAAAGATTCTGTTAAAATTAATGGATAGAGTAACGGAATAGGTGCATTAAAACTTACAAGTAAAATACATAATACAACACATTTGCACTAGAAATAGAATATATCATATATTATCACCATGGGTGGTTGATTTAGTGGTCATGCGCTCATTCTTAAGGGTTTGAGAGATTGAGGTCCTAGGTTCGAATCCCGCAATGAAAAATGCCTGGGAAATAACTTCATACTTTCGACTCATACTCACTAGTATCCTCGATGGGGCTGGGTACACAGCTTTAACTTATCCAGATCCCCTACTCTCATAAGCCCTAACCTAGTGGGTAGATTGTCACTATGATCACATCTAAGTGGAAGATGCCAACTCAGGTTGCCCCCCTCTATCCATTTTTCATTCTTAAAAAAAAAAAGAATACATCATATATTTATTCAACACAATACAAAACAGCGAGAAAGTAATATAGCAAAATATAATTCTTATAAACCCATATTTAATTCAAATCTCCTATTAAATAAATTAAAGACTTTGGATGGATTTTTTATTTTTTATTTTTTTATTTTTTTTAGTAGATGCCTTTAGTTATGGACTAGAAAAAAATCACAAACCTTAAACTTCATCACTACAAATATGGCAACTAATGATGCGGGACGCGAAAGCATCAAGAAACAAAATGTCTACTTTTAGAAAAACAAGAAACAAAACATTTTTGCTTCTAAAAATAACTCCAAATCTACGAGGGTTTGTTGAATTTACAATGAGAAAGGGTTCTAGAATTTACTAGAGAAACAATAGACAAAAGTCTGAATTTTTATTAATATCAATAATACTGGAAGAATGTTTACAAACTTAAAGGCCTTTTTAAATGCTTCATAAAACTTGACAAACAAGAAAATATATTCTAAAATAATTTCTAATTAATATCTAACCATAATAGAAACTATTTGACTTAAAAAGCATTAAAAGCACCTAAAAACAAGGAAATAAATACCCTAAACCTAAAATAACAAAAATTACATAAAAAATTCCAAAATTAATGAATTACAAAAATTAAATTGTAGATTCTGTATTGCATCAACTAATGTAAATGCAATAACAAAACTCAAAACAATAGAAGAGATAGCCTCATGAATAGTGTCTTACAATCCTTTATTAAGTGAATAGCCTTTCAAATTATCCAACTATACCTTATAGTGAAATAATGGGCAAACAGCCACCAAATGTTTCTGCATTTAGGAATGAATTGTATTTAAGCGAAAGAAATAAATGGAATTAAGTAGCCATATTTGGATGTTTTAAAATAAATTAATGGAAATGAATGGAATGTAAGTAACTTTGTTTAGGAGTAACATTTAGGGAAAAGAATGAAATCATTTTATGACAATATTACTATTAGACCTAGGGGCTAGGGGTGTTCACGGTGCAGTGCAGTGCGATTTTTGGCCATTTTTAGCACCGTACTTTGCGGTGCGGTTTAGTTAAAATCATAACTGCCCTTCACCTTATTTTTGCGGTTACTTGTGCGGTGTGGTGTAGTGCAGTTTAAAGTTTAGCCAAAATCATAGCCACACCGCACCTCATTTTTGTGGTTACATATGCGGTGCGGTGTATAAGATGCGGTTTGAATGATTCGAAATTTGTATATTTTCCAAATTTTAGGCTTTTTCTACCCAGCCCAAAACTAATTTTTCCCTTTGTTTTGGTCCAAGTTTTAAACTGTTGAACTAGTTTTTCTTCATTTTGAGCTGGCTTTCCTAATCAACACTTGTTAGGGTTATCAAACATTTTTTTTTTTTAAATTTTAAACTAGGGTTATTAAACTATTAATAATATATTTAATATTAAAAATAATTAAATATATTAATATATAGAGAGGGTGTGATGCGGTGCGGTTTGTGTGGTTTTCTTATTATAAAACCACAAACCACACTGCACCATGTGGTGTGGTATGATGTGGTGCACTATTACTTGCGGTGCGATGCGATTATATCATTTTACGGGTGGTTTTGATGTGGTTTTTGCAATTTGTGCGGTTTATGCTGTTTGGTGAACACCCCATATAAAACCACAAACCACACTGCACCATGCGGTGTGGTATGGTGTGGTGCACTATTACTTGCGGTGCGATGCGATTATATCATTTTACGGGTGGTTTTGATGTGGTTTTTGCAATTTGTGCGGTTTATGCTGTTTGGTGAACACCCCATTTAGACCCATATTTAAAAAAAAAAAAAAAAGATTGAATATATAGGGGCATTTTGGGAATTTTTGTAAAAATAGTCATTAAATATAATTTCATTCTCTCTAATTCATTCCAATTTCAAGGGAAATGAAAATTTGAGATTTTAAGGGAATAGAGGGTGTGATGCGGTGCGGTTTGTGTGGTTTTCTTATTATAAAACCACAAACCATACCGCACCATGCGGTGTGGTGCACTATTACTTGCGATGCGGTGCGATTATGTCATTTTACGGGTAGTTTTGATGCGTTTTTTGCAATTTGTGTGGTTTATGCTGTTTGGTAAACAGCTCATTTAGACCCATATTTTAAAATAAAAGACTGAATATATAGGGGTATTTTGGGAATTTTAGTAAAAATAGTCATTAAATATAATTTCATTCTCTCTAATTCATTCCAATTTCAGGGGGAATGAAAATTTGAGGTTTTAAGGGAATAGAGAGGAATATGTGTTCTCTCTTATCCATTCTATTCCCTCCCACTTAAACTCCCAAATAAGAGAATATATTTTTCATTCCCTCCATTAAAACTCCTAAACAAGGGAAGGGAATAATATTCTAAATTATTCTCTTCATTCCTTTCTATTTTATTCAATTCCCTTCTCTCAAACGAGGGCTTAGAGTACATCATATGTTTATTCAATATAAAATAGAGAGTACCATAACGAAATATTATTCTTACAAACACATATTTTAAATCTCCTATTAAATAAATTAATGATGAAAGATAAATGTGTTTAAGCTACTTTTATTTTTGAAGTAGATGTTTCCAGTTATGAACAAATAAGAAATTACAAACAACCATCAAGTCCGCCACAAATATGGCAGCCAATGTAAGTGCAATAACAAAACACAAAACAATAGAAGATATAGCTTCATGAGTAGTGTTTTACAAAACCTCCTTATTTAGTGAATCCCCTTTCAAAGGATCCAACTGTCCCTTATAGTGAAATAACCATTTCTACATTTCTCGACCGTCACACTAGATTTTCCAACTGTATATTTTATCAACCTCAGAAGTCGTAGTGTTAAGTAATAGAAGAAACTAGTTTCTATACTAACGATATGCACATTGGTTCATATCTGAAATCACATATATTATATCATTGTTCAATAACTAATATCTCATTCAAATAGTTGGTCCCTTTGACTAAGACTACACATGTTTAATTCAAGTATGAAAAGTGTAGAAAACTTCTAAATAAAACCAATTTAATAAAAATTTCTAACATGTTAGAAAGAATAACGAGGTGAGGACACAATTGTGAAAACCATATTATAATATGAAATAGGTCAACATGTAAAAAGAACTTCTCAAATTCGTGACAGTTGCAAATAGACATCCATGTTTTGAGAACAAGGATGGACCCAGGAAAAAATTATGAATTTTTTTGAGCATTCTGAACTCACACTACCATACCACTGATAATATCAAAAACACATTAAAAACATGCATATTTGAAAGGACAAAATTAGCCAGCAATACCCAAACTTCTTAAATCCTAAACGGATCTAATCCAAAAGCCAAGCAAACCGTCATTCACAAAATCCACAAAACCACAAACATAGACGCCAAAAAACAACATTATGAATTTATAATGCACTACCAGCACACTTTTCCTAACTTTAGGATTTTTTTTTTCCTGAATCACTCCTGTCTGTTGGTCTGTTTATGCATGTTCCTATTGTTGCCCCCACTACCAACAAACAGTCAAACCAATAAACATTATTTTATATTTTTTAAAACTCCTACTCTATTATGCTCCCATCCTTCCCCTCAATCCAAACAGGCCCTAAGAGTCAGACTTACAAACACAATCACAAAATTCATAGATCAATTATTCAATATATTCAATTTAAAATCATCCTTAGCAAAAAAAAAAAAAAAAAAACCACAATCACATATTCACACAAGCTATAAACGTATGGTGCGGAGAAAGAGCATCAGAGAAAAATCATATCATTATTAGGCTTTGAAAGAGAGAATAAATACTTGAAATTGGATGTTGGAGAGGCCGCGCGTGGTCAGTGGCCGGTGGTGGTTGATGCTTGATTATCTCTCTGTCTCTCAATCTCTCAGTCTCTCTTGTCTCTATTTTTCTTTTTCTTTTTTCTTTTTTAATTTGGAATTAGGTTAAACGGCTTATCTTTCCTTATTGGGCAGGGGCTGGGCTGATATGTTCTTGGATGAGAGGGGCCCAAATTCCCCAAACATGATTTTAATACCCAACTTCCCTATTATGTGGCCGTTTGGATTCGGCGTCCGCGTTTCAGCAAACACATTTTTTTTTTTTTTCCTGTGCATGAACAATACAATCACATGGATGTACTGTACGGAGACAATTTTTACTGTAGTAGCACTGTTCATGTACTGTAGTGTCACTGTTCATGCATTTAAAAATATTAAAAATGGATCCCACAGTACTATTCACACATTTTAAAATTATTTTGCTTTAATCACACCGCTTTCATGCATTTCCTTTGGAATATTATCATTGAAATTTATTGTACTTATAAATCAAAGTATCTAATGTAAGCCTTAAGAAAAAGTTTACATCATCCTGTGCTCAATAAGTTTACACACTATTTCTAACATTTGCTGAAAACATACTGGATTAATAAGAAATGAATAAAATTAGGAGATGCATTATTACATTAATACATATAAACATTTTATAATAATTTATAACCTTTTATATTTTTTGTTTATTTATTTAAATATCATCATTTCACATATATTTTGATAGGATATGCTTATAATATGTTTTTTTAGAAGAAAAATATGGTTAGAAACATTGAAATTTGAGGGGTAAAATGTTATTTTTTTTTACAAAATACTTGTAAATATAAATATCTGTATCAGTATGGCCTCCATGTGTCTCTGCCATTGGTCTCTGTGAGTCTCCTCCTCAACCTCCCCCGTCTTCTACATTCTTTCTCTCAATCAAAGAACAACAAGAGGCTTCAGACAAAAACCCATTCAGCACCCAGCTCAATCCGTCCAAATCAACTATAAAAAAATTTAAATGACAAGATGATGGGCAAAGACAAACCCAAAAGCACAAGGGTCTAAAACACAAAATTGATTGTACGGAATCTGTTTGTAGGTTACCCAAACTCATATGTTAGACGCCCTATGTTCTGAAATCACAATGATTTTCTTTGCCTAATAAATTGGGATCAAAATTCTAAAGTGGTTTTTGTTTTTGGGTTTCATAGCATCTGCGTTGGCAACAGAAGAGAAACAGATAGATGATATAGTGCGAGATTTGATGGACGAGAATGTGACAACAATTGTTCTGACTGGAAAAACTGGAGTAGGAAAAACATGGATGGCGAGCGAGATCAGCCAACTGGCAATGCAGGTGGGCATATGCGAGATCAGCGAGGCAATGCAGGTGGGCGCCTGCGAGATCAGCAGGGCAAAGCAGGTGGGCACATCCGAGACCAGCGAGGCAATGCAGGAAAAGAATTGGAGGCCAGCGAGATCAGCAAACTGGGAATGCAGGTGGGCATATGCTTTGGGACTATTTGGGTGTTTCCGAATCCAGGGGATCTCAGGCCTCATTGCGTGAGCATTGCCCATCAGTTATCTGTACTTTCTACTGCTGAGGAGTGGGAAGATCATAGTACTGTCATTGATGATGAAAAGAAGGCAACGGATGATCAGACTGGGAAGTCGGGAGATGACACTGCTTTCATAGATGACGAAAAGGAGGCGCCGGAGTGGAGCCTGAAGGAGAGGATATCTGATAAGCTTAATAAGATGAGATTTGATTTGCTTCAGAAAAGATTTGATATGCTTCGGGAAGTGAGATTTGATATGACTGGTGTGCTTGAGAAAAAGAAACGTTTATCTGCTGAGCTTGAGAATATTGGACTTGATGAGCTTGAGAAAATGATGGTTGAGAAAAATGAAAGTTTATCTGCTGTGCAGCTTGAGAATAAGAAATCTGATATTAAGAGAATGATATCTGAGAAAAATGGACATTTATCTGCTCTGCTTGAGAAAATGAAATCAGAGAAAGAAAAAGTGAAATCTGAAATACCAGAGAAAGAGAAAGAGAAAATGAAATCTGAAATACCAGAGAAAGAGAAAGAAAACGACAGAGAGAAAATGAAATCTGAAATATCAGAGAAAGAGAAAGAGAGAATGATATCTAAAATTGAAAAAAAATTGAAAATGATATCTAAAATAACGGAAAGACTAGGGACGTATCTAGGGACGTGTCTAGTAATTCTAGATGGTTTTCCTAAAGAGATGAAAGAAAATGAAATAATGAATTACTTAAAAGAAATTCTGCAGCTTTTTCGAAATGATAAAGTTGTGTTTAAGTTTTTAATCACTACAAGAAGAGAAGTGACTGAGCCTGAGACTAGGAGCAACAAGAAAGTGTATAGGATTGAACCCTTGTCTGATGATGATTCTTCGTCTCTATTGGGGAATATAGTCAAGGAAATGGGGAAGAAAGTCAAGGAAAAGGATCAAGGCCATCCAGATTTTGAAACATTGTATAAAGAAATTGCTGAAAAGAGCAAGGGTGGTCTGCCAGATATTGAAACATTGTATAAGGAAATTGCTAAAAAGAGCGAGGGTCTGCCAGCTATAATCCATATGATAGCAGCAGCCTTAACTCATATTGAAAAACATGATTTCGATTCGAGAGTTTGGATGTTGAAAGGTGCTCTGGATGAACCAGAATCCACGCTACTGGGCTATGTGTATGACATGTTGGCTTGCACTGATATGGCTTTGATCAATTGTTGTTGGCAAAGTAGGCAATTATTTCAGAAATTTGGAGGCATCAATTATGAAGAGTTGATAGCTTGCTGGATACTCGAAGGATATATTGGTGTTAATGATCAGTTTGACAAGGCATATGAAGAGGGACATTGTGTTTTGATGAAGCTTATAGATCGTGGCATACTGAAATTGCGCGTAGATGGTCTTGTTACCATGGAAGGACTAGCACTTACTGTTCCTGATGAGCATTGCCATGGTTGCCGGACGTCAAGCTTGGGATTCGCTAGTGTTCCTGATGATCATTGCCATGGTCGTGGGATATCAAGACTGGGATTGGCTAGTATTCTTGAGTATGGAAAGGAGCTAGGCATTGGGCGAGTTGCACCAGGGGAAGGCATGATAAAAACCCCATACGGTCCTAAAAATTGGAACAAAGTTTCCACACTCATGATAGATGGAAGTCGTTTTTCCGGGGAAGTCCTTGACACAATGTTTCTTCAGCCCATGAAGAATCTCCAAGTTCTTGCCATTTTCAATCCCAGATTCAGTTCACTACCCAGGTTTTTTTCTGAAAATACTAATCTTCGCTTGCTTGTGCTCAGGGGCTGTGATCAGTTGGATAACATTGATCAAATCAAAAACCATGAAAAGTTAAATGTTCTGGAGATATCTGGTGCTAGCTCCTTGAAGAACAATCTTCCAGATGATTTTTTCCTGAAGATGCAACAGCTTGAAAGCCTCAACCTCTCTGCAGTCCCGTTTCAATCACTGCCTTCTTCACTTTCCAAGCTAACTAAACTACGTCGTCTCATCCTTAAAGAGTGTTCTGAATTGAAAACACTACCATACCTAAAACAAATACCACCAAACCAAAAACTTAAGGAAATACCACCAAACCAAAAACTTGCCAACCTTGAGGTCCTTGACCTTTCTGGTTCTACTTCTTTGGAAAAAATTTCAGACAAATGCTTAAATCTTGAGAAACTTCAAATGCTTGACCTTTCCCAAACCAAAATTAACCATTTGCCCATTCTGAAAGAACTTAAAACACTCACTCGGCTCATATTAAAAAACTGCAAATCCATAACCAGATTGTCCAAATTTGATTCGTTAGCTTCTCTCCATAATCTGGGTCTTTCTGGTTCTACTACACTGAAGCAAATCCATCATGATGATTCCTTTAAAAACAAAGGTGGCCTCAAAGTCCTTGATTTATCTGAATCTGGAATTTGTAGTTTACCTTCCAGTTTTACACACCTTTCTACTCTTGAGTCATTTGATCTTTCTGGTGTCTCTAATTTGGTCAAAATCCCAGAAAGTACCTTCGTAGAGATGAAGTGTCTTCGTAGTCTTAACCTCTCAAACACTAAAATTGAAGAACTGCCATCATCCATTTCCAATCTTGAGAACCTTCGTCAGCTCCTTCTAAGTAATTGCCCACTGAAAAAATTGCCAAAAACGGGAGGGCTTATTAGACTTGAGAAACTTGATCTTTCTAATGCCTCTAGTCTGGTTAAATTCGAAGACGGATCCTTTGACCATTTGACTAAACTCCGCTATCTCAACTTCTCAAACACCCAAATTACAAGTCTACCATCTATAGCCAAACTCGAGAAGCTTCGCCAACTTTTGCTACAAAATTGTCAACACTTGTCTAAGTTGCCGTCCTTGGATGCCCTTGAACAACTGGAGGAGCTTGATCTATCAGTAAAAGAAACAGAAAATAAATCCTCTCAATCTTCTCGAGAAACTTTGGCAGAGCCTTCGAAAGAAACTAAGGCTAAGTCACCGGTAAAAGAAACGGAAAAGAAACCTTCTGATTCTTCTGGACCTTCGACAGAGCCTTTGAAAGAAACTGAGGCTAAATCACCAGTAACGGAAAAGAAACCTTCCGAGTCTTCTGGAGAACCTTTGGCAGAGCCTTTGAAAGAAACCGAGGCTAAATCACCAGTAAAAGAAACGGAAAAGAAACCTTCCGAGTCTTCTGGAGAACCTTTGGCAGAGCCTTTGAAAGAAACCGAGGCTAAATCACCAGTAAAAGAAACAGAAAAGAAACCTTCTGAGTCTTCCGGAGAACCTTCGGCACCAGTAAAAGAAACAGAAAAGAAACCCTCTGAGTCTTCTGGAGAACCTTCGGCAGAGCATTTGAAAGAAACTGAAGCTGCTAAATCACCAGCAAAAGAAACAGAAAAGAAATCCTCTGAGTCCTCTAGAGAACCTTCGAAAGAAACTGAAGCTAAATCACCAATAAAAGAAACAGAAAAGAAATCCTCTGGGTCTTCTGGAGAACCTTTGGTAGAGCCTTTGAAAGAAGTTGAAGCAAAATTCTTGGAGAAGATGGTCCACCTTAGGCTGCTCAACCTATCAGGAACAAAACTTAAGATTAAGATACCTCAAATGTCCAACCTCACCAGCCTCACCAACCTTACCGAGCTTTGCCTTGGAGGTTGTAAACTTTCAGATACTGATCCAAGTTTGGAAACGTATACAAAGCTAAAGGTTTTGGATCTTTCAAAGACAGAAATTCAATCTTTACCATCACTTGAGAATCTCACCAATCTCCGTGGTTTAAAGTTAAGAGGTTGTAAAAAATTACAGCAACTACCAAATCTGAAGGCATTTAAAGATTTGGAGTCTCTTGATTTACAAGAGACTGGGGTCAAAGAATTTTCCTATTGGATCTCAGAGTTGACTCATTTGAAGCACCTTGATTTACCAGACTTAAATGATCTTAAAACACTTGATTGGGAGATGATAAAGAACTTACCAGAAGAGCTAAACTGGGATCATTGTGGCATCTTCAAGTTCAATGAAAAGAGGCCTTGCATGTCATTGAGTGGCACTGAATTTTTCCAATATTTGAAGGAAAATCCTGAGTTTTGGAAGACATATTTCGAAGAATTTAAATTCTCTGTTTGTGCTCTTCCGAAGGAAGGGAAAGATTCTAGGACAGAAAAGAAGAAAGACAAAGCTTCCATCCAAGAAAAGAAGAAAGACAAAGCTTCCATCCAAGAAAAGAAGGAAGACAAAGCTTCGAGCCCAGAAAATAAGGATGACAAAGCTTCTAGCCAAGAAAAGAAGGAAGACAAAGCTTCTAGCCGAGAAAAGAAGCAAGACAAAACTTCTAGCCAAGAAAAGAAGGAAGACAAAGCTTCAGGGCAAGAAAAGAAGGAAAACAAAGCTTCAGAACAAGAAAAGAAGGATAACAAAACTTCTAGCGAAGAAAAAAAGAAGGAAGACAAAACTTCTAGCGCAGAAAAGAAGGAAGACAAAGCTTCCTGTAAAGAAAAGAAGGAAGACAAAAGTAGAGATATCTGTTGGCATAGAGTTGACTCGAACTTCAGAAAAATCTACTCCCAAACTCATTATTTTCCTGAAAATATTAGTAAGTATTTGGAAATCATTGGATTTGACGAGTATCCTGGTGGTGTTGAGGATGTGCTCATGAAAGCCGAATATGTGTCTTTGATTGAAAATGACTTCTTTTACCAAAAAAGAAAAGAAAATGACTCCGTCAAAAGCTTATCAGATTTTGGTGTGGGCAATTTGAAAGCAATGAAGGGCTGCTGGTTGGAGAGGTGTAACGAAATGGAGACAATATTTTGCAGAGAAGAGGCAGAAGTTGAAATGCAGAAAAATCTAAACATTCTATGGGCATCAAACCTTCCTGAATTGAAGAGTGTGTACAGTGTGGAAATGCAACCTGGGAGTCTCCCAAATCTAACAGAACTGTATTTAGATTGTTGTCCGATACTTGAAGTTGTTTTTCCCTCTTCTCAGCTGCCAGAAAATCTTAAAATCCTTGAAGTCAAATTCTGTGATGAATTGAAGACTCTGTTTATGCCCACTAAAGTAGAAGAATATGAACAGCGCAATTTACAGAAGCTTCATCTGGTGGAACTGCCTAAGTTGACTAGCGTAGGGGTGCTAGAGGGAAGCAACAATAAGAAAAGAAAGTAATCAAAGTCAGAGAATGCCCGAATCTGCAGCAGTACTTTGGAACAGTTCTGGAGTTGGGAGGATCTGTGGAAAATTCTAAGATTGAAGAGTATTGATTGCAGTGCCATCTCTACGTGGCTTTTGGAAGGGTGGGATATGCAGCAAGTTTGAGAAGCGACATCCTGGGGTGTGTCAAGGTCTCTCAATAGTTACCATCTGCATTTTGCCGCAAACAGGTAACTTCTGCTTCTTATGGTCTCCCAAGGCTACGTCTCTATCTAGTATGTACACTACAAAATACATGTTTGCTCAGCCTTTCGTTTTTCATTTCTCCGAGTTTATTTTTCTTATATTTTTCTTGATGTGGTAGCTACTATCTAGGCAATTTTATAGGTTTTTTTTTTAAATTTCTTTTTCTCTTAATAATTTGATATCTAGTAACGAGAAATAAGAGATATAAATACTGATTCTTCCAATACAGGAGAGCCACTGGATTACTAAGCGCTAGACAGCAATTTGTATAGTCGTTGCAAAAGTTGTCTATCACATATTGGATTTTTTGGCCTTTGTATTATGAAAGTTTTTGTATTGTAATGCTCCCAAAGAAAAAGATAAAAGAAAATAGTTTATTAAATTAGGACGTTAAATAAATTAATTTTGGTATTAATTATTTATTGTGTTCCCCTTTATGTTTTTGAAATATCAAGAGCTTTATAGCTCAATTGATACCCTCCGGTTTAAGGTTCAAATCTCATTCTCTCAATTATCGAATTATAAAAAGAATAATTTATTATTATTTTTTAGGGTGTAGTTTAGAAAAATTAAGTTAATCAGCTTCTGTTAGTGTTAGTTACTAAAATCATCAAATGAAATGTATGCTATATAGGATTCTAGGGAGGAGTCTCAAAATTTACTAGTGATTCTAATAGATTGTGGTTGAAACCTTGAAGCCAAGATCAATCAAAGCATCCCCAAGGTAAGAAATTTTTACTAGTAATTCTACTCTTCAAATTTCCAAAATATAGAGTTTTAAAATTTGGGCATTTTTCAATATTAGAGGTATTTTGGCCAATTGATTGTATTAAATGTGATACTTTGATGGATTTTGGTTTTTGGGGTTAGATCATTGACTCTAGGATGTTAATAACTTCATTTTTAATGAGATTAGTTAATGCATTAGCCCTTAATATGAAATTAGCATTAGAATTTCATTATAAAAAAAAACTATATGTTCGAATTTTGATATGGTACATAAAGAGAAGATGTAGAAAAGACAAAAGAAAATTATAGAAAAATTGGGGGAAAATCTAGAAATTAAGGATTTATATCAAAGCCTGCTCCCGGGCCATATTGTTGGGGGAAAGTATGGCTCACCTCTTGCCCAATTTGGTCCAATAAGCAATTTATCTTAAAGTACGTAATTTCTAAAATATAGAAACTTTAGGAGGCAATTTCATATAGCTTCTCTCAAAATTTTTATGTCAAATTTTAAGATAGTATTTTTTTTTTTCCAAAATTCCATTAGTAATATAGTTATGGTATTCTCTCAGTTGAGGTGTTTTAAGGAAAAAGTTCAAATTAGATCGAACATGCATACATTTTGCTTAATTGCTAAAGTTTGGGTTTAGTTAATTAGTTTGTATGTTTCATTATATTAGCTTGATCTTGAGTGTCGTAACTTTGAAATTTGGTGATTTTGGTGAGGCTATTGGAGGTAAGTGACCTTCCCCTTATCTAGTGGTATGTTCACTTACCACATTTAATAAAATAATTAATTGTTCTTTTTAGGAAATTATTGTTGATTTAAAAAAAAAAGTTTGTTTAAGGGAAAAAAATAACATAATTTCCTTCCTTTTGAAATGATGGAAATTTTTTATTAAATTTATTTTCTCTTTCAAATGTTTACCTTCTTCAAAATTGAAATAAATATGTGAACTTTTTTGTGTGAAAAACCAATGGTTTGAAGGGAAAAGACATATAAGATTGTTTCTACTGTTGATTGAAATATTATTTATATATGATTTTGGATATGACTACAATGAAAACTGTTTTGTTTTTATGAATTTGAATGATTACAGTTTGACTATACTTTGTACCCCACCAACGGGGTATGCCTTGGTATTTTTGTGTCTTACACTAGCCTATATGTGATTCTAAGTCTAATAACGGGTATATAGCATGATCATAATCATAATTGTTTAGTATATGTAATATTTTATAACATTTGTATTATTTTCAAAGTTCAATGAATTTCTATATAATTGTCAATTGCTTTTAGCAATGTAATTATTAGTTCTAAATAAATTTAATTATTGTTTTCAAAACTACTAATTAAGTTTGTTTACTATGACCGATGGTGTTTTTATTATGTACTTATCAAACTAGTTTAGGGCTTAAGGCTACTGGTTACTTATTGAGCTCACTATTTTCTTTCTCTTTTACAGATATTGGGGAGTAGCAAGCTTATTGAGCTGTCGTTGGTGTTGGTGTGGGTGTGTGATAGGAGCTTAGTGCTAATATCAATAAATGTTACATGTTGAAGTTTGAGTAACTTATAAAATTTGTATTTGAGGAACTTCTACTTGTGGTATGGAGTCTTGAAAAGAGTTTGGATTTATTTGCTTAGCTATTAAAATTATTTGAGATGAACAGTTATTTGTAATTATATTTGGTTTGGATCATTTTTAGGAGCATGTTTTGGGGGATAATTATAGCATTTAATAGGGTCTTGTACCTTGAAAGGTGAATCTTTTCGTGTGTGCAGTCATTATTACATGCCCAACCGATCACTTCTGAGTTTGAAAGGTGATAGTCATGACTTTAGAGTAATAGCTGTAAGTTACCTATATTTTTCTTCCAATTTAATTTGTTACTTTAATTATTTTAGGTAACTACTTTTCTTTTTCACTCGCATCAAATTCAGTTACAAACCCTATTTCAACAAATATAGGTAATCAACAATCACTATAGATTAAATGGGTACGTATGGATAAGTTGAAGGGGAAAGGTTTTGGATGTTTGTTCACCTATTTTCACTTCTTTAGTGTGTGTTTGACATTGGCTTAAAAATACAACTTTTTTTACTATTTAGCTTATTTTTGCTACTATTCATGAGTTTCATTGCACTTTTTCGTACTTTTCATGGGTCTCACTGTACTATTTTAGCTACATTTTAGTTTTATTTACAGTACTTTCAGCAAAAAGTTTTCAATTTCAGCTAAATAAACTATTCTTAAACAGACTCTTACTCATTTTAGGTAACTACTTTTCTTTTTCACTCGCATCAAATTCAGTTACAAACCCTATTTCAACAAATATAGGTAATCAACAATCACTGTAGATTAAATGGGTACGTATGGATAAGTTGATGGGGAAAGGTTTTGGATGTTTGTTCACCTATTTTCACTTCTTTAGTGTGTGTTTGACATTGGCTTAAAAATGCAATTTTTTTTACTATTTAACTTATTTTTGCTACTATTCATGAATCTTATTGCACTTTTTCGTACTTTTCATTGGTCTCACTATATTATTTCAGTTACCTTTTAGTTTTATTTATAGTACTTGCAGTAAAAAGTTTTCAATTTCAGCTAAATAAACTATTTTTAAACAGACTCTCACTCATTTTAGGTAATTTGCTACTAATGCTCTTATTGAACTCTCAATTACTGCTCGGTGCTCATCAATTGTATTGTTTTCCTTTCCATAATTTTATTTTGTTGTTGAAGAGTTAGATAAGACTTTAACTTCTAGGTTGCAATGTTGTTATTATATAATATATACCGATCTTGTTTTTCCAAGTACTTCTAGCACCCCCCCCCCCCCCCCCTCTCCAAAAAAAAAAAAAAAATCTAAATTCTTCTTCTTCTTAAGGTGATGGAATTTTTTAGCAAAGCGCTTGAAGCCCCCCAAAAAAAAAAAAAATTAAATATGTTTTTGAAGGTGATGGAATCTTGGAGCAGGAAACCAGTTTCTGGACAATTTGAAAATAAAAACATATTATGCATTCATAGTTTAGTTCAATATTGAGAATCTGGTAGTGTTTGATTCCAAAAGAAACAATCCAACTGAAAGTGTATGTTATCATTTGCTCCTCCAAACACATATCTTTTGAACTTTTGAGTTCAGGATCGTTCCACATGGAAAAGATAATTTGCATAGAAGATCCCAAATTGTTGGGTGTAAGAGGAGAAAAACCTTTGTCCCACTTTGGCTTATTCAAATTTCAAATACTTTTCATAAATTGCATTGTTCTCCTTTCCATAGTTCAAATTTGTTGTTGAAAAGTTAGATAAAAATTTAAGCTTCTTGGAAATTGGTTGTAGTGTGGTTACTCTTTCTCAAAATAAAAGGACTGTTGATATCCATTATCATGAGACGTTTTCTACAAGCCCGATTCAATCGAGCCCGACCTTGTTGTGGGTAAAATTCATATATTGTATTATATTTTATTCTTTGAAGCATGGTCCAAGCTCGTCATCAGAGATGATATCACCGACCACCGTGCCTCAAATAGTTGTCGAAGCTAAGTCATCGACCACCGCACCTTTGAGTTTTCTCAAAGAGAATTCGAGAGCTAAAGAATCCATGGAAATAATTTTTTTATCTAACTAAATGAATTGAGTTTTCTGCTTTTATTTTTCAAATTGATTTATTTTGTGGGTTGAAAATTTTGGGGTATCTTTATTTTGAGGGTTGCCTTAAAGTGGTGTTGAAAAATGTAATATTCGGAGCTAAAACTCTTGCGGGAACACTGCTAAAACTGGTATGCATTTTTTAAAATAGTTGTGTTAGCTTATTTCAAGGGTTTTAATGACCATTGAAATAAAGTTAGCCATACAATGCACCTATTTTCAGAGTTTATTTGGACCCTTTTTAGTGGACCCTCGGAAATAGTGGGTCGAAACAAATGAAGTTTTTTTGTAGTGCTACCTAGTGCGCAAGGGACATTGGTATCATCTCAGGCTTATGAAGGAGGTCTTGTAAATAAAATTTCTACCCAAAAGATGTTCTATGCTTTGATTATAGCTCAACTTTTCTACTCTACACTTTTTTTTGCCTAAAACATATAACTGGCCCTAAGTGGCTAGCCACTGATAGGCCAAGAATTTATTTACCCCTTGTGATGAATTAACCAATTAACCTGCAATAAGCGTAGTAGCACAAACAAATCACCAAATAACTAAATGCAACGGAAATTAAATTTGACACGGGTGATTTGTTTACAAATGGAGAAAACCACTAAGGCAAAACCCCATCGGGTGAATTTAAGGTCACCACTCTTGAGAACCCACTATTATCACAACAAGCAGTTACAAGTAAAGGAATCCCAGTACCTTATACCAACCTACAATTGAACCCTTACCCCAATTCACAATTGGACTTGTTTTGTAGTGAAAATCTCTCCTTTTCAATGCACGGCTCCCAGTATGTGACTAACCAATCAATGCACGGATCCAAGTACGTGACTAACCACCAACTTGAGAAGGATATTGGCTGCAAAATTCTTCAGTTCATCACACGATGAAGATTAGAAAGCTCCTTAATTACAAAACCCTACGACGTACAAACGCAACAGCTTTTTAAAGAGAAAGATGAACTAGGGCATATGTCTTTGGTCATAATATGCTTGTGAAAATTTTTTTCATGCATCCGATGTGACGACCCTTAAAATAATTCTTATATATGTTTAGGGTTGTGAGAAAAGAAAGCCTAAACAAATATACGCGGATTGGAGTGAAATCAGAATTGAAAATCTGATTTTTGTAAATCTCGATAGATAGGTTATCTATCGAGCAGCTGTTGAGCATCGGGCTGAACTGCCTTTTAAACCTCGATAAATACTATTTGTCGAGTTTTAAAATCCAGCACTTCTTTACTTGTTTCTTGGACAGATTTGCGTGGATTTAACACTTGGACTTGAACTTTTGTTCCTTAAAGTATTAAACACATTCTAGATCTACCCAATTTCAAGTAAAGTGCATTTTGTCAAAGGATTAGCCAATTTTAAATTGACATATGTTCCTAACATGATTCACATATGTCCTAACAGCTACAATAACCAAATGCAACCTTCTAAGACCTGTCATGCCTAGGAAACATCAACCCATGAATTTAGGCCACTTCATTTTCCAAATTATGCAAAAAGCAAGTCAACCATCTTACCCAATTAAAGCAAATCTGACCATAACCTCTTTAATTGATACCTTGGGGGTTCAAAACCTCTTTAACCAAAAATCAATCACTTAGAACACCCAAAACTTAATACAAAGGCATCAATCAAATTCAAAAAGAACCAACCACGTTTTACCTACATAGTAACATAGCTGTAACTTTAGAGCAAAAACTTATTTAGCCTACCAATATTCTCATGATTCTAAAGCCAGGGGATGGAAATATAGGTACAAGGGAGTCTTTCCTCTTTTCCTCATGACCTCTCTCAATTTCCACTTTTCGTTGACCGTGAGTCAAAGTTTCGGACCTATGTTGTTTTTATGCATTTTTCAGCATTTTTGTTATTAACATTTTGATTTTTCTCTTGTTAAAAGACCATTAGCCTTCTCTCTCAAAAAGAAAAAAGAAAAAAAAGAAGACCATTAGCCTCTATTCACTAAATTTTGGAATTTTGGACTTAATACTCTTCACAAATAATCACTTCTAAAGAACCCAAGGAGAGATTTGGGTTATTCTAGCATTTTTGGCCCTTGACGCAAAACGTCCCCAAGGACTAATAAAAGAAATAATTCTGAAATCGGGACAAGGACCAATGAAAGAAATAATTTTGAAATCTGAATAGAAGAGGTGCTACCCAAAATGTTTTCCATGTTCTTAAAAAAAAAAAAAAACCTTTTTGTAGCAGGTTAGTTATTTTTTATGCATTTCTTGCATTGGATACCAGAATAAAATCTAAACTTAATATTAACCTGCAGTATACTCAGCAGAAATATTCAAAATTACAAATATAATTGATAATTCAAACTTAAAAGTAAAAAAAAAAAAAAAAAAAAAAAAAAAAAAAAAAAAAAAAAAAAGAACTTGCAATTTAGCTGAATACATAATTCCAAACCCTACTGACAAGTAAAGAATAGCAGCAAGCAGCAAACATCTCCCCTTCCCACAAAAGAGATATGCTTGCAATTTGAGTAGAAAATAAAAGAAAATAAAGTTTAGCTTTCATATAGGAAAGTAATCAACTAAGATATGGACGGGAAAAAAAAACTCCATTAGCCAATTAAAGAATCGTCTACAAGCTAGCAGCACAAAGGGACTTGCTTTGCAAAGTGAACAAGACCTAAAAGCAAGACAGCACATCAGTGAAAGTAATCAATTAAGAAGACAAATCTAGGAAAGAACTCCGAATTTTAAGTAAGGAATACTCTTCCAGCAGATTGCTCTTTTTTCACACAAAACCTAAAGCTAGGCAAGAACTTCAAATGCGAAGTAAAGAATACTCTACCAGACAACTAAATGTTGTAGAATAAAACATGATTACTAGCAAATTGTAGAAAAGTAATTGTCTGTTTGGATTGGGGGGGGGGGGGGGGGGGGTGAGAGAGAGAGAGAGTAGAGTTGGTCCAAAATTAACCTATTTTCAGTCAACTCTACTCTACTTCCTTTCACTCCTCCTTCCTTCCCTCCACCCCTCTCCCTTCCTCTTCAATCCAAACAAGCCCTAAAATATTAGTATTCTCTTTTGTCATTTGTACCTCATTAAAAGAAAGCATTCAAAACATTATAGGGAGTCCGAACATATCTCAATAGTGTAATTATGGAGCTAATCAAATTCATCAACAATGGAAGGCCACTTCCATCAAGAGAAGGTTGAACTCACGAAGACCGTCTTGCCAATCTCACTGCATCATCAAAACCCTAGCCTAAAAAGCAATGATAAACATGAAAAGTAGCAAATTCAAATCATCTATTTTTCTTTATACTTTACCAATCATCATATGCCATATTTATCAAAAAAAAAAAAAAAATCATCGTATGCCATTTGTTTGTTTAATTTTTTTCTTTTTTTTTTCATTGTGAACTTTAGTTATTTTTTATAAGGAAAGTCAAACAGATACAAGATATATTGTGATTGGTGGAACACAAAAGTGAGACAAAAGATTTATATTCATAAGTAGCAGTTATTGCATAATACAAATCATTTGTACACTTTTTGTGTTCCATTTTATGTTCTACCAATTACGACTTGTCATGTGTTTATTCTATTCCATTTTAAACTTTGACTGTTTTAAAAGAAAAGTCAAATAAATACATGGCAAATTGTGATTTGTGGAACATAAAGTGGAACACAAAAAATGATACAGATGATTTGTATTTGTTATAGCGCCCCAGAAACCACCATCGCATTTAATGCAAATATGCAATGCAATATGTTCCCTCCCCTTTCTAAGGCAAGTCAGAATATTAAGCCACTCAAACATGGTCAAATTAGAATGACAAGCATCAATTCAATTAGAGAAATCCGAGCTATGGGGCTCAATTTAAGGAGGTGAGGGAGATGCTTTATGCAAGTATAAAAATACATCCATTGGGACTAGAGGTATGATCTTTTTCCACAAGAATTACACTTTCTTTTGAAAATCCCTAGCTGACTTTACCATCGGAGTGAAATAAAAAAATCCCAATATATATCGATTTCTTTTTTTCTTTTTTCTTTTTTTGGTAAACAAAAAATGGGTAGAGGGAGGTGGCCAGTGTGGCTTCCCTACCTAGGCGTGACCATAGTAGCATCTTACCTGCTATCGAGCGAGACCCCATACTCTCAATCTGTGTGAGGAACTCACTTATTTTTTAGGTCAACTGTTTGGGATGGAAATGAGATAAGGAGTACCAACACACAACTAGTTGCTTGAGACTCGAACCCAAGTTTTGAGACTTATTGACCCGGTATCTTACCAATTAGGCCACCTGAATGTTGGTATATATACCAATTTCATAACGACACTTATTAGTGTTTCGTGCTATTAACAGCAGAAGATACCTCCTAACTTTTGTGGCCTTCGTAGGTGAAGGAATCCTACTTCCCCAAAATACTCTAAACAGTGATGGGAGCAAAACTCTTTTATAAAGCATCGTAGTAGTAGGGATATAGCCATGTCGAGGTCTTTTTTGTTAGAAGAGAGGATGCTGAGGTTTCTATGCTTGGAAGTTTGGAATATTTGTTGCCTTTGTTATTTTCTTTTTAAAGGAAAATTTAAAAAGTTCAATTTCAAAACCTAAACAGACTCTCTCTCTCTCTCTCTCTCTCTCTCTCTCTCTCAATGGTTTTCTAATTTTCTAATTTTTCTTTTATGGAAAAAGTTTTACCATAAACCTTTTTTTAGAAAGTGCTTTGGTACAAACTTAGTTGTAGTCTAAGGCTACAACTCTTACTAAAAAATTAACATTGTTATATTTTTTGAAAATCTAACCTTTAAAGCCCAACCATATGTATTGGGCCTAAGGCCCTATTTGAAGATTACTGTGTGTCCGAAGAGAAGGAACTGGTTGAGATGGAGTCCATCTGGAAGAAAGATACCTGGAAATGAAGGAGGAGTACAGTCTGAAGAGGTCACCAGTGGTCCGAAGAGGTCCTCCTCCTCGGATACGAATAGTCTTGATCAATCAAACGTCTGGAAGGTCTGAATGATCTTCCTAGCAACCCCAATGATAAAGATAAGCTCTGGGTATGTCTGGAGATGATAAGAACGAAGAAATATCTAAAGGAAAAGCTGCTACCACCGTATTTAATGCACTGCAGCAACTTTTCTGGCCGCATTTATGTGGAGAAGACCCCTGAACAGTGTAACCTCAGCTACCGCCACTCACAAAGAGCTAAAGAAGATGCTTGATGGGACATATACTCAAGTAGGTACACGGATGAAGAACAAGTGGACGATGGAGATGATGGGGAAGGATGCTATATAAAGGAAAGAAGTTTCTGATAATGGGGGATCGGAAAAAAGATAAGAAGAAGTAGAGAAAGGCTTTACTGTAGCTCTAAGAACTGTAATCACTGTTCAATTAATCATAAACCTCTTCGGACTTCAATTCATCTCGCTTTTACGTGTATCTTTATGCTGGTTTGTACTTGAAGGTCGTAGTTGACCGTTGTCAATTCCACAATCAACCTAGCTCTTTCACCCACGCTCTTCAAATTCATTGTTTTAGGCTTGGGCCACAAATCCTAACCCTACAATTGGCGCCGTCTGTGGGGAAGAGCTTGAGCGAAAGTAGGAGCAACAGTTGATAATGGCTGAACCAGGGCAACGACCAGCAGAATCTAGGGCATCCCAACACGTGGACCCTTTCCTTAATTTGGAGCGGAGACAAGATCGTGAAGACAATGTGCACACTACTCACACTGATCAAAGCCAGTCACATGGCGGAAGTCACATATCTCATGCAGAGAAGAACCAGAACATGCAGCTGGAAATTGAAAGATTGAAGAGAGAGTTGCGCCATGCAAAGAGGAAACAGATTTCTTCATATTCTGATGAAGATTCTGACAACCAACAGGACTTCACCTACCAGCAGAGATCGCGAACACCAGTCAGTGAATCTTTTTCCTATAAAGAGGAGCATCATCATAAGAGGCAACGTCAAAGCCCACCACGTGGAGGCATGGGGAACGATGCCATGAGCAAGGCCTTAAATTAAATCTCTAGATCACCCTTTACACGCAGGATTGAAGAAGCGAGACTTCCTCGGCGTTTTAACCAGCCTACATTCACCATCTATAATGGTCGAACAGACCCTGTGGAGCATGTGAGCCACTTTAATCAGAGGATGGCTGTCTACTCCAGGGATGAGGCTTTGATGTGCAAGGTTTTCTCCTCCAATCTTGGATCGGTGGCACTGAGATGGTTTGACAGCCTAGAAGCAGACTCCATCAACTCTTTCAGAGATCTCACTTAAGCATTTGGCTCCCATTTCGTCACATGCCAAAGAGTGGCCAGGCCCTTGTCTTCCTTGCTATCCTTGAGCATGCAGGAGGGGGAGACCTTGAAAACGTACTCAGATAGGTACTGGGAGATGTTTAACGATATGGAGGGCAATTTTGATGGAATGGCCCTTAGCACGTTTAAGCTCGGCCTCCCCACTGATCATGTTTTAAGGATATCTTTAACTGGTAAGCCAGTTACTAGCATGCGTCAGCTAATGGACCGTATTGAAAAATATAAAAGAGTTGAAGAAGATCAACAACAAGGGAAGAGTAAGGACAAGGTTATCCCCCAAGAGATGAGGGATTTCAGGTCAGACCATTATAATAACATTAAGCCGCGAAGAGACTTTTCTGGGCAATCAAGATCAACAAATTCTCAAGCAGTCAATATTGTATTCAAGGAGCCAGTCCATCAAGTTTTGGAAAAGATTAAGAATAAATCATTCTTTAAGTGGCCGAATAAGATGGTAGGGAACCCTAAGAGGTGTAATCACAATATCTATTGCCAATACCACTAAGACCACAGGCATACTACTAAAGATTGCAGAAGCTCGTGGGATCATTTGGACCAGTTAGTCCGCAAGGGCAAATTGAGGCACCTCCTACACCACTCTAGTGGCCGAGAAGGTCAGATGAGCTTAGAACCCCGAAGAGATGACCCTTCAAAGCCTCTATTGGGAACTATCAATGTCATCTTCGCAGCACTAGGGAGAACAGGATCCTGGCCATCCAAGGTTATGTCAGTAGCTCGGTTACCCGCAGGGGACTCTGGCCAAGGTCCGAAGAGAGCCAAACCTGATGCTCAACCGATTTTAGGGTTCTCGGACGAAGACAAGATTAGAACCATCCAACCTCATGATGATGGGTTAGTCATCACCCTCAGAATTGGAGGGTATGATGTGAAGAGGGTAATGGTTGACCAGGGTAGTGCTGTAGAGATAATGTACCCTGATTTCTACAAGGGGCTGAACCTAAAACCTGGTGACCTAACACCGTATAATTCTCCGCTGGTTAGTTTTGAAGGAAGAGTTGTCACCCCGAAAGGCCAGATACGATTACCCGTACAGACTGGCTTAGAGGTAGTGGAGATGGATTTCATAGTTGTAGATGTGTATTCCCCTTACACGGCAATTATAGCCAGACCTTGACTTCATACGCTGGGGGCTATATCCTCTACCTTGCATCAGAAAGTTAAATATCCCTCCGGAGGCCAGGTTTATGAAATCCGGGGAGATCAATCTGTGGCCAAACAGTGCTTGGTGGCTGCCATTCATCATAGGCCAGAAGCCGAGTCCTCGGCCGAGGCCAAAAGGGGTTTATAGCAGCTAAAACATCAAGTATTGCCTGCCTTAGACCCAGACGAGGGCACTCGATGTGAAGATCTAGTAAAGTTTGTTATTGGAGACGATCCTGAAAAGTTCTTTCAAGTCGGATCTAAGCTGCCTCTTCGGGAGAAAGAAGAGCTAATAGAGTTCCTTAAAAGAAATATTGACGTATTTTCCTGGAATAGTTACGAAGCCCCAGGAGTGGATCTGGAATTCATTTGCCACCATCTAAAAGTCAACCCGCTGATTATCTCTAAGAAGCAGCCTCCTCGGCGCCCATCTAAGGAACATACAGATGTAGTGAAAGAAAAGGTAATGAAACTCAAACAAGCTGGAGCTATTAAAGAAGTTTTTTACCCCGAGTGGTTGGCAAATACTGTGGTGGTGAAGAAGAAGAGCGGGAAATGGCAGGTCTGTGTGGACTTCACGGACTTAAATAAGGCTTGTCCTAAGGATCTATTCCCTATGCTGAAAATTGATCAGCTAGTAGATGCCACTGTCGGCCATCCTCGGATGAGTTTCTTGGATGCTTTCCAAGGCTACCACCAAATACCATTAGCCCCAGATGACCAGGAGAAGACTGCTTTTGTTACCCCTATTGGTAACTACCATTATAAAGTGATGCCATTTGGTTTGAAAAATGCAGGGTCTACTTACCAAAGAATGATGACGAGGAAGTTTGAGTCACAACTGGGCAAAAGTATTGAAGTTTATATAGATGACATGGTGGTGAAAAGCAAAGTCGTTTCCGAGCATGTAACGGACCTTGACAACACTTTTGAAGTCCTAAGAAGGCACAAGTTACGTCTAAATGCTTCCAAGTGCTCATTCGGTGTAGGGTCAGGCAAGTTCTTGGGGTACATGGTGACACACAGGGGAATTGAGGTTAATCTCGATCAGATAAAGGCCATCCAAAATCTACAGGCTCCTCGGAATCTAAAAGAAGTTCAGAAATTGACTGGAATGACAACCGCCTTGAACCGATTTATCTCTCGGTCAGCAAATAGGTGTAAACCTTTCTTCTCACTGATCAACAAGTGGAAAGGGTTTGAGTGGACTAAAGAATGTGCTTCGGCCTTCCAACAACTCAAAGATTACTTGGCTCGGCCACCAATTATGTCCAGTCCTGAACCAAATGAGGTCCTGTTTGCCTACATTGTTGTGGCTCCCTGTGCCATAAGTTTAGTACTGATACGAGTGGACCAAGGCGTGCAAAGGCCAGTTTATTATGTGAGTAAGTTGTTACATGAGGCCGAGATCAGGTACTTGCCGCTGGAGAAAGCCATATTGGCAGTTGTACTTAGTACACGGAAACTGCCTTACTACTTCCAGGCACATACGGTCGTCGTGCTCACACAACTACCGCTTAAAACCATACTTCAAAGTGCTGACTACACAGGAAGAATAGCTAAGTGGAGCACTATCTTGAGGGCTTTTGACATCAAATACATGCCTCGCACTTCAGTCAAGGGCCAGATCCTTGCAGATCTGATGGCCAAGTTCACAGAGCCTAGTTTAGAAAAAGTAACAACAGAGGAGAACATGGATGAAAAATCGGTTGGCATGATCTCTCAACGAGGTCCATCAACCTAGGAAGTGTATGTTGACGGTGCAGCAAATCAAAAGGGTTCCGGTGTAGGACTCGTATTAATATCTCTAGAGAAGATCACTATCGAAAAATCAATAAGACTGAACTTCACAGCCACAAATAATGAGGCCGAATACGAAGCCTTACTGATAGGAATGGCTATGGTTCGGAGAATGGGAGGAAAGTCAATGGAGGTATTCTCGAACTCGAGGTTAGTCGTCGGTCAAGTACAAGGTGAATTTGAAGCGAAAGACGAAAGAATGCAAGGATACCTGAGCTGAGTTAGGCGCCTGCAGTCGGAGTTTGACTCCTTTAATTTGTTACATATTCCCAGAAATGGTAATGCACATACTGATTCTCTAGCCACGCTTGCTACCTTTTCGGCGCAAGATTTACTGAGAGTCATCCTCGTCAAGGACCTGTATGGGCCTACAGAAGCAAGAGCTGAAGTAGTGTAGATCCACCAGATCAGGACCGAGCTCAGCGGATGGATCCTGTCATTAAATTTTTGCAGGAGGATATTTTGCCCGAAGAAAGGGGAGAAGCCGATAAAGTCCGAAGGAAAGCGACTAGATTCTGGCTATCCAAGGACCATAAACTTTATAAACGCTCCTATTCTGGGCCGTACTTATTATGCATGCATCCCGAGGCGGCTGAGCTACTACTAGAAGAATTACATGAAGGGATTTGTGGGAGCCATACTGGGGGTAGATCTTTGGCTCATCGAGCCATTACTCAAGATTATTGGTGGCCGAACATGCAAAAAGAAGCCCATGAGTATGTTAAGAAGTGCGATCAATGTCAACGATTTGTGCCGAACATACATCAACCAGGTGGAGTCCTCAACCCACTATCTAGTCCATGGCCATTTGCTCAATGGGGCTTGGATATAGTGGGCCCATTCCCTAAAGCCGCAAGAAACAAGAAGTACCTTATGGTCGGCACAGACTATTTCACCAAATAGGTTGAAGCTGAACCTTTAGCCAACATTCGAGACGCAGATGTGCAGAAATTTGTGTGGAAGAATATTATCACTCGTTTTGGGGTTCCTCATACTCTAATCTCGGACAATGGCCTACAGTTCGATAGCAAAGCATTCAGGAATTATTGTAGCGAACTGGGGATCACAAACAGATATTCCACCCTTGCCTATCCCAGGGGAATGGGCAAGCAGAAGCGGTTAACAAAGTCATAGTTAACGGATTAAAAAAAAGACTAGATGATGCAAAGGGCAAATGGGTGGAAGAATTACCACATGTACTTTGGGCATACAGAACTACACATCGTAGATCTACTGGAGAAACCCCCTTTTCAATGGCCTATGGAGTTGAAGCTGTCATTCATCTGGAGACTGGATTCCCAACTATGAAAACCAGTTTGTTCAGTCCGACAGGCAACAATGAGCTGCTAGAAAAGAGTTTGGATTTGATTGAAGAAATGATAGAAAATGCAATGGTCTGATTAGCACATTACCAACAAAAGCTCAGGCAAGGTTATGATACCAATGTAAAGCTAAGGCCTCTAGAGCCTAGTGATTTGGTACTCAGGAAAGTTGTGGGCACTGCAAAAAACCCAGCTTGGGAGAAGTTAGGACCCAATTGGGAAGGGTCATATCGTATTACTTCAGGGGCTAGCATTGGGGCATATTTTTTGGAAGATTTGGATAGCCATGTGATACCACGCCCTTGGAATGTAAACAACGTTAAAAGGTACTATTATTAATCAAATCTTTGCTTCAATCGATGTGCCAGTTCATTATGTAAAGCATTTACAGTTCTCTTAAGTGTTTAAACTTAAATCCAATCATGCCTGTAGTCCTCGGACCAGATGATTTGGGTTAGTTAGCACTCATTTACAGTTCTCTTAAGTGTTTAAACTTAAATCCAATCATGCCTGTAGTCCTCGGACCAGATGATTTGGGTTAGTTAGCACTCAGTTACAGTTCCTTTAAGTGTTTAAACTTAAATCCAATCATGCCTGTAGTCCTCAGACCAGATGATTTGGGTTAGTTAGCACTCATTTACATTTTTCTTAAGTGTTTAAACTTAAATCCAATCATGCCTGTAGTCCTCGGACCAGATGATTTGGGTTAGTTAGCACTCAGTTACAGTTCTTTTAAGTGTTTAAACTTAAATCTAATCATGCCTGTAGTCCTCAGACCAGATGATTTGGGTTAGTTAGCACTCATTTACATTTTTCTTAAGTGTTTAAACTTAAATCCAATCATGCCTGTAGTCCTCGGACCAGATGATTTGGGTTAGTTAGCACTCATTTACAGTTCCTTCAAGTGCCTAAACTTAAATCCAATCATGCATGTAGTCCTCGGACCAGATGATTTGGGTTAGTTAGAACTCATTCACAGTTCCTTCAAGTGTTTAAACTTAAACCCAATCATGTCTGCAGCCCTCGGACCAGATGATTTGGGTTAGTTAGTACTTGTTTACAATTCTCTTAAATGTTTAAACTTACATTCAATCATAATTGAAGTCCTCGGACCAGATCATTTGGGCTAAGAAGCATCTTCATATAGTTATTGTTAATGTTTGAATTTATCGTGCCTGAAATTCTTGGATGCATTTAACTCTAACTTATAGCTAGACTCCTCAATTAGAAATATGCTCTGCACACATTCAAGAAAGCCTGTGAAACTTTCATCTCACTTATCGTTTTCATTACTTATTAATAATTCTTGTATAAACCACTCTCTTTGGTATTGGTTTAAGTCATTGGCCTTATTAGCATGATATCATGGTTAAGTTTACCTACACTACTATGATCATAAGGTATGAGCTGTTCACAATAATGGCGAGACTTATAATATAAGCAACAAGGACATTGAAAGTAAAAGAGAAAAGGTTCCATTGATCAAAATAAAATAGTTTACAAACCCTTAAAAAAAAAACTAAACTAAACTAAACTATATAAAAGTACAAGAACTAAATAAAAACTCCAGGCCATATTAAGTCTTTGTCTGAGCAGCCGAGGGATCAACTGTTTGACTGGGCTGGGCAGCAGCAACGTCTGGGACTTGTTCTTTGTCCCTATCTTGACCACCCTCAGACTCTTTAGTTGCTTCAGCAGGAGCATGAGGGGTCTGGCCAGCTGGGAGCTGCCCCTGAGCTTCTGGGAGTTCACGAATGTCTGGATCATAATATATGCTCCCAGGTAGCCTCAAGGGGGAATCTGCAGGAACTCCAACAGCATCCAGCGCTTTTCCCCACGTTATGTCACAGTAGTCTCGGCCGACCGAAGCAAACTGCTCGGTGAGGCTGATTTGGGTCTCCTCCATCCCTAGCTGATATGCTACTTT
Organism: Quercus aquifolioides; assembly: GCA_019022515.1. Lineage (NCBI taxonomy): Eukaryota > Viridiplantae > Streptophyta > Magnoliopsida > Fagales > Fagaceae > Quercus > Quercus aquifolioides. Next base: position 254,687 of record JAFHAW010000261.1, on the reverse strand, counting down.
TCTTTCAGCCTCGACTGCCTCCTTGGCCAGCTAAGCATCCTTCTGAGCCAGTTTGGCAGTCTCTTTGGCTTTCTGAAGTTCAGCTCAAAGTTCCTCCACAAGTGCTTTCTCAGTTGCCAAGTTAATCTCAGTCATATTCAGCAGCTTGCGTTGCTCTTCGGCCTGCTTCTCAGCATTCTTCAGGCCCGCGTCAAGACTATTCCGTTGATTATTTATCTCTTTGAACTGCTCAGACAGTTGAAAGTAGTCTTCCTTCAGACTGCCCAAAGACTTTTCTGCCTCGGACCGAGAGTGGGCCTCTGCTTGGGCTTCGATATATGCCTTTTTGTTCCACTCTTCAGCCACGAAGACTTGCTGGGTAATCTGCATAGCAAAATGAAAGAGTCAGCATAAAACAAACAAAAATCAACATCCTAAACTGAAGAGTGGGATTAACTCACTTACCATGGCCAGATCTCTTTTCAGGGACAAGAAGAGTTCATACTGGCTGAAGCGCCTGTATGAATCCATGTCTCGGGGGAGGAGCAGTGGTTGCTCCAAAGCTTCAGCAACGACTCCTGCTTTCCCCCCGTTATAGTTTCTGAGGGAAGTATCCCAAGGAATAGGAGTACCGTCCAATTCCAACTTGGGAGACCATGTGCGAGGCCTTCGGTATACATCAGCAACATTAGGGTCATCTCGGCTATCAGTAGATGAGGCTCTCTTGCTTCGGTGGTCTTTCGCCACCTTCTATTGCTTGGTCCCTTTTGGTGGCACCACCTCCCTTTCTTCAATTTCAAGGAGGGGCCTTTTCTTCTTCAAATCTGGCAAGGGCTTTAAGCCGAGATCAGGAACTTGAGGTGATGGTGGAGGAAGGCTCACCACTGGTTGGGAAGTGCTAGTCCCTTTCGGCTCTGCCTTCTTGCCTCTGTTCTTCATCAGATCTCTCAAGTTTGACATGTCTTCTTCTTCCGAGGAGTCTTTTGGAAGAGCAGTTATCAAAATGGGAGGATGAATACTAGATTGCCTATCAACTTCCTCCTCGGTGTCTGAGGCTGGTATCACTTGAGCCCCTTCTAAAGCTTCTCCTTCGAATCTAAATTTTTCTATTTGTTCCTCAAGCGAAGAAGTCGAAGAGCCAATCCTTTCGCCTGCAACCATTGGTTCAAGGGGAACCTGCTGAACTGGCTGGACAAGCAGTGGCACACCATGCGAATTTGGATGCGGTACAGGTTTAAGGTCGTACGGCGCTAAGAAACCACGCCGAGCGACGTCTATTCGCCTGAGCCGATAATCACCCTGTGTGATGGCGTTGCTGACTGGCTGAAGATCAGTTGTTTTTGATGTATAATCGAGGATGAGAGGAACGGACCGAAGCTGTCCGTCTTCACTCACAAAAATCTCCGAGTGTAATAAGTAATTAAGCGCGGCAGCGTTGGTGAGGCTAAGCCGAGGAGAAACATGATCCTTATCTGTTAATATCGTAAAAAAAAAAAAAAAAAAAAAAAAAAACTTGGTCAAAAAACTAGAAAATAATGATATGAAAGAGAAGACAGATTGTAAAAAGTGAAGACCCTAAATCTACTGTTAGAGATCCTAAGTCTAGGAAGTCACACCTGGCTCTCCTGGCTGGGTAGGGCAATGAAGACCGTTATGCCACTCGCCCGAGACGATCAAATAGTCGTCTTTTATCCCTTTATTTGACTTGGAAAGGCAGGAGAGGAGTCTAACGGTGTCAGACTGGGATTTAAGGTAATATCCCGCTCCCTTCTGGCCATGACACTCGTACATATGTACCACGTCACGCCAGGTCAGTCATAATCCTAGATGAAGGTTCAGGGCATCAATGGCTCCTAGGATCCTAAAGGTATTGGGCACGCACTGCTCGGGGGAAAGTCTGTGATTGCGAAGGTAGTTCACGGTGATAGAACCCATGGGAAAAGTCATTCCCCCTTCAATGAATGTTATCATGGGGATTATGAATCCCCCACTCTTCGGTCGGTTAATATCTGTTCTGGAGGACAATACCTCAGATTTACCCCCTGTGGTATCTCATAGGTCTGCTTAAATTCTTCTATTAGGGCAGGACTATCGACGAGGTGTTGAAATCTGCCCATTTTCGAGAGAGACTCAAGGGAATAACTGAAAGGTTAGGGTTTGAAGGCTGATAATGCTGGCCGAGAAGAGAATGAAGGATTTAAAAGCGTCGAAACTTACACAGACTAAACTGGAGAGTGACCTTTGAATTCACATGACTTTTTGCAGATTCTGGGAAGTGTTAGGGCTGATGGTTGGAGGAGCTTGGAGGATTTTGAGTGCTTGAGTTCGCTGGATAGTCTGAGAATTCGTAAAGTAAAGAAGAAGTAACTTCCTCTAGGGGTTTATATACGGGGACAGGTGAAAGGGTATAAGTCATCCCGCCCAAATCCCGAGGAAGAATCGCGTCCGTTAGATCAATAACCCACCGTTGGATACAAGGGACAAAACGCCACCTGGAGTAATTAACACAGCGCTTTGGGAATACAGAAACAACAGCGACAATGATGAGGCACATGCATCTATGCCTACACACGTGCAAGTTTAGATATTTGTGTGTTTTTTCAAGCCCTTTTACTTCGTGACAAGTCAAAATCCTATTTTTTTCTCCTCGGATGCGAAGGAAAAATTAAAATTTTGAGGGGCTATTGTGGGGGGTGAAAGTCCAACTTTACGTATTGGGCCTAAGGCCCTATTTGAAGATTACTGTGTGTCCGAAGAGAAGGACCTTGTTGAGATGGAGTCCATCTGGAAGAAAGATACCTAGAAATGAAGGGGGAGTACAATCCGAAGAGGTCACCAGTGTTCCAAAGAGGTCTTACTCCTCGGATACGAATAGTCTTGATCAATCAAACGTGTAAAAGGTCCGAATGATCTTCCTAGCAACCCCAATGATAAAGATAAACTCTGGGTATATCTGAAGATGATAAGAACGAAGAAATATCTAAAGGAAAAGCTGCTACCACCGTATTTAATGCACTGCAGCAACTTTTCTGGCCGCATTTATGTGGAGAAGACCCTTGAACAGTGTAATCTCAGCTACCGCCACTCACAAAGAGCTAAAGAAGATGCTTGATGGGACGTATACTCAAGCAGGTACACGGATGAAGAACAAGTAGACGATGAGGATGATGGGGGAGAGTGCTATATAAAGGAAAGAAATTTCTGGTAATGGGGGATGGGAAAGAAGGGAAGAAGAAGTAGAGAAAAGTTTTACTATAGCTCTAAAAATTGTGATCACCGTTCAATTAATCATAATCCTCTTCAGACTTCAATGCATTTGGTCTTTACGTGTATCTTTATGCTAGTTTATGCTTGGAGGTTGTAGTTAACCGTTGTTAATTCCATAATCAACCTAGCTCTTTCACCCACTCTCTACAAATTTATTGTTTTGGACTTGGGCTACAAATCCTAACCCTACAATAGGCATTCGTTGGGCGATTTTGAAATTTGGAGGACTCAATTGAACAAAAAATAAAAGTTAGAGGCCAAAAATAAATTATAGTCAAATTTATAGAGTGGTTAATGTGTGTTTTGCATTTTTGTCAAAATGCTATTACACTCTAGTCGTGGAATCTCTAATTTAGATTTTAACAAAAGCTGTTAATTGTTGATTTTTTTTTTTTAATAAAAGAAAACCTATATTAATTAATTTGATATATAGTCCAACTGTTAAATGGGACCTATATAAATCCAATCCACACTCAAAAACTACAAAGTTTAAATATTGATAAAATTTATTCAAAACTTAGACCAAAAACAAAAAATAAAATTTTGATAAGTTAACTTAGCCCTCAACCCCACCCCCACCCCCCCCCCCCCCCCTAACTCCCTCGTTTATTAGGGGACCAAGTAACAAATCTAAGCCAAAAGTCTTTTAGCTCAGCTAGTTGACAACTACCTCTGGTGTTTCCAAGACTTCCATAATTCAAATTTTGCCTTCCCATTATAACTATTGATTTTTTTTTTTTAAGTAACAAATCCAATACTGAATTAAAGAATATTAGACCCAAACAAAAGCTAGCTCACACACTTAATATCCGAAATTACTGATGAAAGGTTGATATTTAGAGCATTATTATTGGTGGTGCTAAAAAGTCATATTGCTATTTTTATCACCACCAACTACAAAAACTGTGGCTGCATTGATAGAGCCAAAGCCAAATATTTTGGCTTCTCAGCTACAGTGCATAGCTACTTTTGGCTGTGCATTGAAGCTCAAATGTAAAAAAATGCGTAAATGCACTTTTAGTCCGTACATTTTGGTTTTTTCTATTTTGGTCTCTACATTTCTATTTTACCACTTTTAGTCTCTAAAACAAAAAATGCATTCTATTTTGGTCCTTACTATTACTGATTTAACGGAAAAATCCTACGTAGCAAACGGAGTGCACAGTTTGCATAGTAAATGCTATCGTGTCTATTAAAATAATATTAAAAAATTCTACTTCAACATCCACATCAGCATCTAACTTAAAAAAATTTAAATTTATCAATTTAAAAATAAAATAATAATAATAAAAAAACATAATTAAAAACAAAAAAAATGGTGGAATTTAGATCTGTTTTGTTTGTACTTAGTTTCTTTTTCTTCTTTATTTTCTTCTTCTTTCTTTATTTTCGGATCTACCCAGAGCTTTCTCCGCCTCCCATTCTTTCTTTTGTCTTCTTTCTTTCTTTTGTCTTCTTTCTTTCTTTTTATTTTTCTTCTTTCTCCCTCTGTCTTGGGGCTTAGCGTTCTTGAACTCTTTAAGCAAGTTCCTCCACTTGTCAATGCGCATAATGGGTGATTGATTTATCTCATCTCCAATGAAATCTACTCCCATAAGTGCTTGTTCAACTTCGGCTTGGACCCACGTCTTGGCTCTTGTCTTGGACCCATATCTCGACTTGCTTCTAGGAGCCTTGACTTCGACTTCAACTTCATGGTCGTCGTCGCCGCCACTGCTATTGCCAAGAATCATTTGCTGGTGTTGGTAGTGAGGGGTGGGCGTGAGTGTGAGGGTGAGGTTGAGTAGTGTGGTGAGGTGGCAAGACACCGGTGCCGGCACCATCATGTGGGTTTCTAGGTAGATTCGAAACCCCTCTCCCTCCTCACTTTCTCATCTCACTCTCTCTTTATATGGGTTGAGTCTACAGTATTTCTTTTGGATTTTTGATAAATTTGAAAAGGGATAATATGGGTTTGTGAAAGGAAATTTTTTAGATCTAGGTGGTGGTGATTAGCTGGGCTCACAAGTGGTGGGTAGATTTGGATTTTTTGGTCATTGGTGGGGTTTGAAGGTGGTGGATTGGTGGAGGATTTTCTTAGTCTATTGTTGTGTTTGGTTGAGTTTTGATGTTTGGTCTTTGGTTGGTTGGGTCTGGTAGGGATGTTTAGTGTTTTGGTTGAGATGTGTTTTGGTATTTTTGTGAGGAAGAACATGAACCATTCTGGGGAAGTGAGGAAGAACATGAACAGTTGTAGGAAGAACACAAAGAACATAACAAAGGCATGATCTTCCAACAAAATAATAAAAAGAAAAAATAATGAAAAGAATGGGAGGTGGAGAAATTGAGAAATATCTGGGTTCGTGTTCTTGTTTAAGAAACTTTTAGATCTTAATTCATGTGAATTTTGGTTTTTAATTCTGTTTTTAATTTTTTTATTTATTTAAAATTAATAATTAATTTTTTTTAAATTTATATGCTGATGTGTCATGGGTGATGTGGATTTTTAATAATATTTAAGTTCTTTGACAACCACCTCAGATATTTCCGTCCGTTGACTGACGAAAAGGATCAAAATAACAGGCGTTAATTGATTTAAGTACTAAAAGTGGTGAAATTAAAATGTAGGAATTAAAATGAAAAAAAGTTAAAATATAAGAATTAAAATTGCATTTACGTAAAAAAAAAAAAAAAAAAAAAAAAAAAAAAAAAAAAACCCAAACAAATAAACATTATTATATTGAGCATTCACACTGGGTTAGATTTTTTTTTTCTTTTCCTTTCTCATTTCTTCTCATTGCTTCTCTCTCCTCATAGTGTTCGCTTCTCCACTCTTTCCTAAGATTTTTCTCCCTTCCTCCACCTCACCGATCTCGCCTGCGCAGCCACCAACAAACCCACAAAGCCTGCCCAGCTCCGACCCACCCCTTGAGTAAGGATGAGAGCTCTGTTCATCGACTTCACTGACGTAGGGAAAGGGCTTTCTAACAGCACCAATAGAAACCCATTTCAGGTACGCTTCAATTTTCCCCCCAAAGTTTATTTATCCCGATCGAAAACCCATGTGAAATTTTGTCCGTTGAGAATGGGTATGATGCCCAGTTGTGTGTACGTGTGAAATTCTGGTGTTGGTAGGGGCTTTGGGTTTAATAGAGTTGATAGATTTGTAAATTTTACATGGATTTCGATTATTTTGTGTTGTAGTCTTTAGATTTGATAGATTTTCCCATGTAAAACTTAGGAGCACAACATGAGCTTTCGTTTTTATCAATGGTGGTGGTGTGTTTGCTACTGAGTTTCTATCTTGAAAGTATGGAGTTGAAAGGTGCTTTGGTTTTTATGTTTTGTGCTAGTATAGAGTTGATTCGGTAGACAAAGCATTACAAATTCCAGCCTCAATCAGTGAAGTTTACATAAAAACAAAAATAAAGGAAGAGGTTGCGGTGGCCGTGGTGGTGGCAATTGCGGTTGCAGTGGCAATGGCAGTGGTTTTGATGGAAGTTTATTGTAGTGAATATATTGTTTTATTGTGTTAAAAGCTAAAATAAAATCACTTATGTTGGGTGTTTTGTAAAGCGAGAGTAAAATAAATAAAGTAATTTTTTGTGATGCCAAATAGCTAAATTTATGGCTCCACGTGAATCCTGTTATAGAGGAAGATGTATATCATTCTCTTTTATTGTTCCAGTATAGCTTTCAATAAATCTTTCTCACAAAAGCAAAATGTTTCACATTGAAAAAGAAAATGATATTAAGAATACCTTTACTTTTAATGAATCATTCTTCAATCTTCACATTGAATGGCTACTATTATTGTTATGCTTGTTTTGTTTTGTTTTTATTTTTTTTGAGAATCAGTTCAAAGATTTATAGATTAAAAAGTAGGCTTATTAGCCATTAGAAGGTTGCTAATATCTGATGGAATAGACTTCATCCAGATCAAAGAAGGAGAATAAAATTGAGTTCTCTTAGCTAAAATATCTGCAACAGAGTTGCCTTGCTTGTAAGCATGAGAGAAACAAAACTCCTTAAAGGGTTAACATGTGACATAGTATCCTTAACTAAGGCAGAATGAAACATATCACCTCTTCTAAGGAAATTGATGACACTTTTTGTATCTCCTGCCATAATGGAATTGTGAAGACCTATTTCGTGGACAAAAAGAGCTGCTTACCTATTTGCAAGCATTTCAAGAACAGCAACAGATAAAGGTTAAGGGATTCTTTCAGACAAAGTAGTCATCACTTCCCCTTCATGGATTCTTATCACCACCCATAGACCAGTTTCACCCATATTGTTCACTATTGTTCATTTCGAGTATGGTTCATTATTAAATTATTATAAATTGAATCAGTTTATTGGATGATCAAAATAATATCACTTAAATTCTTTATGACATCATCAATCTAACCACCAATTGAGCCCTACCTAATGAGAGAAAAGTTAAACTTGCTTTGTATGAACTTAGTGGGTATGAATTACGTTGGTGGGAATGAATATAGTCTAATAGGATTAGACAAGGTAAAGACAAAATTCATTCATGGCCAAGGATGAAAAAGATGCATGCTATCAACTTTTTTCCTTTGGATTGTGAAGAACTTTTGTCGTATACAAAACAAGATTATTATTGGATAAGTAGTTCATACTTGAATTATTTTGAAGAGCCAAATATTCCACCAATAAAGCAAGAATTGCATGTTGAAGAAAATATTTTTCTTGAAGATTATGTAGAAGTCAAACAACAAAATATAGAGATTTCTGAAGAAATTAATGAAGGTTTTGTTATGGAAGAAGATCATAAAATCAAGATTATTGTGAAAGAGGATAATGAAGATCCTATTATAGAGAAAGATCATGAGGTTGAGATGGTAGAGATCATTGAGGAAGAAATTGAATAGGAAAGTTTCAAGGATCTTAATGAAATCGAATCATATGATTGTTGATCCCAAGATCCTTTTATTTTGGTAGTAAGCGATACACCGTAGTTTATTGATTTTATTGGGGTTGATAGATTTGATTCAATTATCAGTTCTTATTTGGTAAATCTCTACAATTACATGAAGACCAAGGAAAAAGAAATTCAAGTTGATTTGTTTATTCCATTGATAAGTTGCAAGTATGGAAAGAAGATCAAGGGGTTCAAGCATTCAAAGTATTTGTTTATTTGAAGCGGAAGATTTCAGATTTCAAAAATGAACTCGAGGACGAGTTTGTTTCAAGTAGAGGGGTCTAATGTAGGACAAAATCTACAATTTAATTTTTGTAGTTATTTAATTTTGATATTTTTATGTAAAAAAAAGTTATTTTAGGTTTAGGTGATTTATTTCCTTGTTTTTAGGTGATTTTAATGCTTTTTAGGTCAAATTTGGTTCCTATTATGGTTAGGTATTAATTAGAAGTTATTTTAGAATATATTTTCCTGCCTCAAGTTTTAAGGAGCCCTTAAATAGGCCCATAAGCCTGTAAATGTTTTTTTTTTTTTTTAACAATTATTCAATCAATAAAATTAAGACTTTTTGTCTCCCTATTTTCTAATGGATTCCAAACTCCTTTTTCCTTGTGAATTCAAGAAACTCTCGTGGATTCAAGGCTATTTTCAGAAGCAAATATGTTTTGTTTCTTGTTTTCTATAAGTATACGTGTTCTATTTCTTGATGTTTCTACATCCCACATCAAGAACACACTTAAACTGAAACTAAAAACCCATAATCTACTCAACTTACCCTAATTATTTTGGTGGTGCTACGGTGAAACTTGTCGGACCGTGTACCTTACTGATCTATCCAACGACCAATTGGTGAAGGATGAGGGGGCACAAATCTTTTATAGCATTCAATCGCAGACCAAGTCCATTGGTATTGGAGCAAATTGTGAAATCCCTCACAAAACTCAAAGTCTTCTCTTTCTTTAAACTAGAGCCATGAAGTATTGGCCAGAGCTAAGTACAATATTGGTCGGAGTCACCGAGTACACCTCCTGGAGCCGAGTTGAGCCGACGAGAAACACCTCGATCTCCTTCTCCCCTTGGTTTCTTGCTCTTCTTCTACCTTTCGCTCTCTCGGTCTCTTGATCTATCTCTTTCTCCCCTTCAGTTTCTCACTTATCCGACTCAGTTGCAAAGAGGGGTTCTATTTCTTGTTCTTCAAATGTGGGGAGGGATGACTTGGGTGGGGTTATTTTAATTTATTATTTTTTAAATTTAAGAAATAAATAATTAAATATTAAATTATGGTCAAAATGCGTCACTTTGAGAGTAAACTACAAATATGGATGAAATGTTAACGGATGATTGAATTGAGGATGATTGAGGACTAAATGACAAAATTCAAATATAAAGGATTGAAATAAAATGTGATGAAATTTAGAGGGTGTGTTTTATATATATATATATATATATATATATATATTTTTTTTTTTTTTCTTTTTTTATATATTTTATTTTGGTCACTATTGTCATTTCAATGAAAAAAAAAATTGATGACATGGCATACGAAATTAACTTACATTCAAAAAGCCACATCAACGAAGGAAAAAAAAAAAAAAAAAAAAAAAAAATCCAACATCACTTTCTTAGTTTCTTTTCTTTCCCTTCACTTTCTTGGCAACCAAAACTTTAAACCAAAATCAAAACACACTTAAGGTTCAGCATTTCAGTCCAAACGTAAAATAAAAATACGATTTTTTTTTTTTTTTTTTTTATAGGAAAAAATAAGACTTATTTTGGTTTTTTTTTTTTTTTTTTTTTTTGTGAGGGAGGACTTATTTTAGTTAATTGGCGATTTTTTTTTTTGGCCTAAAGTGATAAACCTTAGTGCTTTTTTTATTTTAGTTTAAAGTGTTTGGTTCTGAAGAAAGTAAAGGACGTGGAATTGGATAACAGCAATTAGTCTAATCATCTTATGAGGTTTCCAGCAATCAGTCTAATCAGCTACATCAACTTCTGTCACTTAGATAACACTGTTATCATAACAGCAACGACCAAAATAAAACATAATTGAAAAACTCGAAGACCAAACGAAATTTTTAAAAATGAAATATCCCTAAAATATAAGAACCTTAAAACATATGATTCATCTCACAGTTATAAGCTACAAACCAAAGCAAAATTCAACAACTATTATGTATCTTTACAAATAAACACTGATCATTACTATTTGACCATAAAGCTTTCCAAATTTGAAGAAAGATCCCAAGTATAACTTCTATGATGCTGGTTAATTATTTGTTATGCACTGTACCTAATGACTACCAAAAGGAATACAGTTGTACTAATAAACAGTAGATTAATACCCAGAATTTACATGAAGAAGTATACAATATACTAATCACTTGAAAACATTTAAATTTACAAATATAATTGAGAACTCAAACTCAAGGCAAACACATAAGTTACGATTGAGTTGAATGCCTAATTCCAAACCTCAACTACCAAGTTAAGAATATCCCCGAAACTTACATGAATGTTAACAGTATAACTGTATAAGGTATACTTATTTGCATAGTGTGAGACAAAAAGTTAAAAATTTATTTATTTTCAAAATGGTGAAAGTTAGATTATTTGAAATAAAATTGAAACAAAATTTAGTGTGGAATTCGCAAACAGTAAATAATTTAAGCAAAAATCTAGCTTTGAATCTGTTGCCAAACACACTAAAACTTGAAACTCAAAAACTCAAGAGGCAAACATAGAATTTATGATTTAGTGGAAGGAAAATGCTAACAATATTTACAAATTTTATTACATAACCTTCACAAATTGATGTGGTGACGAATTTTAGTTGATGAAAACAACAGAATTATAAATATCCTGATTACATTAATCGGTTACACATCAATTTATAGAAGTTATATATTAAAACCGTAATATTTATCTCTCTTTAGCGGAATGCATAATTTAAAACCTTTACTACCAACTAAAGAATACCAACATTCCTGAAACTAGACAGTGGAACCGAGCTCGTCTCCACAACCTCTTTGACCATGATACAGCCTCTTCTATTCAACAAATCCACATTCCCTTCACTCCAATTATAGACTCCCCTATTTGGGCAAAATGTCCAAGTGGGAAATTTTCTGTCAAGTCGGCATACCTTGCTGACCAAAATGCCAGATTCATAAATTCTGGTCCCCTTACCACTGTTGAATGGAAGAAATTATGGTCCATGAAGTTCAATGAACGACTCAAATACCACATTTGGAAAATTGTGTGGGATTTTCTCCCCACTAGAGAATTCCTTGCTCGAAGAATTGAAGGGTTGGATCCATCCTGTCCCGATGTCATCATCCTCAAGAATCGGTGGTTCATGCTTTGTTTGAGTGCCCTTTTGCCATTATTGTTTGGAGGCACACAAGTATCCCCGTCAATCTATCTTCCATCCCACCAAAGTCAGCATCTGAATGGGTTAAGTCCATCCTTAATCCTGTATGTCTCCTTGGTCTCTGCCCATCAGTTGGCCCATCGTTCTCCCTATTAGCTGCAATAACGTGTGATCGCATCTAGTGGTGTAGAAACAAACTGATTTTTGAAGACCTGTCCAATCCTCCTAATCGACTTGCTGCTAACATCAACAGGTCCTTCAAATCCCATTCTGAAGCTTGGCTGTCCATATCCCCCTCCACTACCTCTCAATGGCGCCCCACACCAACTGGTTGGATTAAATTCAATTTTGATGCTGCCATTCGACCAAATGCAACATTCATCTTTGTTGTTGGCCGTGATCCTAATGGTATGATTATCTCAGTTTGTACAGCTAAGGAACCATCTCAATCACTAGTTTGGGGCGAAGCCAAAGCTGCCCTCCTTGCCATGTCCACTGCTTTGAATCTCGGTTACAAGTTTGTGATCTTTGAAGGCGATGCCAAAGTTGTCATTGACTCTATTGTCTGCTCATCTTCCGATCCTCCATGGGAAATCTCTTCCATTATATTAGACATCCGCAACCTTTTTCCTTTCTTTTCCGTTGCAAAATTCTCTTTTTGTTATTGTTCATATAATGAGCTTGCTCATCATTTAGCTCGTTCGGCTTGTATCTCTCCAACCTGGGGACCCCATTCCATCTCTTCCATCCCTCCATGGGTCTTTTGTAAGGAAGTTGATGGATCGGTTCCCCCTCTGTTGTCTTTGCCTTTTTAGTAATATATCTTCTTAATTATCAAAAAAAAAAAAAAAAAAAACTAAAGAATACCAACAAACATCATTCTTTCTTTTTCACATCAATTTTCATGTTTTAAGGGTGAAATTTTTTTATTTTTACCTTTTAAAATGTGTATATCAACTAATGGATTTTTAATATTTAGGGTGTAACTAAAACCACAGTAAAAGAATATTTTCCCCAAAAGAAAAATACTCTTCCTTTGTGACCCAAAGGAATATTGTGGTTACCCACGGTTTTTACATTTTAGCTTACAAATAACACAAACTGTTTTGTCGTATGAAAGAAACATTTCCCTTCCCCGAATTTGATGGTCATACAAAACAATTTGCTTCAACTTTTCCTTCTCATTATATCCTTCCAAAACTGTTGTTCCAGCTCCATCAATCCAACCATGTTTTCCTCTAATGAAACACAAAAAAGTCCTGGAGAAACCTCGACCCTGCCGAAAGGGGAACCCACTGTTTCACAAACCACACTTGAAACTACCACCACCAACAACAGCAACACTGCCACCATCACCACCAACCCAGACAATAATGGCAACAACAGTGGCGGTGGAGGAACGGACAGAATTAGCATCCATTTTAACCATCTTAAGAAGTTACTCGAACAAATGAAAAACTACTTAACTGAACTTAAGACTCCTTCAGGTGATCAGCGATGTAAACAACTAGAAGATCTGCAAAAGAAGCTCCAAGATTTAAAGAGTGAAAAAGAGAATGTACCCTCCACTCCAAAAATTCCAAGCAGCAGGCTTAGTGATATCAGAAAGAAAATTTTGAAGTTAAATCAGCAGCTGATTTCATCACTAGACAGTCTGTCAAAAGAAAATAGTCAGAAATCTAATAGTCTACAGACAAGCAGCGGGTCCAATGGGCGCCGCAGTGCAGTTGGCGAATTGGTTAACGTACACCAGAGTGAATTCTTCAGCAGCTGCTCATTTTACAGTGAAATTCGGGACTTTTTTACTGTATTCCCAGAAAATGCAGTGGTGAAGAGGAGGATCTTCATATATTGGGGGGTGGGAGAGGGCTGGTTGAAGTTGGATGCAGAAGCAGAATATCCTGAGAAAATCGTTGATGTAATTCTCGAAGAATTTCAAGAGAAAGGCTTAATCGAGCCTGCTATAAAAAAGCGAAAGCAGCCCGGGCATGTTGAAGGCTATAGAATGGATCCTCTTGTGCGTTCTGCTGTGACTCTGCTTTCCAAGGAAGCAGAGTTTTTTGATTATAATGGTAAGGAGAATGTGCTTCACCAGAGAGATTGGACTTCTGGTTTAGATTCTAAGGGGAATCCGGTGGTGGATGAAAATGTCTCATGGCCACGCTCTCAAAGGTTGTGTTTGCAAAATATCGTGGAGCCGGACGAGAGGAAACCTTCTACAGGAAAGGATATCAAGCGAAAGGTTTCAGAAAAAAATTTGGAAAATGTGATTACATTATTTAATGTTAATGAGCGTTTTCCTGATCTCGAATTGGCTTGTTTAACAAAGATGAAAGATAAAAATGCGGCACAGACGAAAGAGCCAAGCGCATTGAACTGGTTATCGAAGATGAAAAAAGCCAGAGTTGTTTGTCTGGGAGGCTGGCCTGGATCAGGTAAATATCACATTGAAGTGCAGAGCAGAAAATTTTTAAGAGGATTGACAAATATGAAAAGTTTAAGCTTCCTTAGCCTTCAAGGGATCTCTAGAATTAAAGAGCTTCCACGTTCCATAGGCCTGCTCAGATATTTGTTGATCTTAGATCTCAAGGAGTGTCACAATTTGGAGATTCTTTCAGAGGAGATAGCCAATCTCATGAACCTCAGGTACTTGGATGTTTCTGACTGTTATCTGCTAGCTGACATGCCCAAGGGGCTGGGGGCACTCTCAGAACTTCGAGTCCTTAAGGGGTTTGTCATTAGTAATCGACAACAAAATCGAAGGTCAGGCACTTTAGATGATTTGAAGGAATTGAGGAATCTGAGGAAACTGATCATTAATACAAGAAGTAAGGACTTCCCTACAGGAAACGATCTAATTGCTCTCCATGAGCTTGGTGAAAAAATGAGTACTTCGAAACCTAACAATAGTATGGGGGCCAGCTGAGCCAAATAAAGCACCCAAATCAGAAGATAAGATTGTAGAAGAAACCAAATCAGCTGGAACAGTTCCTATCATTGAGATTGAGACACTTCCACGGCAACTGAAGAAGCTGGATCTTCAGTGTTTCCCCTAGTCTACAGCGACGTGGCTGACGCCTGAATCTTTGCCGTACCTAGAGAAACTCTATATAAGAGGAGGAAACCTCGCAACTTTGGGCGAAAGCAAAAGGTCCGAGGTTAAGACTTTACGTTTGAAGTACTTGAATGAATTGAAGACAACTTGGATAAAACTACAAGAATCTTTTCCAAAATTGGAATACTTGGAGAAAGTCAAATGCCCTGGGATCACACTCTCCCCTTGCGACGAGCATGGAGTGTGGATGAGGACTATTTGATCAAATCGAACAAAAGCAGTTTTGAGAGGGATTGGTTGTTGTTCTCTACTGGCCTCACATGATTAAACTATATTATTATTGTCTTATGTTAATTTACTGCTATTTAATTTGAATTTCAATTTTATTTCTCAAAAAAAAAAAAAAAATTGAATTTCAATTCTATATCTTGTTTAAATTCTGTACTTCACTAATGGATGTTACTAAATGAGAATAAATATCTTCTTATATTATAGTACTCCTTGATTGTTTGTTCCATGCATGCCATTTGAGAAGACCCTTCATATTTCTTCATAGTTGAATTTATTTGTCGTTGGAGAAAGAGTGAAAGACAACACAATTTGTTTTACGTTGGCCAAAGAAGTCAAATGATTAAAGTAAACTGACAAAACCTAATTAGGCACACAATATCAGTACCTGTGAAAACTGTACTTCAGTATTATTTTCTTTTTCTTTTCTTTTTTCATAAAGGTTATTAATGTATGATGCAAGTTGAATCCAATAGATAAATATAAATAAAATTCAAAACATTAAAGATCAAACTTCAGCTAGCGACTCACGCAAATAGGCAAAGTGTGGGAGAGGATAATCTACCAATTGCCTTTGCAGCTTCATTATTGGAAGGGTCATATGTAACGGACTTGTTCAATTTCATGGAATTTTAATGGAAAAGACACCCAGAAAGCTGCTGTTATCAGCTAATTGGTATACTACCAAGTACCAATACAGAGCAATGTATAGTATCTTGTTTTCATGTAGCATCAATGATCAATGTGTCCGACCCTAAACACATATGAGAGTGTTAGGACATCTTTCATTTCCATGACAAATTGATTGAATTTTGATTATTTAGTTTGGACATTGTACTTGTAAAATGTTGTGGCAGTTAGTCTTGTATTGGGTAGAAGATGTATGAAGCTGGAATTCAAAATTGCAAGTCGAAGGTCTTCACTTAAGAAAAATTGAAGTTTCAACTGAATCTGTAAGGCGAATTGAGATTTTGAAATAGGCTCTAAGAAGTATTGAGCTACAGTCCTGACTTTGAAATAGACTCTAATCACACTAACAAGACTTACATTTGTTCACGGTTTATCAAGCTATTACTATAATTTCAAGTTTCAACATTCCTTCATTTTGATGAATGAGTATTTTATTCATACGAATACAAAGGACCACATCATATTGTAGGTAGCTTTGGGTGCATAATATATATCTAACAGAGAGTATATATATATATATATATATATATATATATATATTTTTTTTTTTTTTAATTCTTATTGTGTAATATTGGTTTCTTCAAAAATTAATATATTGATGTATGTTTTTGAACAACTTATTTAGCTGAAACTAAAAATGTTTTGCTGAAAATACTGTAGAAAAAGTTAAAAGGTAGCTGAAATAGTATAATAGAACCTATGAATAGCCAAAAAGTACAATAAGACCCATGAATAGTAAGAAAAACAAGCTAAATAGTAGCAAAAATAAGCTAAATTGTAAAAAAAAAAAAATTGGCTTTCTAAGCCAATGCCAAAAACATCCACAATATCTCAAGTTGTTTGGAATGGAATAAAATCCTTTGCATTTCACTTAAGATGGAGAGAGTACATTTTTATTTCGTGAATTTAAAAGTGTATAAACTATTATGTTTTTTTTTTTTTTTTTTAAATTAATTTTGTTATGTGACTCTAAATATATATATCAATTTTGACTGATTTTTTTCCCTTTTTTTGGGGGCTAAAGGTCACCTGCATAGGAAAATTATTAGTCGATCCTTTTTCTAAGCAAAGTATATTATACATTTTTACAAAGCAACTTACTCTACAAATTAGAGAAAGTAAATTTCAGACAACCAAATAAAGTAGGAAAATATTTCAAATGCCAAGGAAAGGATACTTCGCAAGCATATTCCTCACTTTTGTACTGAGAAATTTCATATTTGCCTCACTAAAGCATTAGCATTGGGGGTTGTAAACACCTCTCAGTTGCTATTTTACAACCCAAGCCACTCAAAACTCACTCCATCTGAGTTTATAAACTTAAAAGAATTTGCAACCTATGAACAGTAAGGTTGTATATATGCAACCTTACTATTCATAGGCGTAAGGTTGGATTTTATCAACCATCTTGTTGGCTTTATTCCATACCAATTTGCTTGTAATTCAGCACTTAGTAACCCTGTATTTAGGTGGGATTCATGTAAGGGTAAAGTGTGAGAAAGTGTGAAGAAATGCTCAAGATTGTGCAAAGAAGCAGGGACTCGCGGCTGACTCGCGACTAGCAAGCCGCCAACTGCAGCACACGTGAGAAGCATGCGGGGAGGTGAAGGGTCACGCCAGTTGTCGCACTACAGGATAAAAGTCCCAGGCTAGCCAGACCGTTAACTCGCGACTTGAACTCGCGACTCAGTCAAATCACGAGGCCAAGCCACCAACTTGCCCTGTTTGGGAAAAACTGACTCTTCGCATTCCTTTCTCACCCCACTATATATAGACTCTTATACTCATGAAATGTAGAGAGCTTCTAGAGAGAATTTTGTGAGAGAAACCCTAGAGAAAAAAAAGATTGACTCATCCCCAATCTTCACTAAGAGACTCTTCAAATCTTTTTCTCACCATACCCACATCTGTGAGAAGGTTTTTTGGTGCTTAGGGAAGCAGTTTAGAAGGGACCAATGGTTATTGGTTGATGCTATGTGCTATAGCAGAATCCGGGAAGCTAGAGAAGAAAAAGGTTTGGCGCAACCTCATTGGAGCAAGAAGCTTGGAGGGCTTAGGTACACTGGGTAAATTAGGTTTGGAGGGTCTATTGCTATTCATGTATCTCAACTACATTTTCTAGTGGATTATTGACCGCTTGGAGGGTGGCGAAGAGGTTTTACGCTGAAGGCTTCGGTTTCCTCTTCGATAACACATCGCCGTGTTGTTTTTGTGTTTGCATCTCTCTTCCCTTAATCTTTACCATTTAATTTCTGTTGTGGATGTGATTTTAAATTTGATTAGATTGTTTATCAATTTTGTCATTAGCTTATGTTCATGTTCTGCACATTTATTGTTTGATAATAAGCTTGAATTGATAATTTGTATTTGGGGGTTTACACGTTCATAGTGTTTTCAATGCTATTTGAACTTTCAATTGGTATCAAAGCGGGTGCACTTGTTGTGGTTTAATTACCTAAGTGCGATCCTAGACCCTTTAGCTATGGATGAAGCTATGGAAAAGGCTATGCTGAATTGTGGTTTAAATGTTTGTGATAATGACTCTGTGAGTATGTTTGAAGGGTGCCCTAACAATGAACTCCTAGAGTTATTAAAAACAAAGAAACATGCTATTATGTTTATTCACATGCTGAAATATTTTGAAAATGAGAATCACATCTTACACAATAGTCTATATGAATCTAATTCGTTGGTTAAGAAGTATAAAAGAAGAAATAGAATATTGTGCGATAAGGTTGATAATTTGAAAAAGAAAATTCAATCTAGCAAGAGCATGGAAAATGAAGATAAGTTTCTGTTTGAAGGTCAAGAGTGCTTGTCCCATGCTTGCCTATTTGTGTTCACCTCTTTGAAGGTATTTAATTCATGTTCATGGTATCTTGATAGCGGCTGTTCTCGTCATATGACAGGTGATAAATCACTGTTTAAGTCACTCAAAGAAAAGGTTGGTGACTATGTAACATTTGGCGATGGAAGTCATGCTCAAGTTCTTGGCAAAGGGATTGTTGAGATACATAGATTACCTCTATTGAAGGATGTCTTATACATCAAAAGGTTGAAGGCAAATCTTTTAAGCATCACTCAAATATGTGATGAGGATTTCCTTGTTCAATTCTCAAAGAAGGGGCGCATAATCATTGATGAAGAAGGGATTCAAGTCTTAGAAGGAAAGAGGACTACCAACAATTGCTATGGAGTGGTTCCTATGGCACCAATTTCCTGCAGAATTGCTCGGGTTGACATGTTGGAACTTTGGCATCAAAGATTCGGACATGCAAACTTCAAACAAGTGGCTAAAGTCTCCAAATTTAGAGCTGTTAAGGGACTTCCAAAATGTGGAAAGGTGGCGAAGACTTTTTGTGGTGCATGCCAAATGGGGAAGCAAACAAAGGCAAGGCTTCTTCATGTTGATCTAATGGGGCCCACAAGAACTGAAATTCTAGGAGGAAAAAGGTACATTATGGTCATTGTTGATGATTTCTTAAGATACACTTGGGTTGAATTTCTTAGAGAAAAATCAGAAGCGTGTGAGAAATTGAAAATTCTTTGCAAGAGGCTACAAAATGAGAAAGGGGTTCCTATTGTCAAGATAAGGAGTGATCATGGCAAGGAGTTTGAAAATGCAAGATTTGAGTCATTTTGTGAGAAGAATGGAATCAAAAAGGAATTTTTAGCTTCCAAAACTCCTTAACAAAATGGGGTGGTTGAGAGGAAGAATCGGGTAATTCAAGAAATGGCGAGAGTTATGTTATTTAACAAGCAAATTCCTCAAAAGTTTTGGGGAGAAGCTGTGAACACCTTATGTCACATTGGTAATAGAATATATTTTCGAGCTGGAACAAAGAAGACCGCATATGAAATTTGGAATGAAAAGAAGCCAAAAGTGAAGTACTTCCGAGTATTCGGAAGCAAGTGTTATATTCTCAATGATCGTGAGAACCTTGGGAAGTTTGATGGGAAAAGAGATGAAGGCATCTTCCTTGGGTATTCTACTAATAGTCGGGCGTATAGAGTATTCAACAAGAGAACAAAGATGGTGATGGAGTCCATCAATGTGGAAGTTGATGATGCTATAACAAAGGTAGGGATGGTTGATGATGGAGAGGGGCCATACTCCAAAGAACTCACAACTGAAGGCGATGCCCAAGATATTGAAGTTAAAGAACCTACACCAGAAAATGAATCAACTCCTGTGAACTCAAAAATGGAAACAAGATCAATGTCTAGGACATCAAGTCCTCTCACTCCTCCGGAAGTTCATCCTCCCATTTCTCGGAATGATGAAGTGTCTACCTCAAAGAAGCCATCATCAAGAGTGATCAAAAACCATCTGGGTAGTAACATCATTGGATCTTTAGATGAAGGTCTTCGTCTTAGAAAGGGAAACTACTATGCACTCATGACCATTGCTCATGTTGAGTCTTCAGAGGACTTGAATTTACTTGTGCAAGAGCTTGGGGAGCGTAGTGATGAAGAATCCATAGGGATTATGGAAGAATCGGATGCTGAAGAGGTTGAAGATACAACTGGTCTTCAAGAGAATTACACTTTACTTCTTAAGAAGTTGAGAGAGTATGCAAGGGTGGCGAAGGTAGCTGTGAGGAAAATGAAGAAAGCAGAGGAGGACTATAGAATTCTACTAGTCCGACATAGGGGGGCCAAATGTGAAATAGAAAAGTTGAATGGTGAGCTGTCAAAAGCTTACTTAAAAATTAGATTCCTGGAGCTTGAGGTGGTTCAAGTAAATGACAAGGTAGAGAGGGTCTCCACCAAGAAGTTGGATAATGTCATTTCCTCTCAAAAGCAATTCTCAGATAAATCCAGATTAGGATATACTGGAGAAAGCAGTGCAGCTGTGAATATCTCTAAAAAAGTGAAGTTTATGAAGGCCAAAGAGTCGGTTGTAGTTGCCCTCACTGTGGAGAAGGTGAAGGTTGAAAAGAAGAAACTTGTGACTGACTAAAGGGTGTTGAATACGCCCCGGAACCAATCTGTGGTCAGGACTGAAGCAAGAGGGAGATCTCTTCCACGATCTCAAAGAGGCCCTAGAACGAATCGCTTTTGTCATCATTATGGTCTTCGAGGACACACTCAACCCAATTGTCATAAGCTAAGAGCATTGAAGAATGCAACTGATCAAAGGTCAAGAGGACCAAGAAATGACAAGAGAACTTGGACTATTGAGTCATCCAAAGGTCAAAATGGTGATCCAGGCATGATAGACGTGATGAAGATGATCGGTGCTTTCACCACTTGCTTGGAAAGCTTCACTAGAAGGTTTGAAAGTCCTAACTCTCGTACCCAATCCTTCAAGGATATCACCCCAAACGCACGTGTTGTGTGGGTGAAGAAGGGTACTCATGCATAAGCATTACAACATGTCCATGCATTAATACTTCCCATGTTTTGTGAATATGCTTGGTTGTGTGTTTTTTTTTGCGAGCTTGAGTTGAAAAATTGTCTATTTGTTTGCTTTTGCTTTTAAATGTTTTTGCATTGTTGTTTTTGATCAATATTTTACTGCTTTTGTGTCAAAAATCCAAAAACACATAAAAAGTAGAAAATCCAAAAAGTTTGATCGGCTTTGTTGTGTTTTGTCTCAAAGCATGTTTTGCCTTGTACCTTTGTACTTATGGCTTTGTGCATCTAACGAGCTTAGCTTGTCCCTTTTGCACTCATATCATTGTGGGAGAAATCTTGATATCTATGTGACTGTTGTAAATAGATCTTCAACCTTGTCATGAATGATTAGTGAAAGATTTTGTTGATCTTGAAACATGCATAGACTTATGCCTATATATCTTCCCACCTTTTATTTTATTGTTTTACTCAAAGAGCTCACCAAATGTAAATCTCCAAATGAAAAGAGATATTGAGCTGCAAAAGCCCGTCGCACATACTAGTATTTGACTAGGAAAAAGGGAAAGCGACCAAAATAAAATGTATGATGCCCAAAAAGCCAAAGGCTAACTCATCAAAATGAAATATCAAAAATTTCAGACATCGATCTCACAATGAGATGTATTGATTCAAAATGATCAAATGATATGATGTATATGGAGCCAAATGAAAAGCTTCAAAGAAATGTACTCAAGTTTATGTGGGAGGTCATATATGCATATTTCTATAATTGAGATAGGTCACATTATCTAGTGCCAACTGTGTATGCCTTGATTGAATTGATCATTGAAGCTTCACATTAGACTAAGGACTATCTCATTTTTGATGCCCACACACATCACACAAGTCTATGTTCAATGAATGCCATATTCATTTATGTGATTGTACTTGATTAAATGTGTTTTCACATGCTCAATCTTTGTTGATCAAACACAAAAAGATTTTTGAGTGTTTTAGTTGTTTTTGGAAAGTATTTTTTTTTTTACAAAAATGTCAAAAATTTCAAAAACAGTATTGTCTTGTTTTGGCGACTCAGTCGCGGGTTGGCCCAGTCGCATGCCTCAATCGCGAGCCCACTCTGAGATTTTTCGCTGCTCACTGGCGAGTCAAGGTCTCAGTCACGAAAAATACTTAGAATATTTTTCAAAATTTGAGTTTTGTTGATTCTTGCGGCTTAGTGTGGCGACTTGTTCGCGGGTGGAAGGTCCAGTCGCAAGAGGTACATAGAGATTTTCGCGACTCACCTCGCAACTCCCTCCCGGGTAGATCTTCCAGTTGCGAAAAACACTTGGAAGATTTTTCAAGAATATTGTTTACAATGTTTCGCAGCTTACCCTAGCGACTTACTGGTGACTTGATACAGTCGCGAAAAACGTGTGTTTTGCGTTTTAAAGGTAGTTTTTTTTTTTTTTTTTAAACCTTTTCATTTTTCCCTCATGCATCATTATCACTGTTCATACATTCATCTCTTGCCCTCTTTTCTCATTGACCCCTTTTTCTATTCGTGTCAAAAAGGGGGAGAGTTTTTGTCATTTCTATATGACTCTTGTGCACACTCTTAGGGGGAGAAATTCTATTTCTTGTGCACATTTGTAGGGGAAAAATTCATTATACTTGTCCTTTATTACTTGCTATACCTTAAGGGTCTAATGTGTTTTGTGCAAGTGTTTCAGGTTACAGGTATATATGTTTCAAGTTCATCACAGCTTCTATGATTCATGATAGGGGGAGTGATATGATAAGGGAAGTACTTTATAGTTTATACCTGTTACCTTTGTAGGTTTTTAAGGTTCTTAGTTTATGTTTGTACATGTTGCTTTTGTAAGCTTTTAAGGTTTTTGTTCACTTGCTTTGTAGCTAGTACTTGATGTTAATTGCTATGCTTTTTCTTTAAGTACATCACTCTTGTGCCCTTGTAGGATCTTATTCCTAGATGCATACATGTTTTATGCATTGGTTGAGTGTTGGACATGCAAATGATACTTTGCAAATATGCTTATTAGCTTGCATGTCTGAATGTTCATTCCTTGTGTGAATGAGCATTGTGATCACTATTGTATAGTGATTGCATGTTTGGTCAAGCCATGGTCTATTGTTTTATGCCAATTTGCTTGATCGCATTATGCTTGCTCCATATGCATTACAAGTTTTCTGCATACCATGATCAGATTGTGTTGTTGTGTTTTAGGAGATACTTGTTCTTATGGTTCAAGAGCTACACAAATTCTAAAATTAGGTGTGAGTGAGTTTTCCAACTGTTCCCAACTCACGCGTTAAGTCTAGAGTTTGTTATAGGGTTTTGTCACGGAATAGCCAAAGGGGAGATTGTAAGGTTGAATTTTATTAACCATCTTGTTGGCTTTATTCAGTGCCAATTTTCTTGTAATTCAGCACTTAGTAATCCTGTATTTAGGTGGGATTCATGTAAGGGTAAAGTGTGAGAAAGTGTGAAGAAATGCTCAAGATTGTGCAAAGAAGCAGGGACTCGTGGCTGACTCGCGACTAACAAGCCACGAACTGCAACATACGTGAAAAGCATGTGGGAAGGTAAAGGGTCACGCCAACTATCGCACTACAGGACAAAAGTCCTAGGCTAGCCAGGCCGTTAACTCGCGACTTGAACTCGCGACTCAGTCAAGTCACGAGGCCAAGCCGCCAACCTGCCTTGTTTGGGAAAAGCTAACTCTTCGCATTCCTTTCTCACCCCACTATATATAGACCCTTATACCCACGAAATGTAGAGAACTTCCAGAGAGAATTTTGTGAGAAAAACCTTAGAGAAAAACAAGATTGACTCATCCCCAATCTTCACTAAGAGACTCTTCAAATTCCACTACTCTCTTCCTCTCCATTAATACATCATTGAGAGGTTTTTGACCAAATCATTTTCTCACCACACCCACGTCTGTGAGAAGGTCTTTTAGTGTTAAGGGAAGCAGTTTGGAAGGGACCAACGGTTATTGGTTGATGCTATGGGCTATAGCAGAATCTGGTAAGCTAGAGAAGAAAAAGGTTCGGCGTAACCTCGTTGGAGTAAGAAGGTTAGAGGGCTTAGGTACCTGGGTAGATTAGGCTTGGAGGGTCTATTGCTGTTCATGTATCCCAACTACATTTTCTAGTGGATTATTGATCGCTTGGAGGGCGGCGGAGAGGTTTTACGCCGAGGGCTTCGGTTTCCTCTTCGATAACACATCGCTGTGTTGTCTTTGTGTTTGTATCTCTCTTCCCTTAATCTTTACCATTTAATTTCTGCTGTGGATGTGATTTTAAATTGGTTTAGATTATTTATCAATTTTGTCATTGGCTTATGTTCATATTCCGCACATTTATTGTTTGATTATAAGCATGAATTGATATTTTGTAATTGGGGGTCTAAACGTTCATAGTGTTTTCAACGCTATTTGAACTTTCAATATGTTGTAAAATATATATATATATATATATTATTTTAATCTTGTAGTTGTGTGTGAAGAGAAAAAGTGAGTGGGAGGAAAAAGAGATGAATAGTACTTTATATTATTTTATTTGGTAGTTTATATTATTTTTTTGGGTTGTATTTAAAAATAAAAACTGGGATGTAGGGTGAGTTGTAAAATAGGTTGATAAAATAGATAAAATAATGTTTAAGGATGCAAAATAAGTTTTTTTTTACATCCCGGATGCTAATGCTCTTATGATGTTAAAGGGTTGTTTTTTTTTTTTTTTTTTTTTTTTTTTTGAGAAGAACTTTATGAGGTTAAAGTAAATTAATAAAAGACAGCTAGGGAACTCCAAATGTCAAGAATAAACAGTTATAATAATTTCACACTCTATTAATGGATGTTAATTACTAAATGAGAATATCTTATTATATTATAGTACTCCTTGCTTGTTTGTTCCATGCAATAAGCCATTTGAGAAGACCTTTCATAGTTCTTCATAGTTGAATTTCATTTTTATTTTTATATTTTTTTGTGTTTAGAGAAAAATAATACATTTTGTGTTACATTACTCAAAGAAGTCACATGATTAAAATTTATTTAAAAACCTAATTAGGTACAATATTTAAGATTTTATTATGTTTTTCATGAAGGTTTTTGAAGGTTTTTGTTAGGTTCTAAAAATTTAGGAATTTATGTATTTAAAACTCTAATGTGTAATGTTGGCAATCCATGATCAAAACAGGTTGTTTAGTCTTGTTTAGGCTTGCTCAAACTTGTATCTTTTATGTAAAGTTGGAATCAAGCTGATACAGAAGTTACTATGCATTTCGGCCTGGCTCGATCGATCGAAGCTTAGGCTCGATCAATCAAATCTCGGGCAGAATGCGTTTTTCTGCAGAATTCCAACTCAGCCCTATCTCATTTAAAACGTTTAGGGTTTTATGTTTTGCTCTAGGTATATAAGGCAAACCCTAGCCACGTTTTTATGTTTCTCATATTGCGGTTTGTGTAAATCTCTTGTGAGATTTGTAAGTTTTTAGACCCCTTAAAACACAATTGGATTAACCTAGTAAATTAGCCAAGTGATTAACTTAGTCAAATTATTCAATTCTAGGTTAAAGCAATTAAACAATCATATCAAGTATAAAGCAGCGGAAATATAAATAACACAATGATATGATGACCTAAGAAATCACATGGTAAAAACCTGGTGAAGATTTGACCTAGCTATCCTCAAGGTAAACTTGAATCCACTATCTCGAAAGAATTGAAGTTCATACAATTAGACTTACAAGCCCCCACACTCGACTTCTTATTACTACCCACCATTAGAACTTACTGACACGACCACGTACAAGCTCCGAATCCACAGACTCCTTCTTTCTTGGATTCACCACCAGTTACAAGCACCCACGCTTGTTTTTCTTTAAGCTTCAATGGCAGCAACTAAATTGATCATTAAGGTGTAGATAACATCTCCTCCTTGAAAACCCTAAGCTTTGTGTAAAGGAAAGCTCCTCTAGATCTCACAAGAGATTTACACAAAACAGTAATATGAGCAACAAAGGCCTTAGAGAGGTTTGGGTACAAAACCCTAAATACAAAAGAGGCACTCTCTTCTTTCTCTCTAAAAGCTCTGAAAAACGTGGCTTAGGGTTTCCTTTATATAGTGGTAGAAGTAGATCCGAAACCTTAATCCTTCATGGGCTTAAGCTGCTGTTTGGGCCGACTTAAAATTCTGCAAATACGATTTTCGATTGATCGAGCCTGTCCTTCGATCGCTCGAACCAGGCAGAATATGATGTCTTCTTCCTGCAGCTTGTATGTTCTTGAATCTTGACTTGAATCACCTTGAGCATTGCTAATAAAACCTATAGACTCTAAGATCTATATCTAGACAAGTTTGTGTTCACGATTTGCCAATTGTTCTAAACATTTAGAACCTAACAAACTCCCCATTTGTCAATTCATGACAAAACTTTCATACAAAATGAAATGCTCAAATACAAGAACAACCCAATACAATAAAATGCCCATTACAACAAATTCAACCTAACTACTATCCATCAGTTGCAAGTGTAGACATCAGCTTAATTGAATCAACCTGTATATTTCCTGAAACACTAAACAAAACGCATAAACGCATGTGTGGAAAAATACAAGTAAAACAGAATATAAAAAGCAAAAGTAAACTAACTCTCCCCCTAAGTTTGATACAACAAAAAGTTTTTATATTCTCCCCCTAAACAAAACAAACAGGTCATCTATGTCTCCCCCTTTTTGTCACGTATTGACAAAGACTACCTAATCATAAGGTAAATAGAAAACATATGCAACAGAGTAAGAGAAAATAGAGACAACTCCCCCTATGAAGAGCAAAAACTCCCCTTAAGAACCACAAAGGTTAAAAAAAATTTCTCCCCCTATAAAAATAAGAAAAACAAAACAAGTTTTGGAAAAACAGTTTTGGGGAAAAATAAAGGGGTGGGGATAAATAAAAAGACGCAAACCAAGTTTTTAAAAAAAAAACTACGTTGAGGATACACATGAAGAAAAAATATTCTCTCTGTCAATAAAATGCAAACATGACACTATGTGACCTATAAACAGTTGCATGAGTAGAGAAAACATGTGCACATTGATTATCTATCATATCTCTTAAGAAAAATATTTTCTGCAGTTCACACATAAGAAATAGCATATACTAGAAAGTACAAAACTCAAAAATTAATCAATCAATTTTTAAATCAAGTTGAGTATCCAATTTAGCAAAGTGTATGCATGCTATGTGTGAAAACAATGAGAGATATGACTGCAAAACTGCAAGATGGATACAAAAATCAATGTAATGCATGTGAATCCTAAACACAAATGATGCATGAAAAAATAAGTCATGATGCATGCTCTAATGCAGTGAAACTAAGTTCAATATAAGTTAAATTCACAAAATTGGCTTGAGCATAGAGTTTCTAATAAAACTCCAAAAATTTAAAACCACTTGTTAAGTTTTTAGGAAAATTTAACCAATTGATCATCACACAAGCTAGAATACACAATATAATGATCAATTACATCAATTCAACAAGCCAATTGCATTAATTGAACCCAATTTGAACAAAATCCCCAATTCGGGTACATTCAAGCTCTAGAATTTCCAATTTCTCAAACTTTAAACACATTTTGCATTAAGATCAAGGAACTTTTAATCTTGGATGGCCACAACAAGATCACATACAATAAAATGTACCAAGTTTAGCAAAGAGTAACTTGTGTAATGTGTGCAACTAGCAAAAGCTTGAGAGACATGTGAGGTGATATGTAAATAAAAATCAATCACAAAATCTACAAAATTCATCACATAGAATTTAAAAGAGACTATCATCTAAAGAGTTACATCATATAACTCTCACATCTCCTAGAATAAAAGCTTGCAATCATGTAAGTTTCTTGATTTGCCTCATATTGTACACACTAATTTTATTTGATCAGAAACTTATTAAAATAGCCAGGATAATGTACACACCAATTTTAATTGATTGATTTAATTAAAGTCCAATAATGTACACAACAATTTTAGCATTTAAACCGAGGCTACACCTTATGTTCTTTTTGTGCATGTGCTACACTTTCTCGAGCACAAAATCTTACGATATGCACTAAGGTGTTCATGATTGGCTAGTAAACAGTGGTGAGATGGTTATTTATGCATTTTTCAAAAAGATCAAGTCTGACAATTAAAGGCATGTGATATCAAGATCAAGACAAAGTAATCAAAAACTATAAACATCTTTCCCACACAACATGCATTGCAAAACTTTAACTAGTAAAGTGAAAGAAATAAGCTCATCAAAGCTAAACAAGGTATAAAAATATATTATGTAAAGATAATATGACCAATCCTTGATTATAAATCCAAGATGTGAAATACAAAACACAAAAATCTTTTTGGTTTAAAAAAAATTATGACCAAAAACAAAAAGCACACATTATGCTAAATGAACAATGCAAAGCAATGCATGATAGTGCTTAACTAAGCTATAGAGGGTACACAAACAAGAAATATCAATTTCTTAATTAACCCATGAGTACATGTACAAACTAGCACATACTCACACAAAATCAGAAATAGCTTAGCACAAACTATTCAAGTATCTCCACAATGTCAAGCATGTTCTAAATCAAGAGAGAGATATCATAATTCATGTAATCCTCAAAAAAAATAAAACAAGACACAAAATAAAATATTTTTGTCTTTTTGGAAATTTTCAATGTCTTTGGATTTTTTTTTTTTTTAAATAAGAAAAAAAACCTAAAAAAACAAAACATGTCCATAAAAAAAAAAATTAAAAAAATTGAAAGAATTAAATCAAGGACAAGTTAGCAACACTCACCTTAGAGAATCTTTTCTCACCCATATAGCACGAGTCTTCAGCTTTGTAGGTGAAAATCCATGTGAAGCAAAGTGTATTTGAGGGATTACACCAATCTTCTGAGAAATACTAAAATCCTGCAAATTCCTTTCACAAGCCAACAAGCTTAAATTTTTCAAAAGCATATGAAACAATTTATATGGACTTATGGCAAGAGAAATATCATCACATATCCTAGATTGAAACACAAAATGCTTAAATTTCAATTTATGACATTTAGGACGAATGTGACCGTGGACACCACAAAAGTGGCAAACAGGAACAAATTTAGGAACATCAGTATTCCTAGTGGGGTTTCCGATCACAGGCTTTGGTTCTTGCCTCAACAAAGAACAATTTGGTCTAATATGACCAATAACACCACAAAGGTGACAGGCAGGTACAAAAACAAATTTATTGTGCTCTTTAACAGTAGGTTTAGACTTAGGTGTAGAAACTTCAGCATCTACATCAGAACTTTTACCTTTGTCTAACCTAGCAAAATAAGCCTTTTCTTTATTATTCCTTTTAAAATGAGGGATATAAACTTTCTCATTTTTAGGCTTAAGAGAAACATAAACACTTCTGTTATCAACAGTAGGCTTGGTACTAGTCAAAATTTCAATTTTATCTTTAGATTCAACTAACTCTTACTCCAAGCTTTTCATCTTCTCATCTTGAGAGGAAATTTGATTTCTCAAAAATTCATTCTTTTATTAGATTCATCTAATCTAACAACCAATTCCTCTTTTTCAAGATTAGCCAATTTTAACTCTTCTTTAAATTTCTTAGAAATTTTCAAAGATTTAGATAATTCCTTACGAAGAGTTTCAAAAGCATGAAAAAAATCAACAGAAACAATAGTGTCCTTTTTATTCAAAACATCACAAACATGAGCAGAAAGACTCTTCAAATTATTCATGACAATAGGAGTCAAGGATCAGCTCTTAGATCAAAAGATCTAAAACAGAAGAGCTACCCGCTCTGATACCACTTGTAAGTTTTTAGACCCCTTAAAACATAATTGGATTAACCTAGTAAATTAGCCAAGCGATTAACTTAGTCAAATTATTCAATTCTAGGTTAAAGCAATCAAACAATCATATCAAGTATAAAGCAGCGGAAATATAAATAACACAATGATATGATGACCCAGGAAACCACACGATAAAAACCTGGGGAGGATTTGACCTAGCTATCCTCAACGTAAACTTGAATCCATTATCTTGAAAGAATCGAAGTTCATACAATAAGACTTACATGTCC
The DNA here is from genome assembly GCA_019022515.1 of Quercus aquifolioides. Taxonomy (NCBI): domain Eukaryota; kingdom Viridiplantae; phylum Streptophyta; class Magnoliopsida; order Fagales; family Fagaceae; genus Quercus; species Quercus aquifolioides. The sequence goes on along the minus strand of JAFHAW010000261.1, from coordinate 224,614 downwards.
CTACGCTCGACTTCTTATTGCTACCCACCAGTAGAACTTACTGACACGACCATGTGCAAGCTCCGAATCCGTAGACTCCTTCTTTCTTGGATTCACCACCAGTTACAAGCACCCACGCTTGTTTTTCTTTAAGTTTTAATGGCAGCAACTGAATTGATCATCAAAGTGTAGATAACATATCCTCCTTGAAAACCCTAAACTTTGTGTAAAGGAAAGCTCCTCTAGATCTCACAAGAGATTTACACAAAACAGTAATACGAGCAACAAAAACCTTAGAGAGATTTGGGTACAAAACCCTAGATACAAAAGAAGCACTCTCTTCTCTCTCTAAAAGCTCTAAAAAACGTGGCTTAGGGTTTCCTTTATATAGTGAGAGAAGTAGATCTGAAACCCTAATCCTTCATGGGCTTAAGCTGCTGTTTGGGCCGACTTAAAATTCTGCAGATACGATTTTCGATTGATCGAGCCTGTCCTTCGATCGATCGAACCAGGCAAAATATGAAGTCTTCTTCCTACAGCTTGTATGTTCTTGAATCTTGACTTGAATTAACTTGAGTATTGTCTAATAAAACCTATAGACTCTAAGATCTATATCTAGATAAGTTTGTGTTCACGATTTGCCAATTGCTCTAAACATTTAGAACCTAACAAGATCTGTGAGGAGCTTTCCATTACAAAAGCTTAGGATTATCAAGAAGGAGATTTATTCAAGAACTTGATGATCATTCAGTTGCTGCCATAAGAGCTTAAAGATACACAAGCGAGAGTGCTTGTACTTGCAGGAGAATTCAAGAAAGAAAGAGTACTTGGTCTCGGAGCTTGCACGTGGTCATGTTAGTAAGTTTCTACTGGTGGATAGTAATAAGATGTTAGTGGTCTAAGTCTTATTGTAAAACTTCAATTCTTTCTATAGTGGATTCAAGTTTACCTTGAGGATAGCTAGGTTAAATCCTCCCTAGGTTTTTTACTGGTTTGGTTTTCCTAGATAATCATATCTTTGTGTTATTTATATTTCCGCTGCTATACATGATATGATTGTTTGATTGTGATGACCTAGATCTGAAATTTGGACTAAGTAATAACTTGGCTTGTTAACTAGGTTAATCTGGTTGTGTTTTAAGGGGTCTAAAAACATACAAGTGGTATCAGAGCGGGTAACTCTTTGTCTGTTGATCTTTTGATCTCTAAGCTGATGCTTGACCCCTGTTGTCATGGAACACGGACACTCTCTAGTTATTCTTCCTCACTTTAATGGAAATAATTATGCTTATTGGAAAGTAAGGATGAAAGCATTTCTGAAATCAATTGATAAGAGAGTCTGGAACTCCATTGAGTATGGATGGGAGAAGCCCACTGCTCCTGTGAGTGAGTGGCAAACTTCTCAAAAAGAAGTAACTACATTCAATAGCAAAGCTATGAATGCAATCTTTAACGCTTTTTCTATGAAGAAATTTAAGAGAATCTCTAATGTTGAGGTTGCTTACACTGCTTGGAAAATCCTCCAGATTGTGCATGAAGGCACAAAGGCTGTCAAAATTAATAAGTTACAGCAATTAACTTCTAAATTTGAAAGCATTAAGATGTCTGATGATGAATCTGTTGATGAATTCTATGCTAAGCTTAATGACATTGTTAATTTTGCATATAATCTGGGTGAAATCTATGATCAACCTAAAATTGTTAGGAAGATTCTTAGATCTTTAATTGAAGAGTTTAGACCCAAAGTGACTGCCATCACTGAAAGCAAGGATGTGGATTTCATCTCTGTTGATGAACTTGTAGGATCTCTTCAGTCCTATGAGTTGGACCTACCCAAAACTAACAAATCCAAGTCAATGGCTCTTAAGTCGGTTGATGATGTTGAGATTGGTGGATTCGATGATGAGCTCTCTACTACAAAGATTGCTTACCTTGCCAAGAATTTTAGAAACTTTCTTAGGAATAGTAACAGAAGGGCAAGAGGTACGAACATTGCTGAACCTAGAAACTTTAGGAAGAATGATCCCACTAAGGTTAACAACAATGAAAAACCTAGAGAAAAAGTTGGTCAATCTTCTAATAATTCTATGGGTCCTCAATGTTTTGGATGTCAAGGGTATGGTCATATAAAATCTGAATGTCTTACATACTTGAGGTTTAAGGGTAAGGCTATGGCTGTAACTCTTAGTGATAATGAAGTTTCTGATGATGAGTCTAGATGTGACGAGGATGGAAACTTCATTGCTTTCACTGCTACTGCTGTAGTTAATGAAAATGTGTCTGTTAAAGAGAACCCTTCTGATGGGGAACTCTCTGAGGATGCAGATCTTCAAGAAACTTATAATGAACTTTGCAAAGGATGCTATGAATGTTGAACTTGGCTTGAAGAAAATTGCATCTCTTGAGCTTGATAAGAAAAATTTGCTTGTGAAATTGTTTGACACTAATGAACTTTTGAACAATATGAAAACTGAGAATATGCTTTTTCTTGATAAAGTAAAATCTTTGGAACTTGATTTATCTGTTGCTAGATCTGCTAGTTCTAAACTTGATCAAATGCTGAGTGTTCAAAAGTCTCATTCTGACAAATCTGGATTAGGTTTGGTTGAAAGCATCTCTGTGTCTGCACCCCATTCTACAAACTTTGTTCCTTCTTCTTCCCCTGAACCCCTTGTGAGTGAGGTTGTGAGTGAGTCTGCTAAATCTGTAGAGGTCACACCTCCTAGGAAGATTAGGGTTGATCTGAAAGAGTCTAAACCTAAGGAGTCTACCCTTTCTAAGGACAAGTTGCATGGTAAGCCTGCTTAGGTTTGTCATTTTTGTGGAAAGTCTGGGCACATTCGTCCAAACTGTTACAAGCTGCAAGCTGCTAAGAGAGAAAACAAACCAAAAGTACCTGTGCCTCAAGCACACGATCCTATGGTACTCATTGGTGAATTAGTAAAGGCTCTAAACCTTTATTCCAATCCTGGAGTTGGAAATCATTCTAATGTGAATGAGAACTCCGATGCTCGAAGTGCATCTAAAAAGTTTTGGATGCAGAAGGCTCGATCTAATTGAGTCTTTCTGACATAGTCCTTGTGCTTCATTGCTCTACCCTTTGTGACCTTTGTTCTTTGATTTGTGTTTTTCTTTTTGTTTCTAGGATTTGCATTGCATTACATTCATGCATTTCATTCTAAGACTGTTTTTGTTTCTTCTTTTCAAAATAAAAAATAAAAATAAAAAAAGGGAAAAGGAAGCAAAACGTGTGTTGTATTTATTCTCTTGGTTTTTAAAAAACAAGGTTGGTCAATTTATTGTCACATAACATGTCTTTGTACTTTGTTTAGCTTGGATGAGCTTATTTATTGCACTTTACTAGTTGAAGCTTTGTAGTGCATGTTGTGTGGGAAAGATGTTTATGGTTTTTGATCACTTTGTCTTGATCTTGAAGTCACATGTCTTTGATTGTTGGACTTGAACTTTTTGAGAAAGGCATAAATAACCATCTCACCACTATTCAGTAACCAATCATGAACACCTTAGTGCATATCGTAAGATTTTGTGCTCGAGAAAATGTAGCACATGCACAAAAAGAACATAAGGTGTAGCCTCGGTTTAAATGCTTAAAATTGGTGTGTACATTATTGGGCTTAAAGCTATATCAAATAAATAAAACTGGTATGTACATTATTTCGGCTTTTTAATAAGTTTCTGAACAACTAAAATTGGTGTGTACAATATGAGGCAAAATCAAGAAACTTACATGATTGCAAGCTTATATTCTAGGAGATGTGTGAGTTATATGATGTAACTCTTTAGGTGATAGTCTCTTTCAAATTCTATGTGATGAATTTTGTAGACTTTGTGTTTGATTTCTATTCACATATCACCTCACATGTATCTCAAGCTTTTGCTAGTTGCACACACTACACAAGTTACTCTTTGCTAAAATTTGTACATGTTATTGTGTGTGTTTTTGGTTTGACCAACCAAGTTTGAAAATATCTTGAGTTTTTATGCAAAACATATTTATTGCTTGAGAATTTAAAGGGAGGATGTCTGAAAATCTAAATTTTGGGACAACTGGGTTTAAAACTTGTGTTTTTGAAAAGCATCTCATCTCATACTCATGCATTTTGTTCATCAATTTCAATGCTTTGAGGAGTTATTGCCCAAAATGTGTTTTGTTTTTCAAAAATGAGTTTTTTTTTTTTTCTCTCAAAAATTTAGTAAGCCTCTGTCTGTTTCGATTGATCCAATTTGTTTTTCGATCAATCGAAATTGATTTTAAAATTTTGAATGAGTTTCTGTCTGTTTCGATCAATTGAAAATCGTGAATCAGGTTTTTTAAAAAACGGATTTTGACTTGTTCTTCCTCACTTTTTAAAAAGTTTTCAAACTTTTCTTCTCTCTCCGACTAGGACAAGGCTCAATCATCAAATTTTTTGTCGTTTTCGTCCATTCTTTTTGCAAGGTTTTCCTCCCCCAAGGCCGGTAAGTCCATTTTACCCTTCCCTCATTTTATTTCATGTTTTCATGCATTTGTTTAGGTTTTTCGGACCTATTCAATATTGGGGTTTTTGATAAATCAAGCCTTATTTTCTGAAATTGATCATTGGGTTTTGTTCCTATGATGTTTTAAACATGTTCTTAATAGTTTAATTTGATTAATTTTGTGATTTGTGAGAAATTGGATATTCTAGGGCTTGTATTAGCCCAAATTTGGGATTTTGTTCAAATTGGGTTTAATTGATGAAATTGGCTTGTTGGATTGATGTTTTTGATCATTCTTGTTAGGTTCTAAAGATTTAGAAATTTATGTATTTAGAACTCTAATGTGTAATGTTGGCAAACCATGATCAAAACAATATGTTTAGTCTTGTTTAGGCTTGCTCAAAGTTGTGTAATTCATCTAAAGTTGGAATCGAGAGGCTGCAGATGCATTGGTGCATTTCGGCTTGGCTCGATCAATCGAAAGTTAGACTCGATCGATCGAAAGTCGGCCATAATGTTTTTTCTACAGAATTTTCAACTCAGCCCTATCTCATTAAATGTTTTGGGTTTTCTGTTTTTGCCTTAGATATATAAGGCAAAACCCTAACCACGTTTTTAAGAGTTGCTCTAGGTATATTGTTGCTCATACTTTGCGGTTTGTGTGAATCTCTTGTGAGATCCTTGAGGAGTTTTCCTTCACATAAACTTAGAGTTTTCAAGGTAGAGATATTATCAACATCTTGATGATCAACTCAGTTGCTGCCATTGAAGTTTAAAGAAAAACAAGCGTGGGTGCTTGTATCTGGTGGAGAATCCAAGAAAGAAGGAGTCTGTGGATTCGGAGCTTGCACATGGCCGTGTCAGTAAGTTCTACTGGTGGGTAGCATTAAGAAGTCAAGAGGGGAGCTTGTAAGTCCTTTTATATGAACTTCAATTCTTTCATATAGTGGATTCAGTTTACCTTGAGGATAGTTAGGTTAAATCCTCTTTAGGTTTTTTACCAGTTTGGTTTTCCTGGGTGATCATATCATTGTGTTATTTATATTTCCGCTGCTATATTTCTTGATATGATTATTTGATTGTGTTAACCTAGATTTGCATAATTTGACTAAGTTAATCACTTGGCTAAATAAACTAGGTTAATCCAATTGTGTTTTAAGGGGTCTAAAACATATCAATTCTAAACTGTATTCTATCTTATGTGATGATCAATTAGTCATTTTTTTATATAAAAACGAACAAGTGGTTTTTCAAATTTTGGGGCTTTAGTTAGAAACTCTATGCTCAAGCCAATTTTGTGAATTTGAACTTAAATTGAAATTTGTTTAACTGCATTAGAACATGCATCATGACATTTAATTGATTCATGCATCATATAGATTTTTGTTATATATATTTTTTGTACTAACTAGTAGTCTGCCCTTGGTTTTTATTTTTTTGTTCTTTTTGGTTCTGCTTTGTGTCTTTGTCCTTTCCTTAGCACCATAACTAGGAAGACTAGAGCCCATAAGACTCCCTCCACTTCTTCTGAGTCTCCCTCTAGGAGTGAGCTATTTAAGAATGACAAAAGCAGAGAGTTATATGATAAGTTGAACAATAAGAGAAAGATATGAGTCGAGCAATCTGTTGTGTTAGATGAGGTAGATCCTGCCATTAGGGCAAACTTTGAGAATAGAGGCTGGTTGTCTCTATTGGAGGTAGATCATCCACCCCCGACCGCACTGATTAGAGAGTTCTACTCGAACCTCTCTTGCCACATCTATGATTCCAACACCCTTGCTAGGAGTTGGATACGAGGTGTTTAGTTCACCATTACCCCTAGGGTAGTGGCTGAGGCTCTTGGGGTTTCGGTCATTAGGCAGCCCGTCTATCCTTATGAGGAGTCTCCACCCTTTGATGACGTCATATCATACATCACTGGGTCTTCTATCTAGTGGGGTTCTGATCCTCGGATCACATCCGCTGAGCTTCTTGAGACTACCTATCTCTTCCTTCGGATAGCTTGTCATTCTTTGTGGCCTATCTCTCATCTCCACACCATCCCTATTGAGCGATGTGTGCTTTTGTATGCCCTTATTTCTAGTGCTTCTATTTCTTTCCCTCATCTGTTTCTTTGTTCTTTGAACGAAATTCATAGGAGTAGCGTTGTTGGTCACGCTCTTGTTTATCCTATCTTCATTCATAGGATTTTGCTGTTTTTAGGTTTAGATGGTTTCCCCTCGTCTGAGCCCATACATGTCATAGCTCCCATAGGTGCCACCTTCCTTAGGTAGAGAGCTACTCATATGAGAGCTCCTCGTGTTGAGCCTTTTGGTGCTGTACTTCCTCCTTCCTCTTCTACAGGTGATACTTCGGCTGAGGCGTTTGGTGCTGCTACTGCTGTTCCTCCACTGACTACTTCGGGTGCTTCAGACATTCGACGTACGTTAGATCATGTCTTGACCGTTCAAGTGGCTCAAGGACAGGTTTTGGTGGACGTGCTCGATGAGATCCGTGCTTTGCGAGCAGAGTTGTCACAGTTTCGACGATCCTCACCGCCACCTCCTTTTGATGATGGCTTTTGAGTGCCCATTGGCATTCCGTCACAAAAAGGGGGAGTACATATGGTCTTTTGTAGAGGGTTTTTTATCTCAGGGGGAGAGTTTTGATTGTTTAGAGCTTGTGGTGATTAGATTGTATCTAGAAGCTGCACTTTGTAGCTCTTGATGTATTTTTTGTTGGGCTATTCATGTTAGGGGGAGATACATTTATTTTGTTCCTTTTTTCACTACTTATTAATTTATATTTATGAGTTATTCATTGATATATGTCTTTATTTTGTTTTTTGTGAAATCAAGAATTTATTTTTGTTTACTTGTATGTTTTCACACGTGCGTTTATGTGTTTTGTTTAGTGTTTCAAGAAATATACAAATTGATTCAATTAAGTTGCTGTCTACACTTGCAACTAATGGATAGTAGTTAGGATTGGATTTGTTGTAATGAGCATTTTTTTTGTAAAGGGATATTATTTGTAAATTTTGAGCTTTTAGTTTGTGTTTTGTCACGGATTGCCAAAGAGGGAGTTTGTTAGGTTTTAAAGATTTAGAAATTTATGTATTTAGAACTCTAATGTATAATGTTGGAAAACCATGATCAAAACAGGTTGCTTAGTCTTGTTTAGGCTTGCTCAAAGTTGTGTCTTTTATGTAAAGTTGGAATCAAGCTGATGCAGAAGTTACTATACATTTCGGCCTGGCTCGATCAGTCGAATCTCGAGCATAATGCATTTTTTTGTAGAATTCCAACTCAGCCCTATCTCATTTAAAACGTTTAAGGTTTTATGTTTTGCCCTAGGTATATAAGGCAAACCCTAGCCACGTTTTTATGTTGCTCATATTGCGGTTTGTGTAAATCTCTTGTGGGATCTGTGAGGAGCTTTCCTTTACACAAGCTTAGGATTATCGAGAAGGAGATTCGTTCAAGAACTTGATGATCATTCAGTTGCTGCTATAAGAGCTTAAAGATACACAAGCGGGAGTGCTTGTACTTGCTAGAGAATCCAAGAAAGAAGAAGTCTGTGGTCTCGGAGCTTGCACGTGGTTGTGTCAGTAAGTTTTCTATTAGTGGGTAGTAATAGGATGTTAGTAGTCTAAGTCGCTATTGTAAAACTTCAATTCTTTCTATAGTGGATTCAAGTTTACCTTGAGGATAGCTAGGTTAAATCCTCCCCAAGTTTTTTACCGGTTTGGTTTTCTTGGGTGATCATATCTTTGTGTTATTTATATTTCGGTTGCTATACATGATATGATTGTTTGATTGTGATAACCTAGATCTGGAATTTGGACTAAGTAATAACTTAACTTATTAATTAGGTTAATCTGGTTGTGTTTTAAGGGGTCTAAAAACATACAGTTTTGATGTATGATGCAAGTTGAATATCAATAAATAAATAAAATTCAAAACATTAAAGATCAAACTTCTTCATGGGCAAAGTGTGGGAGGGAGTTATCTACCAGTTGCCTTTGCAGCTTGATTGGAAGGGTCGTGTGTAATGTAACAGACTTGTTCAATTTTATGTGATTCTCATGGAAAATACACCCAGAAAGTTGTGGGTATCATCTAATTGGTATACTACCAATACAGAGCAATGTCTAGCTAGTATCATGTTTTCATGTAGGATCCATGTGTCTGATCACCTTACACACATGAGAGAAGTATTGTATATATGCGCATATGGCATGACACATTTTGACTTATAGATAGATAGCGCCCCCCCCACAACCCCCCACCCCCCCCCCCCCCCCCCCCCCCCCCCCCCCCCTTTTTAATGAATATATAGATAGGATTTTACAATTCAAACTATTTACAATATGTAGAATGAACGGAACCACATCAATGATCTCAGATGACTTAGATTCACCCAAATCATATGCCATCAACAAAACTTTTTGTTCGCCTTGTTAGGCAGTTTCGATTGCAGTTTTACCAATTAACAAATTATTAAGCTAAGTTTATTTATTAGTCCAATTATGGCTTTAATTACACCAATATGTAAAACAAATAACAGCCGAAACAACATAATACACAATATGGTGAGGCGATGAATATAACTGATAGAAAACTGTTCCAAAAGGAAAAACCATTGCGGTGGGCATCTCCACCAACCCAAAGGAAAACATATTACTATATAGAATTGAAGTTTTAACAGTGTAGAATAATCATATTTTAAATTGCTACTAAATGTAGTATTTACTATCTTTACCCAACATAGCTTCAAAACTATGGAATCTTCAATATATGTCATATCTGTTACACATTAACTTCTTGATCATGACTTCAAGTAACCACTTGTAGCTCTTGTTCTAACAACTTCTTGTTCACTAATCATCAATTTCTTCAATCTTGAATTCCGGTTGATGCTTTGAGAGGGCTTGGAATACCTTAACCGTAGATGCACAATGTATGGCTTTCAAAAAATATTTAACCACGACCTCTAAGATTTCTTTTATAGTTTAGCTTTGGTGTCACAAAACCTTAGAAGCTTGGATGGCTGACGGGGCTTAAAACTAAAATCTGTTACGTGTCTCAATCAATCAATTTTAATTCTTAATTGATTAAGGATATTAAATCTCAATTGATCAATTAGGTGTCGAAAAGGTATTAAGAACACAAAAGGCATAGTCTTCCTTGAGCAATCATGGGCATCAATCTTAATTTTGAAAAAGACTCAAAACACACTGACCGGGCAAAAATGTATTGACGTCTTGCAAATCAATTAATTATCCAAGTTAATTGATTAGGTTCAATTACATGCAATGGCGTGGTAGCACAAACAAATCACCAACTAAACTAAATGCAGTAGAAAATAAATTTGACACTGTGATTTGTTTACGAATGTGGAAAATCATTAAGGAAAAAACCCCACCGGGTGATTTTAAGGTCACCACTCCCAAGAATCCACTAATCAATAATCAAGCGATTACAAGTAAAAGGAATCTTACCAACTACCCTAGGCCTATCCCAAATTACCAACCTACAGTTGAATCTTTACTCCAATACCTAATTGGACTTAATCTTGTAGTGGCATTCTTTCCGTTTAATGCACGAATCCTAGTACATGACTAAACAATGATGCATGGATCCTAGTACGTGACTAATTCCAGCAATTTGAAGAAGGTTGCTGGCTGCAAAGTTTTTCACTTCATGCACAATGAAGATCAAGGAGCTCCTTGGTTACAAAACCCTTTGGCGTAAAAACGCATGTAGAGAGGGAGAATTCCCGACCTATCACAAGCTGACACATCACACTACCAAGTCCACAAAATACAGCCAATTACAAAGCGCCACATACTGCTGCTAGATTTTACTATCACTATTCAAAAGCCAATAGAAATTTGCCAAGTGTCATGCAAGAACCAATCATGCATCGGCTCGTGCAAGCGATGACATAAGCAACCTCGCACGTGTAAGCGATGACATAATCAGCCTCGCACGTGTAAGCAATGACATAATCGAACCAATCAGACTGTGACATGTGTCACCAATCAGACTCCACCACGTGTCGCTCATCCACCCCTAAACTCCTATAAATAGAAGCCTTCCTGAGACATTTAGGAGGACATCAAGCCATCTGAAGCACAGGCAGCATCAGAGAAGATTTAGAAGCATCAGAAGTACAAAAACTCTGCTGGAACCAAGCTCTAAAGCCTCCAAGAACTTCAAGAATTTCAACTTCGAATACGAAGAACATTCGAAGAGAAATCATCCAAACCATCCGCCTAGATCCAAAAGTTTGCGGGAATCAAGCCTAAAGTGTCTGAAAACATCAACAAATCACAAATCAGTGAAGCTCTACAGCTCCAAGCTCCTAAAGCCCCGAAGAACTTCCACCATAAACCTTCAAAGACGAAGAACACACGAAGAACACACGAAGAACATGAAGAACAAAGGATTTCTAACAAGCTCATAGCCGGAGATTCATTGTAATTTTGTTTCAGCAATCTTCGATCCATCCATCAACCAAATTGAAGGATATTTTGTGTTCAAGTCACAATCACATTACCACAAATCCAAATCAATAAGTCTTGCAAGGAGATCAAATCAGAGGATCACTCTTTTGTAATCACAGAGAATTGTACCACACAATCATCAATACAAATCCGCATTTGTGAAACTATTTTACTTGTTTGATTTATTTTGAACTAGAAAATTAGTCGTCTACATATTCTGGCACGTCCAGTGGGACATCTCTGCCCCTCATCTCTTTCTCCTTCAAAAGAAATTCGACATCATTTTTGCTACCAACTTCAATGACCTCTAGCAAGAATGTCCAAAAATTAGCAGTTGATGCTTCCAGTGTTGATGATTATGTCGGCCCAATCACTCGCAGTCGATCCAAAGCTCTTGATCAACTTCAACCCCAACCAACCAAAGAGGGCGAGCTTTTTACTGTCATCTCTCTAGACTTTCTTGCAAATAGGAAAGCTACCAATAAGGATTCATCTGTCTCGAAAGATTTGGAGAACAGAAATGAATCATCCTCCTCACAAAATCACTTGAAGAAAAGGACGTCAAAATTGCAACCCTAATGAACAGGCTGGAGATAGAAGATTCAGGTGAATCAAGTCATGGCCCTGAGCGCCCACCTGGCTTTACCTTGAAAGGAGAAAATGCTAAGGATGACAAGGGAAAAGGAGGTGAAGGCACTTCTCAACACGGACATTCCACCTCAATGGCTTCGATATCTGTCCAACAATTGCAGGACATGATAACGAACACCATACGAGCACAATATGGAGGTTCTTCTACAAGTTCTCTCATATATTCGAAGCCCTATACAAAGCGCATCGATAATATGAGGATGCCAAATGGATATCAACCCCCCAAGTTCTTACAATTTGATGGCAAAGGAACCCCTAAGCAACACGTGGCTCACTTTGTAGAAATGTGTGAGAATGCAAGGACTCAAGGAGGCCTCTTTGTAAAGTAGTTTGTTCGTTCACTGAAAGGAAATGCCTTTGATTGGTATACAAACTTAGAACCCGAATCAATCGATAGCTGGGCACAACTTGAAAGAGAGTTTCTTAACCGATTCTATAGCACACGACACACGGTAAGCATGATGAAGCTTACCAATACCAAATAGTGGAAAGATGAGCCCGTCGTTGATTATATCAATCGGTGGCATTCTTTGAGTCTAGATTGCAAGGATAGACTTCTGAAATATCTGCTGTAGAAATGTGCATCCAAGGCATGCATTGGGGACTTCTTTACATCCTTCAAGGGATAAAGCCCCGAACATTTGAGGAGTTAGCAACTCGTGCGCATGACATGGAATTGAGTATCTCTAGCCATGGAAATACAAAACCTCCCGTACTTGAGGAAAGGAAAGAAAGACGGGAAATAACGAAAAATGACAGGAATCCAAAAAGTAATGTCAAAGATTCAATGAATGTCAACCCTGTCCCAATCAAAATTTCAACAAGAAATGTGAAGACTAACGAGAGGAGGCCCGAGGTAGGCCAACAACGTGAGACGTGACGCTCATCACTTAAGGAATGGGAACAAAAGGTGTATCCTTTCCTAGATGTCGATATGCCAAAAATGCTAGAACAACTGCTCAAGTTGAAATTAATTGAATTGCCAGAATGCAAACGACCGGAAGAGATGGGAAAAGTTGATAACCCAAACTATTGTAAGTACCATCGCATCATAAGCCATCCAATCCAAAAATGCTTTGTTCTTAAAGAACTCATCATGAAGCTCGCCAAGGAAAGGAAAATTGACTTGGATTTTAATGATGTTGCTCAGTCAAACCTTGCAACCTTTGCTTGTGGGTTACCTAGTTGCATGTCTCCAACTACTAAGCAGGGGGCAAATACCACTCTCGTTCAGTTTGGTTCTCTAGAACCTGTTCAAGTTCAGCTCTCACAAAAGACATCTGATTATAGTTCAAATGATGATAAAAGGTCAATAATGGATGAGGAAGAAGGCTGGACGGTGGTTACTCGTAGGAGATGGAAGAAGAGACGTACATTCCCTCTTCATTTGATCACCCAAGAGTCTAGAAGAGCACAAAACCAGATTCAGCCTTGGTCAATAAGAAGGAGTGATAAAAGGCAAGAAAGACAGGGAACAAAAATGTCTGACGATTCAGCACAAACTCAAAAACTTTGAAATCTCATCACATTGGAAGAATTCTTCCCCAGAAAATTCTTTCAAAATGACTCAGCCGAGGCCGTTCACACGGTCTCTTGTTGCGAAATTTAGGATGAAAAGGAGGATGTTGAACATGGTGGTCCAAATGAGACTTTGTCATCTTCAGAGGAACTCCAATCTCGGGTTAATGAAGTTGAACCCTTGCAATCCTCCATCTCACCAAAAGAAGCATTCACTCAAGCTCTTGAGAAGCCAGAGATGTACACTCCTTCTACCAACACGCTTCAACAAACCCAGGAATGTTACGTGTGCTCTTCAGACTTAACTTTCACTGATGAGGATCTGTTGTTAGGCTCTAAGCCCCACAATCGTCCACTTTATGTCTCTGGTTATACTCGTGAACAAAAGATTGATTGTATTCTCATTGACGGAGGTTCAGCTATTAATATACTACCAAAAATGACAATGAGACGACTTAGTCTTACTATGGAGGAATTATCGCACAGTCGTTTGGTCATTCAAGGTTTTAACTAGGGAGGACAACGCGCAATCGGCATGATACACTTGGAATTAATCATTGGAGAATTGATAAGTAACGTTTTGTTCCATGTCATCGATGCCAAGACAACCTTTAACATGTTGTTAGGACGTCCATAGATCCATGGAAATGGAATAGTGCCGTCAACTTTGCATCAATGTTTCAAGTATCTTCAAGGTGGAATAAAGAAGGTCAATGCCGACTTAAAGCCTTTTGCTGAGACTGAAGCTCACTTTACTGACGCAAAATTTTATGTAGAAGATAACATTGCTAGTGAAGTTCTCCCAGTTGAAATCCCGGCTATGGAAAGCAAGCAGAGTGAAAAGAAGCATGTTAGATTCATCACTGAAAATGATAATCCTTCCTCAGAGAAAAGTCCATAATGCGGGAATGATCATTCTATTGAATCTACCAGTAATTCAATAAGAGCTGAAATTTCAACACCTTTCAGTAATCCTCCATTCCTCCGTTATGTACCATTATCACGCCGCAAGAATGGACAGTCACCATTTGTGGAATGCCTTCAATCTACAGAAGACATGGAAAAGCCTCTTGCAAAGCTTACAATGGAGGATGTAGCCATATTGAAAGAAAATCATGTCATGCCTTTAACTTCATCCACAAATCTTTTGCCCTCAAAGCCACTAAATGGATTCATGAGGTCTTCACAAAATCTGATAGAGCATGATATTCTACCAAGTGAGCGGACGAAAGAATGGTTTGACCCAAAGGCATATAGGCTGTTAGCCAAAGCAGGCTACGATTTCTCAAAACAAGGAGACTTAGGGAAACTAATTCCAGAAGCCACCGAAGAAAAGATGCATGGCCTTAGCAAAACACAAAGGAAAATGCGGCTTGAAGGGCATAAGATTCCTATCCCAAAGACGGGATTAGGTTATACTCCAGAACAACTAGCTCAGATATGGATCAAGAGGAGAACTAGTGCTTCAAGTTCCCAATACATAATAGTGGAGGTCGGCGAAAGTTCGAATCAAAGAAAAGATCACTCTTCATCACGTGTCTTAGTGTTTGATCGCATCGAGGCCTCGTCATCACGAATTACAGTGTTTGACAGGTTAAATACAACTTGCTTAACACAAAATCGTGACACTCTTGCTTCTAAATTAGTCTTTGATAGATTAGGGGCAACAAAAAGGCCTGTTGATAGTCATTCTCAAAATTCAATAAACTTTGAGGTTCAAGGGGAGAAGAAAGCTAATGATGAGATCTGCAGTAGCATTCCTTCACACATGAAACGTAACTTTACCTTAGATATCAGCACTGAAGGATCGCTCAAAGTCAAAAGACGAATGATTGTACACACAAGTCAGTCACTCGCCCACAATGAGCAAATTGAAGAGGTATCATCCTCGTTTCATATTACAATAGAAGAGGATACACTTTCAGATGCTGAAGAGGTTGATGAAGCTCCTCCAGCCTTGGAAGATGGAGGACAAGCTACAGTTGATGAACTTAAAGAGGTCAATTTAGGAACTATTGAAAAGCCTCGACCAACTTTCATCAGTGCGCTTCTCGCTCCTAGTAGAATACAAAGATGTGTTTGCTTGGACTTACAAGGAAATGCTCGGGCTCAATCCAAGTATTGCTTTACACCATTTGGTAGTAAAGAAAGGCGTGTGCCCAGTTAAACAAGCCCAAAGACGCTTTCGGTCGAAACTTATCCCTCAAATAGAAACTGAGGTCAATAAGCTAATCGAGGCGGGCTTCATTCGTGAAGTGCAGTACCCGGAATGGATTGCTAACATCGTCCCTGTCAAAAAGAAGAATGGACAAATCCGGTTGTGCGTTGACTTCTATGATTTGAACAATGCATGTCCCAAGGATGATTTTCCATTACCCATCACTGAGGTCATGGTTGACGCCACTACTGGTCATGAAGCTTTATCTTTCATGGATGGTTCTTCAGCCTATAACCAAATTTGAATGAATCCTAAGGATGAAGAGCTCACAGCTTTTCGTACCCCTAAGGACATTTTCTGTTACAAAGTAATGCCTTTTGAATTAAAGAACGCTGGTGCTACTTATCAACGGGCCATGCAAAAGATCTTTGATAATGTACTTCACAAATAAGTGGAGTGTTATGTTGATGATCTGAGGGTTAAAACAAAAAGAAGGGAAGACCATCTGGTAGATCTGCGATCTGTGTTCAACTGCCTAAGAAAGTATCAGCTTAAGATGAACCCCCGCAAATGTGCTTTTGGCGTAACATCTTGGAGATTTCTTGGTTTCATTGTGAGACATTGCGGTATTGAAATTGACCAATCCAAAATTGAAGCTATCCAGAAAATGCCAGAGCCTAAGAATCTGCGAGAACTTAGAGGCTTGCAAGGAAAACTAGCCTACATACGACGATTTATCTCGAACTTGGCTGGTCGATGTCAACCTTTTAATAGATTGATGAAGAAGGATGTGCACTTTGAATGGGATGAGGCTTGTAGGAATGCTTTTGCGCGCATCAAAAGATACTTGCTTAATCCTCTAGTTTTGGGTGCTCCTATTCCAGGAAAGTCTCTAGTGTTGTACATTGCGGCACAAGAAAAGTCTCTGGGTGCTCTTATGGCGCAAGAAAATGAAGAGGGGAAAGAAAGAGCCTTTTATTATCTAAGTTGAACTCTCAATGGGGCTGAATTAAATTATTCTCCTATTGAAAAGATGTGTCTCGCTCTTTTCTTTGCTATAGATAAATTGAAGCACTACATGCAAGCATACACTGTTCGTTTGATAGCAAAAGTGGACCCGATTAAGTATGTCCTCTCTAGGCCAGTGGTTTCAGGTTGTATAGCTCGACAGGCGGTCTTGCTACAACAATATGACCTTGCATATGTTCCACAAAAAGCTATTAAAGGACAAGCATTGACAGATTTCTTAGCTGACCGCCCAGTTCCATCTGATTGGGAATTTTCCGATGATTTTCTGGATGAAGACGTGTTTTACATTGAGGTAATGCCACAATGGATGAAGTTTTTCGATGGGGCTGCACGTCGAGAAGGAGCAGGGGCAGGTGTAGTGTTTGTTTCTCCACAACGGCAAATACTTCTGTACTCGTTCTCATTAAGCGAACTTTGCTCTAACAACGTAGCCGAATATCAAGCATTGATTATTGGTCTACAAATGGCCATTGAGATGAGCATATCGCAACTTGAGATCTTTGGGGATTCCAAATTAATTATCAACCAAATCTTGGAGCAGTATGACGTCAAGAAGGAAGACCTCATCCCCTATTGCAAATATACGAATAAGTTGCTAACAAATTTTGAGGCCATCGCATTGGAGCATATACCAAGGAATGAGAATAGATAGGCCGATGCTTTAGCTAATTTGGCTACCGCCTTGGCATTATCCCAAGAAGAGACCACCAAAGTTGCTATTTCCCAAAGGTGGGTGGTACCTCTCGTGATTGAAGAAGAAGAAAAAGAGCAAGCCAACATCATTTCGGTATGCCTTGTTGAAAAAGAAGATTGGCGACAAGTGATCATTGAATACCTTCAACATGGAAGACTCCCGGATGATAAATGCCACAAGACTGAAGTTTGGGGAAGGGCTGCTCGATTCATTTACTATAAAGACACTCTCTTCCGCCGTTCATTTGATGGATTGTTTCTCCGTTGCTTAGGAGAGGAGGAGGCTAAACAAGCCTTAGAGGAGGCTCACTCTGGAATATGCGGCGCACATCAGTCAGGTCCTAAGTTACACTATAGGATCAAACGAATGGGTTACTATTGGCCTACAATGGTGCAAGATTCCATGGAGTGCGCTAAGAAATGCGAAGCTTGTCAGTATCATGCGAACTTCATCCACCAGCTGCTAGAACCTCTACACCCAACTGTAGCTTCTTGGCCTTTTGATGCATGGGGGCTTGACGCAATAGGACCATTACCAAAGTCATCCGGTGGCCATTTATACATCTTGGCTGCAACTGATTACTTTTCAAAATGGGCGGAAGCTGTGCCCCTTAGGGAAGTGAAAAAAGAGACAGTGGTCAATTCCATTCGAACTCATTTGATCTATCAATATGGTGTCCCTCAGTATATCATAACTGATAATGGAAAGCCGTTCTACAATAGGTTGATGACGGAACTATGCGAGAAGTTTGAGTTTAAACAATACAATTCCTCCATGTACAATGCCCCGACAAATGGACTAGCTGAAGCATTTAACAAAACGCTTGGTAGTTTGTTAAAGAAGGTGGTATCCAAAACAAAGCGGGACTGGCATGAAAGAATCGGAGAAGCATTATGGGCATATCAAACAACATTTCGAACGCCTACTCAAGTGACACCATATTC
This sequence comes from Quercus aquifolioides, assembly GCA_019022515.1. Classification (NCBI taxonomy): domain Eukaryota; kingdom Viridiplantae; phylum Streptophyta; class Magnoliopsida; order Fagales; family Fagaceae; genus Quercus; species Quercus aquifolioides. The sequence continues at coordinate 206,672 of JAFHAW010000261.1, read as the reverse complement.
TCTTGTCTATGGAGTGGAAGCCGTCCTTCCTTTGGAACGTCAAATCCCATCATTACGAATTGCCATTCAAGAAGGATTGACTGGAGAAGAAAATGCCAAGCTCAGATTGCAAGAATTAGAGGCGCTGGATGAGAAAAGGCTCGAGGCCCAACAACGCCTTGAGTGCTATCAAACTCGTCTTTCAAGCGCATTCAATAAAAGAATTAAACCACGATCATTCCAAGTTGGTGACTTAGTCCTCGCTGTTCGAAGACCTATCATCACAACTCATCGTACAGGCAATAAGTTCACTTCAAAATGGGATGGACCTTATGTTGTGCAAGAAGTCTATTCCAATGGAGCTTACAAGTTGATTGACAATGATGGTGTAAGGATCGGCCCCATCAATGGGAAGTTCCTCAAACGCTTCTATGCTTGAAAGTCAAGGATTGCTCCTTGGTAAGAGTTTAAATTGCCCACTGTAGCGCTGCAAGAGTACATGATATCTTCCCATTACCTCTGAAAGCGTACCAATAAGAAGAAATTAATTCCACTCTATGTCACCAATTGCTAGTGTGGCGTAGTGGTTGGATGCCCATGTCGCCCTTGAGGGGTCTCGGGTTTGATTAGTGGTGATACCCACTATTACACACTGAGCCCTCCTTTTTGCAAAGAACAACAAGAAAAATTATCAAAAAAAAGAAAAATCTTTTGAACTACGTGATGACTTGATCCCTCTCAAGGGTACGTAGGCAACTTAATACCTTTTGCTGAGTTCAGTCACGCACTAAAAAAAAAAAAAAAAAGCTATCAAATTATGAAAAAAAAAAAAAAAAAAAAAAAAAAAAAAAAAAAAAAAATCATCCAAAAAGAAAATATCAAAAAAAAATCATCAAAAAAAATTATCAAAAAAAAAAAAATTCTGTTGAACTACGTGATGACTTGATCCCTCTCCGGGGTACGTAGGCAACTTAGTACTTGTCACTAAGTTCAGTCACATGAAAAGAAGAAGGATTGCCAGTCTGGCTTGAAGAGTTTTCCAACGGTCATCAATATGCTTTTAAGGTCCCTTTGGTTGGCAAGGCATTGCTTAAAGGTAGTCAATTGCTTAATAGGATGATCGAAGATCGTTGTACTGTAAGGAGTTGACGTTGCTTAGCTTTCCTTGAAATGATGATAAGCATAAGTTGATTCTTGGTTATGGAGCAAAATAAAATCTTCAACCTCTTTTGCAAGAAATAAAGTCTGCATGGCATTGCTCATTTTCTATGGACATTCTCCTACGTTTCTGAAATATGCTTTGCATCACTTATCTCCTGGGGGCATCTTCTTGTACCTTGCAAGTCTAAGCTATATCGTCTCTCTTCTAGGTTGTGCCACTTCATAGCTCTGAAATTTGAACCACATCATCTCCCTTCTAAGTGGTGTCGTTTTACATCATGTCTCTGAAATCTGGACGACGTCAACTTCCTCCAGAATGATGATAGATTATATGATCGAAGTCAGGATTGCATCATCTCTCCTCTATGGACAAGTTCGTGCAATTTCGAATTCTTGGTGGCATGTTCTGACATCTTCAAAGTATTGGCATCATTCTCTCCCTCATCTTCAAGGTTTTGTTGGCCTTTCCTTGCATCTTCAACGTCTTGTTGGCATCTTTGAGATCTTGATGTCTGGCTACAGTGCTATGCACCCTCGATGTCTGAGTTATGTTGCCTCTAAAAATCGATTCTGTTGTAGCTTTATTATAAAGGCAAATATGGGTGCAACTTCAATGCAAAGTGCAAGTGCTAGTGTGGAGTGTTGACGTGGCTTCATGGCAAAGACAAATCTGGCACCACTTCAGTGCAAGTGAAGTGTTGATGTAGCTTCATGACAAAGATGAACGTTGGCACGACTTCGATGCAACTGAAGTGTTGACGTGGCTGCATGGCAAAGATGGATGTCGGCACGGCTTTGGTGCGAATGAATTGTTGACATGGCTTCATGGCTGAGATGAGTGTTGACATGGCAAAGATGAAGGTTGGCATGGCTTTGGTGTGAATGAAGTTTTGACATGGCAAAGATGGATGTCGGCATGACTTCGATGCAACTGAAGTGTTGATGTGGTTGCATGGTAAAGATGAATGTTGACACGGCTTCAGTGCAAATGGTGGTGCGACTTCATGACATATGTAAGTGCAAATATTGCTTCATGGCAAAAATGAATGTTGGCATGGCTTCAGTACAAGGACAAATGCTGGCATATCTTCATGGTAAAGACTCTTGATGTGGCTATGTTGCAAAGACTCTTGAGATGGCGCGTTGAAAAGACAAGTGTTGGTGCGGCTTAATTGCCAAAGAAAGCATGCTGCATGACAAAAACAAGCAACAACAAAAAACTTGTCAGTAGAAAATCTCATGGCATGTCTAAAAAATAAAAAATAAAACCGATAAAGAGAGAGCTTCAATTTTAATCTCTAGCCTATCAAAAAAAAAAAAAAAAAAAAATAGTTAGTACAAACCAAGCATGTGAAAAAAAAAAAAAAAAAAAAAAACACACACACATAATTTCTCTGCATAATTTCTCTACACTTAAAGATACTACCCACTAGAAATTCCTTTTGTACTGATTAATGCATACCCCGGGTGGCTTTATATAGAAAATGTTTGAGATAACAGACAAAAAAGAAAGAGAAAAAAATGCTGCCACCAATGTTCAAAGTCAGATTTTGCAACTCAAATGCACTCAAGGTCAGGGAAGGCTGCACTGAATTTTGAAAATAAAAGATGGCAATCAATGCAGAGACGCTCAGTAATTACCTGGAACCATTCCCTGCCTGTGTTGTCAAACAATGTCAAAATGGCCACCGCTAAAGTAGACCAAAATGGCAATAATTCCAGCAATGCCAGCCGTCTCCTCTTCTAGATTTCTAAAACTTCTGACAAGATTTCACAAAAATCAACCCACAGAAATCTTCTACGACCTTCGGTGTGCCTAACCTGAAAAATCCATGTCCAGATGCCCGGCCACGCGTTGCCAAAAGCTTCAGAGGACCGCGACCTACTCCTTCATATTCGTACAAATCCAGACCTCATTTCAAGGAAATGGCATTACCACTCGATCCAGAGGACTTCGATCTACAAAACCCAGAAAGATCATCACTAACGGAGCCACCACGCGCTACCACAAACTCGCGATGACCAACGGTGTAGTTTCTCAAAACTGTGAAAATCTGTTCACAATTTCACGAAACTAACACTACAGGGGTCTTGTACGGCCTTGGAACTACAAAGCCTGAAAATTTCAGGCCCAAACAATGCAGCACGCGCCGCCTGTGCTGGCTGCTTCAACAACACGCGCTCCCACGCGCCTTCAGCTTCTTCACGCGCTTTCACGCGCCAGTAGGTTTCTCACGCGCTTGCAAGCGCCAGACTCTGAGCGTGACATCATGGGTGACATCATCATCCACTAATCGGTTGACCCGTTTGTTCAGCTGACCCGGTTTGACCCGTTATCCTGACCCAGTCCGAACCGCCAAAAAAAAAAAAAAAGGCTTTGACCAAGTTTGACTTTTGACTTTGACCAAAAAGTCGAAATTTTCAAAAGGGGCCTGTCCCACTCAGTTTTTCGAGTACATTCTGATTTTGGGATCCGTTTCTTCATTCGAAGCTCGGAAATTGTGCAAACGTCCAATTTCCAAAAAGTTGACTTTTGCGTAAATGTTGACCAAAAGTCAAAATTTTTAAGATAGACTTGTCTTGCTCAATTTTTCGCGTACATTCCAATTTTGGAGTCCGTTCCATCATTTGAGACTCAAAAATTGCACAAATAACTCAATTCCAAGATAGTTGTCTTTTGTGTTGAAATCAACCCAAAGTCAAGATTTTCGAGCCAGACTTGTCTTGCATAGTTTTTCTTGACTTGGAAATCACCAATCTAACTCACATCTCCGAAGTACTGACAATGTCCAAAACTAAAGCTCTCAATATCAAAATTTGAGATTCATCCATTTAGTTTGGATCCCCTCAGGGTTATTCTCCAGACTTCATCAAGGCTTCCCTTTCAAAGTACAGATGAACTCTCACAAGTGTGTCTTGAACTTGAAATCACATCGGGTCACCCGTCCAACCTACCATTCCCCTTTCGGTGCCAAACATTCCCACCTACCATTCTTCATCTCTCTCACCTACCATTCTCGTTCCCTACCGGTCTCTCACCTACCATTCTCATCCACCGGTCTCACCAAAAATTCACATCCACCATTCTTTGTCTCTCCACTATAAATAGAAGGGCCGGATTCATCAAGAACTCATCAAGAAAAACACACTGAGTCATGAAATGAAGATTTGCTTCTTTCAAATTTTCAAGTCCTCCTTCTCACAGCCATTTCTCACTATGGCTTCATCATTCTCAACACTTAGCAACCAATATTGCTTCATAATCAGTTTGAAATCAACCCTCTCATGGTTCGGTAGAAACCCTCTTCACAACATCATTGTAGTTTTGAGATCCAAACAAATTTTGTTTCTCCACTTAACGACCACCTTTGTCCATAAAATTATTCATAACAAGGTCTGTATCGTCCTTCGATGCTTCCGCGGATTTGGTTGGCCAGGAAATCTAAGTCCAGCAGAGACACCTATTCCTAACCTTAGGTCTCCTATAGTCTTTCTCCAATTGCTTGGCCTTCCAACAGAAGCAGCGGTTCGGAACAAACAGCAACTTGGCTGGTTTCTAAGACCAGAATCACAAGTTAGCTCCATCTTTCATTTTTATGTGCTTTTCCAACAAGTAGCAGTAAGTGAAGATGGTAAAAAGTGTTGGGGTATCCTACAAATTGTCTTTCATCCAACACTTGAAACAACCTTCAAGGCACCAGCTTATTAGAATCTAACCTTTGGAGCCGATAAATGGTCGCCAAAGCCATATTCCATATCCCCACTAGTGTGGGACCCAAAGGTCATCGTTGCTAGTACCTCAAAACACACTTTCTGGAATTACTCCAACTTAAATCTAGCTTGAAGTATTTCAGAAGGTACACTTCTGAAATTACTTCAACTTAATGTCCGTCGGCATGGTCCCATTACACACGCACACTCAATGACTTACTGTCAAACCCCATGCAACATACAGGGCCAGCACCATGGTGGCGTGTGTTTCACCCATTCACTTTGCTTCATCCCTGTCTTCTTCACCACCAACATCAGCATCCCCAGAATCCATAAGCTTCTGAAATTACCTCAACTTAACCTGAATGATGCGATAACACAAGCACATTCAACCACATTTCTACATGGCCTCGCCGTAATCCGAAGTATACTCTTCTGAGATGACTTCACCAACGGTTCTTAAAAACACGAGGCTAGCCCCATGACTCTGCATGCTGTACCCAGCCAACATCTTCACCTCTTCCCCATCTTCTACACCCTATGACCGTAGCCAACGATCCAAAAACACTCTTCTGAAGTTACTTCAACTTAACCTCTGCTAAGAAGGCTCGGTCACGCAAGTACATTCAAATATTTGCAGACCTCTTTTGGGTCTCATCAAAACTTTTCATATGGGTGGGTCTACTCCTTGGAAATTATTTCATCCTGCTGAAAGCTCCACCACCTTCAATTACTTCATTTGAAGAGCCAAGTGCAAAAATCTGTTTTCGAAACTCATTCCCACATCACACTCTGAAACTGTGTGTGTGAACGAGTCTCGAGGGGGCATTTGTAGAGAGGGAAAATTTTCGACCTATCACAAGCTGACACCTCACATTACCAAGTCCACAAAATACAGCCAATTACAAAGCACCACATATTGCTGCTAGGTTTTACTATCACTATTCAGAAGCCAACAGAAATTTGCCAAGTGTCATGCAAGAACCAATCATGCATCAGCTCGTGCAAGTGATGACATAATCAACCTCGCACGTGTAAGCGATGACATAATCAGCCTTGCACGTGTAAGCGATGACATAATCAGCCTCGCACGTGTAAGCGATGACATAAGCGGACCAATCAGACTGTGACATGTGTCACCAATCAGACTCTGCCACGTGTCGCTCATCCACCCCAAAACTCCTATAAATAGAAGCCTTCCTGAGACATTTAGGAGGACACCAAGCCATCTGAAGCACAGGCAGCATCAGAGAAGATTCAGAAGCATCAGAAGCACAGAAGCTCTGCCGGAACCAAGCTCTAAAGCCTCCAAGAACTTCAAGAACTTCAACTTCGAATACGAAGAACATTCGAAGAGAAATCATCCAAATCATCCGCCTAGATCCAAAAGTTTGCGGGAATCAAGCCTAAAGTGTCCGAAAACACCAACAAATCACAAATCAATGAAGCTCTATGGATTGAAGCTCCTAAAGCCCCGAAGAACTTCCACCATAAACCTTCAAAGACGAAGAACACACAAAGAACACGAAGAACATGAAGAACAAAGGATTTCTAACAAGCTCATAGCTGGAGATTGATTGTAATTCTGTTTCAGCAATCTTCGATCAATCCCTCAACCAAATTCAAGGATATTTTGTGTTCAAGTCACAATCACATTACCACAAATCCAAATCAATAAGTCTTGCAAGGAGATCTAATCAGAGGATCACTCTTTTGTAATCACAGAGAATTATACCACAATCATCAATACAAATCTGCATTTGTGCAACTATTTTACTTGTTTGATTTATTTCGAACTAGAAATTTAGTCGTCTACAACGCAGTAGCTTCTTTTAGAGAGAATAAGGCACTAGGTCACTGTTTTTTTGCATGTGTGACGGCCTTTGAAATAAGCCTTATATATGTCTAGGGTTGTGAGAAAAGAAGCTCAACACATACACATCAACGTGGGTTGAAAAATCAGATTTGGAAATTCTGAATCCGTAAGTCTCGACAAAAACAGCTTGTGTCGAGTTTCTGTTGAGCTTCAACATTAAATTTCAATAGAAATGATTTTGTCGAGACTTTTGTTGAGCTTTAGTGAACAGCTCTTTCTTAACTTGTTTCTTGGTCAGATCTTCATGGATTTAACACTTTACTTGAACTCTTGTTTCTTGAAGTACTATACCCACCCTAGATCTACCCAATTACAAGTAAAATGCATTTTGTCAAAAGATTAGCCAATTACATAAAATATGTCCTTAACACACACTTACAATACTTAAATTTATTCATGGTTTGCTCTGATAAGCCAACAAGATCGATGCCTCCCACCCCGAACATTTGGCGTGAGTGACTGTTCATAGAGGAATCTCTTCTTCTCTGCACCCCAGTCCAATATACACACTTCAACATTGCACCTCAAGTGCAACAGAAGCCCATGATGAGCAGTAACACCCCCTGATCTTTGGGCCTATGAGGTTGTTATGAGCTCTAGAGCCCAATCCCTCCCAAACAACTTAATGCCCCCACTTAGGTTACAAGCCTGCATCACAGAGCTTGGCACCTAATTGATCGATTGAGATTTAAGCCCCCACTTCTGTTCTTATTCATGGTTTGCTAACTTATAACTATAAATGCCTTGATTATAAAGAATGTGTATTTAATTTATTCATATGAAACAATGGACCACATCATACTATAGGTTGCTTCAGGTGCATAACATGAACATATATCTAACCAAGAGTAGAATTGTCTCTCAAAAAAAAAAAAAAACCAAAAAAAAAAACAAAACAAAGAGTAGAATTTATTTTCTCCAAAAAAAAGAGTAGAATTTACATTTTCTTTTCTAAATTTTTATAGTATCTCTTGTTTTGGAATATTGAACAATATCTTTTGCATTTCACTTGAAATGGAAAGAAAACATTTCACAGTTAATATTTTATTTCCTAAATCCAAAAGTGTAAAAACTGTTATTTGTTATCAATTTAGTTGAAAATGGTTTTTTTTTTTTTTTTTTTCCTCCTTCATGTTTTGGCCTTTTGGGGGCTATAGGTCACCCGCATTGGAAAATTATTCAAGAGATAGGAATGTCGATCCTTTTCCTAAGCTGTACACCATTAAAACTCAAAAATATAAACAACAAAGTATATTATGCCAAAAAAATAGTATATTATGCAAACAACTTACTCCTGCAAATTAAAAGAAAATTCCAAACAGCTAAGAAAGTAGGAAAGTATTTCAAGTGCCAAGGATACTTCACTAGCAGATTCCTCACCTTTGAACTGAGAAATTTCAGATTTGCCTTAATGAGGTTAAAGTAAATTAAATGCAAGAAGCCTTGTTTTTTTCTTTTTCTTTTTGAGAAACAAATGCAAGCCTTAGGGAACTTCAAATGTCAAGTAAAGAATAAATATACTGTAGCTGCTTACCTTTGCAAAAAGTGATAAGCCTTAACACAAATAGAAAAAGAAATAAAACAACTAGCATCAAGTACAATTAAGAAGATAAAGGCAGGCATGATCTCCAAATGCCAAGTAAAGAATACTACACCAGTTAGCCAAATAAAAAGAGTAAAGAATAGTTCTCCAGCAAATAGATATTTGCCTTACACGTGTTAAGGAAAAAATAAATATTTGCCTTATACGTGAATCTTGAAAGTCTATACTCTTCTTATATCCTTTATACTTGCAAAATTAAAAAAAAAAAAAAAATTAAGATCAATAACTATGTCATCAATAACATATTTAAATATTAAGTTTTTGTGGTAAAAAATCATGCATAAAATAAGTTTGTTAATCGAATAGTGAAAGATTGACCGCTTGCCTTTTAGAAAAATCTGGAAAATCTCACTCAACTCTCATTAAGATGCTGTGAATGCTTAACTAGACTGCCCAGCCTAAAATCACTATCTCATCTCCAAATTCTTGATCCTTCAGGTTCTTCTATGCTAAAGGAAATTCAAGATGCATGAAATCTTTCCAAGTATGGATGGCCTCAAGACCCTCAATCTTTCTAATACCGCAATCAGGCATTTACCTTCAAAGATTAGCAGCCTCCCAAATCTCGAGTCGCTGAATCTTTCTGATGCTTTAAATTTAGTTGGGTTTGATATGTCACACTCTCCCTTTGAAGATCGGTGATAACCATTTATTTGGTGGCAGTGAAAATTAAGAAAAATGAATGGGAAAAGAAGATAATTTATGGGTTTTGTATTCACTAAAGAAGATAATTAATGAGTCTCCAATTAATATTGTTTTACTATTTATTAAAGTATACTAGCCCAAAAGTCAATACTATCTTTGGGTGGATTTGGTTCTAGTCGGAGTTGGTTGTAATTAACAATATGTATCTTTAGTGAATTACTAATTGCTGTGAATGGTTTTCTTTCTCTTAGTGATGCAAATGTAGGTTGGTCTGGAGAACTAACTAGAAGTTGCTTGGTTCGCCTTTGTTTGTACATTTGGACATTCATGTTGATTGAATTCAATTTCAATTCACTAAAAAAGTGAGAGAGAGAGAGACTTGGTGTTGAGCTTTATGGAGCCTAGTTTTGTTTGATTCGGTTTGATGACCCAACCCGACTCGAATCAAACAAAACTAGGCTCCACAAAGCCCAACAAATCTCCCACTTGAAGACTAGTTCAATCACCAACATCAAACCGCTATCCTTCAAGAAACAATCCCTCATCCCTGCAACTCATCCTCCTGTCCTCAAGCTAGAAGGCCAATTGAAGCTGCACACAGCTTCAGCTTCTCAATAGTGACACCCTTAGTCAACATGTCTGTTGGGTTCTTAGATCCACATATCTTCTCAAGTATTACCAGCATATTTTCAACAAGGTACCGGATAAAGTGGTATTTGTCTGTATATGTTTCGACTTTGAATGAAAAGCCGAATTTTTGGCAAGAAAGATTGCACTCTGACTGTCACTGTGTAGAATGCCCATCTCCTGCTTCTTACCCAATTCATCTAAGTAACCATGTAGCCAAATCATCTCATTTCCAGATTCAGTTGCTGCAACATACTCAGCTTCTGTAATAGACAAAGTAACAATCTTTTGCAAATTTGAAGCCCATGATATAGTTGTACCACCCAGAGTAAATACAAACCCAGTAGTACTCTTTCTACTATCAACATCACCAGCAAAATCAGCATCTACATAACCTTGCAGCTTCAAACTTGCACCTGTGAAGCAAAGACATGTATCTGATGAACCCTTCAGATATCTCAGAATCCACTTGACTGCCTCCTAATGCTGCTTTCCAGGCCTACTCATGAATCTGCTCACAACTCCCACTGCATGTGCAATGTCTGGCCTTGTACACACCATAACATACATCAAGCTGCCAATAGCTGAAGCATAGGGCACCTTGCTCATATGGTCCCTTTCTTCTTCTGTCTTCGGTGACTATTCTTTGCTCAATCTGAAATGACTACCCAAGGGTGTAATCATTGGTTTAGATTCATTCATGTTGAACCTGCTGAGAACTTTCTTCACATACTCTGACTGTGAAAGCTTCAATGTACCATTAGTCTTGTCTCTAATGATTCTCATACCAAGGATTTGCTTTACAGCTCCCAAATCCTTCATTGCAAACTGTTTTGGCAATTGCTTTTTCAGATTATTAATCTCCTCAATGCTAGACCCTGCAATGAGCATATCATCCACATACAACAGTAAAATGATATAAGAATTGTCAAAGAATTTAACATAGCAATAATGATCAGCTTCACATCTCTTGAACCCAATTTTATGCATAAAATTGTCAAATTTCTTGTACCACTGTCTAGGAGCTTGTTTTAGGCCATACAAGCTCTTTCTCAGTTTGCAGACTAGATTCTCTTGTCCCTGAACAATAAACCCTTCTGGCTGAATCATGTAAAGGTCTTCCTCCAAATCACCATGAAGGAATGCCGTCTTCACATCTGACTGCTCAAGATGTAAGTTTTCTGCAGCCACCATTCCCAGCACCAGTCTAATTGTTGACATCTTCACAACTGGAGAAAATATCTCTGTGTAGTCAATGCCTTCCTTCTGTTGGAACCCTTTTACAACTAATCTAGCCTTGTAACGTTTGCTACCATCATGCTCATTCTTTATTCTGTATACCCACTTGTTGTGCAAAGTCTTCTTTTCTACTGGCAATTCAATCAATTCCCATGTCTGATTCCCCAACAAGGAATCCATCTCATCCTTCATGGCTAACTCCCACTTGCTTGAATTTTCATCTTACAAGGCTTCATCATAACACTCGGGCTCACCACCATCAGTCAATAGTAGATAATTTAAAGCGGGTGAATAACGCTGTGGAGGTCTAATGTTCCTGGAAGATCTGCGGACTTCAGCTACAGGTGTACTCTGAGCTACCTTTGAATCTACATTCTCCTTATTTTCTTCACCCCTTTTCTGGACAGTACTTTCAGTCAATCCATCAAAGTTGACAAACTCAGATTTCTTTTGATCTATCTCTACAATATCTGAGACTACAGTTGACCTGTCCTTGTACATAACTTGTTCATTAAATATCACATTTCTACTTCTGATGATTTTCCTGTTTTGTTCATCCCAAAACCTATAGCCAAATTTCTCATCACCATAGCCAATGAAAAAACATATTTTAGACTTAGCATCAAGTTTACTACGAGCATCAGAATCAATATGAACATAAGAAACACAACCAAAAACTTTTAAATGGGAAAACTTTACCTCTTTACCGCTCCAAACCTCCTCAGAAACTTTGAACTCCATGGGAACTGATGGCCCTCGGTTTATCAAGTAAGCTACAGTGCTAACAGCATCAGCCTAGAAAGTTTTTGGTAGTCCAGCATGCAACCTCATACTCCTAGCACGCTTATTAAGAGTTTTGTTCATGCACTCAGCCACACCATTCTGCTGTGGTGTCCCAGGAATGGTCTTTTCCATCCTAATTCCCTGTGCAGCACAATACTCACTGAACCCTCCATCTATGTACTCTCCTCCATTATCTGACCTCAAACATTTTACTTTCAAACCTGTTTCTGTCTCAACCATGGCCTTCCACTTCTTAAAAGTTTCAAATACGTCAGATTTATTTTTCAGAAAATAAACCCATACCTTTCTACTTGAGTCATCAATGAAAGTGATGTAGTACCTTGAACCTCCAAGGGATGCAACCGGAGAAGGCCCCCACAAATCAGTGTGTACTAACTCCAATTTTTCTGCCTTCGGTGTCCTGCCAGTTTTCAAGAAGCTCACATTTTTCTGCTTTCCTAAGATGCAGCTTTCACACATGTCAAAATCAATGGACTTCAATTCTGGTAGTTTTCCTTTTGACAGCAGCATTTTCATCCCTTTCTCACTCATGTGACCAAGTCTGCGGTGCCATAGGCTTGTATCAGTACTTGCATCAGCAACTGCAATTGTGTCTCTTGGACTTGAGGTCATATATAAAGTACCAGTCTTCTTTCCACGAGCCAATACTCTAGCTCCCTTTGTAACCTTCCAAGTACCACCAACAAATAGTATTGCATGCCTTTCATCATCAAGTTGTCCAACAGAAATCAAATTCCTCCTCAGGTCAGGAATATGTCGAACCTTCTCCAGTAACCAAACAGACCCATTGGGTAACAATATCCGGACATCTCCCATACCCACAACATCCAGGGCTGAACCATCAGCCAAATACACCTTACCAAAATCACCTGCAGCATAGTTCTGTATGATTTCTCGGTGTGGAGTGGTATGAAACGAGGCTCCTGAATCCAAAACCCAATCATCAAGTGGACTGTCTACTGCAAGAAGTAATGCATCCTGTACCTCTTCTGTTACAGCATTAGCAGAATCATCTTCATTCTTCTTCTTAGGACTTTTGCATTGGTTCCTAAAGTGATCTATTTTTCCACAGTTCCAGCATTGTACTTGTTGGCCTGATCTAGACTTACTTCTGTTCTGATTAGAATTTCTGGATTTTGATCTGCCCCGATTTGAATTTCTGTTATTACATCTGCCTCTTGTCTCAAGGTTTAGGGCAGAACCAGATCCTGAGGTTTCACCAGCATCTCTTCTGTGAATCTCCTCAATTAGAATTAAATCTCGTGTATCATTGTACTTGAGTTTTTCCTTTCCTGTAGAATTGCTTACTACCATTCTCATTGCCTCCCAACTGTTTGGCAAAGAAGCCAAAACGATCAAAGCATGAATCTCATCATCAAAATCAATTTCTACAGACGACAATTGATTTGTGATAGTGTTAAATTCATTCAGATGTTGTGCTACTGATGCGTTCTCTGCCATCTTTAGATTAAACAGTTTCTTCATCAGATGCACCTTGTTATTTGCTGACGGCTTTTCATACATACCAGACAAAGCCTTCATCAGATCTGCTGTAGTCTTCTCCTTTACAACATTGTGTGCAACAGACCTAGATAGAGTTAACCTGATAACTCCCAGTACCTGTCTGTCAAGAAGAGCCCATTCCTCAGCCTTCATAGCCTTAGGTTTTTCCCCTAGAAGCGGCAGATGCAACTTCCTCCCATAAAGGTAATCCTCGATTTGCATCCTCCAAAATCCAAAGTCTGTGCCATCGAACTTTTCTATTCCAGACGCCTTTCTTGCTTCCTCTGCCATTGCTCTCACTCAAACCTAACCCTAGGCTCTGATACCAGTTGTTGGGAATTCAAGCAAAATTCCAACTTGTGAGAAACAAAAAAAAAATCGAGAAAACACACGTCAAAGAAAACAATCACATGCACAAGACAGTATTTACGTGGTTCGGCAATTTGCCTACGTCCACGGAGTTGCAGGGATTTCACTATTATTAGAGAAGAATGTAGAGTACAACATGCGGCTACAATATTTTCTCTCTTTTTCAAAACACGGCAACAACACCACACTAAAAACCCTAATTACAAAAGGCGGTTCCACAATGGGCTAAACGGGCCAAATTTTTTTTTCCCAGGGGCATATCTATAATGCATGAAACATAGTTAAAAATGAAAATGAAAATGAAGTGTAATGCATGAGCATATAACATTATTTAAGCAAAACCCAACCCAAACACTTCGCAAAATACTAATCAATTTTCAAAAACCCCAAAAAATTTTCCAAAACCCAAAACCTAGGTCTAAATGTATGAAATGCATGAAGAAAGAGAGAGAAAGAGATCATACCAATGAAGAAAAGATCACACAAGGCCGAAATCCAAGTGGGTTTGAGATTTAGAGAGAAAATAGAGTGTTTGGGAGAGAAAGAAAGTTTTTTGTCGAGAGAAATCAAAGAGAAGTGAAACAGATTTCGTGTTGGATCTATTTAAAGAAAACGCGTCTCGATGGATCGAGGATCTATCGAGATTCTGTCGAGCACTAATTCTCGATAGATGAATCTGTTGAGGTGCTGTCAAGAATCTCTCAACGGCAAAAAGCCTCGATGGATCGAGAAGCTATCAAGAATCTATCGGCTAGATAGAAACTTTCTCGATGGATCGAAGATGCGTTAAGATCTGTTGAGAAAAGAAGTTCAAGGGTCTCGATAGATAGCTATCTGTCGAGATCTGTCAAGAAGCTGTCAAGCCTGATAAAAACAGTTTTTCGAAGAGAGGAAAAACACACAGAAATGAATGCAATCAAGCAAGCCACTCAAACAAAGATCCAATCAACATGTTAAGCTCTCGAAACCATCTCTCAACAAGGAAAATGCAAAGCACACACACACACACACACACACACACACTAAACAAGTCAAACCAATTTTATATTTCAAGAACAAGTCAAGACAGTTTAGTGAGCATACAATAACACATGTATCTCTTGTGATGGCCAAATCACATTGTACCTGCACATGTATCAAAATTAGTAAAGAATTTGCATGTTGTGTGTGAAAACATCACAAGATTGCATACGTGTCACATGTTATGACGAATTGAGATATGAGAAAATCAATTTAACTCACACAAAATCATAACTGCTTCTGCTTGATGGGGACTATCACCTTCGAGATACATCCTATAACTCCTACATCTCCTAGAAACACGCTTGCAACCATATTTAAAAGTATCTTGATTCTTTTTCTTTTGTTTTTCGTTGCATATTATTTCTGTTAGGTTCTAAGGATTTAGGATCTAAATGTTTTAGAAATTCAATATGTAATATTGGCAAACCATGATAAAAACTTAGAGTCTAGATTTAGGCTGCTCAAAGTATGTTTATTGTGAAGTTGGAATCGAGTAATTGCAGAAAATTACTATTCACTTTCTGCAAGGCTCGATCGTTCGAAAATTAGACTCGATCGATTGAAGCTCCTGTAGATTGTTTTTCAGCAAAATTTTCCAACTCAGCCCAAGCCCACACGATGTGTAGGGTTTTATGTTTTGCCTTAAGTATAAAAAGAAAAAACCTAGCCACATTTTGCAGTTGTTGTTTATGCTGTGTGTGTGAATCCCTTGTGAGATCTAGAGGTGTTTGTCTTTATACATACTTAGGGTTATCAAGATATATGTTAGGACATATGTGATTCACTTGTTTGGAACATATGTCACTATTTTATGTAATTGGCTAATCCTTCGACAAAACGCACTTTACTTATATTTGGGTAGATCTAGGATGTGTTTAATACTTCAAGAAAGATGTTGTTCAAGTCTAGTATTAAAGCCATAAAGATTGGACCAAGAAACAAGTGAAGAAAAGTTGTTCACTAAAGCTGAACAGACAGCTAGACACCTGCGGACAAATAGCTCGACAGATAGCTATCGAGGTATCTATCGAGGTTACGGGAATTCATATTTTCAGATTTGATTTTCAGCCCATGTTTTTGTATTTGTGTAGGGTTTCTTTTCTCACAACCCTAGACCTATATAAGGCTTATTTTAGAGGCCGTCACATAAGAGAATACAAGGAGAACATATGCAAAAGGTGACCTATGCCTTATTCTCTCTAAAAGTAGCTACTGCGTCTTTGCGCCTTAGGGTTTTGTAACCAAGTGCTTCTTGATCTTCACTGTTGATGAAGTGAAGAACTTTGCAGCCAACATTCTTCTTCTTCTAGTTGGTGATTGAAGTCGCATACTGAGATCCGCGCAATTGGTTAGACATGTACTGGGATTTGTACATCAAAGGGTGCCGTTCATATATTGAAGAGTTCAGAGGTTCTAAAGCGGTAGAAGGTTTTTGCTGTGAGTTCATCTACGGAGATTGTAGAGTCTATGGACAAAGGTTTTGTACTAGATCTGAAACTACTCTTTACTATAGTGGATTGCTTTTCGGGAAGGTTTCCCCCCCAAGTTTTTTATTGTGAAACTAATTTGTTTCATTGGTTTTCCTAGGTCATCGTATCTTGTCTTATTTACTTTTCCACTGTATTTATTTTTGACATGATATTGATGTTAGTATGTTTTAACAAGTTTTATTCATAATAAATCAAATTAACAAATTGGGTTTAAAACTTGTTAATTCTATCAACCGGGGTCTAAATTTCCCAACAAGTGGTATCAGAGCTGGTTCACTCTGATTGGATTAATTTCTTGAATATGATCCTTGATCCCTGTTGTCATGGATCATGGACAATCTTTTTGATTCCTCCTTTATTTGATGGAACTAATTATGTGTACTGAAAAGTTTGTATGAAACTTTTTTTGTAGGCTCTAAGTGAACAGGTATGACAAGTTGTTGAAGTTGGTTGGATTAAGCCAAAGGAATCGCTTGTGAATTGGGATGATACAAAAATCATAGCGGCAAATTTCAACAGTAAGGGCTTGAATGCTTTGTTTTGTGGGGTGACTAATGAGGAATTCAAGAGAATATCATCCACAAAAGTTGCCAAGAAAGCATGGACCATTCTTGAGACCACTTATGAAGGTACCAAGGTAGTAAAGACTGTGAAACTTCAAAGACTCACTAGTAGTTTTGAAGAAAAGAAATAAGGATGGAGGAGGATGAGACCTTCGATGAGTTCTATGCTAA
Organism: Quercus aquifolioides; assembly: GCA_019022515.1. Taxonomy (NCBI): domain Eukaryota; kingdom Viridiplantae; phylum Streptophyta; class Magnoliopsida; order Fagales; family Fagaceae; genus Quercus; species Quercus aquifolioides. The sequence continues at coordinate 189,908 of JAFHAW010000261.1, read as the reverse complement.
ACTCAAGGATATTGTGAATTTTTCTTTCAATCTTGGAGAATCTATTGTGGAATCCATAATTGTTAAGAAAATCCTTCGGTCTTTACCTGAAAGATTCCCTGCCAAGATCACTGCCATTGAAGAAGCAAAGGACATTGATCAAATTCATTTGACTGAGCTTGTAGGGAACCTTCAAACCTATGAGATGGGATTAGGCTCAATGAAAAAAGGTGGAAAGAGTAAAAACTTGGCTCTTAAGGGTATAGAGGAAGAGATTGAGAACTCTGAAGATGAAGATAAAAGTGAAGATGATGATAAGATGATGATGAGGATGATGATCTAACCTTCATAACTGATGAGATTATCAAACTTCTTCAATTTAGGAAAAGGATAAGGGCAAACCTTCTAGGAAATCTGAACCCTCTAGGAAGGGCAAGAATGAGAAACCCCATATTCAATGCCATGAGTACAAAGGTTTTGGTCATATGAGGATAGAGTGTCCAAACTATCCCATAAAGGAAAAGACCAAGGAGTCAAAAGATAAAAAGGTTGGTTGCTACTTGGAGTGATGCTGAGAATGACTCTTCCGATGAGTATATGGATGAATGTCGTCACGTTATGGCTTTTGCTACTTCAACTGATAAGGTGATTGTGGAGAGTGCTAGTGACAGTAAGGATTCTTCTGATGATGAAGTACCCAAGAAGATGACTCTTCAGGAAGCCTGTGATAAGCTATGCACTGAATTCATAAAATCTGAAAAGACTTCTCATCTGTGTAGAAAAGAGCTTAATGAGGTAAAAACTGAAAAAGCCAATCTATTAGTCAAATAGATGAGACTACAAGGTTAGTTGAGACTCTTGTTGTGGAGAACGTCTCATTAGAAGAGAATGTCAAGAATCTTGAGGTTGAGCTTAGTCAAGCTAGAACTCAAATAGAGAGGATGTCTAGTGCAAAGCTTGATGAGGTCTTGAGTGCTCAAAAGCCTAGTTCTGATAAGACTGGCTTAGGATATGCTGTTTCTTTCGGCCCCTCCTCTTCCACGGCTTCTAAATCAAAGACTGTCTTTGTGCTCCAATATGAGAAAGGTGATAAAGGTATGAAATCTAAAATTGATTTGCCTAATTCTAAATCATCTGTTAGACCTCATGTTTATCATCATTGTGGTGTTTCTAGACACATTAATCCTAATTGCTTTAAGTTGTATCATCATAAGCAATTGTCCAAACGGTCACAGGTTTTCTCTTAAGGACCTACACCTTTGTTTGGAGAGTTATTAAAAGTTTTGAGCTTTCTAACTCAATTTCAGGAGAATTCTAATTCTTCTATGTCCTTTAGTAGATATATTAGGACACATGTCTTTTCATCTTCACGGCCAAAGACTCGTGCTATGTGGGTGAGAAAAGAGCCTAAGACTTAATTTTCTTTTCTGTTTGTCCTCTACTTTAATTCTTTCTATTTAAAGTAGGATTCTTTTTGCTTGATTTCTTATCTATTTTTGGAATCATGCTTTCATGCATCTGCACCTTTCTATCATGCCTTCATGCATATGCATCTTTCTTTCATGCTTTCATGTTGTTTGTCTGTTTTTGTTTGGTTGTTTAGTCTTTATATTGTTTTTTTTTTTCAAAATAAAAATAAAAAGGAAAAATCAGAAAAATACAAAAACAATATGTTTGTGTACATTGGTACTTGTGTACTTTGGATGGCCATTGAAAAAAGGTTTTCTAAACTTTGTATCTCTTATGGCTTAGATGAGCATCTTTATGCACAACTAAGCAAGTGAGCTTTGTGGCTCTTGTTTGTGATGAGTAAGATTAAGTTATCTCTTGTACTTAACACTCGTATCACTCTTTTTGAAAGGAATGACTAGAAAATCCTAAGAGAAAGACATAAATAATCATTTCACCACTGTTGCCCACCAATCATGAAATGACATCTGTATGCTTCAACATAGCAAAAGTGCAATGTCAATGACATTTGTGTGCTTTGGAATAGCAAAATTGGAATGTCAAATGTTTAACATCATTGGGTATTTCTTTTCTTTCTCTTATATGCCCGTGCATGTTTGCTTAAAAGAAAAAAATATGCAAAGAAAATAAAAAGCAAAAAGATCAAAATGCTTTTAAATATGATTGCAAGCGTGTATTTTAGAAGATGTGGGAGTTATAGGATGTACCTCGAAGGTGATAGTCCCCATCAAATAGTTATGATTGTATGTAAGTTAAAGTGATTTTCTCATATCTCAAATCGTCATAACCAATCTTGCAATGTTTTTCACACATAACACGCAATATTCTTTGTTACTCTTGATACATGTGCAGGTACAATGTGATTTGGCCATCACAATGTTTTACATGTGTTAATGTATACTCATTAAATTGTCTTAACTTATTTTTGAAATATAAAATTGGTTAGACTTGTTTAGTATCTGTGTGTTTATGGGATCCATGTGCTTAAAATTACTGTTGAGAGATGATTTTGAGAGCATAAAATGTTGATTGGATCTTTGGTTGAGTTGCATGCGTGATTGCATTTCATATCTGTGTTTTTCCTCTTCTTGAAAAACTATTTTTAAGCAATCTCGATAGCTCCTTAACACCTAGCTTATCTATCGAGCTCTTCAGTTGATTTTTATCGCAATCTCGATACCTTTAGATAGCTAGGTGGATCGATCGAGAAACTTCATGTCCCCTCGATAGCTGTTCGATCCATCGAGGTTGGCTCGATAGCATTTCGACACCTCTCGATCGATTGAGATCCTCTTGCATGCATTGTTTTTCACATGTTTTGCATCTTTCTTTTCTCTTGTCATCCATGACATCTTGTTTCATTACATTCATGCATTTTTATGGATTCTTTGTACCCTCTTGATCATCCTTGATCATCTTTATATTTATCCGGTGAAGCTTTCTAGCTTCTTGTACCCTTTGTCAATCATGACAAAAACGGGGAGAAATTGTGGAGAATATGTGGTTTGTTTTTTTAAGATTCTACATGTTAGGGGGATAAATACATGCCCTTTTAAGGGGGAGTTGTGTTTCATCTTGTTAGGAGGAGTGTTTACCTCTTTCTTCTTGTACATGGGTCTTGTGACCATTTTGACATACATTGTACTTATCTTCTTTATATGTTGATGTATGTTTCTTTCATCTACCTCTACATGTGTTGTTTCTTTTCTATCTTTATACACATGTTTATTATTACGTGTATGCAATCTATTATTTCTGTTTCACACTAAGATACCTTGATGAGTTTTGTTTAAAGTTTTTCAGAAGTACAGGTTGTCAAAGTCTACTTGCCATAAACTCTCTTCTTGCAAAGTTTTTCAAGAGTTTGTGTTAGGATAGATTTTATTGTATTTAACAAGTGAATATGAGTTGAGTGATTTATGACTTCTCTCATATGTTCATTTGTTTGTTCTGGTTTTGTCACGGATTGTCAAAGGGGGAGATTGTTAGGACATATGTGATTCACTTGTTAGGAACATATGTCACTATTTTATGTAATTGGCTAATCCTTTGACAAAATGCACTTGTAATTGGGTAGATCTAAGATGTGTTTAATACTTCAAGAAACATGTTGTTCAAGTCTAGTATTAAAACCAAAAAGATTGGACCAAGAAACAAGTGAAGAAAAGTTGTTTACTAAAGTTGCACAGATAGCTCGACACCTACAGCCAGATAGCTCGACACCTGCTTGACAGATAGCTATCAAGGTATCTATCGAGGTTACGGGAATTCAGATTTTCAGATTTGATTTTCGGCCCATGTTTTTGTATTTGTGTAGGGTTTCTTTTCTCACAACCCTAGACCTACATAAGGCTTATTTTAGAGGCCGTCACATAAGAGAATACAAAGAGAACATATGCAAAAGGTGACCGATGTCTTATTCTCTCTGAAAGAAGCTACTGCGTCTTTGCGCCTTAGGGTTTTGTAACCAAGTGCTTCTTGATCTTTATTGTTGATGAAGTAAAGAACTTTGCAGTCAACATTCTTCTTCTTCTAGTTGGTGATCAAAGTCGCGTACTGTGATCCGCATAATTGGTTAGTCACGTACTGGGATTCGTGCATCAAAAAGGGTAGCGTTCATATATTGAAGAGTTCAGAGGTTCTGAAGCGGTAGAAGGTTTCCGCTGTAAGTTCATCTACGGAGATTGTAGAGTCTAGGGACAAAGGTTTTATGCTAGATCTGAAACTTCTCTTTACTATAGTGGATTGCTTTTCGAGAAGGTTTCCCCCCATGTTTTTTTTCTGTGAAACTAGTTTGTTTCATTGGTTTTTCTAGGTTATTATATCTTGTCTTATTTATTTTTCCACTGCACGATTTTGACATGATATTGATGTTTGTTTGTTTTAACAAGTTTTATTTATAATAAATCTAATTAACAACTTGGGTTTAAAACTTGTTAATTCTATCAACCGGAATCTAAATTTCCCAACAATCTAGATTGATGTCGAAAGCTTGGTGATCACTTCAGTTGCTGCATAAAGAGCTTAAAGAAAAACACAAGTGGGAGTACTTGTGATTGCTGTGAATCCAAGAAAGAAGTAGTTCGTGGACTCGGAGCTGTCACATGGTTGTGGTATTAAGTTTTTTACTCGAGGTAGCAATAGGAAGTTAGTGGTCTAAGTCACTATTGTAAAACTTCAATACTTTCATAGTGGATTAGTTTTACCTTGAGGATTGCAAGGTTAAATCCTCCTTAGGTTTTTTACCGGTTTAGTTTTCCTAGGTTATCATATCGTTGTGTTCTTTACTTTCCGCATTGTTTACTTGATATGATTTACTTATGTTAACCTAGATTCGAATAATTTACCTAAGTAATCACTTAGCTAAATAATTAGGTTAATCAACTTATGTTTTAAAGGGTCTAAAAACGTACATTTTCTTTTGAGCATTATTATGCATGGGCATATAAGAGAGAGAAAAGCAATACCCAATTATGTTAAGCTTAAACATCAATTTTGCTATGCCGAAGCATACAAATGTTATTCATGGTTGGTGGGCTTTAGTAGTGAGATGATTATTTATGCCTTTCTCTTAGGATTTTTTAGTCATTCCCGTAAAAAAGAGTGATATGAGTGTTAAATACAAAAGAGTGATGTGAGTGTAAGCCACTCTCTTATTCTCCTTTGAACTGATTGAGAGACCACACTTCTTAGGCGTTAGAGGAATTGGAGTGAAGATTAAGAGTATTCCCAAGTACTTCTAATCTTTGGTTTTCAATTTCACCATACCAAGGTATGCTCTTTTGTTCTTAAATTCTGAAATTTACATAGTATACGTTATCGATTGCGAATGAAGTAGATCCGTTAATTTTCCGCTGCGTATGTTTTGTGTGCAATACGAACTTGTATTTTTCCAACAATTGGTATCAGAGCGGTCTTCATTTTCGAATTTGTATAACATGTTTTGTGAGTTTTGGAATTAAAGATGGTAATTTCATGATGTTAGAAGATTCTACATTCAATTTTTTGTATGGTTATTGAAATTATTGTTTGATGAAAACTGATATTGATGTTATGATGTTGTTTAAGTTTGATTTTAAGTATGTTAAATTGAACTTTAAGGCTACAGCATCAATGGATTTCTGGTTTAGTCTCAAACTCAATTTATTATGTTCATATGATGGTAGTTTGTTCATGAAAACCGCTGAAAACTGCTTTAGAAATTTTTTGGAAAATTCGAGTTTCATGTGTTTCGATCGATTGACTTTCGATTGCTAGTCGATCAATCGAATTCTCTTTTTTGATCAATCGAGCAGTGATCGAGTACCAATTGAGCAAGGCAGATTGTTTGATACAAATTTTTAATTTTTTCGACCGATCGAGAAATACATTCGATCGATCAAAATCTGTGAATTCTAAATTTTTCTAAGTGTTTTCACATAGATAAAGTGCAAGGCTATGTGTGATGAGATTACACATGTTTTCTAATTAAAAACCTTTCTTTTAAAATATCTAGTAGGAGAGAGATACAAGGGTTGGATCTCATGGCCTCCATTATCGGTTCATAGTAGTATGAGTAAGCACCTTGTCTTGGCGTATATGCCTTGCAATCCCAAAGGAGGGTGTTTACTTCATAGTACTAAAAGATTGAACTACCCATTTAAAGTAATGTGAACAAGCACCTTGTCTTGGCCTATATGCCTCGTGATCCTAAAGAAGGGTGTTTTGTTTCATGGTACTACAAGTTTAAACACTATAAGGGAGATGAAATGTGGCTACACATGATTCTAGATTGTAAAGTAGTAATTTACAACTATTTTATGTTGGCTTTAATTCCGTGCCAAATTTGATTGTAATTATATTCAATCTTATGTGCCCTGTATTATTTGTGGGATTTCATTATAATGGTTATGTGAGAGAGAGAGAGAGCGTGAAGACTCAAGGCATGAAGACTAAAGCTATTTTCGCAGGTAGCTCGCGACTAAGCTTCCCGGGAAGTGAAGCATGTGCCCAACACATGACTGGAATGCGAAGAGTCAGGATAGGATGGAGACAGTTGGTTTTTGCGAGTGTCTCACGGGTAAGGCCTTCCTGCAAGACACCCGCGAAACATTCTGTTTTGCCAGACTGTCATTTCTGATACACACTTTCTATGCCTACACTACTTATACCCACATTACCCACAAATGTTAAGGAATGCTTCTGAGAGAAAACCCTAGCCACAAACCTTGAGAGTTAGAGATTGTTATACCCACATTTCTCTACACAATTTCTTGTGGATTTTCCTCAACTCCTACCTTTCCATTTCCATACCATTGAGAGATTGATAGCCCAAACACTTACCACAGACTTTTAGAGTGTCAAGTGAGGTTTTGGTGTTGCTGGGAAGCATTGGAAGAAGCCAGGCTTAGGTGGATGCAATCGGGCGTATTGCGGAATCCGGAGATCTAGACAAGACACGGTTCCAAGAAGCCTTGTTGGAGTGGGAGCTTAGAAGGCTTAGGTACATCGGGTAGATTAGGCTTGGAGGGTCTCTTGCTAACCCATGTATCCCAACTGATTGTCTAGTAGATCAATTACCGCTTGGAGGGCGGAGGAGAAGTTTTTCGCCGAGTTCTTCGGTTTCCTCTTCGATAACACATCAGCGTGTTATCTTGTGTTTGCATTCTTCTTCCCTACTCTTTTACATTTCATTTTACTGCTATGTTATAGTGATTATGGGTTAGAGTAACTTGTTTGTTTATCTATTCGCATTTACTCTATTCTGCACTTAGTTTTAAGTTAGAGTAAAATCTATCGAGCCATAACTTTAATTTGGGGGTCTAACCAGCTCTTGTGTTTTCAACACATTTTCGAACATTTAATTGGTATCAAAGTAGGTATACTCACTGTGGTTTAATTACTTGAGTGTGATCCTTGACCCTTTGTGATGGATTGGTCACAATCTCTCAATGCCCCACCATTCTTTGATGGGAGCAACTATGCCTTTTGGAAAGTCCGTATGAGGGCTTTCTTGTGTGCTATAGATGAGTCCGTATGGGATTCCGTTGAGAATGGGTATGTTAAACCCACAACAGCCAAGTCCGAATGGGACAAGGCAGCTTTAGCTTTGGCTAATGCAAACAGTAAGGCTATTAATGCTATATTCTGTGGTGTGTCTACTGATGAATTTCACAGGATATCGCATGTGGATACAGCCAAGGAAGCTTGGACGATTCTTAAGACTACCTATGAGGGTACCAAGAAAGTCAAGGACACGAAGCTCCAAATGCTTACCAGATTTGAAGAGCTCAAGATGGGTGACGATGAGTCTTTTGATTCATTCTATGGGAAGTTCAATGAAATCGTAATTGCTAAGCTCAATCTCGGAGAGAAGATTGAGGATGCTAAGGTGGTGAGAAAGATTTTGAGGTCCTTATCGGAGAGCTTCCGAGCAAAAGTCACAGCTATAGAAGAGAGTAAAGACTTGGATGAGATCAAAATCCAAGAGCTCATTGGATCTCTCCAAACATATGAGCTAGGACTGCCTTCTCACAAGTCAAGCAAATCTCTTGCTCTCAAAACCATCACCGAGAGAATGGATGACTCCTCCGAAGAAGATGATGTGGAGAAGGAGGTAGCATTCCTTCCAAAGAACTTCTGAAAATTTCTGAAGATGAAGAACAGTGGGAAACCATTCAGCAAAGGGAAGTTTTCATCCTCCAAATGTGATAGGAAGGAGTTTGAGAAGAAAGATGGGAAGAAGTTTCAATCCCCTTAAGGAATTGTGTGTTACGAATGCAATGGGCATGGATATCTTAAGAAGGAGTGTCCCAACTATTTGAGAGGGAAGGGTAAAGTGTTTGCCACTACCCTTAATGATTCTGACAGCTCAAATTCAGATACTGAAGGAGAATGTGACAATGAAGGAAATTATAGGGCCATTATGGCTATTGCCTCTGTTGATTCAAAGGATGATTTGAGCAATTTGGTTGATGAATTTGGAAATATTTCTGAGAATGAAGAAATTGAAGAATCGGAAGATGAAGACATGTGCCAAAATGAAAGGGAGAACAACCTTCAAGAAGCATATGATTCTCTACTGGAAGATTTTGGCAAATATGCCAAAGTTGCTAACCTTGCGGTGAAAAAGATGAAAAAGGTTGAAGAAGAGCATAGGTGTATACTTGTGCAACTTAAGGAATCAAAGTGTGAAGAAGAAAGACTCAAGGGAGAGTTGGTTGAAAATTACTCTAAGATCATGTTTCTTGAACTTGAAATTATTCAAGCAAATGTCAAGGTTGAGCGCATCTCCACCAAGAAACTTGACAATGTGCTATCTTCTCAAAAATCCTCACATGATAAGAACGGTTTGGGTTATACCGGAGAAGGAAGTTCGAGTAGTGAACCCAAGAAGGAAGTGAAGTTCATTTCAGCCAAGAATGTTGAGAAACTTAAAGAAAGCCTGAGATTGAGACCCATGCTGTAGTAAAGAGAACCATTGGCGCAAGGCCAAAGAAAAAAGGGAAGTCATTACCCAAAAATCAAAGGGGGCCTCAAGTAAAACACTTGTGTCATCATTGTGGCGCACAAGGACACACCAGGCCAAATTGTTTCAAGCTTCATGCGCTCAAAAAGGTTGATTATATGCATGGTCAAGAAAGTTCAAGGATAAGACCAAAGGGAGCATAAGCTAAAGGAGATAGTGAAGGACATCTCATTGGAGACGTGATGGAAATGCTGAAAAACATATCATTGTGCCTTGCTAGTTTGAAAGTTATGTTGGTTGTACCCCACCATCTAAGGCTCTCACCCAAAATACTCGTAAAGAGTGGGTGAAGAAAGGTACTTATGCATGATCACCCTCTATGCCCATGCATTAATTTCCAATGTTGAGGGTCATAGGTTCATGTATCATGACATGCATAACTCAATTATATGTCGATTACTTTCAGTTTTTAGCATGTTTCTTTTACAAGTTTTGGTTTGTACCTGTTTTTGTTGATCTTACTTTACGTGTTCTATTTTTGAGTGTGTTCAAAAATTCAAAAACCCATAAAAATTGAAAAATCTTCAAAAAGTTTGATCGCTTGTGTTGTGTCTATCACATGTAAGTTTGGCCTAGTACCTTCGTACTAATGGTGTAGTGCATTTACGAGTTTAGCTTATTATGTATGCACATATATCTTTGTGGGAGAAATCTTGAAATCTATGTGTGATTGTTGTAAATTGATCTTCATGTTTGTCATGAATGATTGGTCAATAGTCTTGTTGGTCTTGATACTTGCATAGACTTGTGCCTATATTTCTTCCCACTTTATTTTTATGTTTTTGCTTAAAGAGCTCAACTAATGTAAATCTCAAAATGAAAAGAGATAATGAGCTACAAAAGCCATCGCACATACTAGTATTTGACTAGGAAAAAGGGAAAACGACATTTTAAATTGAAATGTATGGTGCTAAAAAAGCCAAAGGCTAACTCTCAATGTTGAAATATCAAAAATTTCAAGCACCGATCTCAAAATGAGATGTATTGTTCAAAAAGATCAATTGTTATGATTTGTGCAGAAGCCAAATGAAAAGCTTCTAAGATTTGTAATCATTTTCTTGTGGGAGGTCATATATGCTCATTTCTATAATTGAGATTGTCCACTTGACTTAGTACCGGTTGTGTATGACTTGGTTGAATTGATCATTGAAGCTTCACTCTGGTCTAAGGACTATTCCACATTTGATACTCCCACAAAACACACAAGACTTTGTTCAATTAATGCTTATCTCATTTGTGTGATTGTACATGCTCAAATGTGATGTGTATGCTCAATTGCTTGTCGATCAAACCCAAAAATATTTTTGAGTATTTTATACGTTTTTGAAAGTGTTTTTATACTTTCGTGTTTTTAGATTTTGTTCAAAATGCAATTTTTGTGTTGTTTTACAAAAACATGTTCAGAGGCATTTTCGCGAGAAGCTCGCGACTAAGAGCTTCCTGCGAAAAGAGGTTTAGGGAAATCTAAAAATGTCATTTTCATACAGAGAGTATTGCGACTATATCATGACTATTTTGCGACCTATCACTTCCCGTGAAATGATTTTTAGGCAAAAACTAGAAAAACACAAGTTTCATATAGGGTTCGTTTGGATACAACTTATTATTGCTGAAAACTGATTGTTGTTGAAAACACTGTAGCAAAATAATTTTTAAATGTATGAACAGTACCGTGGGGCCCATTTTTAATATTTTTTTAATGCGTGAACAGTGTTGCTACAGTGCGTGAACAGTAATAATTGTCTCCTGCACAGTGATTTTATTGTTCATGCATTGAAAAAAAAAAAAAAAAGTTCTGAAACGTGAATTCTAAAAACGCAAGGCAACTTTCAATGTTATCCAAACCGGCACATAGAGGCTATCGCGACAATCTCGCAACTACTTCGCGACTAAAAGCTTCTCACGAAAGCTTCTATGCTTCAGTGGTGTTTTTCGCGACTAATTTCGTGACTGCCTAACTCGCAAAAAATGCGTGTTTTTAGTTTTATAAGGCTAATGTGACAGTTTTTGTTTTTTAAACACTCTCTATTTCCCTCGCACTGCCTCTCTCAAACCACTCTTAACCCAAAACTGATTTTCTTTCCAAACCCCATCATTTTCAAGCACAAATCTCTGCAAAATCACTTCAAGGTATGTTTTCTAAAAAAAAAATTCATTTTTGTCTTAGATTATGTAGAAATTTTCTTAGGGTTCTAAAATTGGGGATTTTTTGAAAAAGGGTTGGGATTTTTGATTTTAAGCAAATTTTTTTCAAAACTTTGATTGGGCTGTGACCCATTTGGTTTGTGTGTATTTGTGTTGGCCCCTTGTGGCATTTTAAGCATGTATTAAGGCATTTTTCTTTATGTTCATGCATTGTCCACTCATGTAGTGGAGTGTTGCATGCTAAATGTTTGACAAAATGTTCAAGTGACATTTATGTGTTGAATTGGACTCCAATGAGTTTCAATGTTTGGGTTTACCATTGATTGAACATGCTTGACATGTTTTGGTCAATGGGTGTCTGTTTTACACACTTTGCCCAATTTGTGCCTCACAATGCCATGCCATGCATCACCTAGGCACACACTAGACACACACCATGCATCACCTCATGCACACACATGCACAGTTGCTCATTTCTTGCATTTTGCTAATGTTCCAATGTTTTAGCACTTTAAGCATGTTGTTTTATCTTTGTTGTGTTCTCTTTTGAGTAGTTTTACTTTTGTTTTGGACTAACTTGAATCTAATCAAGTTTTGTGGTCTGTCTTGTGTTTTTGCACCTATTTCCTTTCTTTGTTTCTGTGTACATGTGCAGATGTCTCCTACCAAACAATCAACGTCTAAGAAATCCTCCAAGCGTGCTCGCACGGATTTTGACAACTTTAAGTCTGTTGAGGCAGATATGGCTTACAATGACTGCTACAAGCGAGCCACAATAATTATGGAGAGAGTTGTCCAATTGGATAACCTTGATGACATGTTCATTCCTGATGTGTTCAAGGAGAAGACATGGACGAAGCTGTTAACTCCGAGTGGAAATATGTACTCGGAAATCATTAAAGAGTTCTTTTCAAATGCTAGTATGGACGGAGACCACATTAACTGTTAGGTGAGACACAAGGAATTTGTGATTACAAGGGAATCAATCCAAGACTTCCTTGAAGTTCGTCCTCCTTCTCAGCCGATTACCGTGCAATACGATAATTGTTTGGAATCCATTGAGGAAATGGTAAAGCTTCTTGTTGGTACACCAACCAAGAAATCCATGAACACAATTCCATTCAGTCCGGAGGGCTCTTGCTTATGTGATGATCCACAATTTGTATCTGGTCACCAACTTGACGACATTGTCCGCTCCAAGGACAATATTCTTGTACGATCTCTTCATTCACAAGGAGATTGATATTTGTGGACACATCTTTCACCTCTTAACCAAGAGCATTGAGAAGCGGAACTCCAGAACAGTTATGCCATTCCCCTCTCTCATTATGGGCCTCATTGCAAAGGCAAAGCTCAAACTTCCAAGTGGTCTCACTGTGGTACATAGAGATTACCCTATTGGAGCACACACAGTGACTCGTAGCACAGCTCACATTAGAGGATCCAAAACCGGTGTGTCTCAAATACCAAAGGATCGTGTTAGGGAAGAGGATGGAGATACAGAAGAAGACACTGAGAGATTCACCGCTGCTCCAGAGAGTTCTGCTCAACCATCATCTTCAGCACCAGCACAGGGACTCGATAGACTTGATCGCCTCCTTGCTAGAGTAGAGCAGATGTATACTATGCTAGACTCCTATGTGCAACACACCGCAGACCAGTTTGCATACATCCAGGGTTAGATCATTGCATTATCTTCATAGATCGAGGATTTGTCCATGGAGCAGGGATCAGATTTAGAGTCTGACCAGCTCTAGCCTCTTTGTCCGGTCAAAAAAGGGGAGAAAATTTTAAGGGGGAGCTTGCATAGTTGAGGGGAGCATAGCTTAGACCATAGATATATTGGTTCATTACAGGCGGTTTAGCATGGTTTAGCATTGCTTTAGTTTTTATAACTCTTGTTTACAATTTTTATTGCTTTCTTTTAAAACTTAAGTACTTTGAATTTATCTTTCAGTTTAATATTTAGTACTTGTGTTTACCTCATTGCTTTTGTGGCAATTTTTTCATACTTTTAGATGTTGCAAAACTATCTTAAGTACCTCACACTTGTACCCTAGTAGGATTTTGTATCCTAGATGCAAATACTTCGTGTATTTTGCATTGGTTGTGTGTTGGACATGCAATTGATCATTGTGATTGGTCTTAATTGCATTGCGTGTCCAGATGAGCATTTACTAGCTAAATGTTCATTATAGTCATTCTTTAATGACTGACCTTGTTTGATCAAGATATGCTTACATGTTTTATAGTGTTTATTAACTTGATCGCACTTTACTTGCATAGATAAGTACCATGTATTCAACTTGTCATAAGCTTAATGAAAGTTTTGTTTGTGTGCGAGTGTTTCAGGTTACAGGTACATACATGCAAGTGTTTCACAGCTTCTAGATTAGGTGTGAGTGAGTTTTGCCACTGTTCCCAAACTCACGTTTAAGTCTAGAGTTTGTTTTAGGGGTTTTGTCACGGAATAGCCAAAGGGGGAGATTGTAAAGTTGTAATTTACAACTATTTTATGTTGGCTTTAATTTCGTGCCAAATTTGATTGTAATTATGTTCAATCTTATGTACCCTGTATTATTTGTGGGATTTCATTGTAAAGGTTGTGTGTGAGAGAGAGAGTGTGTGAAGACTCAAGGCATGAAGACTAAAGCTGTTTTCGCGGGTAGCTCGCTACTAAGCTTCCCGCGAAGTGAAGCATGTGCCCTGCACATAACTAGAATGCGAAGAGTCAGGATAGGTTGGTGACAGCTGGTTTTCATGAATGTCTTGAGGGTAAGGCCTTCCCACGAGATACCTACCAAACATTCTGTTTTGCCAGATTGTCATTTCTGATACACATTATTTGTACCCACACTATCTATACCCACATTACCCACAGATGTTGAGGAGTGCTTCTAAGAGAAAACCCTAGCCACAAACCTTGAGAGTTAGAGATTGTTATACCCACAATTCTCTACACAATTGCTTGTGGATTTTCCTCAACTCCTACCTCTCCATTTCCATACCATTGAGAGGTTGATAGCCCAAACACTTACCACACCCTTTCAGAGTATTCAGTGAGGTTTTGGTGTTGCTGGGAAGCATTGGAAGAAGCCAGGCTTTGGTGGATGCAATAGGGTGTATTGCGGGATCCGGAGAGCTAGACAAGACACAGTTTCGAGAAGCCTTGTTGGAGTAGAAGCTTGGAGGGCTTAGGTGCATCGGGTAGATTAGGCTTGGAGGGTCTCTTGCTAACCCATGTATCCCAACTGATTGTCTAGTGGATCAATTATCGCTTGGAGGGCGGTGGAGAGGTTTTATGCTGAGTACTTTAGTTTCCTCTTCGATAACACATTGGCGTGTTATCTTGTGTTTGCATTCTTCTTCCCTACTCTTTTGCCTTTCATTTTACTACTATGTTATAATGATTATGGGTTAGAGTAGCTTGTTTGTTTATCCGCTCGCATTTACTCTTTTCCACACATAGTATTAAGTTAAAGTAAAATCAATTGAGCCATTTCTTTAATTTGGGGATCTAAATAGCTCTTGTGTTTTCACACATTTTCGAGCATTCATAGATAATGGTGTACGCTAGACTAAGTGTAATGTTAACCTCCCAAAGGAGCTATGTCATTATTGTTTAGAGACTAAAGTTAATACAACATATTATTAGTGTTTTATAAGAGTTATCATGATAGCACTAATAATGAGAATAGTTCTCAATCAATAATGATGTTTATAATATACTTGCTACCAAGGAATTATAGAAATGGATTGGGTTGTCGTTGCATATATTATATTATGGTTTTATTAAGGTTTCATACTATATGTTTATATGCTAACTTGATAATGTCCAGTTTACTTATTATATTCATGTTTATTGTTTTCAGATTTAATCATGATATCTTTTAGCCCACTTGTTGCTATTCTTAATGAAAACAAACTAACTAGATCCAACTATGTTGACTGGAAAAGAAATTTGGACATTGTTCTTACTACTGAAGAGCACAAATATGTGCTTACTCAACCATGTCCTAACTTTCCATCATTATATGCTCATCTTGAGGAAAATAGCGATATGATCGTTGGCAGAAATCTAATGAGATGGCCAAGTGCTATATCCTAGCATCTATCTCAATGTTCTACAACATCAAATGCAGGATGTAGAACTAGCTTTGGACATAATGCTAAGTCTGAAGGAGATGTTTGGTGAGCAAGGCCGTTCTGCAAGGCAAGAAACCATAAGGCAAATTTATAATACCAAAATGGCTGAAGGCACTTTAGTGAGGGAGCATTGTCTTAAGATGATCTCTAATCTGAATATACTAGAAGTTTTAGGTGCTGATATTGATGGAGAATCCTAAGTGGATATGATACTCTAGTCACTATCAGAATCATTCAAGGAATTCAGACTTAATTATAATATGAAGACACATATTTATTCATTGTCTGAATTAATGAATGAATTGGTAGCGGCAGAAGGCATTCTTGGTACCTCCAGTGTTGATGCTAATATGGTTGAAGCTTCTACTTCTCAACTTAAGTCGAAAGGCAAGGGTAAAAAGAAGAAGAAGAAGGACTTCACCAAGCAAGATGGTAAACAAATTGCCTCACAAGTTGCCAACAAGGGAAAGAAAAATGACTATGCCAAAGGAAAGTGTTTCCATTGTGGCAAGAAAGGACATTGGAAGAGGAATTGTCCAATATTTAGAGCTGCCAAAAATAAGGGTATGAAAAGTTCATTCCTTCTTCAAATATGTTTAGTACAAAATCCCACGGATTTCTGGTGTGTGGATTCAGGTTGTACTAATCATATCTGCAATTCTTTGCAGGGGTTCTAGGAGACCAAAAAGCTGAATGAAGGGGAATTGTTTCTTACTTTGGCCGATGAGAGGAGGATTCCAGTTATAGCTGTTGGAGTGTTTAATTTATGCTTTGATTCTAGAGTTTTGATATTGGAAGACTGTTTATATGTACCTAATGTTCGTAGGAATTTAATTTCTACAACTTATTTAGGTAAACATGGATATTGTGTTATCCTGAAAGACAATGTTATAATAAAGAAGGATAAAGTGTTTATATGTTTTGGCAATATTGTAGATGGTCTTTATATTTTAACTCCTGATAAGCATGAATTATACAATTCTAAATTAGATAATGACTCTTATGGAAAATCATTAAAGAGAAAGTTTCCTTCTACTAATAATGCATATCTTTGGCCCTGGCGTTTGGGTCATATTAATCCAAACATAATTCAAAGAATGATCAAAGATGGTCTCTTAGAGCCATTGGACTTTGATGGATTTTCAGTTTGTGAATGTTGTTTGGAAGGCAAAATGACCAAACAACTTTTTAATGCAAAAGGTAGAAGAGCCCAAGAGTTGCTTGAATTAGTTCATACGGATATATGTGGTCCTATGTCAACCCAAGCAAAAGGAGGTTATGAGTACTTCATCACTTTTACGGATGATTACTCAAGATATGGTTATGTATACCTGATGAGACGGAAGTCCGAAACCTTCAAAAAGTTCAAAGAGTTTAAGGCTAGTTAAGAATCAATTGGGTAAACACATAAAAGCCATTCGATCTGATCGAGGTGGTGAATACCTTCTTGGCAATTTCAAGGATTACTTAGCTCAAAATGCGATTGTGTCCCAATTGACAACACTTGGAACTCCCCAACAACATGGTGTAGCAAAAAGAAGGAATATGACTTTTTTAGAAATGGTTAGGTCCATGATAAGTTATTCAACTTTACCAATTTTCTTTTAGGGATATGCACTAAAAACTACAATGCATATTTTGAATTTAGTTCCATCAAAATCAGTTCCCAACACACCTAAGGAATTGTGGAGTGGGCGTAAGCCTAGTATGAAATATCTCCACATTTGGGGATGTCCAACACTTAGGTTGAAAGAGAAGTCTGATAAGTTGGAAGCTAAAACAGAAGTATGCATGTTTTTAGGTTATTCAAAGGAAACCAAGGGTTATTTATTCTATAATCATAAGGATAACAAAGTGTTTGTTAGCACCCATGCCAAATTTTTGGACGATGATTATGCGAATAACTTTAATCCTAGAAGTAAAGTTGTCTTGGCTGAATTAGATGAACCTGTAATTGAACAACCAATGGATGAAACTAGGGATGATGTGGTTGTATTAGATACACCACAAGATACTACTCATGAGATGTCTAGTACACAAGTGCTTCATCGTAGTGGGAGGATTATAAGGCCACCTATAAAATTTATAGGTCTGGGAGAAACTTATGAAGCTATCTCAGAAGAGGTTGAATCTGATCCTTACACTTATGAAGAGGCAATGAATAATATAGATGCACATCATTGGGTCAAAGCTATGAAATCTGAACTAGATTCTATGTATTCCAATCAAGTTTGGGATCTTGTAAAGGCGCCTAATGGCATTAAACCCATTGGTTGCAAATGGATTTACAAGAGGAAGAGAGGGATAGATGGAAAGGTTAAAACCTTTAAAACAAGGCTAGTGGCGAAAGGGTATACACAAAAGGAAGGTACTGATTATGAAGAAACCTTTTCACCAGTAGCAATGCCTAAATCTATCAGAATTCTCTTATCCATTGCTGCTCATTATGATTATGAGATTTGGCAAATGGATGTCAAGACTGCATTTCTAAATGGCAATCTTGAAGAAGAAATCTATATGATGCAATTGGAAGGTTTCATAGCAAAGAACCAAGAACATATGGTATGCAAGTTGAAAGGATCTATTTATGGACTTAAGCAAGCATCTAGGTCATGGAATATTAGATTTGATTAAGAAATCAAGTCATTTGATTTTAAACAAAATCTTGATGAACCATGTGTGTACAAAAGACATCGAGATAACGTAGTAATGTTCCTAGTACTTTGTGTTGATGATATTCTACTCATTGGAAATGATGTAGGGGTAATGTCATCAGTAAAGATTTGGTTGTCAAGCCGATTTGATATGAAGGACATGGGTGAAGCTAACTTTATTTCAGGGATTAAGCTTTGGTGAGATCGCAAGAATAAGATGTTAGGTTTGTCACAAGCTGGATATATAGATAAGGTTCTAGAACAGTTTAATATGTAAAACTCCAAGAATGGATTGCTTCCTTTTCGACATGGAGTTCCTTTGTCTGATGGCCAAAGGCCTAAGACTCTTGAGGAAGAAAATATGATGAGACAAATTCCCTATGCTTCTACAGTGGGAAGTCTCATGTATGCCATGCTTTGTACTAGACCAGATAATTGTTATTCAATTGGCATGGTCAGCCAATATCAATTAAATCCAGGACCAAAACATTGGCAAGCTGTAAAGCATATTCTTAAGTATCTATGGAGAACGAGAAATTATATGCTTGTTTACCGATGTGGGGATTTGATACCTATTGGCTACACAGATTTAGATTTTCAATCAGATCTTGATTTCAGAAAGTCCACTTCAAGTTGTGTATTTACCTTGGGAGGTGGAGCCATAAGTTGGAGGAGTGTTAAGCAATCTTGTTTTGCTAACTCCACCATGGAAGCTGAATAAGTTGCTACTTGTGAAGCGGTAAAGGAAGTTGTTTGGCTCAAGAAATTCCTTTCAGATCTTGGTTTTGTGAGAATGAAGTTGTTAGGACATATGTGTTTCACATGTTAGTGTAGGAATTATGCATGTACGCAACGGAAAATATATTAAACGGATCTACTTCATTCACAATTGTTAACATGTGCCATATAAGTTTTAGAATTAGAGAACAACAGAGTGTACCTTGAAGCAGTGAAATTCAAAACCTAAATTCAGAAGTTCTTGAGAAGACTTTCAATCTTCACTCCAATTTCACTAACACCCAAGATGTGTGGTCTCTCAATCAGTTATATGAGTTTATTCTAGAGAGAATGAAAGAGTGTCTAACACTCTCATAAATCTCAAATTATGCACTTGTGAATACTACAAAATTATGTATGTTTCTCTCCTATAACTAATTATCTAATTGGGCCAGCCTTTTGGGCCTTTCCAATTGGGCTTTAATATGTGGCTTGGAGTGGGAACAAATAAGACACGAGCTCCAATGGGCCTTGGGCTTTTCTATCAACTCTTAATAAGTCCAAAGTTACCATTAATTATATTTAATACCACTATATAAATATAATTGCACTCTAGGCCTTATTAATAAATTATATCCCAAGACTTTATTGTATATGCAACCACTTCATAAAATATTCATAGTAATACAAAGTCATTAATGAAGACTGCCACTTTGTAGATTACTACATCTTAATCCTTAAGTATCTGATTTAATCATTTAAGTTATTCATCATATATTTATGAAATCCAATTTGATAAATATATACTTTAGCAACTATTTACTGAAGTAGTTAGGCCTAACATTCTGAATAACAAAACCATTAAACTTATCTCAAGGGAATATTTTATATCTCTGTTAAGAGACTATGAATTCCATCTTGAGAATATATGTTCCATCAACACTGAATGTAGCTGCCCAACATACTGAGGTCTTGACCGTTACTTTAGATCTCACTCCTGATATATCAAAGTAACCTACAATTCATGATCAGGTCCATTATTTTCTCAGGATTAAGAGTTCATGTGAATATAAGTCGTGAGATTTATTATTCAATTGACAGTCATTAAAAGAATAATAAATCTCACAGCAGTCCAGTTCAATATGTCTTAACAATTAAAACATATCAACATATCAACTAGAAGCCACCACTTCCATGATCAAGACAAATAATCTTAGTTGACATGTTATAGTCTTCGCAGATGAAACGCCCAGTTTCATCACCGACTACGAACTAAATTCTAAGTTTACAAAGAACTTGTGATTTATATCTTCTATGACTTTTCACATAAATCACATACTATGCATCTCATGGACTATATGATAATGTCCAAATATTCATGTTGCCATTATTTCAAATAATAATAAAACAACTTTATTAATTACAATATTAAGTCATATATCATGTCATACATAATGTAATACATAGCATCATACAATAGGATTCTAGAGCACTAATCCCAACAGTTAGGACATATGTGTTTCACATGTTAGGAGCATATGTCACTATTTTATGTAATTGGCTAATTCTTTGACAAAACGCATTTTACTTGTATTTGGGTAGATTTAGGATGTGTTTAATACTTCAAGAAACCTTGTTTCAAGTTTAAGTGTTAAAGTTATGCAAGTCTGTCCAAGATTCAAGTGTGAAAAGTGTTATTCATTAAAGCTCGACAGCTAGCATCTATCGAGCCTTGAAGAGCTGTTCCAGCTCATGGTTCGACAACAACTTAATAGATAGGGTATCTGTCGAGGTTTATGAAATTTAGTTTTTCAAGACCCTTTTTCATTTAATTTGTGATTGTATGTTTGGGCTTTCTTTTCTCACAACCCTAAACATATAAAAGGATTATTTTAAGGGCCGTCAAAGGGGATACAAGTTGCACAAGTGTTGAGCAAAGTTTGTTCAAGCAAATTGTGACCGGAGACAGAATTTGCCCTAGTTCATCTTTCTTGTGAAGAAGCTGTTGTGTTTATGCACCGTAGGCTTTTGTAACCAAGGAGCTTCTCGATCTTCATTGTGTGATGAACTGAAGAACTTTGCAGCCAACAATATTATCTAGTTGGTGATTGAAGTCACTTACTGGGATTCGCGCAATTGGTTAGTCACGTACTAGGAGCCATGCATTACAAGGAGAGATTGTTACTACAGAACAAATCCAATTTGGTATTGGGGTAAGGGTTCAACTGTAGGTTGGTATAAGGTACTGAGATTCCTTTACTTGTAACCGCTTATTGTGATAATAGTGGATTCTCGAGAGTGGTGACCTTAAAATCACCTGGTGGGGTTTTTTCGTGTAGTTTTTCCCCATTCATAAACAAATCACCATGTCAATTTATTTTCTGCTGCACTTTTAGTTATTTGGTGATTTGTTTGTGCTACCATGCGTTTGTATGTTAATTTGATTAATTAATAAATTTGGCTTATTAATCAATTAATTCATCACAAGGGGTCAATACGTTTTTGGCCTATCAGGAGTAAGTTCCTATCACATTATTTTGCGACAATAGTGGAGTGGTTGCACAATCCAAAGATTCAAGGAATCACAAGAAATGAAAGCACATTAAAAGAAAGTACCACATCATTCAAGACATTGTTGCTTGAGGAGAACTAGTAGTAGCAAAGATAGATAGTGCAAATAATCTAGCAGATCCCTTTACCAAAGTCTTGCCCCAAAGGACCTTTGAATCACATTTGGAGGGAATGAGAGTTAGATTAGTTCACAATAATCTTTAGGGCAAGTGGGAGATTGTTAGGATTAGTACCCTTTAAATCCTATTGTATGATGCTATGTATGACATTATGTGTGGCATTATGTTGTGACTAATAAAGTTGTTTTATTATTATCTAAAATAATGGTAACGTGAATATTTGGACATTATCTTATAGTCCATGAGATACATAGTTTGTGATTTATGTGATTTAGTCACAAAAGATATAAATCACAAGTTTTTTGTAAACTCAGAATTTTAATTCATAGTTGGTGATGAAATTTGGCATTTTATCTGCGAAGACTATAACATATCAACTAAGATGATTTTTCTTGATCATGGAAGTCGAGACTTCTAGTTGGTATGTTGATATGTTTAAAGAGGTAAGACATATTGAACTAGATTGCTGTGAGATTTATTATTCTCTCAACGACTGTCAAATGAATAATAAATCTCATGACTTTTATTTACATGAACTCTTAGTCCTGAGAGGTTTAATGAACCTGATCATGAAGTGTAGGTTGCTTTGATATATCTGGAGTGAGATCTAAAGACACGATCAAAACCTCAGTATGTTGGGCAGCCACATTTAGAGTTGATGGAACATATATTCTCAATATGGAATTCATAATCTCTTAACATAGATATAAAATATTCTCTTGAGATAAGTTTAATGGGTTCGGTTATTTAGAGTGTTAGGCTTAATCACTTTAGTAAGGAGTTACTAAAGTATATATTTATGAAATTGGATTTCATAAATATATGATGATAATCTAAAGGAACAAACCGGGTACTCAAAGATTAAGATGTAGTAATCTTCAAAGTGGCAGTTTACATTCATAACTTTGTATTACTACGAATATTTTATGAAGGGGTTGCATGTACAATAAAGTCTTAGGATATAATTTATTAATAATGCCTAGAGTGCAATTATACTTATATAGTGGTATTAAATATAATTAACGGTAACTTTAGACTTGTTAAGGAGTTGACAAAAAAGCCCAAGGCCCATTGGAGCTAGAGTATTATTTGTTCCCTTTTGGTCCTACTTCAAGCCACATACTTAAGCCCAAATAGAATGGCCCAAAAGGCTAGCCCAATTAGATAATCAGTTAGATACAAAGGGAGAATCTTACAGAATTTTATGAGACATAATTGTGAAATGAAATGGTGTGTATGTGAGTGTAAGTCACTCTCTTATTCTCCTTTGAACTGATTGAGAGACCACACTTCTTGGGCGTTAGTGGAATTGGAGTGAAGATTAAGAGTGTTCCCAAATACTTCTAATCTTTGGTTTTGAATTTCACCACACCAAGATATGCTCTTTTGTTCTTAAATTCTGAAATTTACATAGTACATGTTATCGATTGTGAATGAAGTAGATCCATTAATTTTCCATTGCGTATGTTTTGTATGCGATACGAACATGTATTTTTCAAACAGTATAACCTTATGTGCTCTCTAATTATTCATATTCAACATCTGCAACATAATCACAGTTGTGTGTTTATTGTGGCATCTAAGGTTGGAAATAGGGTGACTATACAATTAGCAAGTTATGCAAAAAATCCAATCCAAAGATTGTTCACAATTTTAAAATTTTCAGTAAACACTTGAATTGAAACTACAGATCCAATATGAAATAGTCATAAATCAAGGCTACTACACCAAGTTTTATATTTTTTAAGCATCTTCATTAGATCCATGTGTGCGAAAGTGTCAAATGACTATGTCTGACACAGGTATAACCACCCCAACTAAAGTATCTATGCAATTTTGTTTCATAAAATTATTATTACATTTAGAGCCATCTAAAACAAAATAAACATCCCAAAAAATTTCCACAATAACAAAAATTACCAATAGAAAAGCTAAAAATAATTAAGCACAATTAACCAATTTTACCAAAAATGAACAACCCAATCATTTTAAAAAAATTATCAAAATAATTTTGTCATTGAGAGTTTAGCATTTCGACCATAACGATAAGTGTGAGCCTCATTTGAGTCAATAGAGCCTCCACTAGCTAATTTTGAGAGAGCTTCAATAGCAATGAAATGTTTGCGTTGTTGAAGACTTATAAGTGCCACAAAGCACTTATCTAAAGCCATTTGTTATTTGTTCCTATAAAATATTGGAACATGTAATTTGAACATAATTGGCTGTTAAAAGGTCAATTTTCATCTCTATACTTTGTTCTTTCATATGGGCGGCTGATAGTAGCCCTCACTAACTCCTTAGTGTAAGTAAAACCTATTTACTAGGATTTGAGACTAAGCCATATAATTTATGGCATTGTCTTCTTTTAGTTGCTTCAATATTTATCTCTCTCTCTCTCTCTCTCTCTCTCTCTCTCTCTCTGTATATATATATATATATATATATATATATATATATATAATCATTTTAGAAGTAATTCCGATACTCTTTATTTCTTGTATTTCCTGATGAAGTTGTTTTATAAACTCCAAGGATTCCAACATATGATAGTGTGATAGCTTTAAAAGACTCAAAATGGTTAGCTTGGTAACACTTGGATTCTTGTAATGGTCAAGATATGCCTCCTTCTAAAATGACATAGTTGAGGTCACTTTCTTGATGTTTATCATTTTCTAATAAATATTAATGTGTGAGATTAATATCGATATACTAATTAGTTAATTATTTATTTATTTATTTATTTATTTAGTTCGTTAGTTTTACATATTTATATATTTTAAGTTAAGCCTAGCAACAACTTAGTGCATCAACATGGTGGTAATTCGATTATGTTTTTACTGAGCACTCTGGTTGGAATCCTAACACTTCATGCCTCCAATTTTAATTTTTTGCATTTTGAATTTTCCTTAAGGTCCATAAGTAGAAAAGCCCACAAGAAATATGCCCAAGAAAATCCCTAGTTCATCCCAAAACTTCTTTCCTTCAATGTCAGTGATAACAGCCACCGATTTTCCTCTCTTTCTCTGCCTTTTTATTCGAAATCTCCACCATTTCTCGTCACCAAAATCTCAGTACCTCTCATCCTTATTCTTTAGTTTTCCATCTGGGTTTTTTGCTTTTGGCTTTTGTATTGCTGAATTGTTATTAATTTTGTTTTCCTTTTGGTTTCGCAGGGCTGCTAGGAACAAAACCCAGAAGCTTCTATTCCTTTTGTTTTTGTTTTCATAGCAGGTGAGAGAATGTTAATTTAATATACTTGAACTATTAATCTTTTATATACTACTGATTTCAATTTGGTTTCCTTTTCTTCATTTTTTCTGGCTGGATTTTTTTTGTATTGCCGTTTGGTAACCATCATTTTTAATTATATTTTGTTGTTGGTTTCCTTTTGTACAGTAGTATAAAATAGTGTTGATTTATACTTTTTATGGTTATGTATTAATTTTTTTAGGAATAATATATTGGTCCACATGGATCGATACAGAGATGTTTACAGTGGATCATGATACAGGAATAATATATTGGTCCTCTTTATTTCTTTTTTTTATTGAAAAGTGTACATCTTCTTTGTTTAGGAATAATATATTGATCCACATGGAGCACAATATGGAGAACGAAGGGAAGGCTAATTTCATTGATGTGGAAAAACATTGGAGCACTGTTGTCGAAAAAGGAATAGATCAATTGACTAATGCCCAAATAACTGGTTTGAAATTTAGTTCCCTAGATGATGGTGGAGAGTTTTATAACACATATGCAAAGTTGGTTGGCTTTAGTATTCGCAAAGATGAGATAAAGCATAATAAAGATAACTCTTTGGAATAGGTGGTTCAAATTGTTGTTGTTCTTCAATTTTTGTAAAACTCGTGATAGTGATCTCCTATGAGTTTCAAAATATCAAGAATGACTAAAGTAGCCTCATTAACATATAAAAATGACTAAAATTCCCCACAAAAATTTGGAAAGTACCTAAATATCCATGAAACCTCAAAATAACTGAAATGTCTATAAAACATTAAAATTTGAAAATGACTAAAATAGATTTTTAAAATTCCAAAATTAATATAAAGAAGCACTTTAAAATGAACAAAATAGCTTTAAAACACCACAAATGACTTATACATCCTTGACACTTTCAAAGTGATTAAAACACTCACAAACTTTGAAAATGACCATAATGCATCAAAATCAATAAATTTGGTTATGTTAGACTGATATTTTGTTTGTTTGCTTGTTTTTTTTTTTTTTTTTTAATGATTGCTAGATAGCATCATATTTTTCAATGAAACAAATTGTTCCTTAGTCACATTGGTATCATGAAGACGTCATATTGGATGATAGCAACGTTCCAAATAAAAATACTGATGTCCAATAAGCGTCTATAATTTGATACTCTTAGACAAAATTTCCCCTAGTCTTACCTTTTTTTAAATTAATGCTTACTAAGGAATTTATCATCTTATCGTCCCCTAGTATTCCCATACTATAGAATTTATCATCTTAACTTCCTAAGGATAGTAAATCCCATGATTTAAATGTCATTTATGCACGCATCGTTTAGATGTGTAAACTAATATATTTAGGTCAATTACATAATTTAGATACATCATATAGCTAAGATTGCATACATCATATGTCTATTTGGTTTTCCATAGTTTCTGATAGCTTATTGGATATATATATATTTTTTTATCAAAAGACATAGTTCTGATAACTTATATTAAATATGCGAATCAGTTGGAAGCTACTACCCCCACCCACAGACCGGAGTGAAAGAAAGATAGGCAAAGAAGATATCAACTTGGGAGAAGAAAAAATAACAACTTTTTAAAGCATTGATTTAAAGTATCTCTACTTATTAAAAAATGATGCTATGAACTTATTTATAGTAATTAAACAAATATATTAAAAAATATATTAGCCTGATGGACGCTAAACTGCAATAGTATTTACAATATTCATCATATAAAAGAAAGTTTCCATCCCAGCTTTAATTAAGGTTTGCACAAGCTGTTAGTTCAAAAGAGGAGGGGGGGGGGGGGGGGGGGGGGGGGGGGGGGTGGTGGTGGTGGTGGGGCAGTGGTGGTGGTGGGAGCATTCCCTTCTTGCAACTTTATCAATTACAGGTCTTTCATCATTTGCAAATTGCAATTCCTCTCTCCAAACCTAATATGACCATAAGCAATGCTTCTCTTCTTGTCAACAATATGACAAAGCCAAGTCCTTTAGCACTAGTTCAATGCATTAAATCCCAATGGATTGTCCTTGCTCTATTTCATAGAATGGTATTATCAAATCAGAAATGAAGGGGCAAAATATCAAGGAGGTGATAACAACATTATGAATCATAATAAAATAGTTCAATTATAATTACTAAAAGGAAAGTTCTAGCGTTAAGATCACAGATGGGGATTCTCATAGACAAGTTAGATGAGAGAAGTTTAGCATTACAACCCGCAGACCAAATAAGAGAAACCATCTTAACGGAAACTTCTCTCTTGTCATTCTTTGAAGTTTGAACTTTGATGCCAAAGGAAAAACTGATATTTGTTTAATGTATGAGTTTCAAACACCTTTAGATAATTTTTAAAATTTATATTAAAATCTTATCAATATATGCTCTATTTCTTTTTGCTTAAAAAAAAAAAAAAATAAAAAAAAAAAATAAAAAAAAAACCCTAGTGGAGGTCATCATCTCTCTATTAATTACAAAGATAATTGCTAGAAGCCCATAAATTTATAATATTCCATCTTCATTGGGGTTGGAGACTTTGGCATAAAATATACATGATATCATTGTTAAACCTCTCTTATCAAAATTTAGAACTATAAATCAGATTCTTCATAACTACCTAAGAGAAACAAAGGATGACACCCATAAATTATAAGGAAATGAACATGTAATGGAAACTAAGCTCTTTCTCCAAACTTAACTTGTGCCAAATTGCTTACAATCCGACAATTTCATGCACATAACTCTTTTTACTAGTAATAAAATGACCAAAAAAAAAAAAAATGTTGTAATGGAAGTATAAACCTGAAATCAATGAAACACTAAAAAATCTTCCCTTTGGTATAGAACATAATCAACGTGGTATTTTTTCAAGCTCTCACCTCCTATTTCTCCTTCAATATCATCTCATCATCTAATTTCACCGTTCCCAAATCCTATTGATGCAAAGTAATAAGGTTCCCAATACCTAAAAACAATTCAATTTTTTGGACAGCAGCCAAAAAAAAAAAAAAAAAAAAAAAAGATAAATAAAATTTCAATTATAGAGAGTCATAGACTAACTAATTTTTGGCACTTCTGACTTTTGCGAAAGAGAGGTCAAGCTACACATTATGAATCACCAATTGATAACTATATGATGTATCCACCTAAAGAGAGCAACCCCTTAGCATTGTGATTCTCGTAGCAAATAAAGAGGACCTGTATTGTTTAAATAGCAATATGAGCTATCTAATACAGAGGACCTGAGAGGTCCAACCTGTATTGTTTAAATAGCAATATGAGCTATCTAATACATACCTTTAGTCATAGGTGCTTAGCTAAAAAGAGTAGGAACTAAATTAGCCAAGGTTACTCTTACAATACACTTCATAAAATTCTGTTAAACAAGATAGAGTGCAATGTTCAACATAGACTGTTTATAGCCATAAACTTTAATGCAATAAGCTACGCAAAGCTTACTGTCAAATAAGCACATGGAGAAGTTTCATATGTCAAAAAGAGTGTGTTTTTGAGTGCCATAGGACATGATACTAAAAAAGGCAAGCAACAACATTATAATACATCCCTCACATAAAAAGAATTTCAAAAATTAATACATCCCTCCCCTAAATTGGATCCTTATTTTCTATGAGTGGGAAGTGAAGGGAATTAGCCAATTTAGAGAGCAGCCTGGTGCATTTCTCAATCTAACAAATTACCCTCAAGGCTGCACAATATGCATAAAAAATAGCTTAACGTCACTTCAAAGTTCATAATAGAAAATTTCAAAAATATCTCCTATGAATTCCCAAAATTAGTATTAAAATAAAATATATTTATGTATCTAATGTATATTGATCAATGCTAAGATTATACGCACTCCAAAGTTAAACTAAAATCAGGAATTGAGAGCTTTGCAACAAGGGCACAAAAATGACAAAATTCTACAAAACAACGTTACTTTGCTTTTACAAATAATTTTTCTAAAAACTCAACAATACAAATTTAAATAAAAGGAATGTGCAGATCTAATAATCAACATGTCCACTAGCAAGTTAAAAAAATAATTAATAGTATAATTACATGAATAACTTAATCAGATAACCAAGCGGCTTCTGGGCATAAAACAAAGCCAAACGATAATTTTGTAAAAAAGAAAAAAGAAAAAAACAAAAACAAAAGAGAATCCCTTACTAGTTAAGAAAAAAAAAATGTAAGAAAAACTTACTAGTTAAGAATTGCTCCTAATTTTCTTGTAAATTTTCTTTTTCATTCTTGGTTATCTTGCTTAATTGAAATTAAAACACAAATCATCCATCCAGTGCTTTGACCTCAGAGTACTAAATGAAAAGAAAAGAAAATTTAGAATGTATCTTTCAAGTTCTATAATTTATTTGTGTATCAACTCTTTGGACTAAGCACTAAACATAACTAATGGCATTAGAAATGTTCTCAACGGCATTGGCCAGGGGATCCTGCTCTCTTTATTTCATATGAAAAAATTTTCAACAAATAAAATAAGCATTTGTTGATATGAAGATATGAATATGATACAACTCAATTTACCAAGTGAGACAGTCATAAAGAAAACCTTGCTATTAAGTAAGCACTAGCATCAAAAGTAGCAGTCCATTTTACCCTAGTTAGCCATCTGAAAATGCTATTGACTGATTCAATATGTCAATATAAAATTGCAGGATGTTTAAAAAAATTTCGTTATTTTCAACTACAATCTCTTTTAATTTTTTTTTTTTTTGATAAATCAGAAAATTTTATTAGCATAGACACCAGAAACAACCTGAGATGCTATTCTCAAAACAAGACAAATAGCAAGCAAAAGTACAAAAAACCCAATTCTGCACTAGCCAAAATGCAACACAAAAACTCTCAAACTTTAAAACTAGAAAACACTCAAAACAAAAATCAAAATTTGATTCCAAGATGCTGCAACAGCTACAGAATTACAGCTTAGAAGTACATCACATAGAAAAGAAATGAAATAGAAACAAAGAAATAACAACTCTATACCTGTGTTCTCCCTAGGACAAAAGAAAAAAATCATTTCTTTATAAAAACCCTTCCACCTTATATACACAGGTGTTGCCTTTTTCCTCTACTAACCAATAAAATAAAAAATAAAAATAAAATAAAATAAAATTTCAACACCACACTAACAAGAACCCACACCCCCTAATGAGCAGAACACAAAGCCACAACAAGAAGTTTTGGAAAAACTGAATCCCTAAGAAGCATTTCAACAAATACTTACTGTGCCACTTATAAGAAAGAACAAAATTGGTACCTCAACAACACAAAATTGTGCCAACGTTACAGTGACATGAAATTTAAGAGCGAAATTCCAAAATTCTTTCAAGGGGAACAAAACAATGACGGAGAAATTAGGGATTTGTTTGATACTTACCTTTAAAAAAAATCAAAACAATTTGATCATTTAAGAAACCCTCAGCGATGAGTAAATGAGGACGCCGATGGGATGAAGTGAAATTGACGGACATGGGAGAAGAAGCAATCAAAGTTTTTTTTAAGGGAAGGAGCACACGAGAGAGAGAGGATATAAAGTTGAGAGAGACCCACCTGTTTTTCGTTTCTGTTTTTGGCTTTTATATACTGACCTATCTTACCAGTAACAGGTTTCACACTAAACCTAAGGGAAATTTGCAGACTAACTATGTAAAGCTTAATAATGAAGTTAAGTAACGTTTGGAAAGATAATAAAAAATAGCATCTCGAGTTTTAGAAACTTGAAATCCATATTAAAATTCGAGTTCTGAAAACTCGCTTTGTGAGTGTTTTGTTGGTGACTTTGACTGAAAATGTCACATAAATCTCGAGTTTTAGAAACTCGAGTTCTATGCAAAAAAAAATTTAGTGTGATCGCCTCTATAGTGGTGTTTTTAAGTCCTATAGCGGCGTTTTTCTACAAAATTTTTTCATAAGTGATCAATACCAGGTTTAAGGAGCCCTATAGTGGCGTTTTTAAGCCCTATAGTGATGTTTTAAAGCCCTATAGCGGCGTTTTTCTGCAAAAAAATTTTATAACTCGATTTTTAAGCCCTATAGTGATGTTTTTAAACCCTATAGCGTCGTTTTCCTGCAATTTATGGAACTCGAGTTCCATGTGGATTTTTTCCCACATTGAACCCATCCACTTACAAAGCGAGACTTAAAAACTCAATTTTTGTCTTGGAACTCGAGTTTTAGACACTCGAGATGCTAGTTTCACACATTCTTTCAAAACCGGGCAGCTAACGATATTGTTAGATATCCTTTGTTATTTGGCAAGGGTGTTCCTAAACCTAAATCAACGGTCACTATTAAAATAACACTACTTCTTGGTATAAATTTAGGAGGATACCATACCCACTAAAAAATATAAAGGGTATAGTAGAATGACATATGAGAAACTTGTGTTTAATTTTATCTTCGTTGATTATATAGCATAATGTGTACTTACAAGAATGGCAACCTTATAAAATGATAAGAGAATGTCATAATATGGCTGCATCTAATTCGTGGAAGGACATCAATGTACACAAATAAGGGAATAAATTTTGGTATTCTAACCCGTATATATGATGTGCGCATTGGTTGCCAAGTCCTTTTTGTAGGAATGGCCTACCAATTTGGTTTACATGGTAAAATATATCCACTTAACCATATATAAAAATCTATCATCTCATTTGCTTTCTTTTTATGAAAAATGTTTCCTTCATTGGATGACTATGAAATTTGTCAACAAATGTTTAACCACATAGCATACGATTGTCCAACTCTTGCCCTTAACATAGAAATTATTTAAACAATAGCAACTATGGTGGGGCAATAATAAGTGTCGCATAACTAAGCCATAAATATGATGCTAAAAGGAGGGTGTGATATCTAATATCTTTCCCCCACAATGTGGTTTGAAATAATTTTAGATTTTGTTCTATTATTTTATAATTAGAATTTGCTCTATTCTAAGAAAATAATGCTATAATATAAATGAGAGGAGTAGGGATTTGACCTGGCAAGAAAACCTCTTCGACATTCTCAACAGTTGTGCCTATGCCATGACCCTTTTTTGCAAGATGATTTTTCTTATGTCGAGCCTTTTGTTGATCTATTTTATCAAGCTTTACTAGGCTGATTTTTCTCCAAAAAATACTAACAAATTAATAATCTCGATTGTTCTCAAATGATGAGCTTAATATGCCATTCAAGTCAAAATATACATTTGGCCGACTGCTTTAAGGAGCATTCACAGGGTACTTAACTAATTTCTGTTTAATAGAATCATGTGGAAATAATTTGATACTATTTAGTATTTAGAGACAGTAAGTTCTGCTCGTACATCAGACAATAAGTATTTACTCTGGTGATGTCACTAATGCGAGCATAAAATAAAAACATTGTACCTGTATAACCGCTTCTATTGAATCATTCATGTGGATTATGACCCCGTGAGAGTCCCACATTTTTCCCTTTGAATGCTTGAAGGCATGGTCGTGTATAGATGGAACCATTCAAATTCTCCATTCTCAAAGTCAAAGCAACATATATTTATCCTTGGAAAAGCTTGAATTGTAAATTTTTTTCGTTCTATTTTGGAACATTTCAAGCATTTGCCGAGTCCCACACCCGCACCCGAGTCCCAAAACTCACCCGTGCTTCCTAGCCTGAAACACAGAGTTGGCAACCCACAAAATAGATAGTCAAACTTAACGAGTTGCTTGCCCACACTTTTTCAATCTTAATAATATCCTTCTAAAACATTCTGTTTCATCTCCATCAATCCAACCATGTCTTCCTCTAATGAAATACAAACAAATCCTGGAGAAACTTCGACCCCTGTTGTACAACCCACCACACTTGACACTACTACCATTACAACCACCACTAACAACAACAGCGACACTGCAACCATTTCCCTCGACAAAAGCAATAAAGAGGTTGACCACCACAACAATGTTGATAACAGTACAGAACGTGATGCACTTGCACAACGCACACCTGAAACTACCCCCACCATTAACAGTGCCACCATCAACAATGGCAATGACAAGGATCAGCAGATGGAGTGCATGTGCTCTGGGATTTGGGATTTGTGTTGCAAGATTAAGAAGACGAAGATGGAAGAGGAGGGACAAAGCAGTAGGGGACAGGACAACAGCTTCGAAAGACGCATTGGGAAGTTAAAAAAAAATCTTGACGAAATTAATCGTTACTTAGAGATACTTGAGAAATTTACAAAAAGTGACAGTCTGAAAGAATTACGAGATCACTTAAAGAAATTAAAAGATATAGTTGAGAGTGAAAATAATAAGGAACCAACCAATAGTACTGGAACAAAAACTCCAGTCTGGATTAATAAGATCAGCAAGGAAATTATGAAGTTCAAGCAGCAGATTTCATCGACAGACAGACTGAACGAGAAATTGAGTCTGAGTGCTGATTTACAGTCAAGCACTGGGTCTAAAGGTGGCAGTGGTGTCCAGGAGTTGGGTAACGTACACCAGAGTGCAAACTTCATCA
Source organism: Quercus aquifolioides (assembly GCA_019022515.1). Classification (NCBI taxonomy): domain Eukaryota; kingdom Viridiplantae; phylum Streptophyta; class Magnoliopsida; order Fagales; family Fagaceae; genus Quercus; species Quercus aquifolioides. The sequence goes on along the minus strand of JAFHAW010000261.1, from coordinate 156,851 downwards.
GTAGCTCATTTTACGAAGAAATTCAGCAGATTTTTGACGGGCTTTGTCAAACAAAAAAGTTCCTTTTGTCATGCTTTACTGTTTTCCCAGAAAATGCCGTGGTGAAGAGAAGGATCTTTGTATATTGGGGGTTGGGAGAGGGCATGCTGTACGCTTCAGGTACTGAAGGAAAAAACGCAGAAAAAAACACAAGAGAGGCCGTGTCGGACGCTTCAGTTACTAAAGACAAAAACGAGGGCACGCCTGAGGAAATCGTTGACCGCATTCTTGAGGAATTTCAAGAGAAAGGTTTAATCGAGGCTATTACAAAAAAGCGAAAGCGGCGAGAGCATGTTAAAAGCTATAAAATGCATCCTCTAGTGCGTTCTGCTGTGATTCAGATTTCCAAGCCGGCTGGATTTTTTAATTATGATAAAAAGGGGAATGTGCTTCCCCAGAGAGATTGGGCTTCATCTGATTCAGATCCGCCGAAGGTGGTGGAGAATGTCTTACTCCCAGAGTGTAACAGGATGTGTTTGCTAAAGGCAGAGGAGCATGAGCAGTTTTTAGAGACAAAACCTTCTACAACTGAAGGGTTGTCACCACTAACCCAGATTTCAGATGATTATCTGGAAAAAATCGTTACATTATTCAATGTTAATGAGCCTTTTCCTGATCTCGAATTGGCGTGGCTAACAAAGCTGAAAGATAAAAATAATGTGGGACAGTTGAATAAAGAGCCACGCGCGGTGGACTGGTTATCCAAGATGAAAAAGGCCAAAGTTGTTTGTTTGGGAAGCTGGCCGGGATCAGCTAAACCTCACATTGAAGTGGAGAGCATTGAATTCTTAAAAGGGTTGACGAATAGCAAAGATTTAAGGTTTCTTAGCCTTCAAGGAGTCTCTAGAATTAAGGAGCTTCCAGATTCCATAGGAAAGCACAGCAGTTTGGTGATCTTGGATCTCAAGGAGTGCCACAATCTGGAGATGCTTCCAGAGGAGACAAACAAACTCAAGGAGCTCAGGTACTTGGATCTTTCTGACTGTTATCTGCTAGCTCGCATGCCCCAGGGGCTAGGGGCCCTCTCACAACTTGTAGTCCTTAAAGGGTTTGTCATTAGTAATCCGCAAAGGAAAAACTCGGGTACTTTAAGTGATTTGAAGGGATTGAGAAAGCTGAGGAAACTGACCATCAATGCAAGTAGTGAGAAATTCCCTACACCAGTCGATTTGTGTGCTCTCCATGAGCTTGGAGAAAAAGGAGTACTCCGAAAGCTAACAATAGCATGGGGAGCAGAGCTAGCAGATCAGGAAGGAAATGGAGCCAAAAGAGAAGATCAGAATGGAAGAGAAGGCAGTTGCTGGAAAAGACACATACCAGATACAAAGCAACAGAAATCAAAAACAAGGAACGATCAACAGGCCGAGAAACTTCCAGAGAATCTTGAGAAGCTGGATCTTCAGTGATGATGCCAATATTGTTAGTTGAATCACTCGTCCAATCCGGAACTTTAGACGATCTTGTAGGACTTGCAAGATAAAGAGAGTTGATCGAAAAGAGCACTAGGTTGTGCCCGGTGGAGGAGCCTCCAATGCTTAAGTTAGTATCAACCCATATCTTTCTTATATAAATGGTGTTTTGTAATAGTTTCTGACTTACCTCCACAAGTGAGACGGACTGTCCCTTTTATAGGTGATTTGGATAGCTATTGTATAATTGGAGGTGATTATTACCCATGTGTAACAGTCATCGTATTGATGGGCGTTTAAGACCGACGAGTAACGGTCGTCATTAATGTGTTGAATGTGCTTGAATGGTTACATCTTTTGGTCTACTAATGATGCAAGGTTGTCCATATTAATGGATGACCTTAGTAATTTTTAGGACTCATCAGTTGCCCCCCCCCCCCCCCCCCCCCCCTTGCCCCAATTCCCAAGTCTGATTTTGCTTTATGCTGGTCAGGCTTAAGGAATGTTCTTGACTTGTTTAAATTTAGGCTTCTTTATCTTCAACTACTTTCTTCTTTAGGAACAGTAGTATTTTTGTGAAGACTTCTTAGTATCTGCCTTTTGAAGGTCTTTTTGGATGTTCGAGGGATCCTAGCTTGATCTTGAAAGTGAGCAAATTTCTTTAGACGGTCATTTTTTTATCACTGCTGAAGAACAAGCTAACTTTTTTGGACGACCATTTTTTATCACTGCTGAAGTGTAAGGTGATTTTTTTTGGACGACCATTTTTTATCACTACTGAAGAGCGAGGTGATTTCTTTGGACAACCATTTTTTATCACTTCGATGCTTCTTCTTTTATTCATTTTCTGGTTGTCACATTTGATATTCTTGATTTGCATTTGACTTGCGTTTGTGTAAGAATCCTTGTCTGCTTACACTTGTCTAAGGGTATTTAGTCACTTAGCCACTTTTGGGTGACTTACATCCAGTTATGGAGCTTCGTCATTTAAGCTTCGTCAGTGATTTACATCCGTCTTGGCAGAATCTTATCACTTAACCATTTTTTTAGTGACTTACATCCATTTAAGAAATCTTGTCACTTATGCTTCGTTAGTGATTTACATCCATCTTGACGGAATCTTATCACTTATCCATTTTTTTGGTGACTTACATCCATTTAAGGAATCTTGTCACTTAGGCTTCGTCAATGATTTACATCCGTCTTGGCAGAATCTTATCACTTAGTCATTTTTTTGGTCACTTATATCCATTTAAGAAATCTTGTCACTTAGGTTTCGTTAGTGATTTACATCCGTCTTGGCGGAATCTTATTACTTTTTTTGGTGACTTACATCCATTTAAGGAATCTTGTCACTTAGGCTTCGTCAGTGATTTGCATCCGTCTTGGCGGAATCTTATCACTTACCAATTTTTTGGTGACTTACATCCATTTAAGGAATCTTGTCACTTGTTGCTGGAAATATTCCTTGACGCTACGTCATTTTGGACCTTCTTGAGGCCATGTTGATATCTGCATTAAGTAGCACATGCACTTGCCAAGACTTGGTTAAACAAGAATTTTAGAACAATTCATATATAAATAATAAGTTACCAATAGCCTAGGTGGACATTTTTCTTATTTCCTTGTAATCCTAGAGTTTTACCTCTTTTGTGATCTGTCTAGTAATGCATACATTTTTGCATGAAACCTTACTAGGTGTAAATTTTTATAGACGAATATAAAAGAGACAAAGATAAATGTGTTATCTTAAATGACGATATTATTTTGTCACATACCTCGATCTTTTTATTGCTGAGATCTTCTTGACAAGCTCTTCCCTTTTTAAGATGACGAGCTCTTCCCTTTTCAAGATTTTTTTTTTTCTAAGCTCAACATGATACTTCATGTCTAAGGCCTAGATCTCTTTTGCTTCAATTTTTTGAAGGCGTAAAAACTAGGCCATGTTTTTGCCCCCACTCAAACGTGAAAAGTACAATTCTCATTTGTTGACGACTAGAGGAATGGTCTATCATGATTGGAACGTTTTTTTTTTTTGGACGTGCTTTGATGAATATGGTCATTGCCATTTGTAATAGCAATTTCCTCTTCCTTCTTCTTTAATTGTACACTTAAGTCACTTCAATAGTGCTAGCTGCATGATAATGTACAAATGTGCAATTGCATGCTTTACAAGACGAAGTGCATTCTATATGAATCATAGAGAAGTATAAGAATTGAAGCTATTTGACTATATGCTTCTTTAAACTGGTCTTTGTTAGGTGCTTGCACCGTATATGATTTTTAAAGCAATTTAAGAAGATTTTTGGTGAGTTGATAGAGATAGCGGAAATTTATTGAGACTTAAATTGATAAGCATATTGTGAACACGATCATCTAGCATTTTAAGTGTAGGAAACTTAATAGAACTTCTCAAATTCATGACGATGAAACATATGCTACTAAAAATATAGTCATATTGATTGTGATAATTGTAACAATTTTATAGCAATATTTTCAACATGTTCTACATACACATTTGTAATAATCATGCAAGCTAGATATTTATTTAGTTTCAATAAAATGATCTCATGGATAAAAAAGAAAGAAAGAAATGAGTTACCTCAATAGAAGACCTTAAATCTCAATACTATTTTGTACATACCTCGGTCTTTTCATTGTTGTAGTCTTCTTGACGAACTCTTCGTCATTGAACTCTTACTTATAGAGCTCTTCTTTGTTGGATTTATACAACCCATAATTTACAGGAGTTAAAGTCGGCATTTGTGATGTAGATGGAATTTTCACAACTTTTAGCTATATCTCTATTTTCTTTTTAAGGGTTTCTCTTCGTCAAATTATGACATTCCCTTAGAAAATTTGGAACATCTGTTTTTTGCATATCTGAAGCTAGTAATCTAGCAAACCTCTTATAGGTTTAGATATTATACAAAATTTTGGGTGAATTGATATAGCTTACATCCAAACAATATCATTTCATATAAGAGTATAGAAACTTAGTGAGAATTAAAGTCACTCTTAATGCCATGCAATTGAATAGAATTGTCTTATTTTATGTATGAAGCACATGCTCTATAGGCAATTCAGCCATTTTCACTTTTTTCTTGGTTTTGGCGATAGTAGAATAATAAAAGAAATTGATGGACTTAAGATCATTTGATCGGCTAGAGATCAAAAGTCTAAAATAGGTCACACTAGCCAGAGCAAATATTACTAGTCAAGTCTTTTAATTTTAGCAAGAAATTATCTAGCCTTTTGTGTCAATTGTGCATGTTTGTACTAATCTTGTAATTTAGCAATTTTCCTTTCCAACAATCGTTTTCATAACTATTACCCTATTCTCGTGCAACTAAATAACACTTGGCAAAGTGTTTAAACTTTTTAAAGAGTGTTGGAATTCAGTGTGTTTAATGACATTTGCCATTATGATAAACAGTCATCATATTTATCATAGTAAACAGTTATAATCTTATTTTAAATTTATAGCTAGGTTTTTATTTGGCAATAATGATATTTTTCATTATGCCTAAAACTTGACTTCAAACATTGTTGCAAATACTTAGAGAGCTAAAAGGAAAAGAAAATTTTAAATCTGACCTTAAGGCCCAAGAACTGGGCACCATTGTTGCTATATTTTGTTCCAGCTATTTGAAGATATAGATATATCCAGAGGGTTTGCCCCCGTTCAAACATGAAAGGTACATTCGCTGTTGGATGATGACCAAAAGAAGGGCCTATCATGATTTGTACCTGTATTTTTCTTCCTTTGGACTTAATCTTAGTCCCAAAGGGAAATCTTCATAAAATTTCATGTCTAATGTATTAGAACAAAATTTAGAAACTTATAGACCAATGCCTATGAATATGTATGGATAAAGATGAGGTAATATGTTCGTGATAGAAAATTATGTATAAAATTATAGAGTGATCCCAAAAAAACACTGATACTCTTTAAAATAAATGAGTAGAATGAAGAGATAATTAACTAGATAAATTATTTCATAGTGCAAGGTGATAGCAATTCAATTTTGGGGGAATAAATATGGAAAATACCATCATCTTAGGTATGATATTTTCAAGATATGAAATTCCATAATCAATTATATTGGCACCTCGAGCCAAGGTGGCTACTAGTGAACGACATATAGGCCATTTATGAAAATCTTGTGTCTCATTTTACCTCGTCGATTATATACTTACAGGGATGGCAACCTTATGAAATGATAAGAGAAGGTCGTGATATGGCTGCATATAATTCACGAAAGGAAATCATTGCAAACAAATAAGGGAATAAATTCTTGTATATATTCCAGCCCACATGACACACACGTGCACATCGGTTGCCAAGTCCGTTTTGTAGCGATATAGTAAAAATAGCCTACCATCTCATTTGCTTTCTTTTTATGAAAAATGTTTCCTTCATTGGTTGACTATGCAATCTATCAACAAATGTTTAACCACGTAGCATACGGTTGTCTAACTCTTGGCCCTTAACATAGAAATTATTTAAACAATAGCAACTATGGTTAGGCAATAATAAGTGTCGCATAACTGACCCGTAAATATGGCGCTAAAAGGAGGGTGAGATATATGATATCTTTCCCCATAGTGTGGTTTGAAATAATTTTAGATTTTGCTATATATATATATATATATATATATTTTAATCAGAATTTGCTCTATTCTAAGCAAGTAATGCTATACTATAAATGAGAGGAGTAGGGACCTGACCTGGCAAGAAAACCTCTACGACATTCTCAACAGTTGTGCCTACGCCATGACCTTTTTCTGCCGGATGATTTTTCTTATGTCGAGCCTTTTGTTGATCCATTTTGTCAAGCTTTACTAGGCTCATTTTGCTCAAAAAATACTAACAAATTAATAATCTCGATTATTCTCAAATGATGAGCTTAATATAGAGTACATGTCATTCCGTTTAATAGAATCACATGGAAATAATTTGATACTAGTTAGTATTTAGAGACAGTAAGCTCTGCTCTTATATATGTGAGTAAGTACTTACTCTGGTGATGTCACTAGTGCGAGCATAAAATAAAAACATTGTACCTGTATAGCCGCTTTTATTGAATCATACATGTGGATTGTGACACCATAAGAGTCCCACATTTTTCCCTTTGAATTCTCGAAGGCATGATTAGATATAGATGGAACCATTTAAATTCTCCATTCTCAACGCCAAAGCAACATATATTTATATACGGAAAAGTTTGAATAGTAAATTTTGTTCCTTCTATTGTGGAACATTTTAAGATTCAAAATTTCATAATATTTTGAGAATGATTTATGCTTAACTATTGCGGTAATTTAGTAAGGACTGAATTTTATAATTCTCTGGGTCTTTCAACCTCAGTCCCACCTTGCATTCACTTTGAAAATTATTCTGTGTGCAAGGCCGAATATGTCATTCATGCATTTTATTCCTAAAGGTTTCTTTTTAAATCTTTTCGGAATTGTTCCTTGAAAAACATAGTTTCATTAACCAACTGACGGACTAATAACTCATGCATAATTGACTATAGAGCATTCTAACCATGTTATGCATTTTCTACTATACTTTCGTCACCAATAAATACACATATAAATTTGGGGGATGGCCTTATGTTGTGGCTTTATTACCCGTGTATATCAACCAAGATATTATCAGGGTACCATTTATTTTTCTTCATATTCCTCAATTTCAATACCCCCCTATTTGAGAAAATTCAAAATGAAAAACGTGCCACATAAAATTCTCAATTATTTAAAGGCACATGAACTCTTCTCAATATAAGGTTCTTCAATGTAGAAACACCATAGTTGGTGGGGTTCATAAAAATTCATGAGATTTAAAATTTTCACATAAACACTTTTTTTTTTTTTTTTTTGAAAATTTAAAAGTACAATAGTGTTTATAAATACTCACTAAGGAGTACATAGAAAAGACTGTTTTTAGAGAAATGACTTAACCCTTTTTTTTTTTTTATGGGAATGACTTAAGTCATTCATTCTCTAATAATGCTGAGCATATCATATATATTTTTATATATAGGTGTTAGATGGAACCTTATCATTAAAAAATCACATTTCAATTATCACTAGACCATCTAACATATGGTGTAGAGTAAAAATAATGTTTACATGCAATTAAAGAATTTATTATGGCATTCAACACTAATTACTCCAGCATATACACATTCAAAAATGTTTGACAAATAAAGGCTCAATGAACACGTTGCAATCAATTTAAAAAGTGAAACGGTTTATGCCACAAATGAAAATTAAATTAATTTCAAAATTGTCCATTTGAGTGACCATTGACCATTTAATCAATTAAAATATTATAATTAAATAAAGAGTCTAATTTACTCTCTTTTTTTTCTTTTTTTTTTGAGAAACCGTCTAATTTACTCTTGAACCTTATGTCCAACATAAACTCTTTAAGCAACATCTTATATAAGATAGCAATATAGCATGGCATATATCATTCACGCAACCTTTTTGACTAATGATAGATCATCCATATGGCTTTATAACAACCCAAAAAATTCATTGTGATACATACAAATATGTATCCAAAGAAATTATATGTCATGCATAAAATTGACATATGACCTCAATTATATTATTATTATATATACGCATATTTAGGCCATAGCAAAAGTTTTAGGAGTTTGCTTATTAAATTTCATTCTTATATGTTATTAATATATCGAATAAAATAAGATATACTTTACCGCAAACTCATAATTTCTTGCTTCTTAGATTTCCTTTCATTTGAGGGTTTGTTGAGATTTTTGCCATCGAACTCGAAGTCTAAAAAGTTGAATCTCCACGAAATTGTTATTCCGTAGCCATGATTCCATTTGCCATCATAAACAATTTATTAATACATATATAACCAACGAATACAAAGAAAAATCTAGAAAGGTTTTATTCATGGACAAGAAATATATATCATTCAGTGTTTCCCCATGTCTAAGGCGAAGTGGTTGACACCTACTTCTTTGCCCCACCTAAAAAAACTCTACATAAGAGGAGGAAACCTCGCAACTCTAGAGGATCTGGACAAAAAAAACTGGTCCGAAGTGAAGACTTTACGTTTGAAGTATTTGCGTGATTTGAAGATGAATTGGATAAAAATGAAGGAATCTTTTCCAGAATTGAAATACTTGGAGAAAGTCAAATGCCCTGGGATCACACTCTGCCCTTGTGACGAGCATGGAGTGTGGATGACGGATGAATCCTGATCAGTTGTGAGGGGGATTGGTTGTTGTTCTCTAGTGGCCTCACATTATTGTATTATTATTAAATACTATTGTGGTGTGTTGATTGGTTTTTTTTTTTTTTTTTTTTTTTTTTTTTGAGAAGGAAACTGAATTGCATTTAAAGAAAAAACTCAGCCAGAATCGGCTAAAAGAACAGAAACAATGGGAGAGGGAACATCCTCCCTCCAAACAACTAAGCCGCTAACATGTTTCGCATGTCTAGCAAGGTTGTGAGCTACAGAATTCCCTTTTCGCTTAACATAAGAAAAATTACAATTAAGAAAAGAGTCTGCATGAAATCTTATTTCGTCAATAAGGTTACCAAAGGTAGCAAAGGATTGCTCTGCATCCTGAAGGGCACGGGTAATGATCTCTGAATCACCTTCCAGAGTAATGGAGCTCAGATTCAGCTCCTTAGCAAGGAGAATGGCCCGTCAAGCTGCTGCTGCCTCCACTTCTGCCACTGCCTGAGGAAGGTTAATCCTTTCAACACTGGATGCTACCACTCGGCCTGCACCGTTCCTGATGACAACACCTAATCCGGCCTCATTGGTTTCACGAAAAATTGCTCCATCATAGTTTACTTTCAACATGGGGCCAGATGGAGGGGTCCACCGAGTATTTAAGTGGGAAGTGGTTTGTGAAGGGTTTGATTTCACTGGCTAGGCTCGATAAAAGTCCTACAATTGCTGTTGAACCCGAGGGAGAGTCTGCCCAGATGGAAGGACTGCATTACCAACTCTAGCTTGATTCCGTCTATGCCATAAAGACCACACCACCATGGAGAACACTTCCAGGTCCAGGTCTGCATCAATAACATGGAGTATGAGCTGCTTGAAGTTTAAAAAAGTCCTCGTGTTCCTGAAACTCCAAACTTGATCAGACATCCACACCTCATCAAGGCAAGAGCACGACCACAGAGCATGTAATACATTCTTGGGTTGCTATTTGCACTGATCACAAGTCTCCTCTGTCAATTTGAATTTGAATTTCAAATCTATATCTTATCTGAATTCTGTACTTCATTAATGGAATTTTACTAAATAAATGACAATATATCTTTTTATATAATACTCCTTTGCATATTTGTTCCATCGCAGCCATGGTTTCATATGACCTTTTCATGTCTCTGTAAAACGCCATTATGTAGTGGTGCACGTTGAGAGTCTGATTGGATACCGTTTATTTTGTTGAAAACTGAAAACTGAAAATGATGGAGCGTGAACTCGTCAGTCAATGTGTCAGATGAAGCCAATCTGCAGCCTCTTGAAAGGGTCACCGATGTGGTGCCTACCACCACGCCTCCGATGCCAAAGTTAGTATGCAAGAAAATCTCAGAGAATGGATAATGCAAGAAATAATAGTTCTCTTTTAGTGTATCTGTGTCTGTACCTTGTTCTTGACAATGAGAGGGCTTTATATGCATACCTTCATGGCTTCTAGCCGTTGGAGTAGTTATGGAGATCTTAATGCTCCTCCTCGTAACGTCTAGTCTGGTGTAATGTGGCTTTAATGTGTTACAACGGCTCATACAGTTGGCTCTATAACCGTTTTGAACTTAATTGTGCTATAATGAATGTCTTGTGTTTTCCTCGTCAATGACGTGGATATAAGATATGTTCGTCCGAGCATTCCTTCGTCTGTCTCGTCTAACCTCGTCACTGAAAGACTTCCTTGTCATGATGTCACTGGTTTCGTCATTCCCATCAGTTGCCCCCGGATTCCATGGTCGTCATGACATGTCATGTTGGTCGTGGAAGATAAAAAGTCTCCTGGGCCAAAAGTGCCTGTTGGGCTTCCGTGCCGTATTAACTGCGCAGTGATGGCGTTCTCTGCGTGGTTGCCACGTGTTGTGTGTGGATTGGTGGGCTTATTTTCGTGACCCTTGGTTTCCCGCCGTTTTTCAGTTGCCTTAGTTTTTGGGTTAAAACTTCTCCGCTTTGCACCTTTTCATTTCTCAAACAAAAAACTTTTGCTGAGTGTCCCTTGGTGAGCTCCATTCTGCAATTCTTCTTCAGACCGGTGCGCCGTGCGTTGGTGTTCTCCGCCGTTGCTTAAGGTACGTTTTTCTTTCCCTTTTTGAGTTTTCCTTTTCTCTTCTGCCTTGCTGTGGTTTCTGATTTACTCTTCTTTTTCTTCCTTTCTTTATATACTCGATTTCTTTTCTGTTTGGGTTTTTAGCAAGTGTCAATTTCTTCTTGCGTTTTTGCATTTCCATGGTCCGTAGCTCTGAAGTTAGGATAGACTGCCCCTCAATTTCCTTCCTATTTGCACGATTAGGAGGGTCTTTGGGGAATTTCCCACACTTAGAAAATTTTGTTTTTGAGGGTAACTGTTTGGGCGTTGCATTGGCTGATCTATTGCCTTTGCTTCGTCAATCGGTTGATTGGTTCGAGGGTCTAGTGAGAGAGGGAGAAACGATGTCTGAAGTTAGGTCTAGCGACCTTGAGACTGGATTATCGTCAAACGGTGATCCAGCGGAGGGAGGTTCAGTCGTCTCTTCCCTTCGAGAGGTTAGGGTTTTTCACGCCCTCGGGGAGGCGTGTGGTTTGGACGCGGATAGTGTGGCTAGATTTAAGGATAGGTTTCAATTTCCAGAAAGGGTGCGCGTTCGTCTACCTAGTGACGAGGATAGGGCCTGCCACTTCTTTCCAGGTGAGGTGTGTTTTTATGAGTCAGCCTTTACCTGCGGGCTTAGATTCCCCGTCCATCCGTTCCTGATGGAACTTTTGGATCGTTTTGGCATTGCTCCTGGGCAGCTCATGCCCAATTCGTGGAGAATAGTGGTGAACTGTATGGAGATATGGTTGGCTGCTAATGGAGATATGATCAGGATAGACGAACTCACATATCTATATCGCCTGAAAGAGTCCAAGGAGTATGGATATTACGAGTTGGTTCCCTGGGCGAGGAATACTAGGATCGTCAGGGGTTTGCCTTCGTCCTTCAGGTACTGGAAATCCAGGTTTTTCTTTGTGTCGGGGGACGATTTTGAGACTCAATCCAGCACGGATTGGGGTGATATACCAAGGTTGCATCGTCGGTGGGGAACCCCGGCTTTAGGTGCGTCAGTATTTCTATTCGTCGTTTTCAGTTTTGATGTTTTCTGCTATGTTATGTTGCTGACCCCTTTGCCCCTTGCTATGTGCAGTTAAGAGACGGCCTAAGCTCAAGAGCAGGCATAAAGAGCGCGTTGAGACCTCCATTGGATACGCCCAGATGATAGAGAGCTGGGACGACCTGGTAAACCCACGTACCTTGGCTTTTTACCACCTCGGGCCAGACCCGTCTCCATACGTTCTACGTTCCGTTGATATTGAAGGCAAGAAAAGTAAGTACTAACCTCGTCAAGCTCTGCTTTCTTTATGCATATGTGGACTTTTTCCTAACCATTTCCTTCTTGCAGAAATGACAACCAAGTTTAAAAAGGACATGTACGCAAAGATGAGAGACAAGAAGGACGAGCCACTATCCAGCATTGGGAAGAAAGCAGTGCGTGTCAAGGGGATGTCTACTCCTGCCAACCCAAATGTCCCCGTCAACACCATAGTCTCCGTCACTGAACCGACGAGGACGGCTTCTCCGGCTACTTCCATTGAGGAGATCCCTACTCCGGCCTCGAAGAAGCAGCGAACATCAGGAAAGGAGAAAGCTGATTCACGCTCGTCCACAATATGGGATGACGAGAGGTTGGCCGTGGACAGGGCCCATGAGGTGTTGACGGCGGATGATCTTAAGGTCTTCTCAGGCGTGCCTTTCAACGAGGTCACCTCTCGTCATATTCAGAGACTCGTCCAGGTAGAGTGTTCTCTGCACTGTCAAAATTTTTTTTTTTTTTTTTTTTTTTTTAAACGTCCTCACATTTTTTTCCAGGTGTTGGGGGAAAGCTTTCACATTACCTCTGAGCATCTTACACAAGAGGCTAGGGTGGCATCCTTGACTTCTAGGATGGAGGCTTTGGAGAAGGAGAACTCGGAGCTGAAGAAGAACCTTGTTGATTCTATGGACGCGGCCACCTCTTTAAAGGAGAAGGTCAAAATTTTGAACAACGATCTGAGGGCTGAGCGTCAGCTGACTTCGGAGAAGGACGAACAGCTTTTGAATGCTAAAGAAAGTTTGAAGACTATTGCTGCGAGGTCTGTAGAGGCTTTCCAGACTACGGACGAGTACCAGACTGTCCTGTTCAGTTGGTACTTCAAAGGCTTCGAGCTCCTTAGAAGATACCTCGCCAAGCATCCTTCCGGAGTAAACATGGACAATCTGGACCTAGAAGAGGTGGATCAAGAGATGGCCGCTGACGAGGCCGCCCCATCTTCTGCTGTTCAAACTGATGCTCCTGGAGAGGTTCTTGCTGGTGGTGATGCCCATGAGGATGCTCCTGTTGACGATGACGCTACACGAGCCTAACACTTAGAAAGTTTTTTTTTTCTTTCTTTTCTTCTTTTTGGGATGCCCTTCATGTTTTGGGCAGTTATGTAAATTTAATTTCTGAACAATTTCACCTTCTGTTTATTTTGGGAACAACAGGAAAGATTTTTAGCCCAGTGTTTATGGGCTTTCAGTTGTAAAAGACAATGACGACTCAGTCTATTTTAATTTAATATCACTTACCTGTTTTTTGAAGTAATTACCTTCGTCGTGATACTTAGCCATTTTTTTATATATCCTTGTATACCTTCGTCGTGATACCTTCGTTATTAATTTACATCCGTCAAGGCGGAATTTTGTGACTTAGCCATTTTTGGTTTTTAGTGGCTCACACCCTTGTTAGGGATGTTTCCTTCGTCAGTAACTTACCTCCGTCAAGGTGGAATTTTGTTACTCAGCCATTTTTTGGCTTTTTGTGGCTTACACCCTTGTCAGGGATATTGCCTTCGTCAGTAACTTACATCCGTCAAGGCGGAATTTTGTTACTTAGCCATTTTTTTGGCTTTTTGTGGCTTACACCCTTGTCAGGGATATTGCCTTCGTCAGTAACTTACATCTGTCAAGGTGGAATTTTGTTACTTAGCCATTTTTGGCTTTTTGTGGCTTACACCCTTGTCAGGGATATTTCCTTCGTCAGTAACTTACATCCGTCAAGGCGGAATTTTGTTACTTAGCCATTTTTTTGGCTTTTTCTGGCTTACACCCTTGTTAGGGATATTGCCTTCGTCAGTTACCTTCGGTTGCATAGACCTGCTCATAGAGTAATGTCAGCTGAATGAATTCTTTATTGATTTTGATAACGAGTACATTTGATTGTTACGTCTATTGATGGTACTTCTTTAAGTGTTCAATGTTCCATGGCCTCGGGAGTCTTTGTCCGTCCAGGGTTTCAAGGTGGTAGCTTCCCTGTCTAGAGTAATGAACAACTCGACACGGTCCTTCCCATGTGGGGCCAAGTTTCCCTTGAGTTGGATCCTTAGTCGCCAGAGTTACTTCACGCAGGACGAGGTCGCCGATGTTGAGTCGTCGGAGTTTTAACCTTTTATTGTAATACTCTGTCATCTTTTTCTTGTAATCCGTCATCCTGCTGCAGGCTTTATCTCTGACTTCGTCTAGGCAGTCCAGGTTGACTCGTAGGCGATCGTCATTGTCTTCCTCGCTGAACATTTCTCGCCTGGTGCTGGTTACTCCGACCTCGACCGGGATCACTGCTTTAGTCCCGTAAGTAAGTCTGAACGGGGTCTCTCCCGTCGGGGTTCTTGTTGTTGTTCTGTAGGCCTACAAGACGTTGGGTAGTTCGTCTGGCCAAGCACCCTTCGCATCATCTAGTTTCGTCTTTATGATTTTGAGTAGAGTCCGGTTCGTCACTTCTGTCTGTCCATTTGCTTGAGGGTGGCCTGGCGATGAGAACTGGTTCTTGATGCCCAGGCCAGAGCAGAAGTCCTTGAAGCCTTGGCAGTCGAACTGTCGCCCGTTGTCTGATATGATCGTCCTTGGAATCCCGAACCTGCAGACTATGTTCCTCCATACGAAGCTCCGGATCTTTGCTTCAGTGATAGTTGCCAGTGGCTCTGCCTCAACCCATTTTGTGAAGTAATCTATAGCGACGAGTAAGAATTTTACCTGGCCTTTGCCCAAGGGTAATGGGCCAACGATGTCAATTCCCCACTGTGCGAATGGCCAAGGGGACGCTATTGTCGTCAGTCTTTCGGCTGGCAGTCGTTGAATATTCCCGAATCGCTGGCACTTGTCACACTTCTTGACGAACTCCATTGCGTCCACCTGCATAGTAGGCCAGAAATAACCTGTTCGAATAATTTTGCTTACCAAGGATCTAGGGCCTGCGTGATCTCCGCAGATTCCTTCATGGACCTCTCTTAGGATGTATTCAGCGTCTTCTTCGTTCACACACCTTAAGTAGGGCATGGAGAAACCCCTCTTGTACAAAGTGTCATTAAGAATTGTGAATCTGGCAGACCTCTTCTTGACCTTCCTGGCTTCATTTGTGTCCTGAGGGAGGTGCCCATCCCGAAGGAAAGATACAATGGGCGTCATCCAGCTACTTATGTTCTGGATTGCGAAGGTTGGAACTTCTTCTATGTTGGGGTTCTTTTGTACTTCCATCATCAAGTCTGCATTCGACCTCGTTCCTTCTGACGAGGCTATCTTCGATACTTCGTCTGCTGCCATATTCTGGCTTCTGGGAATCTGGACGAACTTCGAACTCTTGAGTCAAGTGCTTCGTCAACCTGAGGTACTTCTGCATTCTTTCTTCCTTTGCTTCGTATTCTCCCTTGATCTGCCCAATTACTAGCTTTGAGTCGTTCTGGACTAACAGGGTCTTGGCTCCAAACACTTTCCCTAGCCTCAACCCCGTCAGAATCCCTTCATACTCGGCTTCGTTGTTGGTCGCCGGGAATTTCAGCTGAACTCCATACTTCAATACTTCTCCGTCAGGGGTGGTTATGACGACCCCTACTCCTCCTCGCTTTTGGGCCGACGAACCGTCGGTTTGTATTACCCAAGTTTTGCCCTTATTGGCGAGGTTTTGTTCGTCCGAAAGGGTGAACTCAGCGATAAAGTCTGCCAGAGCCTGTGCTTTAATGGCTGCCCTGGGATGGTACTCTATATCAAATTGGCTAAGTTCAATCGCCCATTGGACCATTCTCCCTGCTGCCTCGGGTTTGCTCATGGACTTCTTGATAGGTTGGTCCGTCATTACCCAGATCGAATTTGCCTGGAAATACTGCCTGAGCTTGCGTGAGGCTATTATCAATGCGAACGTGATTTTTTCGATTTTTGGGTACCTGGACTCAGCCTCCTGGAAGGCTTGGCTGATATAATAAACTGGGAGTTGTATTCTGTTTTCTTCTCGGATCAGGGCTGCGCTGACGGCTGTAGACGAAACAGCCAGGTACAGATACAAGTTCTCACCTTCCTTTGACGGGCTTAGGAGAGGTGGATTGCTCAAGTAGCGTTTGAGCTCTTGGAAAGCTGCTTCACATTCGTCGGTCCAGGCGAAGGCCTGCTTCAGGGTCTTGAAGAAGGGGAGGCATTTATCCGTTGCTCTAGAGACGAATCTGTTGAGGGCAGCGATCCGTCCCGTGAGCTTTTGGACCTCCTTGACGGTCTTGGGTGACGCCATGTTGATTATGGCCTGAACCTTCTCCGGATTTGCTTCTATTCCTCTCTGGGATACCATGAATCCCAGGAACTTCCCTGAGGCTACACCAAACACGCACTTACTTGGATTCAACTTCATTTGGTATTGTTTGAGAGTAGCGAATGTTTCCCTGAGGTCGTCCAGATGGGTAAGCTCTTCCTTGCTCTTGACGAGCATGTCATCCACGTAGACCTCCATATTCCTACCTATCTGCCTGCTGAACATTCTGTTCACTAATCTCTGATAAGTAGCGCCTGCATTCTTTAGTCCGAAAGGCATTACCTTATAGCAATAGAGGCCTTGGCTGGTGATGAAGGCCGTTTTCTCCTCATCCTCGTCAGCCATTTTTATCTGGTTGTATCCTGAAAAAGCATCCATGAACGTCAATAGCTTGTGTCCGGCTGTGGAGTCTACGAGCTGGTCTATTCTTGGAAGGGGGAAACTGTCCTTCGGGCAGGCCCTGTTCAGGTCCGTGAAATCTACGCACATCCTCCACTTCCCATTTGCTTTCCTTACTAGAACAGTGTTGGCCAGCCAGTCTGAATAGTACACTTCCGTGATGAAACCTGCAGTCAAGAGCTTCTTCACCTCGTCAGCGACTGCCTGATCTCTTTCTGGTGCGAAGACTCTTCGTCTTTGCTTGACGGGCTTCTTCTCTGGGTCTACATTCAACCTGTGTTGGATGATTTCCGGGGATATACCTGGCATGTCGTCATGGCTCCAGGCAAAGACGTCCAGGTTTTGCTTAAGAAACTGGACGAGCTTTGTTCTCATCTCGGGGCTTAAAGTCGTCCCTATCCTGGTTGTTTTGGTTGTTTCTTCCTCAGTTAGTTGCACTGTTTCTAGAGCCTCCACCTTTTCTTCCTCCTTCTCTTCAATTATCCAGGTGTGGTTTTCCTTTGTGGCCAACACGGCCTGGTAGCATTCTCGAGCTAAAACTTGGTCTCCCTTAACTTTACCAACCCCATCCTCCACGGGGAACTTCACCTTTAAGCAGTAGGTAGATGTGGACGCCTTCCACTTATTGAGGGCAGGTCTTCCAATGATGATGTTGTAGGAGGAGGGGCAATCCACCACTAAGAAGTCAAGCTGACGGGTCAGTTGTTTCGGATATGTCCCCACTGTCACCGTCAACGTTACTATGCCCTTGGGGTAGACCCTGTCACCACTGAAACTGACGAGGGGGGAATCAAAAGGACGTAGCCTTTTGGGGTCTAGCTTCAATTGTTGAAATGCAGGGAAGTAAATGATGTCAGTAGAGCTACCATTGTCCACGAGGATCCTTTTGGTGTTGAACCCTTCTATGGTAAGCATTATGAGCAGGGGGTCATTGTGGGGCTGCTTCACTCCCCTTGCGTCGTTTTCATTGAAAGTCATGTCTTGATCGGTTCATCTCTGCTTCGACGGGGGAGTCGTATGGATGTTGTTCACCTGACGTTGGCATGCTTTTTGAAGGGACCTGAACGAACCTCCAGTGACGGGTCACCCTGTGATCGTCTGTATTTCCCCGACCACATTTTGAGGAGGTTGGGACTGACGGTCGTTCCCTCTTGACGAAGCCTCAGGCTGGCCTTTGTTCCCATCCCGAAATGTACTATACTCACCCTTCTTTACAAATTTCTGCAACTTCCCCTTTCGTATCAGCTCCTCTACCTGCTCTTTGAGGTCCCGACAGTCCTCGGTGTAATGGCCATGGTCTTTGTGGAACCGGCAGTACTTGTTCTTATCACGGACGTTGGGAGACGAGTGTAAGGGCCGCGACCACTTTAGGTAATGCTCGTCCTTAATCTGCGTTAGGATTTTATCAACAGGCATAACAAGGGGAGTGAATTTTACCGTTCGAGGATTCTTATCATCTTTTCTTCTGATTTCGTCACTGATTCGGCGATCTGGACGCTCGCGCTTTTGCCCCCTACGGTCGTCTTCCTTTCTACCCTTGTCTCCTGGCCTCTCAATGTCCCTGATGGCGGCCAGTGCGTCTTCCGCGTTCATGTACTTCTATGCTTTGAGGAGCATTTCAGCCATCGTTTTCGGTGGATTTTTTGCAAGTGACGAGACGAGCTCTCTGGATCTCAACCCCGCCTTAAAGGTCGTTAGCTGCACCTTGTCATCAGCCTCGTCTACTTCCAGTGTCTCCCGGGTGAAACGTTTCACATATGACCTCAAAGTTTCCTTCTCTCCCTGCTTGATGGTGAGTAAGTGATCCGCGGTTCTCTTTGGTCGTTGTCCTCCAATGAAGTGACGCAGGAAGGCATTGCTCAACTGTTCGAAGGTGTCGATGGACGATGTGGGTAGCTTTGTGAACCATTCCCGTGCAGCTCCCTTGAAAGTGGTTGGGAAGGAACGACACAAAATCTCGTCTGGGGTCTGCTGGAGTCCTAGGGTCGTCTTAAATGTGTTAAGATGATCCTGGGGATCTTTTAGCCCGTCAAAAGGTTCGAGTTGGGGTAGCCGAAATTTTGACGGCACTGGACAGTCGAGGACGGCTACAGTGAATGGCGAATCTGTTGCCCTGACCAGTCGGTCCACACTCCGTTCAGTTTTTTCTTTGATGGTGTTCCTAAGCTCGTCCATCTCCTTCCTCATCTCCTGGAGTAGATCCGAGTTCTGCTCGGTTGGAGTGGTAGGCCTTCAGTGGTCAATTCTTCTATGGCTATCCCCTTCGTCATCTCGATTTCCTTTGGACCGATCCTCTTCCTGCTGAAGCCTCTGCTTCATTTCCTCATTTTGTTTGGACAATTCTTCGAAGGTAGCTGCAAGGGCCTAAATTTGCTGCGCCAAGGCTGCGGAATCTTGATTGGACTCCATCTGAAAGAAGTATTTGACAGGAAACTACCTTTTCGCCATTGAATACGAAAAATGTCGTTCCCCACAGACGGCGCCAAACTGATGGAGCGTGAACTCGTCAGTAAATGTGGTCGGATGAAGCCAATCTGCAGCCTCTTGAAAGGGTCACCGGTGTGGTGCCTGCCACCACGCCTCCGATGCCAAAGTTAGTATGCAAGAAAATCTCAGAGAATGGATAATGCAAGAAAATAATAGTTCTCTTTTTGTGTATCTGTGTATGTACCTTGTTCTTGACAATGAGAGGGCTTTTATATGCATACATTCATGGCTTCTAGCCGTTGGAGTAGTTATGGAGATCTTAATGCTCCTCCTCGTAACGTCTGGTCTGGTGTAATGTGGCTTTAATGTGTTACAACGGCTCATACAGTTGGCTCTATAACCGTTCTGAACTTAATTGTGCTGTAATGAATGTCTTGTGTTTTCCTCGTCAGTGACGTGGATATAAGATATGCTCGTCCGAGAATCCCTTCGTCTGTCTCGTCTAACCTCGTCACTGAAAGACTTCCTCGTCATGATGTCACTGGTTTCGTCATTCCCATCAGAAAACATTATAGCAAATAATTTTAAAATAAGACTAAACAGTGCACACGAGGATCCCAACAAAGATGGACAAACTGTTTATGCAACTAAATGTTGAGACGTGCACAGTATACAGTGATTGAACTGCGTGAATGGACAAACATGTGCACAATGCATAGTGCCTAAATTGCATGAATGGACAAACTGTGTGAATGGCTGAACGTGCACAGTGTAAGCGGGTCCCACTTCAAATGCAAAAATGCAAACGTGAGAGTGAGACACTAAATCCAAACGTTGCGTGAGTACCTTTAAATAGAATTATATAAACTTCTGCTAGCATTGCTCACGATTTATAATTGAGTAGGAGGGACAAGATTTTCAAAGGGTGGAAGGGGCCTAGGCCTGGCAGTAGCCTTTGCCTCTTCATTGGTAGGGATTGATCTCTGTTAATTCTTGTATGATACGGTTTCTACTTGGTCGCTGTATTGTTTGGATTTTCGAGATCCAAACTACGGAGAAGGGTTAAATGTTAGACTTGATCAAGTTCATGGAATTTTAATAGAAAAGACACTCAGAATCAGAAAGCTGCTACTATATGTCATCCAATTGGTACACTGGCAAATACCAGAACAATGTCCTTTCATCCAAAAAAAAAAAAAAAACCAGAACAATGTCCAGTAGTATGTTTTTGTGACCCACGACGATCATGACCCTGTGCAGAATATAGGAAATATATTTGTGTAATATGCAATATCACTCTCATATTCACGTAGGATTCATGTGTTTGAGCCTACACATATTAGAGGAGTGTTGAACTACTGCTGGGTGTTTAGTTCGCTGTGATATTATATTACGTCATAATATTACATTATTATAATCTCAATACAAGAATACAATATTACATTGTTTAGGAAAGTTATGAAATTAAGATGACGTGATATATTTTGTAATTTTAAATTATGATAATGTTAGAAAACATAAAATAAACAAAAATTTTTAATATTACATTATCGTATCATGCATCACATCGTAATGTGTACAGAATTAAACCTTTTTTTTCTTAGTAAAGTGTATTGAATTTAACCAAATCACATCTATGATGTCAGATCCAACCAAAGCAAATGACATTATTAAAGAGAATAGTTTATAATTTGAATTTATGGCCCAAGAGGTCCAATTGTTGTGATGAAAAGCCCATCCAGGGCTCATCCGAGTCCCAATATATACCTTCCATAGGGTTCTCTGTAATACACAATACAAAAATTAATAGTTTGTTTGTCTCTCTGTTTACTCTTGTTCTTCCTTGCTTTCGCTCTTCTCTCTATAATTTTGTTGTGTATACACAATACAAAAATTTTGTTTGCCTTCTGATAAATGAATCTTTTATTCATAAGAAACAAAGTACCACATCATTGCAGGTAGCTTCAGGCGCATAACATATCTAACAAAAGAGTAGAATTCAAAAAAAAAAAAAATTTGGTGTATAAAATTGTGGTTTCGCAAAATTGACGGTTTGGGTGGGTCAGTATATATAGGCCACAGTTCATGGCAATTTGAGAGTTGGGTTATTAGCGGCATCATGGAGATTTGAGGGCTGGGTTTGGTACTAGTGGGGTTAGGTATTGCAGAAATTTCGAGAAAAATTTTGTGGAGTTGAGAAAGGTAAATTTGGATTTGGGGAAGAACGCAGAAAGAAATATAAGTAATTAAAAGGTTAAAATGTAAATTGCACCTTCTAAGATTGACTGAAATTCATTTAAGTCCTTTTATTTTACTTTTATTTAATTAACTTTTTTAAGTTTCAAATTTATTCAATTAAGGCATTTTGTCTAACTCTATTAAGAAAAGCTACTGTTAAGTATGCAATTAACTAATGAAAAAAAAATTAAAAATTTCTTTCATAAAAAATCTATATAAATTTTTTTCATGTGAAAATAATTTTTTTTAATAACAATTTTTTAACAATATTGGACAAAAAGCCTGAATTGAATAAATTTGATTCTTAGAGGACTCGATTGAACGAAAGTAAAATTCGAGAACTAAAATTAATTTTAGCCAAACTTAAAAGGTGCAATTTACATTTTAGGCTTTAGCCTAATTAAAAACATAGTAAGAAAAAATATTTTAATAGAATAGGGAAAGAAAAAGATAGTGAGATGTATGGTTCTTTTAAGAGTGATTAGGTAAAATAAAAAATGTAAAGTATTATACTAAATTATCCAAAACTTTTATTTAATTGATATGAATGCTCTGGCAATGCAAGATAAAGAAACTAAAAGCTCAACATGTAACAACCCTAATTGCATAATTAATTTTATGAATTTATATGCTTGCTATTATCTTGTTTTTTTTTTTTTTTTTTTTTTTTTTTTTTTTTTTTTTTTTTTTTTTTTTTTTTTGAGGAGGTGCTTGCTATTATCTTAATTACTTTAAGTACATAAAACTTTGATATTTTGATGTTACAACAGACTAGGTTATGTTTTTAATGATGTAGAAAGAAGCTTTATAAAGGTAAGGATATATGTGTATAGTTATTTTATTGTTTGGGCCTTTTTAGAATATAAGCTTATAAGGGGGGTGGAAAGTAAATTTTAAAAAGTAGTAAAGGTGAGTCATTAGCTTGAGGTGGTATTAGGTGTTTCGGATGCATGCATCCTCACACTCACATGAGGGTGGGCCCCACAAGTGTGGGACCCACCCTCATGTGAGTGGGGGGGATGTATGCATCCGAAACACCTTGTATTTTCCCCATCGGCTCACTTTTCCTCTTAGCATACACCTACCCCACCCAAGTTATTTTCCTTGCCTTCTTTGCTGCACTAGAAACTTTCTTGGTTCGTCTTTCTTTGCTCCTTTGTTTTCTTCTGCCTTTGTTCTTATCAGTAGCACCATCTCACGCAGCCCTTCTTTTCTTTCACCGAAAATCATAGATATCTTTCTCTAAGAAGAAATTAAGAGCCTAACACTAAAGTTTCAGCTTCACAGGTTATGGGTAAGTACATAAAACTATATCTTGTTTTGGGTATTTTGATGGTGTAATTATTTTGTTTAGTTTCCCTTCTTTATTCTCTAATCTGATTGTTAGAAGCTAAAATTTGTGATTCCGTGTTAGTAATTTGAAAGATTGAAGATATTATAGTCAATTGAATGCTTATTAACATATTTTGACATATATAGTATAGGTATAAAAATACCCAAATGAAATGAAGGACAATTGCATTTATTTGATGATTTTGTAAGAAAATATGTTAAAGCTGTCACTGTGATAGATTTGGTGTTTACAACAAGAAAAATCTGGATTAAATCAATTTCTGTGAATTAGGATGCTAGGTGTAGTTTTTATGAATTTTAAGGCACACATGGTTGTAATGGAAGTGGTCTCACAGAATTTAGATTGATATAAAAATAATGGTTTAATTTCTAAGTTGCATGAAATTTTGTCATGACAGATTTGAGCATGTTATATTGTATGATTTTTAATAAATCATGGTTTTATGCTTTGACTCTGAAATTGATATGGTATTTACCAGACATCTAGAAGAGTGGTTTTGTAAAATTGTATGAAGATTGGATGTGTTTGGATAGCCCATTTGTATTTTACAAATGAGGCATATGCTGCTGAAATGAGCAGTAAACAGTAAATGATAACTCTGACTTTGATGATTTATTTCTAAAGTTAGGGTGAATGTTTTGAGCTATAATTTAATATACTTATCTTTTGATATGTCTAGATCATAGATAAATTTTTAACGAATAAGTTATGTCCGGAGCTAGCGTAAAAGACACCTTTTACGCCAGCCAATCCTGGAGCGAAACATCAACCAAAACATTTAGACTCAATACACCTTATTACACTCAATTATAATCTAATTAAAACCCCAAATATTCCTCAAACACATTCAAATCTTCTTCTCCAAATGGCAAACCAAATTCAAACTCTCCTCCTCCTCACATCGAAGCACCATTCCGCTAGAGTCATCACCGGAGTTGTTTTTAGAGCTTGAAAAAGATTTCGAATCTCTAGTGTCACAATCTCAAGGTTTGTTTTCTCATGATTTGGTGGTTCTCCCCTATTTTCAATTTCGAAATATCAATGGGTTTGGGTTTTTTTGGACGTCAATCACTTGATTTTGTATGGGTTTTGTTGATTTGGTATGGGTTTTGTTGTTTTTCTTATTGGATTCTGAAATCTTAAGTGGTAGGTTCAATGGGAGGGAGAAGAATTGAATATGAACGGGGTCAATTTTCTTCTTCTTTTTTTAGAAAAATTGCAAATCTTAAGTGGGTTTTGATTGGATTCTTAAATCTTGAGTGGTAGGTTCAAACCAATCTGATTGTGGTTCTTCAGTTTATTTTTCCAAGCTAGTCTGGGTTCTTATGAATTGTGTTCCGATTCCAAATCATGATTTTTGTGTGGTTCCTTTTTAAGTTATGAAACTTTTTTTTTGTTGAGGTTTCCTATGTATTTGGATCCCCAGTATTGCTCTACCGTTTCTCTTTTGAAAGGATTCATTTAGTTAGTTGAATTGTTCTTTATGTTAATATTTACATACATACCATTCATTTTCCTATAATATATAACATGGGAAATGGGATTTTTTTTATTCTCTTTTATGCCTTAAAATGTGAGATGAGATTTACTTAAATAGATTATTCCTTTGTGTGGAAACCAAGAACAACAAGATTCAGTTATATCTTCTTTTGTGTGGCTACGCTTGTTCTAATTGGCTTTCTATATTAGATATGATTGAGCTACCCTGTTCTCTCCCTAATGAAGCTTTTGTTTTATTTCAATTGGCAATGTGGAGTCAATGTCATAGGTCCCAAATTGTTTTGATCAAGATATGGCAAATCCAATAATTTGGCAAGTTTGTTCTTTTGTTCTTGCCTAAATAGGCTTTTTATTCACGACAAAATGAAAAACTAATTTGAAATGGCCAAGTTGTGAGTTTCTGATGTCCATTAGTTAGCCATATAGGTTGATTAAGTGTATTAAGGACTGTATGAATTCTTATCATGCATCAAAATGGGAAGTTTTAGTTTTGAAGGTACTTATAAACAAAAAAGTTTTAGTGATAATATTTAATTATGTTATCCTGGACAATATATAATTATGTTATCTCATGTTAATACTAATAATATCTTTATGTGTCATAATGTTTTTAGCTCTAAACTCTATTTTTTTGGGTAAACGTTTTAGTCATAAACCTACATTCGTTGTACTAACACTGAAATTTACATGAGAATGGATGACTAAAAGGAAGCACAAATTAAAACAGAGTTTCTAATAATCTTTTTTGGAGTTTTGTTTTTTTTTTTTTTGGAGAGAGAGGGGGAGGGGGGGGGGGGGGGGGGGGGGGGGGAGTTTGGCAGTTGTGCCCTTTGCATTACATAACCAACAGAGTTTTTGTTAATGGTTAGAACAAGTGTTCTCAAGATGTATATGACTTTTTATTCTTTTTTTTTTAAATGACTTCTCAAGATTCTAGTGGGATTCTAGGTGTTTTTATTGTCTGAATTTTTTTTGCTAATGTTAGCTGCAACTTATTATGTTTTTCTTTTTTTCCCAGCTATGATGCAAACAGATGGTTTTGAATATTTAAAGGAAAAATGCCCTACTATCTTGATTGAAATCTTGGAGTATGTGGCTAGAGTTAGTGAACCCTTTGTCATCCAACACCAACATGGAAATGAATCCTAAAAATCTTGTATTTTGGAGAACTGAATCAGTAGAAGTCACTTCCTAGATTTGGTTTTCTATTTATATAGATATAGAGGGGATAAAACCCTCAAATAAGGGAATTATATACTTTTAACTTTCTATAGTTCTTGCTCTTTTCAAAGCAAAACCTTGTATTTTGGAGAACAACTGAATTTATAAATCATGCAAATGGCATGTTGCAAGTGGTAATTGGCTTATTACAGAAGTCGTGCAAATAATACCTATACCTTTGGCATCACAATCTAATCTTCTAGAGATCTTTCTAGTGGCAATTATTTCTCTATTGAATCTTAAGATGTCACTAAGATAGACTTCCACTAATTAGAATGTTAATTTGTTGAAGGAATCACCTAGTTTACAAGAAGGTGAATAAAACTTGAAAAATTTATCAACACATATCAGAAAACTTTTAATCATTTCTTCCATGTAATATAAAACTTGACACAATTCAATATTTAAAGAAACATGAGATTGGCAAATACTCAATACAATAATTGAAAAGTTTTTAATTCCATTATTTAATCTGAAATAAAACCTATCACATAGGTTTGGAAATATATTATGAAAAAAAAAGTCACAATTCTATTTAAAGGTCCCTAATTCAGAATACATTCATTTGAAATAAAACTTGTCATGATATATTGTACAAAAAGAGGATCATAGGATTGGAAATACATTTAAAATAAAACTTGTCATGGTTTGGTATACAAAAAGATGTTCATAGGATTGGAAATACATTTAAGTAAAACCTATCACAATTCTTTCTAAAAGTTTCTAATTAACAATACATTCATATCAAAGTTTCTGGAAGTTTTAATGATTCAGTTGTTCCTCCAAAATATAGGATGTTTAGGCTTCATATCCACATCAACATAGGATGACAGATTGTTCACTAACTCTAGCCATATACTCCAAGAATTCAGTCAAGCCAGTAGGTAAGTTTTCTTTTAAGTATTTAAAACCATCTATCTGCAATTCTGCATCATGGCTGGGAAAAAAGAAATAATCAAAGCTGGGGAAAAAATTGAGAATAAGCTGCAGCCAACATTAGCTGAAAAATCTAGACAATACAAACACCTGAGTCTTGAGAAGTCAATACAAAACGAAGGGTACAACTACACAACAAAGCAATAGAAATATCAAACCTCATGGTGAACATTAAGTCATAATGCTTGTTGTCATCTATCTAATCTGATTTTTTTTTCATCAATCCTAGTTTGAAATTCTCACCAACAGATATGGAACATCTAGAAAGATTACCAGTTTTTTTTTTAAAGTAAACTCTATCCAAGTGGTATCAAGTATGTCATTAGCATCTGCCAATGTACTTCAAATTCTGTTCTGACTTTAGCTTGTAAAAATTGTAATTTTTTTATTAGCATATCTTTTGACTGAATTGAAATTTGAGCATAATGGGATTGACCATAAGTTTATTGCTTTGAAATTAAACAAGAATCGGCAATTGGTTAATTTCTTTTTCTTTTTTCCCACCTCATAGGGAAAATTAGTAACATTAGTAACATCATTTTAATCCTTATGTACTTCTATTATATACAACCCTCACTCTAATTGCTTCTTAAAATACTATTCCAAAAAAAAGGTCTATAAGTTCTATTTGAATTTTCTAAATTAGTAGTATAAATAAGCAAGTAATTATTAAATTTTTTTATAAAAAGTAGAGAGAAGTCCTGATTCTTATTCTCATCATTCTAGTTCTTGGTCTTTTCCTCTGAAAAATCCTATTCTCCTTCATATCACTGAAGAATCATAATCAGATGGGTTTGAACCTACCACTTAAAATTTAAGAATCCAATCAAAACCTACTTAAGATTTATAATTTTTTTGAAATAATGAAGAAAAATTGACCACATTCATATTCAATCCATCTCCCTCTAATTGAAGCTACAACCTAAGATTTAAGAATCCAATAAGAAAAACAGCAAAACCCATACCAAATCAACAAAACCCATACAAAATCTACTGGCTGACATCCAAAAAAAACCAATCTCATTGATATTTCAAAATTAAAAATAGAGGAAAACCACCAAATCATTAGAAAACAAACCTTGAGATTGTGACACTTGACTAATGGCGGATTCGGCATCTTTTTCAGGCTCTAAAAATAACTCTGGTGATCACTGTGGTGGAATGAAGCTCCATTGTGGGGAGGAGGAGGAGAGTTTGTCCATGGTTTGCTGTTTGAAGAAGAAGCTTTGAACATGTTTGAGGAATATTTGGGGTTTTAATTTGGTTATAATTGCTTGTAATAAGGTGTATTGAGTTTAAATTTGTTGGTTAATGTGTCTTTTCATGATTGGCTGATTGGCTGGCATAAAAGGTGTCTTTTAGCCAGCTCCGGACCTAACTTATTCTCAAATTTTTATGCCTTGGTTTCTGTTAGGTTTTTAGACCCCTTGTCACAATATGTTTAACCTAATATTAAACTAAATTGATTAACAAGATTGTTATTCAAGATTAGGTTAAACACAAATAAACATAAAGAGGAAAATATAAAGAACACAATGATATGATCACCCAGGAAAACCAAACCAGTAAAAAACCTAGGGAGGATTTAACCTAGCTATCCTCAAGGTAAAAAGCAAATTCACTAGAAAGAATTGAAGTTTACAATAAGACTTAGACCACTAACATCCTATTGCTACTACACGTAGAACTTACTACCACGACCCCATGATAGCTCCGAGTCCACGGACTACTTCTTTCCTTGGCCTTTGCAACACAAGCACCCACACTTGTGACTTTGAGACTCCACTCAAAGGTTTAGCAACACAAACTCTCCTGTTTGTGACTCCAAGACCACCCTTGAAGGTTTAGATCATCAACTATTGTTGATCTTCATGCAGTAACTTCAGATCTACCGGTTCTAAAGATATGAGAGTGATATTCGGTAGTGACTTTGATAGAGGAAGGCACAGAACCTTTTAGATCTCACAAGAGCACCTCCAAAGTCATAATAAAATGTGCCTAGGGTTTCCTTTATATACTAGAAGAAGTAGATCTAAAACCTTATCCTTTTTGGGCTTGAACTGCTGTTGGGCTGAACTTAAAATTCTGCAGACCCGTATTTCAATCGGTCGAGCCTGTTTTTCGATTAGTCGAACTAGGCAAATTCTAAAATCTTCTTTCTGTAGCTTACTTGTTCTTGAATCTAGACTTGAAACACCTTGAGCATTGTCTAATAATACCTATAGTCTCTAAGATTTATATCTAGATAAGTTTGTGTTTACGATTTGCCAATTGTTCTAAACTTTTAAAACCTAACAATCTTCCCCTTTGGAAATTCATAACAAAACTTACATACAAAATGAAATGCTCAAATACAAGAACAACCCAATACAATAAAATGCTCAATTACATCAAAAATCCCAATCTAAGACTCCTAACCTAAAAGTTGCAAGAAAAGGTAGAAGATCTTGATCAGAATGTACCTGTCTTTCCTGAAAGCACTCAAAGAACACATCAACGCATGTGTGGAGAGAAAGACATATAAACAATAAATAATCAAACTAAAGCAAATAACAAATATGCAAACTTACTCTCCCCCTAAGTTAGATAAATCAAAAACTTTTTATTTTCTCCCCCTTACAAAAACAATTTCATCTCCCCCTAGACAAAACATTTTTAAAAACCTTTAAAAAAAAAAAAAAAAAATTTCCACATTTCATCTATTTCTCCCCCTTTTTGTCACATATTGACAAAGACAACCCAATCATAAGGTAAACAGAAAACATACGCAACAGAGGATAAGAGAAAATAGATAATTAAGGGAAAAAATGAATCCAGTTTTATAGAGAATAAAGGAAACTCCCCTTATGAAGAGCAACAACTCCCCCTAAGAACAACAAAGGTTAAAAACAAGTTTCCCCCCTATAAAAATAGGAAAAACAACCTAAGTGTTAGGAAAAACAGTTTTGGGGAAAATTTAGGAGGTGAGGAAAATAAAGACACACAAACCAAACTTAAAAACTAAGTTGAGGATATACAAGAAGAAAAATATTCTCTCTTTCAATAAATGCAAACTTGACACTATGTGGCCCATAAATAAATGCATGAGTAAAGAAAATATTTGCACATTATTATATATCATATCTCAAAAAAAATATTTTCAATTTTCAGCATTTCACACATCAAGAAAAATAGCACATACTAAAATGTACAAAGGACTAAAAAATTAATCAATCAATTTTTAGATCAAGTTGGGTACCCAATTTAGCAAAGTGTATGCATGTTAACAATGAGACATATGACTGCAAAAATGCAAGATGGATACAGAAAACAATGCAATGCATGTGAATCCTAAACATAAATGATGCATGAAAAAAGATTGGTCAAAAACTTAAAAACTGAAAATTTTCCAGTTTCGATCGGTCGAGCATTGATCGAACATCAATCGAAGCAGGCAGAAGCAAGCTTCAAAAACCTAGAAATTTTCAATTGATCGAAAAATAGATTCGATCAATCCAAAACTAAAAAAAAATAATAATAATAAAAGATTCGATTGATCGGGTACCAATCAAATAGCAATTGAGCCAGGCCAATGTAGATACTCGATTTTGCACCCATGATTTAATCAAGAAAGATGACTGGAATGACCATCCGTGTACCCAAAATTCATGATTGCATGACATGCATTAATTCATTCATTGCATGTCATAAAAATGATCTTGAGATTCTAACGGTGACCACAGTGTGTTCGGTTTCCAAATTGGACCGTCTAATCAGAAGATATCACATGATCAAGTTTGCACGGTTAGCATGCATTGTATCTAGGTAGAGTCAACCACGCATGATTCATTTAAATTAATTCTGATTGGTTAAACAATTAGAATTAATTAAATAATTTTGTGATTGGTTGACAATTAGTGTCTAAAATAGGATTGCTTGCATAGGAATAAAAGGGATAATTGGATAACAATAAAATTGTGGATAATCTGAACTTTATCAAAGTTTATTTTAGGATATTTATCTACAAGATAATTGTTCCTGAAAAAACCTAAATTATCCAGAAAAGAGATAAAAATCTTAGAATACGGATTGAAAACACGTCTAAGTGCAAGGACCGGCTCAAGGAAACCTAAAAAAGGAGTCCAAAACGCACCCGAACACGAAAGTGCGATCAGCACCCAAGAGTACCATTTGGCACTTTTGGAGTGTTGAATGACACTTTAAAAGTGCCGAATTGCACTCTTTTGGGCTTTGGCCCAATTCTCTTCAGGTGCCGATAAGGCACACCCTTTTCGACTTTTTCGCAGAAAGACGCGTCCCGATTCGCATTCTACCCGTGGTTGCTTATTTTTTAAGCATTTCGGTCTCTATAAATAGGGACTGGATCCCAAAATTCAGCAAATTCTTTTTACGCTCTAGGAGAGACACCTTTTCACCCTCAAATTTCTCACTCCTCTTTTCTGGTATTCTCTCTTAAACTAGGGTTTTTAGGTTTCAAAGATAATTGAATAAATTTCTTTGTATCCTAAAACATCCTCTCAAGAAGAAGAAGTGTTCCATGCAAGATGTTGTTTCTGATTACCCTTTCCTTTTCTTTATGCTTCTCTTGTAGTGATGATGCATGTTTGTATGTTTTTTTTAGTTTAGTTGTTTCAAGTATCCATAACATGAATTGTTAATTTATATTGTTAAAACATGTTCTTAATTCCTTTATTATTGTTGTGACCTCTTTCTTTTTTTCAAAAATTTGCATGTCAACAATTTTTTTCTTAAAACAAAAACGGATTTACATCTTCCTTAGATGTAGATCTAAATTTGTCTTAAAACCAAAACGGATCTACATCTTCCTTAGATGTAGATCTGAATTTTTCTTAAAACAAAAATGGATCTACATCTTCCTTTGAGGTAGTTATGAATTTTTCTTAAAGCAAAAACAGATCTACATCTTCCTTAGATGTAGATCTAAATTTTACTCAAATAAAAAACGGATCTGCATCTTCCTTAGATGCAGATCTGAAGTTTTTAAAAAAAAATACAATCTGATTCATATCTTCATTAGATACAAATCTGATTTTTTTTTTTTTTTACAAATGCGGATTTTGAAATAAAGAAAAAGATCATGCATGATTGTGTTTGTTGTGTTTGTTTTTAGACCCCTTGTCACAACATATTTAACCTAATATTAAACTAAATTGATTAACAAGATTGTAATTCAAGATTAGGTTAAACACAAATAAACATAAAGCGGAAAATATAAAGAACACAAAGAACTAATCACTCAAGAAAACCAAACTAGTAAAAAATTGGGAGGATTTAACCTAACTATCCTCAAGGTAAAAAGAAAATTCACTAGAAAGAATTGAAGTTTACAATAAGACTTAGACCACTAACATCTTATTGCTACTACACATAGAACTTACTATCATGACCCCATGATAGCTCAGAGTCCACAGACTACTTCTTTCCTTGGCCTTTGCAACACAAGCACCCACACTTGTTACTTTAAGACTCCACTCAAAGGTTTAACAACACAAACTCTCCTGTTTATGACTCCAAGACCACCCTTAAAGGTTTAAATCATCAACTATTGTTGATCTTCATGTAGCAACTTCAGATCTACTAGTTCTAAAGATATGAGAGTGATATTCAGTAATGACTTTGATAGAGAAAGGCACAGAACCTTTTAGATCTCACAAGAGCACCTCCAAACTCATAATAAAACGTGCCTAGGGTTTCCTTTATATACTAGAAGAAGTAGATCTGAAACCCTAATCCTTTTTGGGCTTGAACTACTATTGGGCGGAACTTATAATTCTGCAGACCTGTATTTCAATCAGTTGAGCCTATTTCTCGATCAGTCGAACCAGGCAAATTCTGAAATCTTCTTTCTGCAGCTTACTTGTTCTTGAATCTTGACTTGAATCACCTTGAACATTGTCTAATAATAATAGACTCTAAGATCTATATCTAGACAAGTTTGTGTTTACGATTTGCTAATTGTTCTAAACTTTTAGATTCTAACAGTTTCCCTATGGTTGGGTACATAATGTGTTTGATGAATGTATCTTGTTTTTGAAACTTTGTGTGATGGGAATTAAGATTTTCTTGAGTTTGAGAGTTAGGTTGTGATTGATGTATAAGTCTATATATTTAGGAAGAGTTGTTAGTAATAAGTTTCAGCCTTTCATTTAGGTAACGAGAACGAGAACGTGGACACTTGAGCTCCTCTTATACAAATCTCTCACGTCTTCTATTTTAGGTAAGAGGTATGTGACATGTGCGTTAAACCTTTTAATTGGAGATATTACATATAAGCACGATTTAAGTAAAATACATGTTTGTGAGTTGTTCAATTTTATATATATATATATATATATATATATAGATATGATAATTTTAGCATATTGATGCTATTACTTATATCCAAACATAATATTTAAGAATGAAGTGGATATACTACTATTATGAAATTATTAGGTAAAAGCATAGTTATCAGAAAAATATAATTTTCGGTTATTCCATTGTTATGATCTGAACTCAACTAGTAGGGATTATAGTACTGGTATTTCCTTGGAGATTTTGATTGGCCATTATAAGTTGTGAGGACTTTGCTGCACTTGCTCTTATTGGGAATGACCAACTTGTGAAGGATGTCAACCAACCCCATGGTTGATGATATGATCACACCGAAAGGGGTGGTACTTTCTGATATGATCCTAGGATTTCCTAGCATTGTGGGGAATGCTAGATGCCTAGTACAATGTATTAGAAACCTCCCAAAGTTATGACAGACTTACAATTGGATTGACTAATATGTATTATAAATGAGCTATTAAGCTATTTTGAAATTATAAGAAAGGTATGATGATAAGAAAAGTATGTTGAATGTGTTATAAGTTATAAGGAAAGTTTATGATAAAGAATTTTATAGTCAATTTAAAGACAAGGTTAAGTTCATAAGATATTTTAAGAATAGTATGAAGACTATTTATTAGAACTGACATATCCATAAAAAATTTGATTTACATGCATTCTTATTAAATGCTCATGGAACCTAAAACCTTACTGGGCTTCACATCTCACCCTATTATATTTCAGTGCACAGGTTCTTTCCTGGAAGTAGCGAGAGTATTAGAGGCGGCAAGGAATCTATGATTCTCGTTTATTAGAATGTATATAGTTTTTTTTGTGTAGTAGTTTAGCTCTTTTGTACAGGAGGAATCAAGATATACTTGATCCTTTTGAGCACAGATGTAATTTAGAACCTTAGTTTGTTTTGAACTCCAGTTTTATGTTTTTGAGTTTAGGTTTATAAATAAAAGTTCTGCTAAAAGTTTAGTTATGTAATAATTACTGAATACTTTAAGTTACAGCCAAGTTGTAATCTTGCAAAGTTCGAAATGAAATGAAGTTTCAAAGTTTTGACCAATTTTGTATATTATGGCTTTTATGGAAGAAAATAAAATGAACATGTAAGGTTGAATTTTATCAACCATCTAATTGGCTTTATTCTGTGACCAATTTGCTTGTAATTTAGCACTTAGTAACCCTGTATTTAGGTGGAAAAATTGTAAGGGTAGTGTGTGAGAAGATGTGAAGAAAAGCTCAAGAGTGTGCAAGAAAACAGAGGTTCGCGGCTAGGGCTCGCGGGTGGATCGCGACTGGCAAGCCGCCAAAAGCTGGCACGTGAGAGGCACACTGGGAAGCTGAAGGGTCGCGCCAGCTATCATGCTACAGGACAAAAGTTCCAGGCTGGCCAGGCCGTTACGTCGCGACTTGGACAAGCCGCGAGACCAAGTCGCCAATTTGCCCTGTTTGGCAAAAACTGACGTTTTGCATTCCCTTCTCACCCTACTATATATACACCCTTATACCCATCATATTGAGAGAGCTTCCAGAGAGAATTTTGTGAGAGAAAACCCTAGAGAAAAATAAGATTGCCTCATTCCCAATCTTTACCTTAGAGACTCTACAAATTCCTCTACTCTCTTCCTCTCCATTGTCATACCCTTGAGAGGTCTTTTACCAAATCCTTATCTCACCACACCCACGTCTGTGAGAAGGTCCATTTGGTGCTTAGGGAAGCAGTTTGGGAAGGAACCAATATACATTGGTTGATGCTATGGTCAAGTAGCGGAATCCGGGAAGCTAAAGAAGAAATAGGTTCGGCGTAACCTCGTTGGAGCAAGAAGCTTGGAGGGCTTAGGTACTTGGGTAGATTAGGCTTGAACGGTCTTCTGCTGTTCATGTATCCCAACTATATTCTTTAGTGGATTTTATCACCGCTTGGAGGGTGGCGGAGAGGTTTTACGCCGAGGACTTCGGTTTCCTCTTCGATAACACATTGTGTGTTGTCCGTGTGTTTGCATCTTTCTTTTCTTTATCTTTACCTTATATTTACTGCTGTGGATGTGTTTATATTTGGCTTAGATTTTTTATCAATTCTGTTATAAGCTTGTTATCATATTCCGCACATTAATTGTTTGATATAAAGCTTGAATTGGTATTTTTGTATTTGGGGGTCTAAACGTTCAAGGGTGTTTCATACCCATTTTTAACTTTCAATTGGTATCAGAGCGGGTACACTTACTGTGGTTTTAATACCTGAGTGTGATCCTTGACCCCTTGTTGAGATGGATAGGTCTCAATCTCTTAATGTTCCACCATTTTTTGATGGTAATAATTATGCATTTTGAAAAGTCCGAATGACGGTGTTTTTGTGTTCTATGGATGAGGCTGTGTGGGATGCAGTTGAAGTAGGGTGGACAAGGCCGGAGGATGCCAAATCCACTTGGGACAAGGTAGCTCTTGCGGCGGCTAATGCCAATAGTAAAGCTTTGAATGCTATTTTTTGTGGTGTCTCTACAAAAGAATTTCACAGGATTTCACATATTACTGTTGCTAAGGAAGCATGGGAGATTCTGGAGACGACTTATGAAGGAACCAAGAAGGTGAAAGACACCAAACTTCAGATGTTGACCACTCATTTTGAGCAGCTAAAGATGGGTGAGGATGAGTCCTTTGATTCTTTTTACAGTAAGCTAAACGAGGTAGTTGTTGGAAAATTTAATTTGGGGGAAAAGACGGAGGAGTCTAAAGTTGTAAGGAAGATTCTTTGATCACTACCAGAAAGTTTTTGTGCCAAAGTTACAGCCATCGAAGAGAGCAAAGATCTTGACGACATTAAGGTTCAAGAGCTGGTTGGTTCTCTTCAGACATATGAGTTGTCCCTGCCTTCTCAGAAGAAGAGCAAATCACTTGCTCTTAAAACAATTGATGAGAGAGTGATATCTCATGACTCCTTGGAAGAAAAAGCTGTAGATAAAGATGTGGCTTATCTTGTGAAGAATTTTCGGAAATTCCTAAAGCTCAAGAATGGTGGGAAATTTGGTGACAAAGGAAAATTTCAGAGTTCGGGGAAGGAGAAGAAAGAATTCTGAAGGAAGGATGATAGAGACTCCCAATCCTCACAAGGAATCACTTGCTTTGAGTGCAACGGACATGGACACTTCAAAAGGGAATGTCCAAATTATTTGAGGTCAAAAGGAAAGGTCTATGCCACTACTTTAAGTGACTCAGACTCATCAAAATCTAACTCTGAAGAAAGCTGTGACGGAGAAGGAAATTACTCCGCATTCATGACCATTGCACATGTGAAATCGACTGATGATTTGAGTACTCTTGTGAATGAGCTGGGTGAATGTTCTGATGAGGAGTCCATTGGGATTGTTGAAGAATCAGAAGCTGAAGAAGAAGAAGAAGATACATCCAGCCTTCAAAAGAATTACGCATTACTTCTTGAGAAATCAGGAGAGTATACAAAGGTGGCAAAGGCAGCTGTGAAGAAAATGAAGAGAGCAGAGGAAGATTTCAAAAGCCTGCTGGTCAGATATAAAGAAGCAAAGTGTGAGATTGAAGCACTTAATGGTGAGCTATCAGAAGCATACACGAAGGTGAGGTTTCTCGAGCAAGAGGTAGTACAAGCTCATGCCAAGGTAGATAGGGTCTCGTCCAGGAAGCTAGATGATGTTATTTCATCTCAAAAATTTGCTTCAGATAAGTCCGGGTTGGGATATATCGGAGGGAGCAGCTCATCAGACAAAGTCACTAAAGAAGTGAAATTTGTGAAGGCCATAGAGCCTATTGTAGAAGGAACCATCCCTGAGAATGTTAAGGCTGAGAAGAAGAATGTGAGTGAGCAACGGATGGTGAATAAGCCCCGAAATCAAGCTATGGGTAGACACGAAACCAGAGCAAGATCTCTCTCAAGACCACAACGGGGTCCTAGAATAGAGTATGTGTGTCACTACTGCGGACTGCAAGGGCATACTAGACCAAACTGTCAAAAGCTGAAAGCAGACAACAATGCAAGTGCACCTCGGTCACGTGGAAGAAGGAATGACAAAAGGGGTTGGGGTGGTGAGAAACCGAAAAGTCAAAATAATGATCCAGGAATGACGGACGTGATGAAGATGATTGGTGCCTTCACCAACTGCCTTGAAAGCTTCACACGAAGGTTTGATAATCCTAATTCTCGTACCCAATCCGTAAAGGATATTACCCCAAACGCACGTGACGTGTGGGTGATAAAGGGTACTCATGCATAAGCATTATAGCATGTCTATGCATCAATTCTTCCTATGATTTATGGATAAGATTGGTTATTCGCTTTTGCTTTGTGTTTTTGAGTATTTTTTTTGTGTGGTTTGTTTGTGTTTAAAATGTTTTTACATTTTTCTTGTTTTTGATCATTCTTCCTTTGTGTCAAAAATCCAAAAACACATAAAAAGTTGAAAATCCAAAAAGTTTGATCACTTTGTTGAGTTTTGTCTCAAAGCATGTTTTGCCTTGTACTTTTGGCTTTGTGCATTCAACGAGCTTAGCTTGTCTTTCATGCACTCATATCATTGTGGAAGAAATTCTGAAATCTATGCGATTGTTGTAAATAGATCTTCAACCTTGTCATGAATGATTAGTGAATGGTTTTGTTGATCTTGAGACATGCATAGACTCATGCCTATATATCTTCCCACTTTTATTTTTATGCTTTAAAGAGCTCTCTAAATGTAAATCTCCAAATGAAAAG
Source organism: Quercus aquifolioides (assembly GCA_019022515.1). Taxonomy (NCBI): domain Eukaryota; kingdom Viridiplantae; phylum Streptophyta; class Magnoliopsida; order Fagales; family Fagaceae; genus Quercus; species Quercus aquifolioides. Next base: position 119,407 of record JAFHAW010000261.1, on the reverse strand, counting down.
AGATATAGAGCTGCAAAAGCCTGTCGCACATACTAGTATTTGACTAGGAAAAAGGGAAAGCGACCAAAATTAAATGTATGAAAGATGCCCAAAAAGCCAAAGGCTAACTCATTAATTGAAATATCAAAAATTTCAGGCATCTATCTCACAATGAGATTTTCTTTGCTCAAAGATGGCAAATGATATATTGAATATGGAGCCAAATGAAAAGCTTCAAAGAATTGTTGTCAAGTTCTTGTGGGAGGTCATATATGCATGCTTCTATAATTGAGATAGGTCACATTATCTGGTGCTAGTTGTGTATGCCTTGTTTGAATTGATCATTGAAGTTTCACATTGGACTAAGGACTATCTCATTTTTGATATCCACACACAACACACAAGTCTATGTTCAATAAATGCCATATTCATTTGTGTGATTGTACTTGATTAAATGTGTTTTCACATGCTCAATCTTTGTTGGTCAAACACAAAAAGATTTTTGAGTGTTTTGTTTTGTTTTTGGAAAGTACTTTGATTTTTCAAAATGTCAAAAATTTCAAAAACAGTGTTGCCCTGTTTTGGCAACTAAGTCGCGGGTTGGCCCAGTTGCATGTCCCAGTCGCGAGCTCACTTAGAGATTTTTCGCGGCTTACTGGCGAGTTAGTACTCTAGTCGCGAAAAAGACTTAGAAAATTTTTTCAAAATTTGAGTTTTGCACTTTTCGCGGGTCAGTGTGGCGATTGATTCGTGAGTGGAAGGTCCAGTCGCGAGAGGTACTCAGGGAATTTCGCGGCTCGGGAATTTCGCGGCTCATATCGCAACTATCTCGCGGGTAGACCTTCCAGTCGCGAAAAACACTTAGAGAAATTCTCAAGTTTCTTTTCTCCACAGTGTTTCGCGGCTTAACTTGGCGACTTACTGGCGACTTGGTTAAGTCGCGAAAAACGCGTGTTTTTGCTTTTTGAAGACAGTTTTTAAAATTGATTTTCAGTTTTTCCCTCGTTGTGTTGTGACTGTTCACTATCTTCACCATTTCTCTCTCAAACACTCCGTCTCTCACTGTAAAAGAAGTCATTTTTGCATCATGTCTTCTTCAATCCCCAAAAATAAGGTATGGGTTTTCTTTCCCTCATCTCATTCTTACTATGTTACCCATTACCTTTGTGTATTGAACATTGCACATGTGCTCTGCGACATATTTTGTTTAAATATGGGTTTGCCTAAATTGTTGTTTTTGTTTGTTTAAGGTTATTTTCTTTTGTTGCTGAGCATATTTTATATCTTGTCTGTATTTCAGCATGTTTGTCTCTTGTCTGTGCATTGTTCGTTTGATTGAGGCTCTATTTCTCATTTGTCATATGGGTTAGAGGTCTATATGATGCACTCTGTATGTGACCGTGAGTCACTTGTCTATGTTTTGTGGTCTTTATAATTTTTGTGCTCCTTGAAATGTTTATGTGCTTCTATATGGTGTGTGTTTCTTTTTAGCCATTTGGTATCTTGTTATCAATATGTTTCTTGTGTTTGTGATTAAATTGAAATTTTCTCAACTGAATCTAATCAAGTTACTGTTGATTCCCTGTGGTATTGCATTTGGTACTTTGCTGTGTGTTTGCTCTCTTACAGATGACTCGACAATCCTCTAAAGGAAAAGAGGTGATGTCAGAAGAAGAAACGGTGCCTGTTGCAAAAAGAACACGGTCTTCCTCACAGACATCTGCTGAACTCAATGTTGAGTTGTTCAGATCTCCTCAGCACTTAGAGGCCTACTCCAGCATTTTTGACCGGGGAACCCCTATAGTGGAACGGGAGGTCAGATTTGACACTTTGGACACAACTTTTGTCCCTCGGATCTTCGAGGCAAAAGATTGGGCAGAATTATTCGGAAATTTTGTTGATCCAATGATGGAACTAGTAAAGGAATGTTTCGCCAACACAGTTGATTTAGAAAGTGAGCTACATTGCCTGGTAAGAGGAACGGAGTTCATCATTAGTCCAGACACCATTGCTGAACTTCTCCAAATCACACGACCTGCGGATGCCGATCTCACTCCGTATGATGATCGTACTCTAGTGATTCAGGACATTCTCCAAATTCTTGGTCCTGACCATGACATTTCCAGCACCGGCACATCAATTAGTACTACCAAGTTTTCACCTGAGTTGACAACATTGAAGCTGATTATGTTTTCAAACCTCTATCCGTTGACCAACACGGTGTATATAAACCTTGGAATGGCACAATTTCTATGTGATCTCATCACAGGCACCACCATTAACATCTGTGCCCATATTTTTCACATCATAAGAAAGACAGCAACCAGAACAGTAGCACGAGGGTGCATTCCATTCTGTAGTCTTATTATGAAGTTCATTCTAAGCAAAGGTGTTACTCCTCCCTCGAATGGGAACATGATTGCTCGTCATCGACCAATCTCCATGTTCACTCTACAGGCCAGTAGGAGTCATTCATCCAAAGCTCCAAAGAGTGCACATCTATTGCTTGATACTTCCTTTACTCCTGAGCAAGTTTTGCCTGTACATACCACCCATGCATCACAGCAACCAAGCACTACACAACCACAGCCTGCTCCTCAGCCTGACAAGTTGCAAATGCTTTTTGATAACCTTCACAAACGTCTTAAGGAAATGGAAAAGACCCTTAGAGATGGCCAGAAAGAGCAGTTGGAGAGATTGGTTGTCATGCAGGACCAAATTGATGTGTTAGCAGCTCAAGTTGATGGCATTTTCACAAAGCTACAACAGTGACCCTTTGGCCATTCCAGTCAAAAAGGGGGAGAATTTTTGGGGCAACTCTTGAGGGGGAGATTTCTTCATCATTTTTTTTCGGTTGTTTTTTTTTTTCTGCATATAAAACTTTGATAACTCAAAATACTGTAGTGGTAGTTGTTTTTTTCAGCATATATATAGTATGATGTTTTTAAGCTTTTAGCACTTTATGTTGGTGTTTTGTACCCATTGTTGCTTTTGTAAGCTTTGAGGGTTGTTTCTTGTACTTATGCACTTTTGTAGACTTTTATGGTTTATGCCATGTATTTGCAAAACTTTGCATATGCAGCCTTTGTGCTTTGTGCTTTGGTACTTGTTAATGCCTTGCATTATCTTAAGTACAACACTCTTGTACCCTTGTAGGATTGTTCCTAGATGCATATATGTTTGTATGCATTGGTTGAGTGTTGGACTTGCAAATGATTCTCTTCAATTGAGTTTATCATTTTTGCATGTCCGGATGTTCATTCCTTGTGTGAATGAACATAGTAATCACTTTTGCTTAAGTGATTTTTGTTGTTGATCTTGCCATGAATTACTGCTTTTATGCTTATGTTCATTTTTGCTTGATCATGCTTATTTTGCTCCATATGCATATTAAGTTTTCTGCATACAATGATATTACTATGTTATTGTGTTTCAGGAGTGACTTATTCATATGTTCAAGAGCTTTACAGAATCTAGAGTTAGATGTGAGTGAGTTTTCCAACTATTCCCAACTCACGGTTTAGTCTAGAGTCTGTTGTAGGGTTTTGTCACGGAATAGCCAAAGGGGGAGATTGTAAGGTTGAATTTAATCAACCATCTAATTGGCTTTATTCCGTGACCAATTTGCTTGTAATTTAGCACTTAGTAACCCTGTATTTAGGTGGAAAAATTGTAAGGGTAGTGTGTGAGAAGATGTGAAGAAAAGCTCAAGAGTGTGCAAGAAAATAGAGGCTCGCGGCTAGGGCTCGCGGGTGGATCGCGACTAGGAAGCCGCCAAAAGCTGGCACGTGAGAGGCACACTGGGAAGCTGAAGGGTCGCGCCAGCTGTCACGCTACAGGACAAAAGTTTCAGGCTGGCCAGGCCGTTACGTCGCAACTGGAACTCACGACTTGGACAAGCCGCGAGACCAAGTCGCCAATTTGCCCTGTTTGGCAAAAACTGACGTTTTGCATTCCCTTCTCACCCTACTATATATACACCCTTATACCCATCATATTGAGAGAGCTTCCAGAGAGAATTTTGTGAGAGAAAACCCTAGAGAAAAACAAGATTGCCTCATCCCCAATCTTTACCTCAGAGACTCTATAAATTCCTCTACTCTCTTCCTCTCCATTGTCATACTCTTGAGAGGTCTTTTACCAAATCTTTATCTCACCACACCCACGTCTGTGAGAAGGTCCATTTGGTGCTTAGGGAAGCAGTTTGGAAAGGAACCAATATACATTGGTTGATGCTATGATCAAGTAGCGGAATCCGGGAAGCTAAAGAAGAAATAGGTTCGGCGTAACCTCGTTGGAGCAAGAAGTTTGGAGGGCTTAGGTACTTGGGTAGATTAGGCTTGTAGGGTCTTCTGCTGTTCATGTATCCCAACTATATTCTTTAGTGGATTGTATCACTGCTTGGAGGGCGGCGGAGAGGTTTTACGCCGAGGACTTCGGTTTCCTCTTCGATAACACATCGTGTGTTGTCCGTGTGTTTGCATCTTTCTTTCCTTTATCTTTGCCTTATGTTTACTGTTGTGGATGTGTTTATATTTGGCTTAGATTGTTTATCAATTCTGTTATAAGCTTGTTATCATATTCCGCATATTAATTGTTTGATATAAAGCTTGAATTGGTAATTTTGTATTTTAGGGTCTAAACGTTCAAGGGTGTTTCATACCCATTTTGAACTTTCAGAACACAAGAACGATTTTTGATAAGCACCTTAAGTTTAAGTTGGTTCATGTTAGTATTGAGGTGAATTTGATATTAACATACTGGTCATGCTCTAAATTCTGAAGTACAGGTTTGGATTGTGACACAACATGTTAGAAAGTTTATTAAATGTCAAGTGAGTGATATTTCACTTGCCAATTCCTAATATTCGTAAATAGAGATCGAGCAAGACTTAGGTACAATACTTAGGTATTATTCCTTAGATTATTCTTTTAAAATTATGCCATGTGGATTTTTTCTCATAGGATGGAAGTGTATTTTTTAGTTAAGTAGCCACATGGCTGAATCTTAAAATGGAAATCTAAGGAACAATACCTAAGGTATTGTACCTAAGTTTTATCTATAGAATCTAAGGTTTGCTTTGATGAAGCTAAAGTAAATTAATAGCTCTAGGCCTGACCTTCACAAAAAAGAAATATGCCTTAACCAATTAGAAAAAGTAAATAGTTTTGGATTTATATGCGCTAATAAAATCCTATATAGAGAAGAAATAAAGAAGTTTAGTAATAAATGCGCTATAAATGTGTCTACACATATAAATTAATTCATGCTCTAAAAAGAAAATGGTTCAGTTAATGAGTGTTCTTAGGGCATTTGTTAATTATCCATTTTAGAAAAAAATTTAATATCACTTTTATGGGAAATTATTAGGACTTTAGTACAAGACATCATTGCTATGATAACTAGTGTGTAATCTCATGCGTATGCACGGATACATTTAAAAACAATTATAATTACAATTATATATATATATATATATATATATATATATATATTGTAATTTTTTAGACACCTTAAAAACACAACCAGATTAACCTAGTTAATTAGCCAAGTGATTACTTAGTCAAATTATCAGATCTAGGTTAACACAAATATATCATATCAATGTAAAGTGCGGAAAATAAAGAACACAAAGATATGATGACCCAGGAAAACCAAACTGGTAAAAAACCTGGGGAGGATTTAACCTAGCTATCCTCAAGGTAAACTGAATCCACTATGAAAGAATTGAAGTTTACACAATAGCGACTTAGACCACTAACATCCTATTGCTACCTTGAGTAGGAAACTTACTACCACGACCCTATGATAGCTCCGAGTCCACGGACTACTTCTTTCTTGGATTCCCAGCAAGTACAAGCACTCCCGCTTGTGTATCTTTAAGCTCTTGAATCTGCAACTGAATGATCACCAAGTTCTTGACATAATCTTGAATCTTGGAAACCCTAAGTATGTGTGAAGGCAAACACCTCTAGATCTCACAGAAGATTCACACACACAGCATAAAGAGCAACCTCAAAACGTGGCTAGGGTTTTCCCTTTTATACTTAGAGTAAAACATAAAACCCTACACGTCAAACGGGCTTGGGCTGAGTTGGAAATTTTGCAGAAAAAACAATCTGCACGACTTTCGATCGGTCGAGTCTAATTCTCGATCGATCGAGCCAGGCAGATTTACACAGTAAATCCTGCAGCAACTCAATTCCAACTTTACATAAAAAGCATATACTTTGAGTAAGTCTAAATAAGACTAAAAATCGTTTTGATCATGGTTTGCAAACATTACAAAATAGAGTTCTAATACATTAGTTCCTAATTCTTAGAACCTAACAAACTCCCTCTTTGGCAATCCATGACAAAACATAAACTAACAAAATGCTCGAAATTTACAAAAAAAAAAAAGCCCATTATAAAAACATTGCCCAACAAAACAAATTCAACCTAACTACTATCTATCAATTGTAAGTGTAGATAGCAGCACGACAGAATCAAACTGTATATTTCCTGAAACACTCAACAAACGCATAAACGCATGTGTGGAAAATATAAGTAAAACAAAATAACTTCTTGATTTCACATAACACAAAAATAAAGACATATATCATGAATAACTCATAAATATAAATCAATAAGCAATGTGAAACAAGAAACATATATCAACAATGTATCTCCCCCGATCATGGACAACCCAAACAAAATACATCATGAGCCAAAAAAAATGATAAATACAAAATGAAACACCTAGATACAATCTAAAAGCTCCACAAGCTCCACAAATACAAAAATCTCCCCCTAACAACAAAATCTCCTCTACAAATGTACTCCCCCTTTTTGTGACGAATTTCCAAAGGGCACTCACTCATCATCAAAAGGAGGTGGCGGAGGCGATCGTCTAAAATGCTCCAAAACTGCTCACAAAGCACGAAGCTCATCAAGCATGTCCACCAAAAGCTGACCATGAGCCGCCTGAACTGTCATGATAGTCTTCAACGTATGTCGAATGTCAGAATCATCCGAAGTAGATGGTGGGGGAACAGCAGCAGCAGCAGGATCAATAGACGCCTCAACAGAAGTAGTACCTGTAAAAGAGGGAGAAGGAGGCACGATACCAGAAGACTCAACCCTAGGGCGTTTAGAGCTCGGTCTCAACTGAGCAGCCCTCTGCCTAAGAAAGGTGGCACCTATGGGAGCAATAACAGGGACAGGCTTAGACGCCGGAAACTCATCTAAACCTAGATGCAAAAGAATCCTATGAATAAAAACAGGGAAGAAAAGAGCATGAGCAGTAGAACTACTCCTATGAACTTCGTTCAAAGAACGAATAAAAAGATGAGGAAAGCTCATAGGAGCATTTGTAACAAGGGCATACAAAAATGCACAACACTCCAAAGGAATGATGTGCAGATGAGAGATAGGCCACAAGGAATGACAAGCAATCCTAAAGAAAAGATAGTGGATCTCAGTGAGCTCAGTAATAGTGATCTGAGGATCAGAACCCCACTGGATAGAAGACCCAGTGATGTAAGACATGATGTCGTCCAAGGGAGGAGAATCATCATAAGGGTAGACAGGATGTTGGACCATTGGTACCCCACGAGCATCAGCCACTACTGAAGGAGTAATAGTGTACTCTACACCTCGTATCCAACTCTTAACTAAAGTGTTGGAATCATAGACGTGGATAGAGAGGTTCAAATAGAACTCTCTAATCAGGGTAGCTGGAGGTGGATTATTAATATCCAACAATGGTAGCCAGCCCCTACGCTCAAAATTAGCCCTAATGGCAAGATCAAGCCCATCTAACAAAACCTTTCTCTTAGCCCAAATGTTTCTCTTAAGGTTCAGCTTCTCAAAAGTCTCTTGGTTTTTCTCACTCGGAAAACCTCTCACTATCAAAAGAAGGAGCAGAGGTGGAGGTAGATATCCTATGGGCTCTAGTCTTCCTAACCTTGATCTAAGGTTGGAAAAGGACAAACAGAAAAGAACCAAGAAAAGAGAAAACAAGAAAACCCAAGGGCAGACTACAAGTTAGCACAAAAATATAGAAATAACAATTCTATATGATGCATGAACAGTAAAAGAAAATGATGCATGCTCTAATGCAGTGAGAATATGTTCAATTGAACTTTAAAATAACAAAATTGGCTTGAGCATAGAGTTTATATCAAAAACCCCAAAAATTTGAAAAACCACTTGTACAATTTTCAAGAAATTGGACCAATTGATCATTAAACAAGATAGATAACATATTATAATGACCAAATCAATCAATAAAACAAGCCAATTTCATCAATTAAAGCTCAATTTAACAAAATCCCCAATTCGGGTATATTCAAGCCCTAGAATTTTCAATTTCTCACAAATCACCAAATTGATCAAATTAAACCATCAAGAACAGTTATATAGCATCTTATAACAAAAACTCATTGATCAATTTTAAGAAAAATAGCTTGAATCATCAAAAATCCAAAAAAAAAAAAAAAAACATTGGTTCGAAATTTTCCCCAAAATGCATGATTTAATGCATGAAACATGAAAATAAATGCAAAAGGAAGGGTAAAAAGGTCTTACCGGCCTTAGATGAGAAAAACCTTGCAAAAATTTTGGAGGAAAATGACAAAAAATTGCTTTGGTAGCCTTGACCGATTGAATGAAAGAGAAAAGTGTTTTGAAAAAGTTTGGAATCGTGTAGAACACGTGAAAAACAAAGGTTTTAAAAAACTCTCTATACGATTTTTGATCTATCGAAAAATAGGTTTGATCGGTCGAAAATGCTTTGATTGATCCATTAGCAATCGAGCACCGATCGAAACAGACAGAGGTTGACCAAAATTTTAATCGCAATTTCAATCGATCGAAAAACAAGTTCGATCGATCGAAATTCTAGAAAAACCACATTTTTGAAAAACAAAGCAATTTTATGCAGAAACTCCTCAAAGTATTGAATTTTAGGAATAAAATGCATGAGTATGAGATGAAATGCTTTTCAAAAACACATGTTTTGAACCCAATTTTCCCAAAATTGAGATTTTCAATCAATGCACCTTAAATTCTCAAACAGCAAACATGTTTTGCATAAAACTCAAGGAATTTTCAAACTTGGTTGGCCAAACCAAAATCACACACAATAACATTTACAAAGTTTAGCAAAGAGTAACTTGTGTAGTGTGTGCAACTAGCAAAAACTTGAGATACATGTGAGGTGATTTGTAAATAGAAATCAAGCACAAAGTCTACAAAATTCATCACATAGAATTTGAAAGAGACTATCACCTAAAGAGTTACATCATATAACTCCCACATCTCTTAGAATAAAAGCTTGCAATCATGTAAGTTTCTTAATTTGCCTCATATTGTATACACCAATTTTAATTGAGCAAAAACTTATAAAAAATAGTTGGGATAATGTACACACCAATTTTATTTGTTTACTTTAACTTAAAGTCCAATAATGTACACACCAATTTTAGCATTTAAATCGAGACTACACCTTATGTTCTTTTTGTGCATGTGCTACACTTTTTCGAGCACAAAAATCTTACGATATGCACTAAGGTGTTCATGATTGGCTAGTAAACAGTGGTGAAATGATTATTTATGCCTTTCTCAATAAGATCTAGTCCGACAATCAAAGACATGTGACTTCAAGATCAAGATAAAGTGATCAAAAACTATAAACATCTTCCCACACAACATACACTACTAAGCTCAAACTAGTAAAGTGCAAGAAATAAGCTCATCAAAGCTAAACAAGATACATAAACATGTTATGTAAGGATAATATGGCCAACCTTGATATCAAATCCAAGAAAAAATAATGCAAAACACATTACGCTTCCTTTTTCCCTTTTTTTATTTATTTAAAAAAATAACAAAAATAAACCTAGAATGAAATGCATGAATGTTATGCAATGCAAATCCTAGAAAACAGAGAAAACAAAATAGTAAGAAAAATGGTCACAAATAGTAGAGCGATGAAGCACAAGGACCAAGAAAGCCAAAGATGATTAGGGACACAGAATCACACCAATGACTTGACGAAGTGTCTCAAACTTACTTCTATCAAGAGGCTTGGTGAAGATGTCAGCATTTTGATGTTCAGTAGGGATATACTCAAGAGCCACAATCTTTCTTTCAACCAGATCCCTAATAAAGTGATATCTAATCTCTATGTGCTTAGTCTTAAAATGTTGAACAATTCTTAGAGATATCAATAGCACTAGAATTATCATAATAAACAACAATGGTATCTTGTGATATCCCATAATCACTCAAAAGCTTTTTCATCCAAAGAAGCTGTGAACAACAACTTCTTGCAGCAATATATTCTGCCTCTGCAGTAGACAAAGACACAGAATTTTGCTTTTTACTCATCCAATCAACAAGATTGGCTCCAACATAAAAACACCCACCAGTGGTGCTTTTTCTATCATCGGCATTGTCGGCCTAATCAAAATCAGAAAATCCAGCAAGAGACAAATTAGACTCTTTGCTATAAAACAATCCATAATCACAAGTTCTACTAACATATTTTATGATTCTTTTAGCAACATTCAAATGTGAAATCTTAGGATTAGATTGAAATCTAGAACATACACCAACACTAAAAGCAATATCAGGCCGACTAGTAGTCAAATACAAAAGACATCCAATCATGTTTCTATATAATGTAACATCAACAGACTCACCTGATGGATCATTGGTTAATTTTGCATTTGCAGCCATTGGTGTTTTAGCATGGGCAACCTTGTCAAGTCCAAATCTCTTGACTAGATTTCTTGCATACTTAACTTGGTTGATATAGATTCCTGATTCCGTTTGCTTCACCTGCAATCCCAAGAAATAAGTTAGTTCACCAACCATACTCATTTCAAACATTACCTTCATTTCATCTGCAAAAGATTGAACAAGAGAATCATTAGTAGCACCAAAAACAATATCGTCAACATAAATTTGAGCTACGACAAAATAATTTTTATCATTTCGAATGAAGAGAGTAGTTTCTGCAAATCCCCTTTTGAATCCATGCTCAGTGAGATATGCAATCAATCTATCATACCAAGCTTTGGGAGCTTGTTTCAAACCATAGAAGGCTCTCTTCAACTTGTAGACATCATCCGATCTGTGAGGATCAACAAAACCCTTTGATTGTTCAACATATACATCTTCTTGCAGCATACCATTCAAGAAAGCACTCTTAACATCCATTTGATACAACTTGAGGTTCAGATGACTTGCTATGGCCAAAAGTATCCTAATAGATTCCAGTCTTGCCACTGGCGCAAAGGTCTCGTCAAAATCAATCCCTTCCACTTGTGTGTAGACTTAAGCAACAAGTCTTGATTTATTTCTGATAACAGTACTATGTTTATCGGACTTGTTCTTAAATATCCACTTAGTTCCAATCACATTAACTCCCTTTCGTCTAAGAACTAATTCCCACACATCATTTCGAACAAATTGGTGAAGTTCTTCATACATAGAATTAACCCAATCAGCATCTTGAAGTGCTTCATCCACCTTTTTCGGTTCAAATTGGGATAGATAGCATGAGTGAGTAATTACATTCAAGGCCTTGGATCTCAATCTCATGTTATCAGTCAGATTGCACAAAATATTTGTGGCAGGGTGATTCAACTTAACTCTAGAAGATGGACCTTTAACTAAAGATGTGAAGGTGCCTTTCTATTCTGTTGGAGGACTAAGCTCACTTTGTGCTTGATAAGTCTCATGAACCGATGTAAATGGTTCTAAACTTAATGGTACAGAAACTACATCATTCAACAACAGCAACTCTTCCTCAGTATGCTTCCCCGCATAATCATCAGGTAGCAAATTATCAACTTCCATGATATTTTCTTGAACCGGAGAAGTTTTTTCAGAATGACTTTCTGAACTTAATTCATCATTGATTACAACATTGGAAGACTTCATGACTGTTTTGGTTCTCAGATTGTACACTCTGTAAGCTCTATTAGGGGAAGAATATCCTAGAAAGTATCCCTTATCACTCTTTGTATCAAACTTTTCTAGGATCTCTCTATCATGCAGAATGTAACAGTCACTGCCAAATATCCTGAAATATTTGACAACATGCTTCTTTCCTCTCCAAAGTTCATAAGGAGTTTGCTTGGAATCAGGTTTGAAATACACTCGGTTGAGTGTATGGCAAGCAGTGTTAACTACTTCTCCCCAGAAGGATTTGGGCAACTTCTTATTGTGTAGCATGACTCGTGCCATCTCTTGAACAACCCTATTCTTCTGTCCACTATTCCATTTTATTGTGGTGTCTTAGGTGAAGAGAACTCTTCATGTGTGCCTTGATCATTGCAGAAGGTAGCCAGCTTTGTGTTCTTAAATTCTCTTCCATGATCACTTTTGATTCTGTCTATTATAGTACCTTTCTCAACTTGCAATTTCTTGCACAAATGAATCATCTTTTCAAGAGCCTTAGCTTTATCGTTCAAAATCACAACCCATGTATATCTAGTAAAATCATCCACAACCACTAGAATATACCTCTTTCCACATAAACTCAGAACTCTAGCAGGACCCATGAGATCAATGTGCAACAACTCTAGAAGTCTTGAGGTTTGAACATCAGTTATAGATAGATTTTGGACTTCACTTGTTTACCCATTTGACATGGTCCACGTATACACTTTTCTATCTTCTCAAACTTGGGCAAACCAATGACTGCATCACACTTGGAAATCTTCTCTAATTGCTTGTGACTTGCATGTCCCAACCGTTGATGCCATAAGTCAACTTGATTGATCTTTGCACTAAAACACTTGTTGCTTATACTCGGTGTTATACCATAACAATTGTCAGCTATCCTCACACCAATACACATACAGTCACCTCCTCTATCAAGTATCTCACATTCATACTTGGTGAAGAGGACATTCAGACCATTATCAAAAATCTGACTGATGTTGAGTAAGTTAGCCTTCAACCCATCAACATACCAGACATCTTCAAAAACTGGCAATCCTGGAATGTCCATAGTTCCAATGCCTTTGATCACAGATTTGCTTCCATCTCCGAACATAACTGTCCCAATCTTTCCTTCAAAGAGTGTCTTGAACAAAGCTTTATTTCCTGTCATATGCCTGGAACAACCACTATCCAAATATCAAAGACAAGAATCACATGCCTTTAAGGCGGTTAAAGTAGTATAACACAAATAATTATCATTACATGTAATTATACCAAGATGCTTAAGGAAAGATTTAACTAAAGCAACAAGGGACAAAAATATCGAATAGACAAGATGACATATTAGCAATAAGATCTTCCAAGAATCCATGACAACAGGGGTCGAGGATCAGCTTTTAGATCAAAAGATCTATAGACAGAGAGCTTATATGTTTTTAGACCCCTTAAAAATACAACCAAATTAACCTAGTTAAATATCCAAGTGATTACTTAGTCAAATTATCAGATTTATGTTAACATAAATATATCATATCAATGTAAAGTGCGGAAAATAAAGAACACAAAGATATGTGACCCAGGAAAACCAAACCAGTAAAAAACCTAGGAGGAATTAACCTAATTATCCTCAAGGTAAACTAAATCCACTATGAAAGAATTGAAGTTTACACAATAGCTATTTAGACCACTAACATCCTATTGCTACCTCGAGTAGGAAACTTACTACCACGACCCCATGATAGCTCCGAGTCCACGGACTACTTCTTTCTTGGATTCCCAGCAAGTATAAACACTCCCGCTTGTGTATCATTAACCTCTTGAATCTGCAACTGAATGATCACCAAGTTCTTGACATAATCTTGAATCTTGGAAACCCTAAGTATGTATGAAGGCAAATACCTCTAGATCTCACAAAAGATTCACACACACAGCATAAAGAGCAAACTCAAAATGTGGCTAAGGTTTTCCTTTTTATACTTAGAGTAAAACATAAAACCCTACATGTCAAACGAGCTTGGGTTGAGTTGGAAATTCTGCAAAAAAAACAATCTACATGACTTTCGATCAGTCGAGTCTAATGCTCGATCGATCGAGCCAGGCAGATTTACATAGTAAATCCTGCAGTAACTCGATTCCAATTTTACATAAAAAGCATATACTTTGAGCAAGTCTAAACAAGACTAAAAACCGTTTTGATCATGGTTTGCCAATATTACAAAATAGAGTTCTAATACATTAGTTTCTAATTCCTTAGAACCTAACATATATATATATATATATATATATATATATGAGTTCAAATTAAACTTGGTGTGAGAATTACAATTTACACATTTTTTAAGCTATGAATTTCTAAAATATGTAATGGTTTCTTGTTATGTGTGTGCGTGTGTGTGTGTGAGAGAGAGAGAGAGAGAGAGAAGGGTGAGGAAATGTTTAAAGAAAGAGGAGAGCTTGAGACTCTTTTTTTTTTTTTTTTATAGAAGCTTAAGACTCTATTGAGTAAATATAGAAGTGTGCAGGTGAGTGTTCTTGCCTAGGTAAATGATGAGTATTATTATTGTGATCTTCTTAACTTATGTGTTTGTTAATACATGATTAATTTTGGCACAAAAATTTAGAAATGCAATAGGATACATAGCGCAAAATTAGGCCTCCAATTTAGAATCCAATTGAACTTTCTCTAAGTTTTCTTTATATATATATATATATATATAGATTGTGTGCAATAGACACTTGTACATAGTTAGTTAGAACAAGTATCAAAATATTGTACATAGACATAGTTAGTTGTAATATGTGAGTTGTAATATGTGTACTTTGTGGTTAGTTTGTTAGTTACTATTGACAGTACCACTTTGCTTAGTTCTCATTGAGACTAGCTTGGATCTTGATTCCATCATTGGAGGCGTAATTCCCCCGAGGAACAAAAACATTGAGAGAGTAAGAGAGTTAGAGTCTTTGAGGTTTCTTGCATAAATATAAAAAGCTGCTAAAAAAATCAATTTTTTTTTTTCTCATATATAAAAAGTTGCTAAAAATACTTTTTAAACCAATACCTTAAAACAGTTAACTATTAAAAAAAAATCCCCAAGAAAAACTAGTTGAGCCATATATTGGTGAATGCTATGTCTCACACAAGTCACCCAATCACACTCTGGCACCTTCCTGGGGGTGGGGAGGCGGCAAAGTCTACCGACGAGTTGATTCTTTTCCTAATTTAAGGGAAAATTACATTCTGTACTCGATGATAAATTACAGCAAAGTATATTATGCAGAGCAACTTACCCTGCAAGTTAAGGAAAGCAAATTCCAGACAGCTCAGAAAGTAGGATAGTATTTCAAATGCCAAGGATACTTCACTGGCAGATTCTCACCTTCGTACGCTGAGATTTCATATTTTCTTTGGTGAGGCTAAAGTAAATTAACGCAAGACAGCTTTAGGGAAACTCCAAATGCCAAGTAAAGAATAAATATCCTTCAGATGAGCACCTTCGCAAAAAGTGATATGTCTTACACAAAAAAGAAAAGGTAAACTAAAACAGCTTCACGTACTCCAAATGCCAAGTAAAGAATACTTCACCACTTTGAAGAAAAAATAAAAAGCAGGGAATACTTCACCAGCAACTAAAGATTATTTGCCTTACACGTGAAGAGGAAAAAAAAAAGGATAGATACTTGCCTTAATTTTGAAACTTACTAAACTTTCACCTCAACTGGTGTCAAAGCTCAATTTTGAAAAGGACAAAATTTGTCTATAAACTTGACTGTAGCTTAAGGGCATTTGATATTATATTACATCATAATATTACATTATTATAATACTATATTAATGTAATTTTAATATAAGAATACAACATTACATTATTTAGGAATGTGGCGAAATTAAGATAATGTAATATATTTCGTAATTTTATATTATGATAGTGTTAGAAAAAATAAAATAAACCAAAAATCTTGATGTTACATCATCGTAATGTGCATCACATTAAGGGCACATCACAGCGAACCAAACGCCTCCTAAGACTACAACTTTACTTAATATCTCCTTATTGGATGTGAATTTTGACAAATCCACAATTATATTACATTTTCTTTTTATATTTTCCACATTTACAAAATTTTCAAAAGATCAAAAATTAATATTTATGTCATCAATTAAATATTTAAATTTCAAATTTTTGTAGTTTAAAATTATGTATAAAAATAAGCTTATAAATTAAATAGTAAACAACATGTGTGTTAAGAATATAAAGAACATACAACCTAACAGTTAGATTTTCAAAATATGTAACTTTATTAATTTTTTTAGTAGGAGTTGTAGTTTTAGGTTACAGCCAAGTTTGTAACCAAAATTTTTTCCTTTTGAAAATGCATTACACATTGTGCTAGGCTCTTATTAACATTTTTATTTTATATATAGGATTGCTCACGTACAAAGAGCCACACTCTTTGTACAATTTTTGGGTATTTATACCATGTTTCTCTGCATAAAAACTTTATATAGGTTATATAGAAATTCTGGATGTCATAATGTATATAATATAGTCTCATATATCGTGCTATATTTAATAGTGTATGCGTCTATCACGTATCTTAATTATCTTATGTTATCTTTTATATATATAAATTTTCTAAAATTACTTTTTTTAGGTCACATGGTTACGTATTTTGTTTTGTTTTGGGTTTTTTTTTTTTTTTTTTAGACAGAAATATATAAATTAATATGCTCTTAATTTTGCAACTAGAACACTTCCCCCCTCTTAATATATACATTAATATGCACTTCGTGTATGATGAGATGTCAGTTGAGTTAGAAGGCTCTTGACACATGGCTAAGCTAATAATGTAGATATCATACCTTAATTAATTATAGGATTTATTAAATAATTAATACTAACACCAAATTAATATAAAATAACTACATATTATATGAAAAGAAGAAGAAGAAGGAAAACAAAGTAATTTGTAATCAATATTTTGGTTACAATATTTTCAAATGCAAAAAAACTTCTTATTAAAAAAAAACCTAGCTAATATAAGGGAGAAAGAAAGAGAGAGTGGAAGATGAGAAAAGTATCCTCCTAACTTCCTATAATAATTCATTATACATCATGTGATTATGCAACCCTAATTATAATAAGTTTGTATTATAAAATAAATCGCACCAATCTAATGCAAAATCATGTACGTACTAAATACTAAGAAAGAAAAAGAAAATAAGGTTATTATTTATAAAAAAGCGTTAAGGACACAAATTTTTTTCCTTAAGCCACACACACACACACACACACCAATATATTAATTTTAAATACAAACAAAAAAATAATAATTTAAAATTTTATTTATTATTATTTTTATATAGTATCAATCAAATATATTGTCATAACAATTTATAAGCTTTTGTGAAAATTTGTAGTAAGTTAAAAAATTTTCAATTCATAATTATAGTTTTCATTATAATAATTTTTAAGTACAATAAAAATTTTAAGTAACCACATGTACCAAAATGTTATTACCATTATAATACAAAACGAAGTTGAAAAAAAATACAAAAATAAAAAAATCTATTAAGTATAATATCTATATATATCCCAAAACTTGTAACTAGCTCTTCCAGTTGAAAGTTGGCCTGGAGAATACAAACAAATTAAGTGATCACTTGACTTATACGTATTTGGTTGATAGTTTGCTTGTTTGGGGCTCAAAGTTTAAAGTTTGAGGTTTTAGGATTTGAGTGATGCCAGGCAGTTTGGCTCCACCTAATGATTGTTTAAGTGCTTTTTATTTTTCATTTTTTGTTGATGACTTTTGGTGTTATTTTTAAGTTTAATTTTTTACTTATCAATCTAAATTAATTTATTAGTAAAAAGAATACTGGACATATATTGATAATAAATATAAAGTTCAACTTTTGTAGTTCATGCAATTTCCTTTATAGAATAGTTGTATCTGTGATTCTCAAAAAAGAATATTGTATTTGTGTTTACTCTTCCAATTCTATTGTAATTACCAAACAAGTATTCCCAATTATGAATATTAAAAAATATAAGTTTCGCTATAAAATGAAAGATAGTTTTCTAACGTTCGATTTCTGTATATTGAAATAAAAAATGTTTCAAAATTTTGTAAAAAATAAATAATATGATTTCACAATTTAAAGAATATTGAATTCAATTTTAATAGATAATAAATGATTGAATAGGCATATATTAAGAAATAGTCATTATATATATATATATATATATATATATATATTCTCTTTTGTTTATATCATTATTAATGAATTGTTAATTTTATTCTTCATGTATCTGGTACAACTTACTTGTGGGAATTTTTTTAGCAACTACGTGCAAAACTATGTCACCAAATTTTGAGTATATCTATTTACTCTAGTTTTCATATATAGTTTATGTATAATATATATGGGTGTTTATGTATTATTATAACCACAATATATATATATATATATATATATGAGATGGGTTCAAGTTACACCTGGTGTAACTCTTATAAGCTTACACCTTTTTTACACCATAGATTTTTAAGAGATCTAACGGTTAGAAAAACACCATTAAATGCTATTGTTTTCCAACTTATTACCTAATTAATACTAGCATTCTCTCTCTTCTTATTTATTGCTTTTTACCAAATAATATTTTCTTCAACACAGTCTAACAAAAAAAATTGAAAAATAATCTCATTTTCATTAATTTCACAATTGCTTTTTTGATGAAATGGGAGATCAATGAATACCTGATTTGGTGATACGAAAAACGGATTCTCATACAGGGTAGGGCCTCCAAAGCTCCACCAAATATCTTGATAGGGATCAAGCAGAATCGTGGACCAACCTATACACAAGCGTATTCAGCGTTAAAACTACCATCACAAGTATCTTATAAAGCACATAATTTAAGAAGCAAATCTCTGCAAACCTCAAAAGGGGTCATTTTCTCTCGATCCTCTCAAGGCCCTTTATCTGATATCTGCATTATAAGACGCAGAAAGTAAGCATTAATATTATTAGTAACAATCTTCGAATAAGGGACAGCTCCAGCACAATAATCCAAAGACACAAATACAACACAGTATTAGAGAACACTATATTTAATTATTCTTCCTTTTTTTAATAAGTAATATGAATATTTTATTAGAAAATAGAAACCCCAGTATACAGAAATAATATAAAGGATTTCCCCAAAAATAAAAAATGGATTGCATCACGGAATATGTCAAAATTCAGTACTAATGAACCAGTTGTATTTTTTGGCATGGGAGGAGGGGGGTGTCGTGTTCCTGCTTCCTTCACTTAATTGACTTCTCCGGGAGAATTTTCAAGGTTCTTATTTTATTTTATCTTCTTTTTATTTTTTCCTGAAGACCAAAGTTACTGCTGGAAAATTATAAATGTATTATTATTCACCTTGTATTGCTATAGCTAGTGATTTAGGAATTTACAAAAGCAAGATTGCTAAAATCACAAGATAAATCCTAGATGTTGAATTATGTCATTAACAGCATTAATTAATTCCTTCTTAGAGTATGCCTCAAAAACTAACCCTTAGAGAGGACATAACTCCTGACCAACAATATATCAGCATAAACATCACTATGATCTCTTGTGTCATCGTGCAAGACATCTTATCAACAGCAGTTAAACTGACAACAATATCAACAGGTATTCATTGATCTCTCATCCTAGCCTATTTGAAAAATTGCTTTTTGATGAAATGGGAGGTTTGATTGTTTAGTGAATGATAGGCTATTCGAAGTTTTTTTTTAAAAATTCCTTTATTTATTTATTTTAAGGAGCAAGTTGAAAGTCATTTGCTGACTCTTGTTTTGGGTAGTTTTGTGAAATCAATGAAAATGGGATTATTTTTCAATTTTTTTTGTTAGATTGTGTTGAAGAAAATATTATTTGGTAGAAAGCAATAAATAAGGAGAGAGAGAATGCTAGTATTAATTAGGTAATAAGTTGGAAAACAATAGCATTTAATGGTGTTTTTTTAACCGTTAGATCTCTTAGAAATCTATGGTGTAAAAAAGGTGTAAGTTTATAAGAGTTACACCAGGTGTAACTTGAACCCATCTCTATATATATATATATATATATATAGAGAGAGAGAGAGAGAGAGAGAGAGAGAGATACTCAAAAAAAAATATATATATATATATATATGTCTACTTCCTAAAACATTCACATTAACAATCTACAAATTTCCATATGTATTTGGAGGAAAATTCTCATAGAATAAAGTCCAAAGATTCCACCTTACTTTATTCTTATGCTATTTAGGAGATTATAAAAGGACGGGAGTTAGGAGAAGGAGGACACATTCACAAGTTGTTTTACTTTGAGAGAGGTTGAAGTGATTGTGCTCTCAAACCCAGCCAAGTTACCAGGTTTTTCACTTTCTTCCTTATGGTCGTTGCTATTTTTGAGTTTAAATTATTTCTTATCACCATATTATTTTCTATGTTCTTTATTGAATATTGCCAGTATAGCTCGAAACAAATGGTGTGTACATGTACATTTCAGCTTTGGTTGCTATCTACTTTTCTTTGTTGCTAAAGTTGTAGATTATGGATGTTTGAACAGAGGAGAGAGAAAAGGGAAGGGTCGAGGAATCTTTCCAATGTTTTTCTTTTATTGAGAGAGAGAGTATTAATTTCCCAAAGTTCCTATTTAACCTCTCTAATATTGTCCTTTTAAAAAATAAAAAACTTCTCTAATATTGAGAAAATTTGAAGGAGCAGAGTAGGATCATAAGTACTACACGTCATATTATATCTCTACCGATCGAGCAGGGCACAAAGAGTACATTAATATTACTAATATAATTTGTTTTAAGTAAAATTCTATTATAAAAGTTTCTACAAATTTAACAATATTAATATGAAAGTTTTAAGAAATTTAAAATAAACATAATAATGTACTATAATTTTTGGTTTTGATAATAACTCAATCTTACGTCAAGTTTTTTACCACATAATTTAAGTTATTTTTTTATTTTTATTTTTTTTACTGTCTATATAGTTGTTCTATTTCAATGATATTACTGAAATAATTTTTTTTTTTTAGTTTTCTAGTTTTTATTAAACCAAAGCATTGCATGGACACAAATTTTTTTTTTTTGATAAGGCATGGACACAATTCTAGTGTGCTACTTTTTTACATGATTCTCTTATACATATATGTGTGTACATGAGTACATACTTAGAACTTCTTAAATTCTTAAAAGTACATATAATTCCACTAAGGAATCTAATTAAAGTTCTATTACAAAAATTTTATGTGAAACTTTTTATTTCTGAAGTCTTTAAAATAAAGTATAAATAGTAAGTGGCACTACTAAATTTTGTCATCAAAAGTTTCAAAATTTTTAATTCTCGTCTTTATTATTATCTATTATTTTTCTTCCACACGGTTTTTCTTCTTGTTCTCTTTTTACTTTTTTGGTAACTTGTTTTTTTAAATTTTGGAAAGACAATTACAAACTTGAACCTTTTCCTCCCCCCATAGATCCCCAAACACTAAAATTTCCGTTGTGTTTTTTTCCTTTTTGACTACTCTCTCTCAAATATAATGGTGAGCATATAGGTTGAATAAACAGTGCTTTTTTTAATGGGAGAATTATCAAGTTGTTTTGGATTACAAACGTGTTGCGTGGATGCATTCTTTGTTTTATAAAGGATGTGCACTTGATTGATAGAATTTATTTGTTGCTGAATATCCTAATAATAGCTATATATAAGATAAGTTTGGGTTTTAATTTTTTAACTCATCAGGGTTTTGAAACGTTTGGGTTTCATACATTTTCTTTTGGTATAGGTATTTAAATAATGTCGGACCAATCTCCAAAACAAACAATGTCCCAACAATCTTCAGAAAAAACAATGCCAGAACAATCTCCAAAACAAACAAAGTTGGAGCAAGCTGATCAAACGGTGAGAAACAAAATAACGGAACTCCTTCCCAAGGATAATGCTTCAAGTCCGGGTACGGATCCATTCTAACTCTTCTTCTCCATGCCGGTCGATATTGCCACATCTAGTTATATTCTTTGATTGTTATTTTATTTTTATTTTCACATCTACTTATTGTCTTAGATTACTTTTTGGATTAAATGATAGATATGGTTTGATTTTGTGCAAAAGTGCTTTAGACAGATTGATTTGGTTAAATATTTATATGTTCATTTTTTAGATAACTGAGCTCACATCATTCGTAAGATATCTCCTCAAAAAAAAAAAAAAAAAACTCATGGTAACATATATTGGTTGCTTTGGTATTGCTTTGGCCTTTTCAAATCTAAATGGAATGGCTTTAAGATAAAATTTTAAAAATTAAAAGCATTTGGGACTGATTTAGGATATAAAAGATTTATCAGGTTCGGGTTTGATAGCGTTCTCTCCATCCTTAACCTAACTAACCAAACTTTTAAGCATGGTTCTCAGAACCGGACCGAACCGGGAGGTCGAATCGTAAAAATCGAAAACCGGGATGAAAACCGGTTTTTTAAGCCTAAAAAACCGAATTTTTTGTTAATTTCGTAAACCCCTAAAACCGGGGTTGGACCGCACGAACCGGTGAAAACCGTGCGGTCCAACCCCTTAGCAATTTTTTTTTTTTATAAAAACAACTTAACACAATTTTATTCTACTTAATTAAATTATCCATCTCTTATGAGGAATAAAAAAAATTTATAATTAAAATCCTTCAAAGATATTCAACTTTACTTCAAAAATTAATCATAAATTTTAATGTTTTCATGGTTATTATTTTATTTTATTAACTTTCTTATTTAATTATTAAATATATGTTTGAAAATCATTAAATTTCCCTTACATATATAGATATATTAGTCAATTTTGCTAGTTTTATAAATTTAATATCTATATTTAGGCTTTAATTAATTATTAAATTAATTATGACGTCATCACGGTTCGACCTCGGTTCGACCTCAAAAACCTTAAACCTCTCCCTTTTACAGTTCAATGAACGGTCCGAGTCTGAAAACCTTGCTTTTAAGTATTATTTTACGTTGGCAGTATATCCTTGAGATTCACAAGTCAATTAAAAATCACAAATTAAAAATAATAATTTTACGAATATTGTCAAAATTGGATAATAAAATACATGACAAAAATAAAAGAAAAAAAAATCACTGTAAGTTATACAGTAATAAAATTTTAATTGCATGTGGTATTTTAAATTCTTGAAACTTTGTTGATAAAATTTCACCATTGTTTTTATATAGTACAAGCTTGAGGAGGCTGTTGTGAATACTACTCTTAGAGTAAGATAAATTGGCTGCTTTAGTACTGCTTTGGGTTTTTCAAATCTAAAGGAATGTCTTTAAGATAAAAATTGTAAAATTTAAACGTATTTGGGATTGATTTAGGATATAAATGATTTAAACTTTTATTATTTTACATTTGTAGTCAAATGTAAAATTTAGCATGCTATGTTAAAATGCTAACATGAATGATGAGTGATGACCAAAATTTAAAAAATATATATTCATGCCAAATAGTCTGCCACATCAGCATAAACATTAAAAAAATAATTAAAATTTTATGTTTTTAAAAAAAATAATGCTAGAGACACAAACTTTTTTATAAAATATTTTATAAACTGCTGATGTGGTTAATGATTATTAGTAATTAAAAAAATGATGTTAGTAGTAGGCTCAGATGAAAACCAATAAAAAATTATTCACAATAACAGTTTGTAAAAATATTACTCTATAAAATAGTTTGTGCATGTAGCGTTACTTTTTTCAAAACCCCTCTCTCGTGCAGGCAGTCTCTTCTTCTATATCTCCTCAACCATTTTCACTTTCATCAGTCTTTCTTCGCTGTGAAGAATAAGCAAGAGTCTATCTAAAACAAAAATTTTAAAGTAAAATCGGAACCAAGTCATACGATGACCACCATTGATATACAAGAACCCCACTAAAAATGATCCAGTACTGAGCATGAGTCTTCTGATACTTGACACTACTCTCACCATGACATCTCTGCTGACTCTGCATCTATTGTAATGACTAATGACACTCAAGAAAGATATAATCAATCAAACAAATCGCTCCCATCTCAACCAACCTTTAAATCAAATGAAACTTAGTCCCTTCCACATCCATGCCATCACCATGATATCTCTCCAAATCGTCCTCTTCAACCAGATGGCAAAATTTAAATAAAATCCCTGAATCTTATCCACATGGAGGCAAAAGTATAAACAATTTTTTTTTGAACTCCAATAAACATTCAATTAGCATTAACAAACCATTAACAAAAACAAATACACAAATTTTGTTTTTTAATACATTAAAATGCATTAACAAGCACTCATTACACACGGCAGAAAAGCCTCAACAAATAATTAAAACACACTAATAGGCAGGCAGTGTATACAATCAGCTCAAAAAAAGAAAAAACAAAAGATAATACAGACAAAATTTAACATTGTCAAACGCAATGCACAGCTCATGGGTGATGTGATGTGTTAGTCACAATTATTTTTTTTTTAAATTACTTTCACTTTATTAAAGAGAGAACTTTACCTCTTTCTCTCTCTCTCTCATATTTTCGGTTAGTGTGTAGACTGTAGAGAGTTCTCTCATCTCTCTGTCTCTTTTTTCTATTTCTCTTTCACAACTCAGATTATCAACCAACAAAAATTTAGCAATTTTTTGCACTAGAGATTCAGACATGAGAGAGAGAGATTAGACATTCATATTCCCATAATAAGAAAAAAGAAGAAGAGAGATTAGATATTATACCAAATTTGGGGGTAGTGGACTGATGGTAGTGTGGTGTTGATCTATTTCTTGCTTCTGCTATTGCTCTGTTGTGTTGTGCCTGTGCTTGTTGTGCTGCCGCTGCCGCTGCCCAGCCCTTCCCACTCCCAGGTCTCACTTAGAAAGTGAGGGTTTTGTTTTGTTTTCGTTTTTCCTTTTATTTTTTGGGTGTCTTGTGTGTTGTAAATTGTAATATCAAGTGTGTGTGGGTGTTCTAGGCTAGTTGTTAGAATCGGCTAAGGCTTTTTTTTTTTTTTTTTTGCTGCCTTGCGTGGGTTTGTTTTGGATGTTGATTGGGCTTAAGTTTGCTCTTAGGCTAATATTTTTGAGCTTGTCAATAAATTTTTTATAGCTTTCAAAAAGATCAATAATATTGTTAAGGGGGCAAAATGCAAATTTATTAAAACAAATTGCTAAATTTAATACATTATATCCAACTGTAGCTCCGTCACTGCACATCGCCCATATAACTCTTGGAGGTCTGCGCAGTGCGCAGGTTGAATCTTCATCATTTCCCTTAATTACCTTTCTCCACAACTTTCTTACTTGGATCTCAAACAACAACGTCTTAGGGATTTTGATCTTATCATATCTCAATGAATGAAAGAACAACGCTTGCCCGTGAGGTTTCTAAGTTATCATTTATTATTATTTTATTATTATTTTAATAAGTTTATGCTGACATGGCAGTTGAAAAACATTTTTTTATTTTTATTTTTGCTAAAACGCAAGTTATACCATCTAAATTTGACTTAAATTCATTTCAATACTCTAATTTTACTTTTATTCAATTGCATCCTCTAAGTTTTAAATTTATTTAATTCAAGTATTTTATCCAATTTTGTTTAAAAAAATGCCCTTAAAAATTTTTATTTTTCACTTGAAAAGTCTCTATAAAATTAATAAAAAAATTTATCTATTTTTTTTTTTCAAAAAATCTTTTTTCATTAGTTAATATCATACTTAAGGATATATATATATATATTTTAACAAAAGTGGACAAAAGGCTTGAATTGAACAACTTTGATTTAATTTAGATGACTCCATTGAATGAAAGTAAATTAAAAGATTAAAATAAATTTTAGTTAAACTTAAAAGGTGCATTTTGCATTTTAGCAATTTAAAAAAAAAAAAAAATTGGTCATTAACCATGTAAACATTTTTTATCTAAGACTTATCAGTAAGGACCATTTTGACATAATAATAAAATATTAGAAGCTAAACACCCTTAAAAATTTTTATTTTTCACTTGAAAAGTCTCTATAAAATTAATAAAAAAATTTATCTAATTTTTTTTTTCAAAAAATCTTTTTTCATTAGTTAATTTCATACTTAAGGACAATTTTTTTAACCAAAGTGGATAAAAGGCTTGAATTGAACAACTTTGATTTAATTTAGATAATTCCATTGAATGAAAGTAAGTTAAAAGATTGAAATAAATTTTAGTTAAACTTAGAATGTGCATTTTGCATTTTAGCAATTTTAAAAAAAAATGTTGGTCATTAACTATGTAAACATTTTCTATCTGACCATTTTGACATAATAATAAAATATTAGAAGCTAAATTAATACATTTGAAATATTAAGGACAAATTGACACATAAGATAAATGTTGGGGACAAAACTCGTAATTTACTCTCAGTTAAATTGTTGAAATATTCCATTAGACAAAGTCTAAAATATCCTCAACTAAATATGAAAAGATCTAAAATATCCTCAAGCTCCGCTAAAATTAACCCAGGTAAACACAGCCTGAGTAAATCTCTTGAAACCTCCATATAGTCATTCTCTTGAAATCAAAACCCCAATAAACCAAAACCTAGATTATATAACAAAAATTATGAAAAAGACAACCCAAAACAAAAAATTATAATAAAAGGCAAGGACTTCAAAAAAAAAAAAAAAACCAGATTTAATACGAACATTCTCATTTTGCCTTTTTTAAGAGCATTAGCACCCAAATTGGATATTTATTGCATCAAAACCGTAAAGGTGTGCATTATCCATAACTCAAAAACTTACTTTATCTATTTTAACAACTTCCTTTATAATATACCCAACCTCAAAATATCTATTTTTCACTTTAGCTAAAAACTTTTCATTTTTTTTATTCATTTCTCTCTCTCTCTCTCGCTTCTGGAACATTCTCCCTCACCACATCCACAAACCCTCAACTAGACGCTCACCGCCTCCACAAACCCATAACCAACCACCACAGGTGACAGGCCTGCATAAATCCCAAACAACCACCACAAACATCCATAACCCACTACCATCAGATCCTCAATCTCACCAAAAATGTCTTTCTATCCCACAGATTGGAACTGTCTTTTCAAGCACTCCCTCTGAAAGTCCATGACCGAAGCTCAAGTTGTTCAACCACAATCACCATGAGCCACCATCGTTATCCACGACACAACCAGCCACCGAACCCACCATCGTTACCCAGCAACCCAAGCAAAAAAACCCACCACCATTAACTACTTTGCCCAGCAGCCCAGACAAGAAATCAAGTAAAACAACAAAAAAGAAAAACAAAACCCCAACGTTGTTTAAGTTCTGTCCACCTCCAAGCCCGAACTCGAACCCGAACCAAGCCCAGCCCAATTCAGCCACACAGCCGTCGCCGAGGCACCTCTGATGCAAACAACCAAGACCCACTCACCCACCAAATCAAACCCATGAACCGCCGGACCACAATCGCCACCGAGACCCGCCAAATCAGCCCACTCACCCACCAAATCAGACCCACATCACCACCGTGCCTCATGACCACAATCACCTAACCACCACCGTGCCTCTTGACCACAATCGCTGGACCATAATCGCCGAACCACCACGCACAAACAGAGGCACAGGAGTGACTAGTGAGCCAAGAGAGAAGAGAGAAACAAGAGAGGAAAGAGAAGAGAGGAGATTGATGAAAAAAAAAAAAAAAAAGAGTCGTTGGCGAATAAAAATTCAATAACAGCTCACTTTAAAATATAGCAAATTTTTTCACCTATAGCTAGTTTACTGTGGGCCTGTTTTTAGGGTTTGGGTTGCTAAAAGGACTAAATAGTCTAAAAAGCCTAAAATAACTATTTAGTCATTTTAGCAAGGAGTGCTCTTATAAATAAGATGATACTGTAGCAAGATAGTATTTTAAAAAAAGTTATTTTATTAAATTTTAGGTTTTATTAGAGTATTGGGTTTTATTTGGGTATTGAATTATATTATTTTATTGTGTATATATATTATTTTAATGTATTGTATGATTAAATAAAAATTAGAACGTTGAGCGTAGAAGTAATAACTCTAAACCATAAAAATAGAAAAGTAGCAAAATTTAAACAGGTATAAATTCAAGTCAAGGACACATGAATCGTTCTCCAACTAAAAATACTATAAAAAGAAAAAAAATAGAAAAAAAGTGAGAATGGCTGCCAGCCTTTCCCCTTCACCAATAAGGTATTAAAATTTGGATTTTGCTAATGTGTGCCCTAAGGGCATACAATAATTTTTATTTTTGGAAAATTTTTTATCGGGAATTGAAAAAGTATTGATAGTTTTTTCAATTTTTGAGAAAATGTTTTTCAAAATGGATGGTTTAGGGCACACATTAACCGAATTCTTAAAATTTAGCATTTTACCAAACTCTGTCACACAATAGAAACACACACGTATGGAGGTGCTCGTAATGTCCCCCACTATCCAATATTCCGAAATCTTATGGCCGGTTTGTAGGAATGGCAACGGGTCAGGGAAAATTGTACCCCAAACATAAAAATGCTTTTCCCTAAAAAAATAAATGTTGAATTATTTTGCTATCACTTAAAATTGTATAGAACATAATACAATTCATTTGCACAGTTGCACTACAAGTAAAATACACAATACAACACACTTGCACTAAAAATAGAATACATCATATATTATCACCATGGGTGGTTGGTCTAGAAGTCATGGGTTCACTCCTAAGGGTTTGAGAAGTTGAGGTCCTAGGTTCGAATTCCATAATGGAAAGCGCTTGGGAAATAACTTCATGCTTTTGACTCATTCTCACTAGCGTCCTCGATGGGGCTGGGTGCACAACTATGACTTATTCGGATCTCCTGTTCTCGCAAGCCCAAACCCAGCGAGTAGAGTGTCACTATGGTAACGCCCAAGTGGAAGATGCCAATAGGTCTCCCTCCTTACCCATTTTTCATTCATTAAAAAAAAAAAAAAATACATCATATATTTATTCAACACAGTACAAAACAGGGAGAGAGAAATATAGCAAAATATAATTCTTATAAACCCATATTTGATTCAAATCTCTTATTAAATAAATTAAAGACTTTGGATAGATTTTTTCTTTTTTTAAGTAGATGCCTTTAGTTATGGACCAAAAAAAAACATCACAAACCTTAAACCTCATCACTACAAATATGGCAACTAATGATGCGGGATGCAAAAGCGTCAAGATGTAGAACATGTCTAGTTCTAGAAAAACAAGAAACAAAACATTTTTTCTTCTAAAAAATAACCTCAAATCCACGAGAATTCCTTGAATTCACAATGGGAAATGGTTCTAAAATCTACTAGAGAAACAATAGATAAAAATCTGAATTTTTATTAATATCAATAATACTTTTTTTTTTCTGATAAGTAAGAAACGAATATAATTAATAAAAGAATAGCAAGAAAAACACAACGAGTTCACGGTAGTGAACAAAGGAAAAAAAAGGAACAAAAAGACAGAAGCAGCCACTAATCTATTCTAATAGACGAAAGAAAATCCATAATGGTAGAACAATTCAAGAAACCCCAACATCGAGACCAATCAAAGAAGGTCCGCTGGCAAAACTCTAATAACTGAACCACAGTTTTCCCCTCATCCTCAAAAGACTGCCGATTCCATTCAGTCCAAATAGTCCACATTAAACAGCCTGGAACCAAATTTCAAATATCAGAACTATGCTTCCCAAGCCAATGATACCACAACTGAACCTGGCATGACCCAATTGATCCCAAACAACCAAAGCATATACATCCACAAAGAATGAGCTATCGGACAAAAAAGTAACAGGTGATCCACAGATTTCGCATTACAACAGCACATACAACAACGATTCGCCAAAGGGCGACCATGAAGCATAAGGCTATCCAATGTTAGAATCTAACCATGAGTTGCTGTCCAAATAAAAAAAGCCACCCTTTTAGGAACCTTAACTTTCCAAATGCCCTTCCAAGGGAAAGTGGAAGGAGCTGCATTTTGAATCTTATGATAAAAAGACTGAGTATTAAACTTTTTACTTCCATTAAGATCCCAATAAAGCCTGTCACACCCTCCACCCCTAGGAATTCGGGTTTGGATGAAATGAAGAAGGGAGTAGAAAGCCGCTAACTCCTAATCATTGAATTCCCTATAAAATCTTAAACTCCACACTTTGTCATTATCACCCACTGGAGGGCTTAACACATCAGATATACAAGCCTCTTTATTGGCTGAACACAAAAATAATTGAGGATAAAGAATTTTAAGAGGAACATCCTCAGTCCACTTATCATGCCAAAAAAGAATACGAGAACCACCCCCCACCACAAAAGAGAAATTCTTAGCGAAAGTTTCCCACCCTTCACTAATACTCCGCCATAACCCACAACCATTAGCCCTGGAAAAACGTTTACAAACTTAAAGGCCTATTTAAAGGCTTTGTAAAATTTGAAAGACAATATATTCTAAATAACTTCTAATTAATACCTAACCATAATAGAAACCATATTTGACTTAAAAAGTATTAAAAGCACTTAAAACCTAAAATAACAAAAATTACATAAAAATACTAAAATTAATGAATTACAAAAATTAAATTTTAGATTCTGTACTACATCAACTAATGTAAATGCAATAACAAAACTCAAAACAATAGAAGAGATAGTCTCGTGAGTAGTGTCTTACAATCCTTTATTAAGTGAATATCCTTTCAAATGATCCAACTATACCTTATAGTGAAATAATGGGCAAATAGCCACTAAATGTTTTTGCATTTAGGAATGGAATGTATTTAAGCTAAGGAAATGAATGGAATTAAGTAGCCTTATTTGGATGTTTTAAAATAAAGGAATGGAAATGAATGAAATGTAAGTAACCTTATTTGAGAGTAACATAAAGGGAAAGGGATGAAATCATTTTATGAAAATATTATTATCAGATCCATATTTTAAAATAAATGACTGAATATATAGGGGTATTTTGGAAATTTTAGTAAAAAAAGTCATTAAATCTAATTTTATTTCCTCTAATTCGTTCAAATTTTAGGGGTAATTTGAAGTTTTAAGAGAATAAAAAGGAATGAGTGTTTCCTTCTACTCATTTCATTCTCTCCCACTTAAACTCCTAAATAAGGGAATAAATTTTCCATTCCCTCTATTAAAACTTCCAAACAAGGAAAGAGAATAATATTCTAAATTATTCTCTTCATTCATTTTCATTTCATTCCATTCACTACTCCCAAACGAGGGCTTAGAGTATATCATATATTTATTCAATATAAAATAGAGAGTACCATAACAAAATATTATTCTCATAAACACATATTTTAAATCTCCTATTAAAAATTAATAATGAAAGATAGATGTGTTTAAGCTACTTTTATTTTTGAAGTAGATGTCTCCAATTTTGAACAAATAAGAAATTACAGACAACCATCAAGTCCACCACAAATATGACAGCCAATGTAAGTGCAATAACAAAACAAAAAACAATAGAAGATATAGATAGCCTCATAAGTAGTGTTTTACAAAACCTTATTTAGTGAATCCCCTTTCAAAGGATCCAACTGTCCCTTACTACATTTCTCGACCTTCACACTAGATTTTCTAACTGTATATTTTATCAACCTCAGAAGTCATAGTGTTAAGTTATAGAAGAAACTAGTTTCTATACTAACGATATGCACATTGGTTCGTATCTAAAATCACATATATAATGTCAAGGTTCAATAACTAATATCTCATTCAAATCGTTGGTTCCTATGAAAAAAAGAAAAAGAAAGACTACACATGTTTAATTCAAGTATGAAAAGTGTAGAAAATTTCTAAATAAAACCAATTTAATAAAAATTTCTAACATGTTAGAAAGAATAACGAGGTGAGGACACAATTGTGAAAACCATATTATAATATGAAATAGGTCAACATGTAAAAGAACTGCTCAAATTTGTGACAGTTGCAAATAGACATCTATGTTTGAGAAGGACGAACTTCGGATTTCAAGCTAAAGAGGCCAAAGTATAAGAAAAAAATAGTTATGACATTTTTATTATATTATTTATTTGTCTTTTTATATTATATTATATTATTTTTCTTTTTATCTTTGTTACTCACACACGCCCCAAACACACCCTTACTTACCCACTATCAACATTATGAATTTTTTTGAGCATTCTAAACTCACACTACCATACCACTGATAATATCAAAATTAAACATATTAAAAACATTCATAGTTGAAAGAGAAGTGCTACATCTACAACATTTTTATAACAAATCATAGGTGGTTAGTTGTTGTTCATTTAAATTTGAACTTACCACAGAGATTACTTTTTTAACCTATTAATAACATTCAGTAATAATTTGTCACTTAAAATTTATTATGAAAAGACAAAATTAACCAGCAATGTGCAAACTTCTCAAATCCTAAATGGACCTATTCCAAAAGCCAAGCAAACCGTCGTTACAAAATCCACAAAACCACAAACATAGACGCCAAAAAACAACATTATGAATTTATAATGCGCTACTAGCACACTTTTCCTAACTTAAGGATTTTTTTCCCTAAATCACTCCCGTCTGTTGGTCTGTTTGTGCATGTTCCTATTGTTGCCCCCACTACCAACAAACAGTCAAACAAATAAACATTATTTTATATTTTTTACAGCCCCTAATCTCTCTGTACTCGCAACAAAATAATTTTCAGTCTCTGCAAGACAGACTCACAAACACAATCACAAATTCACGGATCAATTATTCAATATATTCAATTCACAATCATCCTCAGCAAAAAAAACCAAACACCACAATCACATATTCATACAAACTGTAAACGTATGGTGTGGAGAAAGAGCATTAGAGAAAAATCATATCATTATTAGGTTTTAAAAGAGGGAATAAATACTTGAAATTGGATGTTGGAGAGGCCAGCGCCGTCAGCATGGTCGGTGGGTCAGTGGCCAGTGGTGGTTGATGCTTGATTATCTCTCTAGTCTCTCTCGTCTCGTCTACCTCTCTCATTTTGTTTTTTTGTTTTGTTTTTTTTTTTAATTTGGAATTACGTTAAACGGCTTATCTTCCCTTGTTAGGCTAGGGCTGGGCTGATAAGCACTTGGAGGGGAGGGGGCCCAAATTCCCTAAACATGAATTTAATACCCAATTTACCTACTAATTTTCTTTTTTTTTCCTGGGGTCAAGGAGGGCCCAGGCCCCCTTGGGCCCTTCTTTGGGTCCATCCCTATTTGAGAATGACTAAATTGACCACTCTAGTACGTTTCATCGATTGTTAGTGTTGAAAATTCATTTTGAAAATAAGATTTAATATTTTTTTCACTAAAATTAAAAACTAATTAAAATTTTATTTTAATTAATCTCTTTTTATTTTTATTTTTAAAAAAAAAGCATTCAAATATTCTTCTTCTTCTCTGTCTCATTCAAGTACTCTCTCTGGAATAGCAGAGTAAAAAATCATTCTTTAGGGGATGTAGTTTTTTAGTGGTTTACCTTAATATTATAAATGTATAAATCAAAGTATCTAATGTAAGCCTTAAGAAAAAGTTTACATCATCCTGTGCTCAATAAGTTTACACACTATTTCTAACATTTGCTGAAAACATACTGGATTAATAAGAAATGAATAAAATTAGGAGATGCATTATTACATTAATACATATAAACATTTTATAATAATTTATAACCTTTTATATTTTTTGTTTATTTATTTAAATATCATCATTTCACATATATTTTGATAGGATATGCTTATAATATATATTTTTAGAATAAAAATATAATTAGAAACATTGAAATTTGAGGGGTAAAATGTTATTTTTCTTACAAAATGCTTGTAAATATAAATATCTGTATCAGTATGGCCTCCATGTGTCTCTGCCATTGGTCTCTCTGAGTCTCCTCCTCAACCTCCCCATCTTCTAGATTCTCTCTCAATCAAAGAACAACAAGAGATTTCAGACCAAAACCCATTCAGCACCCAGCTCAATCCGTCCAAATCAACTATAAAATGATAAAAATAAAAAATTTGACAAGAAGATGGGCAAAGACAAACCCAAAAGCACAAGGGTCTAAAACACAAAATTGATAGTATGGAATGAATATGTTTGTAGTTTACCCAAATTCCATATGTTAGATGCCCTATGTTCTAAAATCACAATGATTTTGTTTGCTTAATAAATTGGGATCAAAATTCTAAAGTGGTTTTTGTTTTTGGGTTTTATAGCATCTGCGTTGGCAACAGAAGAACTGATAGATCAGATAGTGCGAGATTTGATGGACGAGAATGTGACAACAGTTGTTCTG
Source organism: Quercus aquifolioides (assembly GCA_019022515.1). Taxonomy (NCBI): domain Eukaryota; kingdom Viridiplantae; phylum Streptophyta; class Magnoliopsida; order Fagales; family Fagaceae; genus Quercus; species Quercus aquifolioides. The sequence continues at coordinate 85,121 of JAFHAW010000261.1, read as the reverse complement.
ACTGGAAAAGCTGGAGTAGGAAAAACTCGGATGGCGAGCGAGGTCAGCAAACGGGCAAAGCAAGTGGGCATATGCGAGATCAGCGAGGCAATGCAGGTGGGCGCACGCGAGATCAGCAGTGCAAAGCAGGTGGACACATCCGAGACCAGCGAGATCATCAGCAAACTGGCAAGGCAGGTGGGCATATGTTTTGGGACTATTTGGGTGTTTCCGAATCCAGGGGATCTCAGGCCTCATTGCGTGAGCATTGCCCATCAGTTATCTGTACTTTCTACTGCTGAGGAGTGGGAAGATCATAGTACTGTCATTGATGATGAAAAGAAGGCAACGGATGATGAGACTGGGAAGTCGGGAGATGACACTGCTTTCAGCGATGATGAAAAGGAGGCGTTGGAGTGGATCCTGATGAAGAGGATATCTGATAAGCTTAATAAGATGAGATCTGATAAGCTTGAGAAACTGAGATTTGATATGCTTCAGAAAGTGAGATTTGATAAGCTGCTTCAGAATCTGAAACTGAGATTTGATATGCTTCGGGAAGCGAGAATTGATATGACTGGTGTGCTTGATAAAATGAGATCTGATGAGCGTGAGAAAAATAAACGTTTATCTGCTGAGCTTGATAAAATTGGATTTGATGATCTTGAGAAAAATGAACGTTTATCTTACGTGCAGCTTGAGAAAATGGTATTTGAGAAAAATGAACGTTTATCTGCTCTGCTTGAGCAAATGAAATCAGAGAAAGAAAAAGTGAAATCTGAAATAACAAAGAAAGAGAAAGAGAAAATGAAATCTGAAATACCAGAGAAAGAGAAAATGAAATCTGAAATACCAGAGAAAGAGAAAGAGAAAATGAAATCTGAAATACCAGAGAAAGAGAGAATGATATCTCATATATCAAAAAAACTGGAAATTGTATCTAAAATAACAGGAATACTAAGGACGTGTCTAGTAATTCTAGATGGTTTTCCTAAAGAGATGAAAGAAAATGAAGTCATGAACTACTTAAAAGACAATCTGATGCTTTCTCAATATAATGAAGTTGTGTTTAAGTTTTTAATCACTAGAAAAGAAGTGACTGAGACTGCGAACAACAAGAAAGTGTTTAAGATTGAACGCTTGTCTGATGATGATTCTTCGTATCTATTGGGGGAGAAAGTCAAGGAAATGGGGAAGAAAGTCAAGGAAAAGGATCAAGGCCATCCAGCTTTTGAAACATTGTATGAAGAAATTGTTAAAAAGAGCAAGGGTGGTCTGCCAGCTATTGAAACATTGTATAAAGATATTGCCAAAAAGAGCGAGGGTCTGCCAGCTATAATCCTTATGATAGCAGCAGCCTTAACTCATATTGAAGAACATGATTTCGATTCGAGAGTTTGGATGTTGAAAGGTGCTCTGGATGAACCAGAATCCACGCTACTGGGCTATGTGTATGACATGTTGGCTTGCACTGATATGGCTTTGATGAATTGTTGTTGGCAAAGTAGGCAATTATTTCATAAATTTGGAGGCATCAATTATGAGGAGTTGATAGCTTGCTGGATACTCGAAGGATATATTGGTGTTAATGATCAGTTTGACAAGGCATATGAAGAGGGACATTGTGTTTTGATGAAGCTTATAGATCGTGGCATACTGAAATTGCGCGTAGATGGTCTTGTTACCATGGAAGGACTAGCACATACTGTTCCTGATGAGCATTGCCATGGTTGCCGGACGTCAAGCTTGGGATTCGCTAGTGTTCCTGATGATCATTGCCATGGTCGTGGGATATCGAGACTGGGATTGGCTAGTATTCTTGAGTATGGAAAGGAGCTAGGCATTGGGCGAGTTGCACCAGGAGAAGGCATGATAAAAACACCATACGGTCCTAAAAGTTGGAACAAAGTTTCCACACTCATGATAGATGGAAGTCGTTTCTCCGGGGAAGTCCTTGACACAATGTTTCTTCAGCCCATGAAGAATCTCCAAGTTCTTGCCATTTTCAATCCCAGATTCAGTTCACTACCCAGGTTTTTTTCTGAAAATACTAATCTTCGCTTGCTTGTGCTCAGGGGCTGTGATCAGTTGGATAACATTGATCAAATCAAAAACCATGAAAATTTAATCGCTCTGGAAATATCTGGTGCTAGCTCCTTGGAGAAAATTCCAGATGATTTTTTCCTGAAGATGCAACAACTTGAAAGCCTCAACCTCTCTGCAGTCCCGTTTCAATCACTGCCTTCTTCACTTTCCAAGCTAACTAAACTACGTCGTCTCATCCTTAAAGAGTGTTCTGAATTGAAAACACTACCATACCTCAAACAAATATCACCAAACCAAAAACTTAAGGAAATACCACCAAACCAAAAACTTGCCAACCTTGAGGTCCTTGATCTTTCTGGTTCTACTTCTTTGGAAAAAATTTCAGACAAATGCTTAAATCTTGAGAAACTTCAAATGCTTGACCTTTCCCAAACCAAAATTAACCATTTGCCCATTCTGAAAGAACTTAAAACACTCACTCGGCTCATATTAAAAAACTGCAAATCCATAACCAGATTGTCCAAATTTGATTCGTTATCTTCTCTCCATAATCTGGGTATTTCTGGTTCTACTACACTGAAGCAAATCCATCATGATGATTCCTTTAAAAACAAAGGTGGCCTCAAAGTCCTTGATTTATCTGAATCTGGAATTTGTAGTTTACCTTCCAGTTTTACACACCTTTCTACTCTTGAGTCGTTTGATCTTTCTGGTGTCTCTAATTTGGTCAATATCCCAGAAATTACCTTTGTAGGGATGAAGTGTCTTCGTAGTCTCAACCTCTCAAACACTAAAATTGAAGAACTGCCATCATCCATTTCCAATCTTGAGAACCTTCGTCAGCTCCTCCTAAGTAATTGCCCATTGAAAAAATTGCCAAAAACGGAAGGGCTTATTAGACTTGAGAAACTTGATCTTTCTAATGCCTCTAGTCTGGTTGAATTTGAAGACGGATCCTTTGACCATTTGACTAAACTCTGCTATCTCAACTTCTCAAACACCCAAATTACAAGTCTACCATCTATAGCCAAACTTGAGAAGCTTCGCCAACTTTTGCTACAAAATTGTGAACACTTGTTTGAGTTGCCGTCCTTGGATGCCCTTGAACAACTGGAGGAGCTTGATCTATCAGTAAAAGAAACAAAAAATAAATCCTCTCAATCTTCTCGAGAACCTTTGGCAGAGCCTTCGAAAGAAACTGAGGCAAAGTCACCAGAAAAAGAAACGGAAAAGAAACCTTCTGATTCTTCTGGACATTCGACAGAGCCTTTGAAAGAAACTGAGGCTAAATCACCAGTAAAAGAAACGGAAAAGAAACCTTCCGAGTCTTCTGGAGAACCTTTGGCAGAGCCTTCGAAAGAAACTGAGGCTAAATCACCAGTAAAAGAAACGGAAAAGAAACCTTCCGAGTCTTCTGGAGAACCTTTGGCAGAGCCTTTGAAAGAAACTGAGGCTAAATCACCAGTAAAAGAAACAGAAAAGAAACCTTCCGAGTCTTCTGGAGAACCTTCCGCACCAGTAAAAGCAACAGAAAAGAAGCCCTCTGAGTCTTCCGGAGAACCTTCGGCAGAGCAATTGAAACAAACCGAAGCTGCTAAATCACCAGCAAAAGAAACAGAAAAGAAGTCCTCTGAGTCCTCTAGAGAACCTTCGAAAGAAACTGAAGCTAAATTATCAGTAAAAGAAACAGAAAAGAAATCCTCTGGGTCTTCTGGAGAACCTTTGGCAGAGCCTTTGAAAGAAGTTGAAGCAAAATTCTTGGAGAATATGGTCCACCTTAGGCTGCTCAACCTATCAGGAACAAAACTTAAGATTAAGATACCTCAAATGTCCAACCTCACCAGCCTCACCAACCTTACCGAGCTTTGCCTTGGAGGTTGTAAACTTTCAGAAACTTCTCCAAGATTGGAAACGTATACAAAGCTAAAGGTTTTGGATCTTTCAAAGACAGAAATTCAATCTTTACCATCACTTGAGAATCTCAACAATCTCCGTGGTTTAAAGTTAAGAGGTTGTAAAAAATTACAGCAACTACCAAATCTAAAGGCATTTAAAGATTTGGAGTCTCTTGATTTACAAGAGACTGGGGTCAAAGAATTTCCCTATTGGATCTCAGAGTTGACTCATTTGAAGCACCTTGATTTACCAGACTTAAATGATCTTAAAACACTTGATTGGGAGATGATAAAGAACTTACCAGAAGAGCTAAACTGGGATCATTGTGGCATCTTCAAGTTCAATGAAAAGAGGCCTTGCATGTCATTGAGTGGCACTGAATTTTTCCAATATTTGAAGGAAAATCCTGAGTTTTGGAAGATATATTTCGAAGAATTTAAATTCTCTGTTTGTGCTCTTCCGAAGGAAGGGAAAGATTCTAGGACAGAAAAGAAGAAAGACAAAGCTTCCATCCAAGAAAAGAAGGAAGACAAAGGTGCCATCCAAGAAAAGAAGGAAGACAAAGTTTCGAGCCCAGAAAATAAGGATGACAAAGCTTCTAGCCAAGAAAAGAAGGAAGACAAAGCTTCTAGCCGAGAAAAGAAGCAAGATAAAACTTCTAGCCAAGAAAAGAAGGAAGACAAAGCTTCAGGGCAAGAAAAGAAGGAAAACAAAGCTTCAGAACAAGAAAAGAAGGATAACAAAACTTCTAGCGAAGAAAAAAAGAAGGAAGACAAAACTTCTAGCGCAGAAAAGAAGGAAGACAAAGCTTCCTGTAAAGAAAAGAAGGAAGACAAAAGTAGAGATATCTGTTGGCATAGAGTTGACTCGAACTTCAGAAAAATCTATTTCCAAACTCATTCTTTTCCTGAAAATGTTAGTAAGTATTTGGAAATCATTGGATTTGACGAGTATCCTGGTGGTGTTGAGGATGTGCTCATGAAAGCCGAATATGTGTCTTTGATTGAAAATGACTTCTTTTACCAAAAAAAAAAAGAAAATGACTCCTTCAAAAGCTTATCAGATTTTGGTGTGGGAAATTTGAAAGCAATGAAGGGCTGCTGGTTGGAGAGGTGTAACGAAATGGAGACAATATTTTGCAGAGAAGAGGCAGAAGTTGAAATGCAGAAAAATCTAAACATTCTATGGGCATCAAACCTTCCTGAATTGAAGAGTGTGTACAGTGTGGAAATGCAACCTGGGAGTCTCCCAAATCTAACAGAACTGTATTTAGATTGTTGTCCGATACTTGAAGTTGTTTTTCCCTCTTCTCAGCTGCCAGAAAATCTTAAAATCCTTGAAGTCAAATTCTGTGATGAATTGAAGACTCTGTTTATGCCCACTAAAGTAGAAGAATATGAACAGCGCAATTTACAGAAGCTTCATCTGGTGGAACTGCCTAAGTTGACTAGCGTAGGGGTGCTAGAGGGAAGCAACAATAAGAAAAGATTCCCATCCTTGAAAGTAATCAAAGTCAGAGAATGCCCGAATCTGCAGCAGTACTTTGGAACAGTTCTGGAGTTGGGAGGATCTGTGGAAAATTCTAAGATTGAAGAGTATTGATTGCAGTGCCATCTCTACGTGGCTTTTGGAAGGGTGGGATATGCAGCAAGTTTGAGAAGCGACATCCTGGGGTGTGTCAAGGTCTCTCAATAGTTACCATCTGCATTTTGCCGCTAACAGGTAACTTCTGCTTCTTTTGGTCTCCCTAGGCTACGTCTCTATCTAGTATGTACACTACAAAATACATGTTTGCTCAGCCTTTCGTTTTTCATTTCTCCGAGTTCATTTTTCTTATATTTTTCTTGATGTGGTAGCTACTAGCTAGGCAATTTTATAGGTTTTTTTTTTTTTTTTTTTTTAAAAAAAAAAAATTTCTTTTTCTCTTAATAATTTGATATGAGGGCGTTTGGATTGCGCGTTGCGCGTCCACGTTTCCTCAATCCGCGTTTTTCCTTTTTTTTCTTTTTTTTTCTTTTTTTTTTTTGGCCGCATTATTTGACTTTGAGAGAAAAAAACACTGTGCATGAACAGTGCGTGTACTGTTTATGTACTGTTTATGTACTGTTTACGCAATAAAAAATATTAAAAATAAGTCCCACGGTACTATTTATACATTTAAAAATTATTTTACTACAGTGTCTTCAGTTTTTAGTTTTCAGTTTTAGCAATAAGTTATTTTGCTAAGTAACGAGAAATAAGAGATATAAATACTGATTCTTCCAATACAGGAGAGCCACTGGATTACTAAGCGCTAGACAGCAATTTGTATAGTCGTTGCAAAAGTTGTCTATCACATATTGGATTTTTTGGCCTTTGTATTATGAAAGTTTTTGTATTGTAATGTTCCAAAAGAAAAAGATAAAAGAAAAGAGTTTATTAAATTAGGACGTTAAATAAATTAATTTTGGTATTAATTATTTATTGTGTTCCCCTTTATGTTTTTGAAATATCAAGAGCTTTATAGCTCAATTGATACCCTCCGGTTTAAGGTTCAAATTTCATTCTCTCAATTATCGAATTATAAAAAGAATAATTTATTATTATTTTTTAGGGTGTAGTTTAGAAAAATTAAGTTAATCAGCTTCTGTTAGTTACTAAAATCATCAAATGAAACGTATGCTATATAGGAATCTAGGGAGGAGTCTCAAAATTTACTAGTGATTCTAATAGATTGTGGTTGAAACCTTGAAGCCAAGATCAATCAAAGCATCCCCAAGGTAAGAAATTCTTTCTAGTAATTCTACTCTTCAAATTTCCAAAATATAGAGTTTTAAAATTTGGGCATTTTTCAATATTAGAGGTATTTTGGCCAATTGATTGTATTAAATGTGATACTTTGATGGATTTTGGTTTTTGGGGTTAGATCATTGACTCTAGGATGTTAATAACTTCATTTTTTAATGAGATTAGTTAATGAATTAGCCCTTGACATGAAATTAGCATTAGAATTTCATTATATAAAAAAACTATATATTCTAATTTTGATATGGTACATAAAAAGAAGATGTAGAAAAGACAAAAGAAAATTATAGAAAAATTGGGGGAAAATCTAGAAATTAAGGATTTATATCAAAGCCTGCTCCCGGGCCATATTGTTGGGGGAAAGTATGGCTCACCTCTTGCCCAATTTGGTCCAATAAGCAATTTATCTTAAAGTACGTAATTTCTAAAATATAGAAACTTTAGGAGGCAATTTCATATAGCTTCTCTCAAAATTTTTATGTCAAATTTTAAGATAGTATTTTTTTTTTTCCAAAATTCCATTAGTAATATAGTTATGGTATTCTCTCAGTTGAGGTGTTTTAAGGAAAAAGTTCAAATTAGATCGAACATGCATACATTTTGCTTAATTGCTAAAGTTTGGGTTTAGTTAATTAGTTTGTATGTTTCATTATATTAGCTTGATCTTGAGTGTCGTAACTTTGAAATTTGGTGATTTTGGTGAGGCTATTGGAGGTAAGTGACCTTCCCCTTATCTAGTGGTATGTTCACTTACCACATTTAATAAAATAATTAATTGTTCTTTTTAGGAAATTATTGTTGATTTAAAAAAAAAGTTTGTTTTAGGGAAAAAAATAACATAATTTCCTTCCTTTTGAAATGATGGAAATTTTTTATTAAATTTATTTTCTCTTTCAAATGTTTACCTTCTTCAAAATTGAAATAAATATGTGAACTTTTTTGTGTGAAAAACCAATGGTTTGAAGGGAAAAGACATATAAGATTGTTTCTACTGTTGATTGAAATATTATTTATATATGATTTTGGATATGACTACAATGAAAACTGATTTGTTTTTATGAATTTGAATGATTACAGTTTGACTATACTTTGTACCCCACCAATGGGGTATGCCTTGGTATTTTTGTGTCTTACACTAGCCTATATGTGATTCTAAGTCTAATAACGGGTATATAGCATGATCATAATCATAATTGTTTAGTATATGTAATATTTTATAACATTTGTATTATTTTCAAAGTTCAATGAATTTCTATATAATTGTCAATTGCTTTTAGCAATGTAATTATTAGTTCTAAATAAATTTAATTATTGTTTTCAAAACTACTAATTAAGTTTGTTTACTATGACCGATGGTGTTTTTATTATATACCACATTTTTATCAAACTAGTTTAGGGCTTAAGGCTACTGGTTACTTATTGAGCTCACTATTTTCTTTCTCTTTTACAGATATTGGGGAGTAGCAAGCTTATTGAGCTGGTGTTGGTGTGGGTGTGTGATAGGAGTTTAGTGCTAATATCAATAAATGTTACATGTTGAAGTTTGAGTAACTTATAAAATTTGTATTTGAGGAACTTCTACTTGTGGTATGGAGTCTTGAAAAGAGTTTGGATTTATTTGCTTAGCTATTAAAATTATTTGAGACGAACAGTTATTTGTAATAATATTTGGTTTGGATCATTTCTAGGAGCATGTTTTGGGGACAATTATAGCATTTAATAGGGTCTTGTACCTTGAAAGGTGAATCTTTTCGTGTGTGCAGTCATTATTACATGCCCAACCGATCACTTCTGAGTTTGAAAGGTGATAGTCATGACTTTAGAGTAACAGTTGTAAGAGCATTTGCAGCAGTGGTGCTATAAAGGTATAATGCTATTTTTTTAGCTCTTATTCACCAAAAACACCTTGCAGCAGTGGAGCTAAATCTAAAAGATTTAGCTCCTCAGCTACAGTGCACATCTATATTTAGATGTGCACTGTAGCACACAAGTAAAAAAAAAAAAATACTTTTTTATTACAATTCTCTCTCCTCTCTCATTAAATATATATTTCCTACTCTCTCTCTCTCTCTCTCCGGCTTCTCTTCTGTCTTCCTTCTTCCTCAATTTTTTTTTCTCTCTCGCTTGCCGCCAAGCTCCCTCATCTCCCTCATCCCTCAGCTCGCCGGCCAACTCCTTCATCGCCGATCTGTTCCGCTGACCCAGCTCGCCGACCCACCCCAAGCCCCATCGCCCACATTGATTCCGACGACGAAGCCCCCGAAGCCGCAAACGCTGAAACTCCGATGAAAACGACTCCTCCATTCGCACCTTCACCAAAGCTCGCCTCGACGCCGCCAACGCAGATGGAGGCTCCGGTTCGGCTCCGCTCGAAACACGAAGATCAAGACGGAGAATCTGAGCTCCTCCGCCACGGTTAAGATCGAGAATCTGGGTCCCACAACTCCGGCCGGGAGCTCGATGCCTGGAATCGTTGTTTAGAAGTGATTGATTCAATGAATTGAGAATAGAAATGGTGTTTGTGGAATTTGTGATTGTGGTTACGGTTTTTTTTTTTTTTTTTTTTATGTTGTGTTGTGGTTGCCAAAGTAGAGTGGTGGTTGTGGCCGGTGGTGGTGGTGGTGGTTGTTGGGGTTGTGGCTGTGGCTGTGGTGATGGCAGAGGTGGTTGTGGTTGGTTTGTTGATGTTTTTTTGGGTATTGTGATATATTATTTTATTGTAGGGGTATATTATTTTATTGTGATATTTATATTATTTTATTGCGTTGAAAGTTAAAATAGAACCACTGCTGCAGTATATGTGTAGCTAAAATAGATAAAGTAACTTTTAGTGTAGCTAAATAGCTAAAATTATAGATCCACTGCTGTGGATGCTCTAAGTTACCTATATTTTTCTTCCAATTTAATTTGTTACTTTACTTATTTTAGGTAACTACTTTTCTTTTTCACTCGTACATCAAATTCAGTTACAAACCCTATTTCAACAAATATAGGTAATCAACAATCACTATAGATTAAATGGGTACGTATGGATAAGTTGAAGGGGAAAGGTTTTGGATGTTTGTTCACCTATTTTCACTTCTTTAGTGTGTGTTTGACATTGGCTTAAAAATACAACTTTTTTTACTATTTAACTTATTTTTTCTACTATTCATGAGTCTTATTGCACTTTTTCGAACTTTTCATAGGTCTCACTGTACTATTTCAGCTACCTTTTAGTTTTATTTACAGTACTTTCAGTAAAAAGTTTTCAATTTCAACTAAATAAACTGTTCTTAAATAGACTCTTACTCATTTTAGGTAACTACTTTTCTTTTTCACTCGCATCAAATTCAGTTACAAACCCTATTTCAACAAATATAGGTAATCAACAATCACTGTAGATTAAATGGGTACGTATGGATAAGTTGATGGGGAAAGGTTTTGGATGTTTGTTCACCTATTTTCACTTCTGTGTGTGTTTGACATTGGCTTAAAAATGCAATTTTTTTTACTATTTAACTTATTTTTGCTACTATTTATGAGTCTTATTGCACTTTTTTCGTACTTTTCATGGGTCTCACTGTATTATTTCAGCTACCTTTTAGTTTTATTTACAGTACTTGCAGCAAAAAATTTTCAATTCCAGCTAAATAAACTATTCTTAAACAGACTCTCACTCATTTTAGGTAAGTTGCTACTAATGCTCTTATTGAACTCTCAATTACTGCTTGGTGCTCATCAATTGCATTGTTTTCCTTTCCATAATTTTATTTTGTTGTTGAAGAGTTAGATAAGACTTTAACTTCTAGGTTGCAATGTTGTTATTATATAATATATACCGATCTTGTTTTTCCAAGTACTTCTAGCAACACCCACCCCCCCCCCCCCCTCCAAAAAAAAAAATCTAAATTCTTCTTCTTCTTAAGGTGATGGAAATTTTTAGCAAAGCGCTTGAAGCCCCCCAAAAAAAAATTTAAATATGTTTTTGAAGGTGATGGAATCTTGGAGCAGGAAACCAGTTTCTGGACAATCTGAAAATAAAAACATATTATGCATTCATAGTTTAGTTCAATATTGAGAATTTGGTAGTGTTTGGTTCCAAGAGAAACAATCCAACTGAAAGTGTATGTTATCATTTGCCCCTCCAAACGCATATCTTTTGAACTTTTAAGTTCAGGATCGTTCCACATGGAAAAGATAATTTGCATAGAAGATCCCAAATTGTTGGGTGTAAGAGGAGAAAAACCTTTGTCCCACTTTGGCTTATTCAAATTTCAAATACTTTTCATAAATTGCATTGTTCTCCTTTCCATAGTTCAAATTTGTTGTTGAAAAATTAGATAAAAATTTAAGCTTCTTGGAAATTGGTTGTAGTGTGGTTACTCTTTGTTAAAATAAAAGGAATGTTGATATCCATTATCATGATAGGTTTTCTACAAGCCCAATTCAATTGAGCTCAACCTCATTGTGGGTAAAATTCATGTATTGTATTATATTTTATTTTTTTAAGCATGGTCCAAGCTCGTCATCAGAGATGATATCGCCGACCACCGTGCCTCAGATAGCCATCAGAGCTAAGTCATCGACCATCGCACCTTTGAGTTTTCTTAGAGAGAACTTGAGAGCTAAAGAATCCATGAAAGTAAGTTTTCGATCTGACTAAACAAAATGAGTTTTTTGCTTTTATTTTTCAAATTGCATAATTTCGTTGGTTGAAAATTTTGGGATATCTTTATTTTGAGGTTTGCCTTAAAGTTGATTGAAAAATGTAATATTTGGAGCCAAAACTCTTGCAGGAACACTGCTAAAACTGGTCTGAATTTTTTTTAAATAGTTGTATTAGCTTATTTCAAGGGTTTTAATGACTCTTGAAATAAAGTTATCCATACAATGCACCTATTTTCAGAGTTTATTTGGACCCTTTTTAGTGGACCCTCAGAAATAGTGGGTCGAAACAAATGAAGTTTTTTTGTAGTGCTACCTAGTGTGCAAGGGACATTGGTATCATCTCAGGCTTATGAAGGAGGTCTTGTAAATAAAATTTCTACCCAAAAGATGTTCTATGCTTTGATTATAGCTCAACTTTTCTACTCTACACTTTTTTTTGCCTAAAACATATAACTGGCCCTAAGTGGCTAGCCACTGATAGGCCAAGAATTTATTTACCCCTTGTGATGAATTAACCAATTAACCTGCAATAAGCGTAGTAGCACAAACAAATCACCAAATAACTAAATGCAATGGAAATTAAATTTGACACGGGTGATTTGTTTACGAATGGGGAAAACCACTAAGGCAAAACCCCATCGGGTGAATTTAAGGTCACCACTCTTGAGAACCCACTATTATCACAACAAGCAGTTACAAGTAAAGGAATCCCAGTACCTTATACCAACCTACAATTGAACCCTTACCCCAATTCACAATTGGACTTGTTTTGTAGTGAAAATCTCTCATTTTCAATGCACGGCTCCCAGTATGTGACTAACCAATCGATGCATGGATCCAAGTACGTGACTAACCACCAACTTGAGAAGGATATTAGCTGCAAAGTTCTTCAGTTCATCACACGATGAAGATTAGAAAGCTCCTTAATTACAAAACCCTACGATGTACAAACGCAGCAGCTTTTTAAAGAGAAAGATGAACTAGGGCATATGTCTTTGGTCATAATATGCTTGTGAAATTTTTTTTCATGCATCCGATGTGACAACCCTTAAAATAATTCTTATAAATGTTTAGGGTTGTGAGAAAAGAAAGCCTAGACAAATATACACGGATTGGAGTGAAATCAGAATTGAAAATCTGATTTTCATAAATCTTGATAGATAGGTTATCTATCGAGCAGCTGTCGAGCATCGAGCTGAACTGCCTTTTAAACCTCGATAAATACTATTTGTCGAGTTTTAAAATCCAACACTTCTTTACTTGTTTCTTGGACAGATTTGCATGGATTTAACACTTGGACTTGAACTTTTGTTCCTTGAAGTATTAAACACATTCTAAATCTACCCAATTTCAAGTAAAGTGCATTTTGTCAAAGGATTAGCCAATTTTAAATTGACATATGTTCCTAACATGATTCACATATGTCCTAATAGCTACAATAACCAAATACAACCTTCTAAGACCTGTCATCTCTAGGAAACATCAGCCCATGAATTTAGGCCACTTCATTTTCCAAATTATGCAAAAAGTAAGTCAACCATCTTACCCAATTAAAGCAAATATGACCATAACCTCTTTAATTGATACCTTGGGGGTTCAAAACCTCTTTAACCAAAAATCAATCACTTAGAACACCCAAAACTTAATACAAAAGGCATCAATCAAATTCAAAAAGAACCAACCACGTTTTACCTACATAGTAACATAGCTGAAACTTTAGAGCAAAAGCTTATTCAGCCAGCCAATATTCTCATGATTCTAAAGCCAGGGGATGTAAATATAGGTACAAGGGAGTCTTTCCTCTTTTCCTCATGACCTCTCTCAATTTCCACTTTTCGTTGACTGTGAGTCAAAGTTTCGGACCTATGTTGTTTTTATGCATTTTTCATCATTTTTGTTATTAACATTTTGATTTCTCTCTTGTTAAAAGACCATTAGCCTTCTCTCTCTCTCAATAAAAAAAAAGACCATCAGCCTCTATTCACTAAATTTTGGAATTTTGGACTTAATACTCTTCACAAATAATCACTTCTAAAGAACCCAAGGAGAGTTTTGGGTTATTCTAGCATTTTTGGCCCTTGACGCAAAACGTCCCCAAGGACTAATAAAAGAAATAATTCTGAAATCGGGACAAGGACCAATAAAAGAAATAATTTTGAAATCTGAATAGAAGAGGTGCTACCCAAAATGTTTGGATGGTACAATTTGACCAAAATGTTTTCCATGTTCTTAAAAGAAAAGAAAAAACCTTTTTGTAGCAGGTTAGTTATTTTTTATGCATTTCTTGCATTGGATACTAGAATGAAATATATTGTAGCAGTAAACTTAATATTCACCTGCAGTATACTAAACAGAAATATTCAAATTTACAAATATAATTGATAACTCAAATTCAAAAGTTAAAAAATTAAAAAAAAAAAAAAAAAAAAAAAGAACTTGCAATTTAGCTGAATACATAATTCCAAACCCTACTGACAAGTAAAGAATAGCAGCAAACATCTCCTCTTGGCACAAAAGAGATATGCTCACAATTTGAGTAGAAAATAAAAGCATATAAAGTTTAGCTTTCATATAGGAAAGTAATCAACTAAGCTATGGACGGGAAAAAAACTCCATTAGCCAATTAAAGAATCGTCTACAAGCTAGCAGCACAAAGGGACTTGCTCCCTAAAAGCAAGACAGCACATCAGTGAAAGTAATCAATTAAGAAGACAAATCTAGGAAAGAACTCCGAATTTTAAGTAAGGAATACTCTTCCAGCAGATTGCTCTTTTTTCACACAAAACCTAAAGCTAGGCAAGAACTTCAAATGCGAAGTAAAGAATACTCTACCAGACAACTAAATGTTGTAGAATAAAACATGAATTCTACCAGACAACTAAATGTTGTAGAATAAAACATGAATACTAGCAAATCGTAGAAAAGTAATTGTCCGTTTGGATTTAGGGGGGGGGGGGGGGAGAGAGAGAGTAGAGTTGGTCCAAAATTAACATATTTTCAGTCAACTCTACTCTACTTCCTTTCACTCCTCTTTCCTTCCCTCCACCCCTCTCCCTTCCCCTTCAATCCAAACAAGCCCTAAAATATTAGTATTCTCTTTTGTTATCTGTACCTCATTAAAAGAAAGCATTCAAAACATTATAGGGAGTCCGAACATATCTCAATAGTGTAATTATGGAGCTAATCAAATTCGTCAACAATGGAAGGCCACTTCCATCTAGAGAAGTTCGAACTCACGAAGACCGTCTTGCCAATCTCATTGCATCATCAAAACCCTAGCCTAAAAAGCAATGATAAACATGCAAAGTAGCAAATTCAAATCATCTATTTTTCTTTATACTTTACCGATCATCATATGCCATGTTTATCAAAAAAAAAAAAAAAATCATTGTATGCCGTGTGTTTGTTTAATTTTTTTTTTTTTTTTTCATTGTGAACTTTAGTTATTTTTTATAAGGAAAGTCAAACAGATACAAGGTATATTGTGATTGGTGGAACTCAAAGTGGCACACAAAAGTGAGACAAAAGATTTATATTCGTAAGTAGCAGTTATTGCATGATACAAATCATTTGTACCACTTTTTGTGTTCCATTTTATATTTTACCAATTACGACTTGTCATGTGTTTATTCTATTCCATTTTAAACTTTGACTGTTTTAAAAGAAAAGTTAAATAAATACAACGCAAATTATGATCGGTGGAACATAAAGTAGAACACAAGAAATGATACAGATGATTTGTATTTGTTATAGCACCCTGGAAACCACCATCGCATTTAATGCAAATATGCAATGCAATATGTTCCCTCCCCTTTCTAAGGCAAGTCAAAATATTAAGCCGCTCAAACATGGTCAAATCAGAATGACAAGCATCAATTCAATTAGAGAAATTCGAGCTATGGGGCTCAATTTAAGGAGGTGAGGGAGATGCTTTATGCAAGTATAAAAATACATCCATCAGGACTAGAGGTATGATCTTTTTCCACCAGAATTACACTTTCTTTTGAAAATTCCAAGCTGACTTTACCATCGGAGTGAAATAAAAAAACCCCAATATATATATCGATTTCTTTTTTTCATTTTTTTTTTTTTTTTTTTTTTTTTTTTTTTTTTTTTTTTTTTTTTTTTTTTGGTAAACAAAAAATGGGTAGAGGGAGGCAGCCAATGTGGCCTCCCTACCTAGGCGTGACCATAGTAGCATCTTACCTACTATCGGGCAAGACCCCATACTCTCGATCTATGTAAGGAACTCACTTATTTTTTAGGTCAACTGTTTGGGATGAAAATGAGATAAGGAGTACTAACACACAACTAGTTGCTTGAGACTCGAACCCAAGTTTTGAGACTTATTAACCCGATATCTTACCAATTAGGCCACCTGAATGTTGGTATATATATCAATTTCATAATGACACTTATTAGTGTTTCGTGCTGTTAACAGCAAAAGATACCTCCTAACTTTTGTGGCCTTTGTAGGTGACGGAATCCCACTTCCCCAAAATACTCTAAACAATGATGGGAGCAAAACTCTTTTATAAAGCGTCGTAGTAGTAGGGATAAAGCCATGCCGAGGTCTTTTTTGTTAGAAGAGAGGATGCTGAGGTTTCTATGCTTGGAAGTTTGGAAAATTTGTTGCCTTTGTCATTTTCTTTTTAAAGGAAAATTTAAAAAGTTCAATTTCGAAACCTAAACAGACTCTCTCTCTCTCTCTCAATGGTTTTCTAATTTTTCTTTTATGGAAAAAGTTTTACTATAAACCTTTTTTTCAGAAAGTGCTTTGGCACAAACTTAGTTGTAGTCTAAGGCTATAACTCTTACTAAAAAATTAACATTGTTATATTTTTTGAAAATCTAACCTTTAAAATTTCATATTTTTTTATATTCTAAACACACATGTCAAATTTCATATCAATTAAATATTATTTACTATTCAATTCATAACTTATTTTCTATGCATAATTTTATATAACAAAAACTTAAAATTTAAACATTTAATTGATAACATAGCTAATAATCTTTGATTTTTTTGAAAATTTTGCAAGCATGAAAGATATAAGAAAAAAATGTGAACCAATGGTTGATTTGTCAAAATTCACATCTAATAAAAAGATATTGAGCAAAGTTATAACTTTAGACTACAAGCAAGTTTATTGCTAAATTGTTTCATTAATTGTTTAATTTTTTTATTGACATTTTTTACTATTGAAATAATAATAAAATAATAATTTTAGTTATTAAATATTCATAAAATACTATAACAACACCTTTATGAATGTTTTTAATGGAGTAGTGTGATGGAGGCTAACAATAGGCATTCGTTGGGCGATTTTGAAATTTGGAGGACTCAATTGAACAAAAAATAAAAGTTAGAGGCCAAAAATAAATTCTAGTCAAATTTAGAGTGGTTAATGTGTGTTTTGCATTTTTGTCAAAATGCTATTACGCTCTAGTCGTGGAATCTCTAATTTAGTTTTTAACAAAAGTTGTTAATTGTTGATTTTTTTTAATAAAAGAAAACCTTTATTAATTAATTTAAATATAGTCCAACTGTTAAATGGGACCTATATAAATCCAATCCACAAGTAACAAATCTAAGCCACAAGTCTTTTAGCTCAGCTAGTTGACAACTACCTCTGGTGTTTCCAAGATTTCCATAATTCAAATTTTTCCTTCCCATTATAACTTTGAATTTTTTTTTTTTTAAAGTAACAAATCCAATACTGAATTAAAGAATATTAGACCCAAACAAAAGCTAGCTCATACACTTTATATTTGAAATTACTGATGAAAGGTTGATATTTAGAGCATTATTATTGGTGGTGCTAAAAAGTCATATTGCTATTTTTATCACCACCAACTACAAAACTGTGGCTGCATTGATAGAGCCAAAGCCAAATATTTTGGCTTCTCAGCTACAGTGCATAGCTACTTTTGGCTGTGCATTGAAGCTCAAATGTAAAAAAATGCGTAAATGCACTTTTAGTCCGTACATTTTGGTTTTTTCTATTTTGGTCTCTACATTTCTATTTTACCACTTTTAGTCTCTAAAACAAACAATGCATTCTATTTCGGTCCTTACTGTCACTAATTTAACGGAAAAATCCTACGTAGCAAACGGAGTGCACTGTTTGCACAGTAAATGCTATCATGTCTATTAAAATAATATTAAAAAATGCTACTTCAACATCCACATCAGCATCTAACTTAAAAAAATTAAATTTATCAATTAAAAAAAAAAAATATAATTAAAAAAAATGGCAGAATTTAAATTTGTTTTGTTTGTACTTAGTTTCTTTTTCTTCTTTATTTTCTTCTTCTTTCTTTATTTTTGGATCTACCCAGAGCTTTCTCCGCCTCCCATTCTTTCTTTTGTCTTCTTTCTTTCTTTTTCTTTTTCTTCTTTCTCCCTCTGTCTTGGTGCTTAGCCTTCTTGAACTCTTTAAGCAAGTTCCTCCACTTGGCGATGCACATAATGGGTGATTGATTTCTCTCATCTCCAATGAAATCTACTCCCATAAGTGCTTGTTCAACTTCAGCTTGGACCCACGTCTTCGCTCTCGTCTTGGACCCATATCTCGGCTTGCTTCTGGGAGCCTTGACTTCGACTTCAACTTCATGGTCGTCGTCACCGCCACTGCTATTGCCGAGAATCATTTGCTGGTGTTGGTAGTGAGGGTGGGCGTGAGTGTGAGGGTGAGGTTGAGTAGTGTGGTGAGGTGGCAAGACACCGGTGCCGGCACCATCATGTGGGTTTCTAGGTAGATTCGAAACCCCTCTCCCTCCTCACTTTCTCATCTCACTCTCTCTTTATATGGGTTGAGTCTACTGTATTTCTTTTGGATTTTTGATAAATTTGAAAAGGGATAATATGGGTTTGTGAAAGGAAATTTTTTAGATCTAGGTGGTGGTGGTCAGCTGGGCTCACAAGTGGTGGGTAGATTTGGATTTTTTGGTCATTGGTGGGGTTTGAAGGTGGTGGATTGGTGGAGGATTTTCTTAGTCTATTGTTGTGTTTGGTTGAGTTTTGATGTTTGGTCTTTGGTTGGTTGGGTCTGGTAGGGATGTTTAGTGTTTTGGTTGAGATGTGTTTTGGTATTTTTGTGAGGAAGAACATGAACCATTCTGGGGAAGTGAGGAAGAACATGAACAGTTGTAGGAAGAACACAAAGAACATAACAAAGGCATGATCTTCCAACAAAATTATAAAAAGAAAAAATAATGATGAAAAGAAAAAATAATGAAAAGAATGGGAGGTGGAGAAATTGAGAAATATCTGGGTTCGTGTTCTTGTTTAAGAAACTTTTAGATCTTAATTCATGTGAATTTTGGTTTTTAATTCTGTTTTTAATTTTTTTATTTATTTAAAATTAATAATTAATTTTTTTAAAATTTATATGCTAATGTGTCATGGGTGATGTGGATTTTTAATAATATTTAAGTTCTTTGACAACCACCTCAGATATTTCCGTCCGTTGACTGACGAAAAGGACTAAAATAACAAGCGTTAATTGATTTAAGTACTAAAAATGGTGAAATTAAAATGTAGGAATTAAAATGAAAAAAAGTTAAAATATAAGAACTAAAATTGCATTTATGTAAAAAAAAAAAAAAAAAACCAAACAAACAAACATTATTATATTGAGCATTCACACTAGGTTAGATTTTTTTTTTTTTCTTTTCCTTTCTCATTTCTTCTCATTGCTTCTCTCTCCTCATAGTCTTCGCTTCTCCACTCTTTCCTAAGATTTTTCTCTCTTCCTTCACCTCACCGATCTCGCCTGCCCAGCCACCAACAAACCCACAAAGCCTGCCCAGCTCCGACCCACCCCTTGAGTAAGGATGAGAGCTCTGTTCATCAACTTCACTAACGCAGGGAAAGGGCTTTCTAACAGCACCAATAGAAACCCATTTTAGGTACGCTTCGATTTTCCCCCCAAAGTTTATTCATCCCGATCGAAAACCCATGTGAAATTTTGTCCGTTGAGAATGGGTATGATGCCCAGTTGTGTGTACGTGTGAAATTCTAGTGTTGGTGGGGGCTTTGGGTTTAATAGGGTTGATAGATTTGTAAATTTCACATGGATTTCGATTATTTTGTGTTGTAGTCTATAGATTTGATAGATTTTCCCATGTAAAACTTAGGAGCACAACATGAGCTTTCGTTTTTATCAATGGTGGTGGTGTGTTTGCTACTGAGTTTCTATCTTGAAAGTATGGAGTTGATAGGTGCTTTGGTTTTTATGTTTTGTGCTAGTATAGAGTTGATTCGGTAGACAAAGCATTACAAATTCCAGCCTCAGTCAGTGAAGTTTACATAAAAACAAAAATAAAGGTAGAGGTTGCGGTGGCCGTGGTAGTGGCAATTGCGGTTGCAATGGCAATGGCAGTGGTTTTGATGGAAGTTTATTGTAATGAATATATTATTTTATTGCGTTAAAAGCTAAAATAAAATCACTTATGTTGGGTGTTTTGTAAAGCGAGATTAAAATAAATAAAGTAGTTTTTTGTGATGCCAAATAGCTAAATTTATGGCTCCACGTGAATCCTGTTATAGAGGAAGATGTATATCATTCTCTTTTATTGTTCCAGTATAGCTTTCAATAAATCTTTCTCACAAAAGCAAAATATTTCACATTGAAAAAGAAAATGATATTAAGAATACCTTTACTTTTAATGAATCATTCTTCAGTCTTCACATTGAACGACTACTATTATTGTTATGCTTGTTTTGTTTTGTCTTTATTTTTTTTGAGAATCAGTTCAAAGATTTATAGATTAAAAAGTAGGCTTATCAGCCATTAGAAGGTTGCTAATATCCGATGGAATAGACTTCATCCAGATCAAAGAAGGAGAATAAAATTGAGTTCTCTTAGCTAAAATATCTGCAACATAGTTGCCTTGCTTGTAAGCATGAGAGAAACAAAACTCCTTAAAGGGTTAACATGTGACATAGTATCCTTAACTAAGGCGGAATGAAACATATCACCTCTTCTAAGGAAATTGATGACACTTTTTGTATCTCCTGCCATAATGGAATTGTGAAGACCTATTTCGTGGACAAAAAGAGCTGCTTACCTATTTGCAAGCATTTCAAGAACAGCAACAGATAAAGGTTAAGGGATTCTTTTAGACAAAGTAGTCATCACTTCCCCTTCATGATTTCTTATCACCACCCATAGACCAGTTTCACCCATATTGTTCATTATTGTTCATTTCAAGTATGGTTCATTATTAAATTATTATAAATTGAATCAGTTTATTGGATGATCAAAATAATATCACTTAAATTGTTTATGACATCATCAATCTAACCACCAATTGAGCCCTACCTAATGAGAGAAAAGTTAAACTTGCTTTGTATGAACTTAGTGGGTATGAATTACGTTGGTGGGAATGAATATAGTCTAATAGGATTAGACAAGGTAAAGACAAAATTCATTCATGGCCAAGGATGAAAAAGATGCATGCTATCAACTTTTTTCCTTTGGATTGTGAAGAACTTTTGTCGTATACAAAACAAGATTATTATTGGACAAGTAGTTCATACTTGAATTATTTTGAAGAGCTAGATATTCCACCAATAAAGCAAGAATTGCATGTTGAAGAAAATATTTTTCTTGAAGATTATGTAGAAGTCAAACAACAAAATATAGAGATTTCTGAAGAAATTAATGAAGGTTTTGTTATGGAAGAAGATCATAAAATCAAGATTATTGTGAAAGAGGATAATGAAGAT
Organism: Quercus aquifolioides; assembly: GCA_019022515.1. Lineage (NCBI taxonomy): Eukaryota > Viridiplantae > Streptophyta > Magnoliopsida > Fagales > Fagaceae > Quercus > Quercus aquifolioides. Next base: position 64,030 of record JAFHAW010000261.1, on the reverse strand, counting down.
CCTATTATAGAGAAAGATCATGAGGTCAAGATGGTAGAGATCATTGAGGAAGAAATTGAATAGGAAAGTTTCAAGGATCTTAATGAAATCGAATCATATGATTGTTGATCCCAAGATCCTTTTATTTTGGAAGTAAGCGATACACCGTAGTTTATTGATATTATTGGGGTTGATAGATTTGATTCAATTATCAGTTCTTATTTGGTAAATCTCTATAATTACATGAAGACCAAGGAAAAAGAAATCCAAGTTGATTTGTTTATTCCATTTATTAGTTGCAAGTATGGAAAGAAGATCAAGGGGTTCAAGCATTCAAAGTATTTGTTTATTTGAAGCAAAAGATTTTAGATTTCAAAGATGAACTCGAGGACGAGTTTGTTTCAAGTAAAGGGGTCTGATATAGGACAAAATCTACAATTTAATTTTTGTAATTATTTAATTTTGATATTTTTATGTAAAAAAAGTTATTTTAGGTTTAGGTGATTTATTTCCTTGTTTTTAGGTACTTTTAATGCTTTTTAAGTCAAATTTGGTACCTATTATGGTTAGGTATTAATTAGGAGTTATTTTAGAATATATTTTCTTGTCTCAAGTTTTAAGAAGCCCTTAAATAGGCCCCTAAGCCTGTAAATGTTTTTTTTAACAATTATTCAATCAATAAAATTAAGACTTTTTGTCTCCCTATTTTCTAATGGATTCCAGACTCCTTTTTCCTTGTGGATTCAAGAAACCCTCGTGGATTCGAGACTATTTTCAGAAGCAAATATACTTTGTTTCTTGTTTTCTATAAGTAGACGTGTTCTGTTTCTTGATGTTTCTACATCCCACATGAAGAACACACTTAAACTGAAACTAAAAACCCATAATCTACTTAACTTACCCTAATTATTTTGGTGGTGCTACAGTGAAACTCAAAGTCTTCTCTTTCTTTAAACTAGAGCCATCAAGTATTGGCCAGAGCTAAGTACAATATTGGTCGAAGTCACCGAGTACACCTCCTGGAGCTCAGTTGAGTTGCCGAGAAACACCTCGATCTCCTTCTCCCCCTGGTTTCTCGTTCTTCTTCTACCTCTCGCTCTCTCGGTCTCTTGATCTATCTCTTTCTCCCTCTCAGTTTCTCACTTATCCGACTCAATTGCAAAGAGGCGTTCTATTTCTTGTTCTTCAAATGTGGGGAGGGATGACTTGGGTGGGGTTATTTTAATTTATTATTTTTTTAAAAAACTTTTTTAAATTTAAGAAATAAATAATTAAATATTAAATTCAAAATGCATCATTTTGAGCTAGTGAACTGCAAATATGGATGAAATGTTAACAGATAATTGAATTGAGGATGATTGAGGACTAAATGACAAAATTCAAATATAAAGGATTGAAATAAAATGTGATGAAATTTAGAGGGCGTGTTTTATATATATATATATATATATATATATTTTTTTTTTTTGCCTTTTTTTTATATTTTATTTTGGTCACTATTGTCATTTCAATGAAAAAAAAAATGATGACATGGCATACGAAATTAACTTATATTCAAAAAGCCACATCAACGAAGGAAAAAAAAAAAAAAAAAAAAATCCAACACCACTTTCTTAGTTTCTTTTCTTTCCCTTCACTTTCTTTGGCAACCAAAACTTTAAACCAAAATCAAAACACACTTAAGGTTCAGCATTTCAGTCCAAACGTAAAATAAAAATACGACTTTTTTTTTTTTTTTTGATAGGAAAAAATACGACTTATTTTAGTTAATTGGCGATTTTTTTTTTTTTTTTTGGCCTAAAGTGATAAACCTTAGTGCTTTTTTTATTTTAGTTTTAAAGTGTTTGGTTCTGAAGAAAGTAAAGGAAGTGGAATTGGATAACAGCAATTAGTCTAATCATCTTATAAGGTTTCCAGCAATTAGTCTAATCAGCTACATCAACTTCTGTCACTTAGATAACGCTGTTATCATAACAGCAACGGCCAAAATAAAACATAATTGAAAAACTCGAAGACCAAAACGAAAATTTTAAAAATGAAAATATCCCTAAAATATAAGAACCTTAAAACATATGATTCATCTCACAGTTATAAGCTACAAACCAAAGCAAAATTCAACAACTATTATGTATCTTTACAAATAAACACTGATCATTACTATTTGACCATAAAGCTTTCCAAATTTGAAGAAAGATCCCAAGTATAACTTCTATGATGCTGGTTAATTATTTGTTATGCACTGTACCTATTGACTACCAAAAGGAATACAGTTGTACTAATAAACAGTAGATTAATGCCCAGAATTTACATGAAGAAGTATACAATATACTAATCACTTGAAAATATTTAAATTTACAAATATAATTGAGAACTCAAACTCAAGGCAAACACATAAGTTACGATTGAGTTGAATGCCTAATTCCAAACCTCAACTACCAAGTTAAGAATATCCCCGAAACTTACATGAATGTTAATAGTATAACTGTATAAGATATACTTATTTGCATAGTGTGAGACAAAAAGTTAAAAATTTATTTATATTCAAAATGCTGAAAGTTAGATTATTTGAAACAAAATTTAGTGTGGAATTCGCAAACAGTAGATAATTTAAGCAAAAATCTAGCTTTGAATCTGTTGCCAAACACACACTAAAACTTGAAACTCAAAAACTCAAGAGGTAAACATAGAATTTATGATTTAGTGGAAGGAAAATGCTAACAATATTTACAAATTTTATTACATAACCTTCACAAATTGATGTGATGATGAATTTTAGTTGATGAAAACAACAGAATAATAAATATCCTGATTACATTAATCGGTTACACATCAATTTATAGAAGTTATATATTAAAACTGTAATATTTATCACTCTTTAGCAGAATGCATAATTTAAAACCTTTACTGCCAACAAAAGAATACCAACATTCCTGAAACTAGACAGTGGAACCGAGCTCTTCTCCACAACCTCTTTGACCATGATACAACCTCTTCTATTCAACAAATCCACATTCCCTTCGCTCTAGTTACAGACTCCCCTATTTGGGCAAAATGTCCAAGTGGGAAATTTTTTGTCAAGTCGGCATACCTTGCTGACCAAAATGCTAGATTCATAAATTCTGGTCCCCTTACCACTGTTGAATGGAAGAAATTATGGTCCACGAAGTTCAATGAACGACTCAAATACCACATTTGGAAAATTGCGTGGGATGTTCTCCCCACTAGAGAATTCCTTGCTCGAAGAATTGAAGGGTTGGATCCATCCTGTCCCCGGTGTCATCATCCTCAAGAATCGGTGGTTCATGCTTTGTTTGAGTGCCCTTTTGCCATTATTGTTTGGAGGCACACAAGTATCCCCATCAATCTATCTTCCATCCCACCAAAGTCAGCATCTGAATGGGTTAAGTCCATCCTTAATCCTGTATGTCTCCTTGATCTCTGCCCATCAGTTGGCCCATCGTTCTCCCTATTAGCTGCAATAACGTGTGATCGCATCTGGTGGTGCAGAAACAAACTGATTTTTGAAGACCTGTCCAACCCTCCTAATCGACTTGCTGCTGACATCAACAGGTCCTTCAAATCCCATTCTGAAGCTTGGCTGTCCATATCCCCCTCCACTGCCTCTCAATGGCGCCCCACACCAACTGGTTGGATTAAATTCAATTTTGATGCTGCCATTCGACCAAATGCAACATTCATCTCTATTGTTAGCCGTGATCCTAATGGTATGATTATCTCAGTTTGTACATCTAAGGAACCATCTCAATCACTAGTTTGGGGCGAAGCCAAAGCTGCCCTCCTTGCCATGTCCACTGCTTTGAATCTCGGTTACAAGTTTGTGATCTTTGAAGGCGATGCCAAAGTTGTCATTGACTCTATTGTCTGCTCATCTTCCGATCCTCCATGGGAAATCTCTTCCATTATATCAGACATCCGCAACCTTTTTCCTTTCTTTTTTGTTGCAAAATTCTCTTTTTGTTATTGTTCATGTAATGAGCTTGCTCATCATTTAGCTCGTTGGGCTTGTATCTCTCCAACCTGGGGACCCCATTCCATCTCTTCCATCCCTCCATGGGTCTTTTGTAAGGAAGTTGATGGATCGGTTCCCCCTCTGTTGTCTTTGCCTTTTTAGTAATATATCTTCTTAATTATCAAAAAAAAAAAAAAAACTAAAGAATACCAACAAACATCATTCTTTCTTTTTCACATCAATTTTCATGTTTTAAGGGTGAAATTTTTTTATTTTTACCTTTTAAAATGTGTATATCAACTAATGGATTTTTAATATTTAGGGTGTAACTAAAACCACAGTAAAAGAATATTTTCCCCAAAAGAAAAATACTCTTCCTTTGTGACCCAAAGGAATATTGTGGTTACCCACGGTTTTTACATTTTAGCTTACAAATAACACAAACTGTTTTGTCGTATGAAAGAAACATTTGCCTTCCCCGAATTTGATGGTCAAACAAAACAATTTGCTTCAACTTTTCCTTCTCATCATATCCTTCCTAAACTGCTGTTTCATCTCCATCAATCCAACCATGTCTTCCTCTGGAGAAATCACGACCCTTTCACAAGAGGAACCCACTGTTTCACAAACTACACTTAAAACTACCTCCAAAAACAACAACAGCAACACTGCCACCATCACCACCAACCCAGACAATAATGGCAACAACAATGGCGGTGGAGGAACGGACAGAATTAGCATCCATTTTAACCATCTTAAGAAGTTACTCGAACAAATGAAAAGCTACTTAACTGAACTTAAAGACTCCTTCAGGTGATCAGCGATGTAAACAACTAGAAGATCCGCAAAAGAAGCTCCAAGATTTTAAGAGTGAAAAAGAGAATGTACCCTCCACTCCTAAAACTCCAAGCAGCAGGCTTAGTGATATCAGAAAGGAAATTTTGAAGTTAAATCAGCAGCTGATTTCATCACTAGACAGTCTGTCAAAAGAAAATAGTCAGAAATCTAATAGTCTCCAGACAAGCAGCAGGTCCAATGGGCGCCGCAGTGCAGTCGGTGAATTGGTTAACGTACACCAGAGTGAATTCTTCAGCAGATGCTCATTTTACAGTGAAATTCGGGACTTTTTTAACAGGCTTGATGACTTAAGGAAGTTCCTTTTGTCATGCTTTACTGTATTCCCAGAAAATGCAGTGGTAAAGAGGAGGATATTTGTATATTGGGGGTTGGGAGAGAGCTTTTTGCAAACTTCAGGTAGTGAAGAAGAAAACACACCTGATGAAATCGTTGATAAAATTCTCAAAGAATTTCAAGAGCAGGGCTTAATCGAGCCTGCTATAAAAAAGCGAAAGCAGCCCCAGCATGTTAAAAGCTATAGAATGGATCCTCTTGTGCGTTCTGCTGTGACTCTGCTTTCCAAGGAAGCTAAGTATTTTGATTATGATGGTAAGGGGAATGTGCTTCCCCAGCTAGATTGGACTTCTGGTTTAGATTTTGTGGGGAATCCATTGGCAAAGGAAGGTGTCCCATTCCAACGCTCTCAGAGGTTGTGTTTGCAAAAAGTGACTATTGAAGAAAATGATGTCTCGTTCATTTTGTTGAGCCATAATGAAGAAAATGACCAAAAAATGAGATTTAGAGACCTCAAATGCAGAAACGGAGCCCAAAATCGGAATCTACGCGAAAAACTGAGCAAGACAGGTCCTGTTGAAAAATTTTGACTTTGGTCAAAGTCAACGGTCAACGGTCAAAGTCAACGGCTCAGGATGCTGACGTGGCAGGATGACGTCACCTAGGGCTGACGTGGCAGGGGCGTGGAACGGAGCAGGCGCGTGGACCGGCGCGTGGGAGCGCGTGACGGCGCGTGGGAGCGCGTGAGGCTTCGCGGCGGCACGTGTAGCGCGTCTTCGTCTGCCAAAAACTTTGGGTGGCGCGTGAGAGCGCGTGGAGGCTCCTTTGGGACAGTTTCTGGCTGGGTTTTGCTCGGGGAAGTCTGATCTATCACGTCGTATCTGTGATTTGACGATTTGATTGATAAATAGACTAGATCCGAGAGGTAGTGGTTGGATGTGACGGCGGTAACTCGCTTCTGACGGTGGCTACCGGTGAAGGCGAGGGCAGCGGAAGAACGCCGGAAAATACCACTAGGTCAGAGCAATGGCTCTGATACCATGTTAACAATATAAGGTGAGAGAGAATGACTGAATAGTCTATATATTGATGTGTGTAAAACAATGTACAAAGAGAGCCTTATATAGGCTAAGTATGTGTGCAGTACAAGTAACATGAGTGCAGTACAAGTAATATACTGGGCTAAGCTCAATGGGCTAACTCTAACCTAATCTATACACTAACAGCGTCGTAACGGAGAAGGATGAGAGAAGAAAATTTTCTAAAGAAAATAAAATCCGACCAGAGGTTTCACAAAAAGAATTGGAAAAAGTCGTTACATTATTCAATATTAATGAGCCTTTTCCTGATCTCCAATTGGCGGGGTTAACAAAGCTGATAGATGAAAATGCAGGACAGATGAAAGAGCCAAGCGCGGTCTGGTTTTCAAAGATGAAAACTGCCAAAGTTGTTTGTCTGGGAAGGTGGCCAGGATCAGCTAAATCTCATATTGAAGTGCAGAGCAGAGGATTCTTTAAAGGATTGACAAGTATGGAAAATTTAAGGTTCCTTAGCCTTCGAGGGATCTCCAGAATTACATTCCTTCCACATTCCATTGGCAACCTCAGCAATTTGGTGATCTTGGATCTCAAGGAGTGTCACAATTTGGAGATTCTTTCAGTGGAGATAGTGAAACTCAAGAAACTCAGGTACTTGGATGTTTCTGACTGTTATCTGCTAGCTGACATGCCCAAGGGACTAGGGGCACTCTCAGAACTTCGAGTCCTTAAAGGTTTTGTCATTAGTAATCGGCAAAATCGAAGGCCGGTCACTTTAGATGATTTGAAGGGATTGAAGAAGCTAAGGAAACTGACTGTCATTGCAAGAAGTAAGGACTTCCCTACAGGAAACGATCTAAGTGCTCTCCAAGATCTTGGTGAAAAAGGAGTACTTCGAAACCTAACAATAGTATGGGGACCAGCTGAGCCAAATAAAGCACCCAAATCAGAAGATAAGATTGTAGAAGATACCAAACCAGCTGGAACGGTTCCTATCATTGAGAAACTTCCAAAGCAACTTAAGAAGCTGGATCTTCAATGTTTCCCCAAGTCTACAGCGACTTGGCTGACACCTGATTCTTTGCCAGATCTATACAAACTCTACATAAGAGGAGGAAACCTCGCAACTCTTGACAGAAGCAAGTGGTTGAAGGTTCAAGCTTTACGTTTGAAGTACTTGCGTGAATTGAAGATGAATTGGAGAGAACTGAATGATTCCTTCCCAGATTTGGAATACTTGGAGAAAGTCAAATGCCCTGGGATCACCCTCTGCCCTTGCGACGAGAATGGAGTGTGGATGAAGACTATTTGATCAAATCGAACAAAAGCAGTTTTGAGAGGGATTGGTTGTTGTTCTCTACTGGCCTCACATTATTAAACTATATTATTATTGTCTTATGTCAATTTACTGCTATTTAATTTGAATTTGAATTCTAAATCTTGTTTAAATTCTGTACTTCACTAATGGATGTTACTAAACGAGAATAAATTTCCTCTTATATTATAGTACTCCTTGATTGTTTGTTCAATGCATGCCATTTGAGAAGATCTTTCATGTTAATTTCTTCATAGTTGAATTTATTTGTCTTTGGAGAAAGACAACCCATTTTGTTTTACATTGGCCAAAGAAGTCACATGATTAAATTAAACTGAAAAACCTAATTAGGCACAGTATCAGTACCTGAGAAAACTGTACTTCAGTATTAGTTTCTTTTTCTTTTCTTTTTTCATAAAGGTTATTAATGTAAGATGCAAGTTGAATCCCAATAAATAAATAAAAGGCGGAAATCACATTTTCATCTCTATATTTTCAGGCGATTCCCACTTTGGTCCATAAATTTTATTTTTACCGCTTTTAGTCTCTATCCTGAAAAACATTTTCCGTTTTGGTCCCTATTATTACGTCAAAGATGGAAAATACACACATAGCAAACGGCAGAATTAAAAAATATTAAAATAATGTCCAGTCTTGAACCTAATCAACAAGCGCCTCCGCGTGATGCGCAAAAAGCTCAACTGCATAACTCAGATGGAAGAAGCCATCGCTCAAGGCAAACCGATCAACAAGGAGCAAGAAGAAGTCCTCCGCTCGAAACCCACAGTCTTAGCTCTCATTGATGAGCTCGACAAGCTCCGCCAGCCTCTCACCCAAGCCGTTGCCAAAGAGCTCTCTCTCTCCACTCAACGCCTCCACCTCTCCCCCCTCCGATTCTGCCGCCAATGACACCAAAACCAATAACAACCACAACCACGACGACAACAACAACAACAATTACAAATCCACCGCCTACTCCTCCGACGAGCAGAACCAGAATGACGAATCTAACCTTGTGGAGGATCTTCTGAATCTGCTCTACTTCGGCTCGCTCTTTGATGTGAAGTCTCAGGGAGATTTCACCGTCACGATGCTAACGAGGATTCATGTGTGTGGATGCTGCTTGACCTACGATTACATAATCGACGCCGCCATCGATCTGCTTAGCGAGCGAGACCTCGATTCGATTTCATTCCTCGGCAGCTTGTTGATGTCTCGGCCCGTCGATTCAAGCTTGTCGTATAAAAATGCGTTGTTGCGTTGCATTGAGCACACAAAGCTCTGGCTCGCTAAGTCCGATCAGCCTATTGATTTCAATGCCAACCTTACTTGTATAATCTTTGATTTGAATATAATTCTCTTTGTTTTGAATCAATTTGGAAGAATTGTGTGTGTGATTTTGGACATTATTTTAATATTTTTTAATTCTGCTGTTTGCCATGTGTGTATTTTCCGTCTCTGATGTAACGACAGTGATCAAAACGGGAAGCATTTTTTAGGATAGAGACTAAAAGAGGTAATAAAGTCTGGGGACCAAAGTGGGAATCGCCTGAAAATATAGGGATGAAAATATGATTTCTACCTAAATAAAATTCAAAACATTAAAGATCAAACTTCTGCTAGTGACTCACGCATAGGCAAAGTGTGGCAGAGGATAATCTAACAGTTGCCTTTGCAGCTTCATTGGAAGGGTCATATGTAACGGACTTGTTCAATTTCATGGAATTTTAATGGAAAAGACACCCAGAAAGCTGCTGTTATCAGCTAATTGGTATACTACCAAGTACCAATACAGAGCAATGTCTAGTATCTTGTTTTCATGTAGCATCAATGATCAATGTGTCTGACCCTAAACACATATATGAGAGTGTTAGAACATCTTTCATTTCCATGACAAATTGATTGAATTTTGATTATTTAGTTTGGACATTGTACTTGTAAAATGTTGTGGGAGCTAGTCTTGTATTGGGTAGAAGATGTATGAAGCTGGAATTCAAAATTGCAAGTTGAAGGTCTTCACTTAAGAAAAATTGAAGTTTCAACTGAATCTGTAAGGCGAATTAAGATTATGAAACAGACTCTTAAGAAGTATTGAGCTACAGTCCTGACTTTGAAATAGACTCTAATCACACTAACAAGATTTACATTTGTCCACGGTTTATCAAGCTGTAACCATAATTTCAAGTTTCAACATTACTTCATTTTGATGAATGAGTATTTTATTCATACGAATGAAAAGGACCACATCATATTGTAGGTAGCTTTGGGTGCATAATATATATCTAACAAAGAGTATAATTTTTTTTTTTTTAATTCTTATTATGTAAAATTGGTTTCTTCAAAAATTGATATATTGATGTATGTATGTTTAAACAATTTATTTAGCTAAAACTAAAAATATTTTGCTGAAAGTACGATAGATAAAGTTAAAAGGTAGTTGAAATAGTACAATAGAATCTATGAATAGTACCAAAAAGTGCAATAAGACCTATGAATAGTAGGAAAAATAAGATGAATAATAGCAAAAATAAGCTAACTTGTAAAAAAAAAAAAAAAAAACTGGTTTTTTAAACCAATGCCAAAACAACTGTAATATCTCAAATTATTTGGAATGGAATAAAATCCTTTGCATTTCACTTGAAACAGAGAGAGTGCATTTTATTTCGTGAATTCAAAAGTGTATAAACTGTTTTGTTGTTGTTTTTTTTTTTTTTTTTTTAAATTAATTTTGTTTTATGACTCTAAATATATCAATTTTGATTATTTTTTTCCCTTTTTCTCGGGGCTAAAGGTCACCTGCACAGGAAAATTATTAGTTGATCCTTTTTCTAAGCAAATTATAATATAAATTTTTACAAAGCAACTTACTCTGCAAATTAGAGAAAGTAAATTCCAGACAGCAAATAAAGTAGGAAAATATTTCAAATGCCAAGGAAAGGATACTTCACCAGCGTATTCCTCACTTTTGTCCGAGAAATTTCTGATTTGCCTCACCAAAGTATTAGCACCGGGGGTTGTAAACACCCCTCAATTGCTATTTTACAACCCAAGCCACTCAAAACTCACTCCATCCGAGTTTGTAAACTTAAGAAAATTTGCAACCTATGAATATTAAGGTTGCATATATGCAACCTTAATATTCATATTCATAGGTTGTAAAATATATATATATATAGTATTTTAATCTTGTGGTTGTGTGTGAAGAGAAAAAGTGAGTGGGAGGAAAAATGGAAAGGATAATACTTTATATTATTTTATTGGATTGTATGTAAAAAAAAAACTGAGATGTAAGGTGAGTTGTAAAATAAGTTGATAAAATAGTGTTTAATAATGCAAAATTAGGGGGGGGGGGGGCGTAAGAAGAACTTTATGATAATAAAAGACAGCCAGGGAACTCCAAATATCAAGTAAAGAATAAACAGTGAATAATTTCACACTCTTTATTAATGGATGTTAATTACTAAATGAGAATATCTTATTATATTATAGTACTCCATGCTTGTTTGTTCCATGCAATAAGCCATTTGAGAAGGCCTTTCATATTTCTTCATAGTTGAATTTCATTTTTAATTTTATTTTTTTGTGTTTGGAGAAAAATAATACATTTTGTGTTACATTAGTGAAAGAAGTCACTTGATTAAAATTTACTTAAAAACCTAATTAGGTACAATATTTAAGATTTTATTATTTTTTTCATAAAGGTTTTTGAAGGTTCTTGATGTACGATGCAAGTTGAATATCAATAAATAAATAAAATTCAAAACATTAAAGATCAAACTTCTTCATGGGCAGAGTGTAGGAGAGAGTTATCTACCAGTTGCCTTTGCAGCTTGATTGGAAGGGACGTATGTAATGTAACAGACTTGTTCAATTTCATGTGATTTTCATGGAAAATACACCCAGAAAGTTGTGGGTATCATCTAATTGGTATTCTACCAATACAGAGCAATGTCTAGCTAGTATCATGTTTACATGTAGGACCCATGTGTCTGATCACCTTACACACATATGAGAGAAGTGTTTGTATATATGCGCAAATTGCATGACACATTTTGACTTATAGATAGCAGTTTACACTTTTTTTTTTCCCTGTTTTTTTAATGAATATATAGATAGGATTTTACAATCCAAACTATTCACAATATGTAGAATTAACGGAACCACATTAATGATCTCAGATGACTTAGATTCACCCAAATCATATGCCATCACCAAAACTTTTTGTTCGCCTTGTTAGGCAGTTTCGATCGCAGTTTTACCAGTTAACGAATCATTAAGCTAAGTTTATTTATTAGTCCAATTATCACTTTAATTAATTATATTAACACTAATATTGTGTAAAACAAATAATAGCGGAAACAACAGGATACACAATATGGTGAGGCGATGATAAGTGATAGAAAACTATTCCAAAAGGAAAAACCATATATTGCGGTGGGCATCTCCACCAACCCAAAGGAAAACATATCATTATATAGAATTAAAGTTTTAACAATGTAGAATAATCATATTTTAAATTTCTACTAAATGTAGAATTTACTATCTTTACCCATCACAGTTCCAGAACTATGGAATCTTCAATATATGTCATATCTGTTAGACTGTTACACATGAACTTCTTAATCACGACTTCAAGTAACTACTTGAAGCTCTTGTTCCAACAACTTCTTGATCACTTTTCTTCAATTTCTTCAATCTTGATTTCCGGTTGATGCTTTGAGAGGGTTTGGAATACCTTAACCCTAGATGCACAATGTATGGCTTTCAAAAAGTATTTAACCATGACCTCTAGGTTTTCTTTTATAGTTTAGCTTTGGTGTCAAAAAACCTTAGAAGCTTGAATGGCTGACTGGGCTTAAAACTAAAATCTGTTACATGTCTCAATCAATCAAATTTAATTCTCGATTGATTAAGAATATTAAATCTCTATCGATCAACTAGGTGTCAAAAAGGTATCAAGAACACAAAAAGCATAGTCTTCCTTGAGCAGTCATGGGCATCAATCTTAATTTTTTTTTATACAAGATAGAAATTTTACTCTAGTTTAATCTAAGTGTATATGTGTGTGAAACTACTCCTTGGAAACTTGAACCCTAGCCTTTGCCCCCACACCTCATAAGCACTTATAATTGTAGAGTGATCATCGCACCAAGAGTGTGCAATAGTATCAATCTTAAATTTGAAAATGACTCAATTAAAACACACTTACATACTTACATTTATCATGGTTTGCTAACTTATATCTATAAATGCCTTCATTATAAAGAATGAGTATTTTTTTTTTTAAGAGTTTCAACCTATGGCGTCCGCTCCTGATGATAGCTCTTTATCATCAGACCAAGACACCAATCGGTTTTTGGTGTAAGCAGGGATTGAACTCCAGATCTCTTATTCAACCATCAAAAACTTTACCAGTTGAGCTAACTGGAACCCACATAAAGAATGAGTATTTAATTTATTCATATGAACAATGGACCACGCCATATTATAGGTTGCTTCAGGTGCATAATATATATCTAACAAAGAGTAGAAAATATTTTCTCAAAAAAAAAAATGTTGAATTTACATTTTCTTTTCTAAATTTTTATTATGTAAAATTATTGCCTTAAAAATTGATATATTAGTTTATGATCTCTCACGTTGTTTTGTGATGATGCACAAAAAATCGTCAGTGAGTTGATCGTCCATACACGTCAATAGGCGCACCTGAAGAATAAAAGAGAAAAATCAATCAAAGGGCACCGGTGGGGTACCGGCCAAAGACCCTCCGAAGGTTAAGTCAGAAGAGAGCTCCAACAATGCTTGAGAGTTTAAGCTTTAAAGAAATTGTGCGTACCTCGATTTATGAAGGTATTGGGGTTTTTATAGTAGTACCGAGTTGACCTTTCTACCTTGGAGTAGAAGTCTTTTCCTTATAAGAATCCTTACGAGCGTAGATTGCGGAATCCTTTCCTTATAGGACTCTAATATTGAACGTGGAATACAAGTCATCTTTTTATAGTTTATGCGTGGTGGCCAAGCCATGGTTTTGATATAACCGTCAGCCTTGGGCCCGTCAGCCTTCTTCATACCCTTCAGCCATGAAGGGTCGTCAGCCTTCTTCATGCCCTTCAGCCATGAAGGGTCGTCAGCCTCGCCTACGACCTCGTCAAGGTCGTCAGCCTTCTTCATGCCCTTCAGCCATGAAGGGTCGTCAACCTCGCCTACGACCTCGTCAAGGTCGTCAGCTTTAGGGTCGTCAGCTTTGCCTACGACCTCGTCAGGGTCGTCAGCTTTGCCTACGACCTCGTTAGAGTCGTCAGCTTCGCCTACAACCTTCAGCTTTATTAGCGTCGGCTACCCATCTTCATTTGCCTAAGGTCAACTCGTCGGCTATGCGGTGAGCTTCGTGGACTCCCTAACATTGTCACTTACTAATGGATCCCGACGGAGGTTTGCTTACCCTCTTCAGCTTGTTCTTATCAGCTTCCTCTTTATGCTTACTATCTTTAGCTTACCGTCTTCAGCCTACTCTCTTCAGCTTACTGCCTTCAGCTTACTGTCTTTAGCTTACTCTTCAGCTTACTATCTTCAGCTTACTGCTTTCAGCTTAGAGACTGACGGCTTCATCTTGCGTGATGTCTTCAGTATGCATAATAGAGCTGACGGGTTTTTGGAGATCAACTTTTATTTTTCCAATTAAAAATTCCCCTTATCAGTTGCCCCCCACTCCATAACCTCGTCAGCTTTAGCTGACGGGTTATGGAGTTAATATCGTCAGAAAGGTCACTCATGTGTGACGCCTCGAGCCGCCTTTATTAAATGCTTGAGCACGTGGCGTGAACTGATCGGTTCCGTTTTCAGATGAGCCTCTACTCATCCACTTGTGGGACAAGTCATACATTCATCCACTTTGTGGATAAGTTCATTCATTTTTGAGGGGTCGTTTGCTTTGTGGACTTAGGCTCATCTACTTCGTAGACTTGGTAAGATGCCTGTCCACTTTGTGAACTTAGGCTGATTTGCTTTGTAGACTTTGGCTCATCTACTTCGTAGACTTGGTAATATGCCTGTCCACTTTGTGAACTTATGCTGTAGACTTAATGATAAACTCGTCCACTTTGTGGACTTAATAATTTTTCATTCTCTCAGGGTGAGGTCGTCCACTTTGTGGATTTAATAGGGTCGTCCACTTTGTGGACTTATTGAGGTGACTAAGTGTTGGTACCTCGTCACCATTTTGGTCGTCCACTCGTAGGCGACTTAGTATGGTGATCATCTACCCATAGTCGACTTCAATTATGCGTCTACCTGTAGGTGACTTAACATAATGACTATTCACCCGTAGGCAACTTTGACCACGCGTCTACCCGTAGGTTGCTTAGCGTAGTGACCGTCTACCCGTAGGTGACTTAGCGTAGTGACCGTCCACCCGTAGGCGACTTTGGCCATGCGTCTACCCGTAGGCGACTTAGCGTAGTGACCGTCCACCCGTAGGTGACTTAGCCATGCGTCTACCCGTTGGTGACTTAGCGTAGTGACCGTCCACCCGTAGGTGACTTAGCCATGTCTTAGACTAGAGAGGAAAGGCGAAGATTATGTGGCTTGTAACTTGAGATTACAATGGGCCCAGAGGGCTGCAAGGTGCTCCTTTGTGTTTGCTACGTCTCATGGAAGATGGGATCACCATCACCTTGGCAAGCTAGATAGCGATGATAATAAGCCATTTTAGCCACCAGTATGCATTAAGTTTAATGACCATTCATAGTAAATCATGCCTGATCCCTAGAATTCCAAGAGGCAACATAAGGCCATGCCTTGCATAATGGCTAAAAAATAGTTTTGCTAAACGAGTCATGACTGCCATGAGAATTTTGTATAACACACATATATGGTTAATAGATGAATCTAGGTCCTCATGAAGGATACTGGGGGTAAACTAAATTAGCCCCCTAGTAATCACCCAGAATCAATTTGTTCAATAAAGTATTTATTTTGAAAAAGCCGCCATGGGACTGCCAAAAGCAAGATTAAAAGATAAGACTGAATTACTTTCATCCAGTATAAATTTCTCGAAGATAATTTTCATTAGTGATGAGAGATCAGCAAGTAAATCAGCCACCGAAATTATTGAAGGCAGCCATGTAGTCAAATCTATACATAGTCCCAAACATGTGAAATGGGAGGAATTACTCTCCGATTAAGCAAAAAGGGATACCATGATTCAATAGAAAGCTATTCATACTTTTAAGAAAGAGTCAAGGAACTTCCCTGAATTTGTTGCTCGGGAGGCTAGAGATCATTCCTATTATTGGCGATAAGGTTCCACAATGCGGCCACTGAGTTAGTAGTCACTGACTGCATTCTAAGGCCATTTGGGCTCATGCCTTGACAAGTTGTACTGTCACTATCTTTCCCAAGCTAGATTGATTGGCTCAAAGCGACATAATACAACTAGATAGTCAAAATATTTGTGAGTGTCCTGTAACGTCATTACAGATTAGCCACAAGGCATAAAAATAATTTACTTAACCTGCAAGGACAAGATTAATACTACTAAATAACTAGTTTGTAGTTAAATAAGGCTAAATCAGCCATTTAGCCTTGTGCAGGTACAAGTCCATGGATAGGAAATCATAATGAGAAAAATTAAATCTTGTAATCATATATTAAGCTTGTCAAAACTGTTCTTGAGAGAAAATACTGTTTAGGCATTACTCTCAACTCAAACAGTCGTGTTTCTAGCAGTATATGCGAAAATATCAAAGTGAAGAAACTTCCCTTGAGACGCTGATTAGAGATTTTAAGAACCTGCCCTCACATTAAGTGGATGCTAGCTTTCTATGGGAAGTATCCTTGTTTCTCCTTTCAGCTTCTATTGGTGCCTGTTGCTGCACACATAAAGCCTGTTGCAAGCAATCCCATAGTGTTCCCGCTGTTAATGATGTGGAAGATGAGACCATCTTTAAGCAATTAAGATAAACACCTTGACAGCGAATATCTAGTCTGAGTGTACTATGAGTATATATATTTATTTCAGCAAATAGAAGCAAGTAATATAAGTCATGTCTGCTACATAAACATCTTCAAAACTGGTGGCTACTCGTTAGGCCAACCAACATCAGCTTCAAAACGAATTGACAGCCATATTTTACTTTTAACCCAGGTGCGAATATGATTAAAAGCACCTTAAAGCTTCACAAGAATCTTGAAAAAGAAAATAAATATAAGCCAATGAAAGCTCTTAGCTGCAGAAGGTAGTAAAGTCTGGCTTAAGCATCATCCAAAAGGCTTAGAAAGGACATAACACTTTCTTGAAGGTGTTCGTAGTAGATAAGCTGACTTTGAAAAGGCTAATAGTGATTGTAACAAAGCAAGGACCATATTTAATATATGATCATAATAAAAATGCCTTGCAACCATGCGTGAAGCCAAATTTATACATTGGTTCTCAAATTAATATAACCAAATGATGTCAAGCTTCAAGAGAAAAGTAATGGCAGAGGATAAATAAAATAGAGAAGACCTCCCTGAATTTGGCGATGAGCTTTCAGCTGGAGCCGTGATTGAGTTAGGGAAGGGAAAGAGATTTCTCTGTTTCCTTTTCCTTGCCAATCCCTATATTTTTTTCTTTTATTTTTTAACTCTTCTATTGAGACCCAAAGCTTTAGCGGGTCAGCTAAAGTTGTATTGACCACAAGGGGTTTTCACGGGATTTTAGGCAAACACCTTAGCAGCAAGGCAAGAAAAGAACGTCATTTACATGAGCACGAGTTGTTAAAGAAAAACCCCATTCGGACCCATCTTCAAGAACTGGAATCAACCTTAGAACTGTGATTTCTTCGAGAAGAAAGGAATTTTCTTGTTTTCTTCAACTGGGCATGATCCGTTGGGTTATGTAGGACAGTTGTGGATCTAACCAATCAGTCAATGGCTCAGTTTCGAAGGCAAGGCAAGTTACAAAGAGCACAACCATTGTCACGGTCAATTCCATGGTGGAGTGGGACGGTTTGGTCAACAAAATAAACACCTTTGATATTAGACTCATGGGAATCTTGCCATACGGTGGCCATGGAGTGGCCCATGAATTACGAACCAACCGTGCCTGACAATGAGGTTGTTAAGATCTCGCCGAAGATAGTGCCTGTGATAAAGACTAAATCGGATCGGTTCTTAAACACTTCAATACTTTGGGACCTCTGGGCATGTGTTGCTCATTAGCTTGTGGGTTTTAAGTATATGGGAGCTGTTTTGAGAACGATGGCTTTTTGTAAGGATAACAACTGTCGCTCATTGATTTTCTGAGCTTTCTTTGATTTCGTCGCCCTTGTATATTTCTTTGCTTCCGTCGCCCTCGTATATTTCTTTGCTTTTGTCGCCCTCATATATTGGTTTTCTGAGCTTTCTTTGATTCCGTCGCCCTCGTATATTTCTTTGCTTCCATCGCCCTCATATATTGGTTTTCTGAGCCTTCTTTGCTTCCGTCGCCCTCGTATATTTCTTTGCTTCCGTCGCCCTCATATATTGGTTTTCTGAGCCTTCTTTGCTTCCGTCGCCTTCTTGCGGACTTAGTAGTAATTTAGGTGCATCTCATTATACATTTTTCTTCCGTCCACCTTGTGGATTTGTTAATAATTAGATGTATCACATTATATATCTTTCATCCGTCTATCTCGTGTACTTAGTTAATGTACCCGTCCATCCTGTGGACAAATTTGGATGTTTTTTGACACATCCGTTCATTTTGTGAACATGGTTCATATATCCGTCCATCTTGAGGACTTATAACATGAGTTGGCATCCGTCCACCTTGTGGATTCTATAAAGTTTTTATACTAGTTTGTATTCATCCACTCTATGGACTAAGTAAATTTTGGATACCAGTTTGTATCTGTTCATTCGTAGGTAAGAGGACTTAAATTTTTACCAAGGCACAAGTGAAAGGCTTGTTTCATCCGACCACCCCTTAGGTAGAAGGGCTTAGATTTTTTTTTTTACTAAGGTACTCGGGAGTGGCTTAGTTTGTCCTTCCTCCCGTA
Source organism: Quercus aquifolioides (assembly GCA_019022515.1). Classification (NCBI taxonomy): domain Eukaryota; kingdom Viridiplantae; phylum Streptophyta; class Magnoliopsida; order Fagales; family Fagaceae; genus Quercus; species Quercus aquifolioides. The sequence continues at coordinate 45,580 of JAFHAW010000261.1, read as the reverse complement.
GGTAGGAAGATTTAGACTATCGACCAAGACACTCATTGGTGGCTCAGTTCGTTTACCCACCCGTATGTAGGGAGACTTAGATTTTTGACAAAGGCACTCGTGGGTGGCTTAGTTCATCCATCCACCCATAGGTAGGACTTAAAATTTTTTCACCAAGGCACTTGAGTGACTCGGTTTGTCCGTCCTCCCATAGGTAGAAAGACAGTTTTTCTACCAAGCCCCTCGTAGAAGGCTCAGATTGTCCATCCCGTAGGTGACTTGGTTCGTCTGTCCACCCGTAGGTAGTAGGACTTAAATTTGGTACCAAGGCACTTGTTGGTGGCTTGGTTCATCATTCCACCCGTAGGTAGGCCGTAGGAAGACTTAGAATTTTAACCAAGGCACTCGTGGGTGACTTGGTTTGTCCTTCCACTCATAGGTAGTAGGACTTAAATTTTTAACCAAGGCACTTCTATGTGACTTGGTTCGTCCATCCACCCGTAGGTAATAGGACTTAAATTTTGTACCAAGGCACTTGTTGGTGGCTTAGTTTTTCCTTCCACCTGTAGGTAGGATGACTTAGAATTTTGACCAAAGCACTCGTGGGTGACTTGGTTTGTCCTTCCACCCGTAGGTGGTAGGACTTAAATTTGGTACCAAGGCACTTGTTGGTGGCTTGGTTCATCATTCCACCCGTAGGTAGGCCGTAGGAAGACTTAGAATTTTAACCAAGGCACTCGTGGGTGACTTGGTTTGTCCTTCCACTCATAGGTAGTAGGACTTAAATTTTTAACCAAGGCACTTCTATGTGACTTGGTTCGTCCATCCACCCGTAGGTAATAGGACTTAAATTTTGTACCAAGGCACTTGTTGGTGGCTTAGTTTTTCCTTCCACCTGTAGGTAGGATGACTTAGAATTTTGACCAAAGCACTCGTGGGTGACTTGGTTTGTCCTTCCACCCGTAGGTGGTAGGACTTAAATTTTGTACCAAGGCACTTGTTGGTGGCTTGGTTCGTCCATCCACCCGTAGGTAGGAAGACTTAGATTTTTGACCAAGGCACTCGTGGGTGACTTGGTTCGTCCTTCCACCCGTAGGTGGTAGGACTTAAATTTTGTACCAAGGCACTTGTTGGTGGCTTGGTTCGTCCTTCCACCCGTAGGTAGGAAGACTTAGAATTTTGACCAAGGCATTTGTGGGTGACTTGGTTCGTCCTTCCACCCGTAGGTAGTAGGACTTAAATTTGGTACCAAGGCACTGATGGGTGGCTTGGTTTGTCCATCCATCCCACTGGGATGAGGATTAGGTGTCTGTCGGCTCCTTTTTGTTATGTTTAGCAATGAGGTCTTGCTGAAGCGTTGACATCCTTGATCGTCGGTACCCTTGGTTGTCGATCTATCCGATTGGGATGAGGATTAGGTGCTCGTCGGCTTCCTTTTGTGGTGTTTAGCAATGAGGTATTGCTGGACTATTGGCATCTGTCGTATGCTTTTACGTAGGATTGGGCATCCTTCTGCATGGTTGGCCATTTGTACACTACCCCCGGGACGCGTGATGCCTAAACTTTCAACCGTCGGGACGCGTCGTAGTCCTATTCGTTATTTTGATGGTTCAAATACTATTCGTTCTACTGGCCCAACTTTTGTTCCAGCAACTCTCCAAGTCGTTGGGCGGTTTTTCGGTCTCTTGGTTGATGGTAGCCATTGATCGTCTGGACCATGCAACTCTTTGTCTTTGGAGCGGTGATATGGCTGATCACTCGTTCCCCACAGACGGCGCCAACTGATGATACACAAAAAATCGTCAGTGAGTTGATCGTTCATACACGTCAATAGGCGCACCTGAAGAATAAAAGAGAAAAACCAATCAAAGGGCACCGGTGGGGTACCGGCCAAAGACCCTCCGAAGGTTAAGTCAGAAGAGAGCTCCAACAATGCTTGAGAGTTTAAGCTTTAAAGAAATTGTGTGTATCTCGATTTATGAAGGTATTGGGGCTTTTATAGTAGTACCGAGTTGACCTTTCTACCTTGGAGTAGAAGTCTTTTCCTTATAAGAATCCTTACGAGCGTAGATTGCGGAATCCTTTCCTTATAGGACTCTAATATTGAACGTGGAATACAAGTCATCTTTTTATAGTTTATGCGTGGTGGCCAAGCCATGGTTTTGATATAACCGTCAGCCTTGGGCCCGTCAGCCTTCTTCATACCCTTCAGCCATGAAGGGTCGTCAGCCTTCTTCATGCCCTTCAGCCATGAAGGGTCGTCAGCCTCGCCTACGACCTCGTCAAGGTCGTCAGCCTTCTTCATGCCCTTCAGCCATGAAGGGTCGTCAACCTCGCCTACGACCTCGTCAAGGTCGTCAGCTTTAGGGTCGTCAGCTTTGCCTACGACCTCGTCAGGGTCGTCAGCTTCGCCTACAACCTTCAGCTTTATTAGCGTCGGCTACCCATCTTCATTTGCCTAAGGTCAACTCGTCGGCTATGCGGTGAGCTTCGTGGACTCCCTAACATTGTCACTTACTAATGGATCCCGACGGAGGTTTGCTTACCCTCTTCAGCTTGTTCTTATCAGCTTCCTCTTTATGCTTACTATCTTTAGCTTACCGTCTTCAGCCTACTCTCTTCAGCTTACTGCCTTCAGCTTACTGTCTTTAGCTTACTCTTCAGCTTACTATCTTCAGCTTACTGCTTTCAGCTTAGAGACTGACGGCTTCATCTTGCGTGATGTCTTCAGTATGCATAATAGAGCTGACGGGTTTTTGGAGATCAACTTTTATTTTTCCAATTAAAAATTCCCCTTATCATTTTGGAATATTGACAATGTCATTTGCATTTCACTTGAAATGGAAAGAAAAAATTTCACAATTAATATTTTATTTCCCAAATCCAAAAGTGTAAAAACAGTTATATTATTTTAATTTTTTTTTTAATGTGACTCTAGATACATTTAATTTGAGCCATAAAATATATCAATTTAATTGAAAATGGTTTGCTTTTTCCTCCATGTTTTGGGGGCTATAGGTCACCCGCATTGGAAAATTATTGAAGAGATAGGAATGTCGATCCTTTTCCTAAGCTGTACCATTAAAACTTAAAAATATAACAGCAAAGTACATCAAGCCAAAAAAAAAAGCATATTATGCAAACAACTTACCCAGCAAATTAAAAGAAGAAAATTCCAGACAGCTAAGAAAGTAGGAAAGTATTTCAAATGCCAAGGATAGTTCACTAGCAGATTCCTCACCTTTGAACTGAGAAATTTCAGATTTGCCTTAATGAGGTTAAAGTAAATTAAATGCAAGAAGCCTTAGGGAACTTCCAATGTTAAGTAAAGAATAAATATACTGTAGCTGCTCACCTTTGCAAAAAGAAATAAAACAACTAGCATCAAGTACAAATAAGAAGATAAAGGCAGGCATGATCTCCAAATGCCAAGTAAAGAATACTACACCAGTTAGCCAAATAAAAAGAGTAAAAGAATAGTTCTCCAGCAAATAGATATTTGCCTTACACGTGTTAAGAAAAAAAAAAAATTTGCCTTTATATGTGAATCTTGAAAATCTAGTCTCTTCCTATTTTATGCTTGCACAATTTAAAGAAGATGAAAAATCAATAGCTATATCAAAAATGACATATTTAAATTTTAAGTTTTTGCGGTAAAAAATCATGTATAAAAATAAGTTTGTTGATGGAATAGTGAAAGATTGACTGCTTGCCTTTTGGAAAATCCTGGAAAATCTCACTCAAACTCTTATTAAGATACAGTGAATGCTTAACTAGACTGCCCAGCCTAAAATCATTATCACATCTCGAAATTCTTGATCTTTCAGGTTCTTCTATGCTAAAGGAAATTCAAGATGCATGAAGTCTTTCCAAGTATGGATGGCCTCAAGACCCTCAATCTTTCTAATACCACAATCAGCCATTTACCTTCCAAGATTAGCAGCCTCCCAAATCTCGAGTCGCTGAATCTTTCTAATGCTTTAAGTTTTGTTGGGTTTGACATGTCATACTCTCCTTTTGTAGATCGGTGATAATTAACCATTTATTTGGCAACAGTGAAAATTAAGAAAAATGAATGGGAAAAGAAGATAATTTATGGGTTTTGTGTTTTTGCGTCTACATTGGGTTAAAAGTCATTGATTTTTTTTTTCTTCCCAAAATGCAATTTAAACTTGTTAATTTTTCCCAAAAATCATTATAGTCTTTTAAGTTTGAAATTAATCATTTTAATCATGTAGCTTTGCTAACCTACTCAAATTAGTCCTTTTGTCCATTGCTATTAGGGGTGCTTCGTTAAGTCACCAAAAACAATGCACTATTAGTTTCTTGAAAATTAAAATATTACTTAAGTAAAATTTTATTAATTTAATAATAAAAAAGGGAAAATTAGAATAGAGTGAACGACTCATCTATTTATATTGAGTAACAAAACAAAACCCTCCATTGATTGATTGATTGATTGATTTTTATAAATAATTTGGCAAAGCAAATTGAGCAAAGTAGAATCCCCTTGAAATCCCCCTTGAAAAAAAAAAAAAAAAAAAAAAAAAAAAAAAAATCGCTAAAGTGCAAGCTACACTCTTAAAATTTTAGAGTCTTTGGATTTTACCTGAAATTTTAGAATTTAGATTTACTACCTAAAGTTATATTCTATTTGCATAAGTAGCCCCTTCGTTCATTTTTTCTATTAATACCACATAAACTTGTCACACATGTTTAGTTCGTCTAATAAAATGATGTCACATAATTTTTGTAGTCTAAAAAAATTTAAATAATTAAACAAGTATATCATTTTATTAGAAGAACTAACTGTTGATGCAAACAGAATATAATTTCGAAAGGTAAAAGTCAAATTCTGAAACTTTGGAATATAAAATCTAAATACTTCTAAATTTTAACAATGTATTTTATACTTCAACCATATTGTTTACAATTTAACCTTTTAATTTTTTCAGCTTTCACAAACCCCATCTCCGAGAACGTGAGATCCCCAAAATTTTCATAGATCACCCTATTAGCCAAAACTTGGAATTGGGTCTTCAAGAAAGCAATGGGAAACATTTTTATATCAATAGACAGATCATGATCTCTAAAGGGACAACATGCCAAATCCACGTTGGTCTGAGAAAATAGATTAGTGCAAGGGCAAACATTGCCCTTGCACTTGCCCGTTGCAGATCAGACTCACCGTTCCTCTTTTTAAGTTAAAATGGAGTATAAAATTGCACTATGGTTCTAAAAAGGGTCCAGCTAATTAGGTCCAGTATCCAGTAGTACTAAACTTATTGAGATAATGACATATATCCACTTTTAGACATGTGTCACCATCTGACTAGGTCCAGTACACTAGTTGCATTGGCCTAAACCAAGTCCTCTAAAAACTCACACTATAGGGTCCGTTTGGATTGAACTTATTGTTGCTGAAATTGAAAACTGAAAATACTGTAGCAAAATAATTTTTAAATGTGTGAATAGTATCGTGGGACCTATTTTTAATATTTTTTAGTGCGTGAACAGTGCTGTAAATAGTGATGAACAGTGCGTGAACAATGATTTTTGTCTCCTGCACAATGAACCCATGTGATGTTACTGTTCACGCACAAGGGAAAAAAAAAAAAAAAAAAAGGGCAAAACGTGAAAGCTGAAACGTAGACGCAGTTCCAAACGGGTACTAATATTGAAGAAGATTATCTCTAATGTTTTTATCGGATAAATGGCACTAGGCATCGGAAATATTATCTAAGCAATACAGAAAGATTGATACTAGATGTTGGTCCATATATTATTCTCCCAGTATTTCTTGAGATTTTGTATGCCCTTCTGAATAAGCTTCAAATTTGAGAAAATTTTGGGAATCTCACATTCTCAGCGACTGGGGTTTGCCAAAAAAATAAATTGGGGGTTTCAGCTTTGCAAAAAAAAATTTGAGGATTTTCTTTTGTTACTCCAAATAAATAGATGATGTTGTTCACTCTGTTTTGATTTTTTTTTTCTTTTTCTTTTTAATTTCGTTAAATTAATAAAATATTACTTAAATAATATTTTAATTCTCAAGACACTAATATAATTTTTTTAAACTCTTCTCCAGTTCTTCTATTATATAAATTTGCAATTACTTTTTCTGCACACGTCCCTTCTATTCAATTCCATGTTTTGCCCAAAAAAAACTTGTTACTCTCTCTTTTTTTTTTTTTTTTTTTTTTTTTGAAACTATAGAAAGAAAGATACACTAGAGAAACAGAAAAAATATCTAAAAATGTTTTACTCAATTAATATAAATGTGTGATACTTATTTGCAATCTAGAAAGAGTGGGGGGTGGGGGTGAGGAGATTGTACAAAAGAGAAAATTGTTTAGTGGTAAAATGACTTTTTGGTTAAGTTGGTCTACCCTTTTTCTTTTAGGACGTGCTAGTTCTAATATTTTATATTTAGTAAAAATTGAATAACAAGTTATAATACTATAAACATACTCAATTTTTTTAGTATTATATTCAATTTAGTAAAAATTGAATATAATACTATATTCAATTTTTTTTTTTTTTTTTTTTTAGGACGTGCTAATTCTAATATTTTATATTTAGTAAAAATTGAATAACAAGTTATAATACTATAAACATACTCAATTTTTTTAGTATTATATTCAATTTAGTAAAAATTGAATATAATACTATATTCAAATTTTTTTTTTTTTAGGACGTGCTAGTTCTAATATTTTATATTTAGTAAAAATTGAATAACAAGTTATAATACTGTAAACATACTCAATTTCACAAGACATTGAAGTGGATTGTAAGTGATAAATAAAAAAAGTGATGGATCTATGTAAAAAGTGGTGGGATGAATGTTTCCGCCACTCATATTCAACCATTTTTGCATGTTTTAAAATCAAGTATATTATGTTTTTTTTTTTTTTTTTTAGAAACAAGTATATTAAGGATCCATTTGGATAGAACTTATTTTGTTGAAACTGAAAACTGAAAACACTGTAGCAAAATAATTTTTAAATGTGTGAATAGTACCGTGAGACCCATTTTTAATGAAAAATTTGCTAAAAAGTGAAGTTTGTGGGTCCCGTGAACAATGCACGAGACCCACGAGTGTGATGAAAAGTGGCTGAAAAGTCAGAAATATACGGCTACTATTTATGAACAGTAGCCGTTTGTCCCCCTCAAATGCGTGCTGCAAAAAAAAAAAAAAAAAAAAAAAAGAAGAAGAAGAGAGAGAAGAAATGCAAACGCAAAACGCAACAGCCAAATCCAAACAGATACTAATTATTAACTTCAATATAATATAGTAAAAAAAAATTTGAGTGTATCTTTAGATTTATTTATGCATTTTTTTTTTTTATAAGAATTGTGCAACAATTATGGGCAAAATTTGCCAAATGGTATATTTTTCCAAAAAAATTAGGTGCGTGGCATGTGTTCAAAGTTATTTCGTTAGTTAGACTGTTTTTGAAAATCGATTTTGGCAAAATCGACTTTGGACTGAAAAACAGACGCTATAGTGACATTGTTTTTAGTGGCGTTTGTAAAAACGCCACTATAGGTACCCTATAGTGGCGTTTTCTATAAACGCTGCTATAGACACTAAAAAAACGCCACTATAGAGTTTGTTTTCCAGCCCAAAGTTGATTTTGCCAAACTCGATTTTCAAAAACAGTCTAACTAACTAAATAACTTTGAACACATGCCACGCACCTAATTTTTTTGGAAAAATATACCATTTGGCAAATTTTGCCAACAATTATGGGTTAACCTTTTTGTATTACACCGGGCCTTGTAGCCCAAGTGGTACCCGGTTTACCATGAAACCGTTAGCTCAGGGGTTCGAGCCCCCGCACCCGCATAAACAATTACCAAGCAAAAAAAAAAAAAAAGAACCTTGTTGTATTACACCAAATTATATAATCATTAACGTGCATCACGTGGTTATGCTAGTAGTACATATAACACATGTTGCCAAGCTTTTGCATTCTGCTTTCCACCATTAGCAGTTGTAAAATAACTGTGTTTTCTTTAGCTAACGAGAGAGAGAGAGAGAAATATATTTAATATATTAAAAAAAAGAAAAAAAAAAAAAAAAAAAAAAAAAGAAAGAAAGGCTATGTCTAATATATTGCCAGCCGTTTTGAAGAAGCTATGGAACGCATGGAATATCAGGGTGGTGATTCTGGTAAGCCTCTCACTCCAGGCCATTTTGATACTGCTTGCTCCCTTGAGAAAACGCACGTCTCAAAACTTGGTGATCTTGTTCGTCTGGACATCTTACGTGCTGGCTGATTGGGCCGCAACCTTTGCTATTGGACACATCTTTAGCGGTCAAAGCAATGACTCTGGTCCCCGTGATAAGGAAGATTTTCTTGCTTTTGGACACTTGTTCTCCAACGGTAAAAACAAAAGCCATGCTTGTTTTTGCGTAGATAAGGAAGACACGTTGTCCACCAATACTGACGACCTTATTGCATTTTGGGCTCCCTTCCTTTTGGTACACCTGGGTGGACCATACACTATAACTGCATTTGCCCTTGAGGATAATGAGCTCTGGCTTAGGCACTTCATCAGCTTCATAGTCCAACTTGCGGTGACTGTATACGTCTTCTTGCTCACACTTCCTGAAAACAAGCTATTGATCCCAACATTGTTCATGTTTGGGGCAGGAATCATCAAGTATCTTGAGCGAACATTTGCCTTGTTTCTAGCAAGCTTGGGTAGGTTCCGAGATTCCATGCTTAGAGAACCTGATCAGGGGCCCGACTATGTAAAGCTCATGGAGGGCCAGACTATGCAACACACCTGAAACTAACGACAACGGAAACTCTGCCACTAGCACCACCAGCATGTGCTTTAGGATTCCGGATTTTCATTTACTTAAAAAAAAAAATGAAAAGATCACCAAGGTGAATTTGAATGAGGAAGAGGTGGCGGAAGGCAACTCAATCTGGAGGAAAAAAGAAGAGGAGCGTCCTCAACAAGATAGGAACATGCGTTCTCAACTCGAAAGGATGCGTTCTCAACTCGACGAAAGGACGCGTTCTCAACTCGAAAGGATGCAAAAAAAGCTCACCCAAATTGAAAAAAACGTAGTTGATCTTGGGAAATTTCACGGAAGTGCTAGTCATAAAGACCTAAAAAGTCACCTAGAGAGGCTCCAAGATTTAGTTAAGGCATTTTCCAACAGTGAAGATTTTGGAAAAAAGGAAGCATCCACTAGTAAAAAACATCCAGCTATCAGCCTTGCTGAAATCCAAAACGAGATTAAGAATATAATGAAGCATCTATCACCGCTAGAAGCAGTGTCCAAGGCAGCTGAAAGTTTGAGTAGTGCTCATTTACAGTCAAGCACCGGGTCTAATGGCCGCAGTGCAGTCCTTGAGTTGGTTAACGTACACCAGCGTGAAAGCTTCAAAGATAGCTCATTTTACAAAGAGATTCAGGAGACTTTTGTCGTGCTTGATGACAGAAGGAAGTTCCTTTTGTCTTGCTTTACAGTTTTCCCAGAAAATGCAATGGTGAAGAGGAGGATCTTTGTATACTGGGGGGTGGGAGAGGAGTGCTTCCGGAATGCTTCAGGTGTTGAAGATGAAATTCCTGAGAATATCGTTGATGAAATTCTTAGAGAATTTCAAGAGAAGGGCTTAATCGAGCCTACGACTAAAAAGTGAAAACCTCAAGTTAAAAGCTATAAAATGCTTCCTCTTGTGCGTTCTGCTGTGATTCTGATTTCCAAGGAAAATCGGTATTTTGATTATGATGATAACGGGAATGTGCTTCCCCAGAGAGATTGTTGGGCTTATTATTTAGATCCTATTATTACGTGGCAGCGGAAGGTGGTGGAGAATGTCTTATTCCCACAGGATGTGTTTGCTAAAGGCCGAGGAGTATGAGCAGTTTTTAAAGACAAAACCTTTTACAGCTGAAGGGTTGCCACCACTAACTCAGATTTCAGATGATTATCTGGAAAAAATCGTTACATTATTCAATGTTAATGAGCCTTTTCCTGATCTCGAATTGGCGTGGTTAATGGAGAAGAAAGTTAAAAATGCGGAGCGGATTAAAGAGCCGAGCGCGATGGACCGGTTATTGAAGATGAAAAATGCCCGAGTTGTTTGTCTGGGAAGCTGGCCGAGTTCAGTTAAATCTCATATTGAAGTCAAGAGCATTGAATTCTTTGAAGGGTTGACAAATAGCAAAGATTTAAGGTTTCTTAGCCTCCAAGGAGTCTGTAGAATCATTGAACTTCCAAAATCCATAGGCAACCACAGCAAATTGATGATCTTGGATCTCAAGGAGTGTCACAATCTGGAGGTGCTTTCAAATAACGTAGCCAAACTCACGAACCTCAGGTACTTGGATCTTTTTGACTGTTATCTGCTAGCTCGCATGCCCAAGGGGCTATCTTCTCTTGTAGAACTTCGAGTCCTTAAGGGGTTTGTCATTAGTATTCCGCAAAGAAAGGGCTCGGGTACTTTACATGATTTGAAAGGATTGAAGAAGTTGAGAAAACTGACCATCAATGCAAGTAGAAAGGACTTCCCTACAGATGAGGATCTAAGCGCTCTCCAACAAATTGGAGAACTCCGAAAGCTAACAATAGCATGGGTAGCAACGCTAGCAGATCAGCCAGGAGAAGCTCAGAATGGAGGAGATGCCAGCTGCTGGAAAAGATTCAAATCAGCTCCAAAGCAAGCTACAAAGCAACACAACCCAGAAACATTAGTGACGGAGAAACTTCCAAAGCAACTTGAGAAGCTGGATCTTCAATGTTTCCCCAAGTCTACAGCGACGTGGCTGTCACCTGAATATTTGCCAAAGCTGGAGAAACTCTACATAAGAGGACGAAACCTCGCAACTCTAGACAGAAGCAAGTGGTTGAAGGTTCGAGCTTTACGTTTGAAATACTTGCGTGAATTGAAGATGAATTGGAGAGAACTGAAAGATTCCTTCCCAGATTTGGTTTACTTGGAGAAAGTCAAATGCCCTGGGATCACACTCTGCCCTTGCGACAAGCATGGAGTGTGGATGAAGAATCCTGATCAAATCGAACAAAAGTAGCTGTGAGAGGGATTGGTTGTTGTTCTCTACTGGCCTCACATTATTATTAAATACTATTCTAGTGTGTTGATAGCTTTTTTTCATTTTATTTTTCTTGAGAGAGAATATCGCTATTTAATTTGAATTTGTTTTTTGTTTTTGGTTGGTAGTAAAATTTTAATTTGAATTCCAAATCTATATCTTTTCTGAATTCTGTACCTTATTAATGGATTTTTACTAAATAAATGACAATATCTCCTTATATAATAATAATATTCCTTCCATGTTTGTTCCATCGAAGTCAATATTATTTCATATGACCTTTTCATATTTCTTCGTAAAACGCTATTGATGTACTTCTGATGCACGTTGAGTACCACTAAATGGAATTAAAACATTAATGATCAAACTTTTGCTAGTATTGCTCATGATTTATAAGTAGGAGAGACAAGATTTTCAAAGTGTGGGAGAGGGCCTAGCTGTAACCTTTGCAGCTTCATTGGTAAGAGAATCCCCATTAAAGGTGCTAGAAATGCTAAATGCTATTTTTTAGCATTTTTAGCATCTCAAATGATAAAAATCCACTTCCATCAAACATGCTAAATCTTAAAAGATTTAGCACTAAGCTACAGTGAGCTTGTATCAATACAAGCTCACTATAGCTGGATTGTAAAAAAAAAAAAAAAAAGGGTTTTTTATTCCCCCCAACGGATCTATTTCTTTTCTATCTCTCTTTCCTATCTCACTTCTCTCTTCGCTCTTCTCTCTTATCTCTACGGTGTTTCATGGTCTGTTGTGGTCCGGCGTTGTCTCTTCTTCCAAAACCCGATCTCTACTCGTCGCCGATCACTGCTCGTCGCCGATCTCTACACGTCGCCGATCAATAATAGCTCTTCGTCTGCAACGTTGCTAGCTCATCAGTGAATGGACCGATGGTGGATGGGTATAGTTTGTGGTTTTGGATGGGTATGGTTTTGTGGTGGACCAGTGGTGGTGGATGGGTATGATTTGTGATTTGGTGGGTATTGGTGGTGCTCGGCGACGGTTTTGATGGGGTTGAGATCGAGGTGGTTGGTTTTGGCTGGGGTTGAGATCGGGGTGATGGTTTTGGTGGGGGTTGAGAACGAGGTGGGTGGGTGGTGGTGGGTTTTGGTTGGGGTTGAGATCAAGGGGGTGGGTGGTGGGTTTTGTGGTGGGTGGGGGGTTTTGTGGTGGTTGTTGTGGCTGTTGGTATTGGGGTGAGGCTAGACTGCGATGGTGCCTGGCAATGGCTAGCCATGTGTGTGGGTTGTGCCGTGGGTTGAGGGCGTGTGGTGGGTGGTTTTTATTTTATTTTATTTTTTTATGTTGTTGTTTGTGATTGTGGTGGATCTGGCTAGTGGCTGGTGGCGGCGATGGTGGGTGGATGTGGTTGTGGATGTGGTGGGTGTGGTGGGTTTCGTGGTGGAACAGGGAGCGTTTGGATTGAAGTCTAGGCTCTGATCGAGTTTGAATTTAGAGCTAAAGCAGTGAATGAAGTTGTTGAGTGCCGTGGTTAGAGGTGATGAGCTTGAAAAGCTCAGACCATGGAGGTTTTGAGAGCAGAATATCAGAGAGAGGGAGAAGCTTCTAGTCCAGGTTGAGAAAGATGGAGAGACAGTGGGAGAGAGAGATAGAGGGAGAGTGAGAAATAATTAAAAAAAATTAAAAATATTAAAGAAAGAATATTTAAATGAAGTTGTAAAAAAAATAGAATGTTTGATGTTTGGTATATTGTAAAATGAGGTGTTAAAATTGTAAAAGTAGTGTTTTGAGATTGTAAATGCTAAATTTTTTAGAATGTTTGATGGGAATGCTCTAAGGATTGAAATCTGTTCATTCTTGTATGATACGTACGGCTTCTACTTGGTCCCTGTTTTGTTTGGATTTTCGAGATCCAAACTACAGAGAAGGGTTACATGTTGGACTTGATCAAGTTCATGGAATTTTAATAGAAAAGACACTCAGAAAGCTACTACTATATGTCATCCAATTGGTATTCTGGCAAATACCAGAACAATGTCCAGTAGTATGTTTTTTTGACCCACGACGATCATATATAACCCTATGCAGAATATAGAAAATATAGGGCCCGTTTGGTAATATTGTTCAAGTAACGTTATTTGTATTTTTTGGAAATACATGTGAGTGAAAAAGTGTGTGAAAATACGAATAATATTGTTTAAACACTAAAAACTGTTGTTCAAAATACACTACCAAACAGCCCCATATTTGTGTAATATGCAATATCACTCTCATATTCATGTAGGATTCATGTATTTGAGCCAACACACATATTAGAGGAGTGTCAGGCGGCGGCTTGATGCATTTGGAGGTATTAGGCAGAAACTAAATTGAGGCTTTTTATATATATTTAAATATGATTTTTTTTTTAAATTAAATATTATTTAAACTCTATTCTCTTGTTTTAAATGCAAAATTATTAATCTAGGAGGGTGAGGTCTGAGGAAAAAACATCACCAGGCAGGCCGAACCAAGGAGAAGGTGGGCCCGACATCTCATCAACTTCGGCCCATCACATCGACAAAAGCCCAGATATTGAAATCGAAGAAGCGACCCATCCAAGGAGCCCAAGAACCAAGCACTCCTCAAAAGACTGTGTATAAGCCACTTGGGCCAGAAAACTGAAGACCGAGGAAAGAAGTAGAGACGTACAAGTAAGAAGATAGGGAGCTTCTAGGTAAGGTACCCATCACCTCTGCATTTAATGTACTGCACCAACTCAGCTGGCTGCATTAAAGGCAAAATTACCCTGAATAGTACCCTCACAGCTTACAGCATGTTTTACCACCTCCAGCAAAGCCCTGATAGGACAAGCATCCAAATGAAAATTAGTGATTGTACAAGTGGAGGGCTAGGATGCACTTCAAGTATCTATATAAGAAAAGGTGACTACTCTAGATGGGGGGAGGGGGGACCCGCGGGGGGGGGGGGGGTGGGGACGGAGAAATTATAAAAAAGCATACATCGTATAACCACAAACTTTATAACCAAGACTTGGATATTATATGAATCAGTGATCCTCAGACTAACTTGAGGAATAACAAATTCAGAAATTTATTTCTTTCTCTTTGGTAACCTCTTGTGATCATACTAATCTAAACGAAACCAATAAGGCTCAAAAAGGTTGACCTTGATAATCCACCTCTATAAATTAATTGTATTGGGCTGTCACACATTGACTTTCCTTCCAACTGGGTGAGTAGTTAGTTTTAGTTCCCCTACAACTAATTTACTGCGTAGAATTTTTTTTTAGAAAATCTATTGACAAAAAAAAAATTGACAAAACTTCTCACACCTATTGATATGGTAGATTGATAGTAGTAAGTAAAAATGTGATGTTAGTAATGAATCTAGATGTAAAAGAGAACTAATAAAAGTTTTACAACTCAATTGTTGTAAAAAATGTTGTGAATTTTTTTTTTTTTGTATTGCTCTCTTTTCTTCTTCTGTTTTTTTTCCCCCTAGAATTGCTATATTTACAACATTTTTACAAAAAAATCCTGGGTGTTAAGTTGTTACTAGCTCTAATTTGAACTCACCACTAAAATTACATTTTTTTCCAACCAATAACAGCTAATAACAACTTGTCACTTAGGATTTGTTGTAAAAAAATGTTGTGGACTTAATATTTCTTTCTCTCTTTTTCTTGTTTTTCATTTGATAAAAAAATTTATTTTATTTATTAGCTAATATTTGGGCTTAATTATTACTATTACAATTAAATAAATAACTCTATTGGTAAAACTTTTAGGACTTTTTTTAACTTAGAGGCCTTAAGTGACCACCTCTTCCATATCTATATATCTATATATATAATAATAGGTGAAGTAGAGAGAAAATCCAATTAGATTTCAATTGGATTCTCAATTTTGCGCCACTTGTCCTAACCAAAACTAAAAAAAAAAAAATCTAATTACATTATAAATTTGACTCCAATTTTGTGTCATGTATCTTATCTAAATTTTTTAATTTTTGTGCCCAAATAAATGATGCATTAACATTTAACACGGAAGTAAAAAAAAACCACAATGATAATGCTCATTAGCCTAAGTAAGAACATCTTACTTGCACAGTTTTATGAAGATTATAAATTGGACTTCAATTTTGTGTCATGTATCTTATCTAAATTTTCTAATTTTTGTACCCAAATAAATGATACATTAACATTTAACACGGAAGTCAAAAAAACCACAATAATAATACTCATTGGCCTAAGCAAGAATATCTCACCTGCACACTTTTATGGATGGTCTCAATAGAGTCTGGAACTCTTCTAATCCCACAACCAGAACCAAGGAGTCCAACGAGAAAGACTATAAAAGTAAAACATCATTTCCTCCTAATTCCATATCGTCATTACATATCTCCTCCTCTCTCAACCTCTACCAACTAGATCCACACACTACCCTCTCCTCTTCCTTACGAATTTCTCAGAACAAGACCGAGTTCAAACACAATGTTCAATCCCACTCTTCCTTACTTCACACTCTCATACATTAGCGCTTCATTGGCGCCTCCAAGAAGATTCCAAACTCAATGATCAGTTTTTATTTTTTAATGTCCCTTTATATATTTTAAATAATAAAATGTAATATTCTCTTTTTTCTTCACTGTAGTATCACTTAAATAATAAAATGCAATATTTTCTTTTTTTTATTCATTGTTTTATCTAATACTATCCTATGTATGATAAACCAAAAAAAAAAAAAAAAAAAACCAATAGCATTACTTAAATAATAAAATGCAATATATATTTTTTATTATTTGATTTAATTCTATTATCCGTGTGATAAACCCAAAAAAACAAAAACAAAAACAAAAAAATTAGCCAATAGCATCATTACAATTAGGGGTGTCCAACAGACCCGGAGACCCGCTCAACCCGGCCAACCCGCCCGTGTCCGACCCGCCGCCACCCGATCCGACGACTCCGGCGGTCGGACGCGGGTTCCGAACTCGCCAACCCGACCCCACGCGGGTCGGTTGTCGGTTTTTCCTTTCGAAACCCGTGACACCCGACCCGAACCGAGGCCTTTCTCTTTCTGACGAGTTATTACGAATTTCCCGACCATTTTCGGCGAAATCAGGTCCAGATCCTTCGAGATCCGGCGAGATATCGCCGTTATCCGACAAAATCTGGGCCAGATCTCGACGGATTCGGCCAGATCGAGGCCAGATCTCGACGGATCTGGCCAGATTTAGGCCTGATATCGCCGAATCCGGCCAGATTTCGGCCTGATCTCGCCGGAGCAGGCCAGATTTCGGCCCTGGTGATAAAACCCGAGACCGACCCGAATCAACCCGAAACCAACGAGACCCGAACCGAAAAATCCGACCAGATCTTCGGGTCGGTTTCGGGTCAATTTTTTATCCACCCGCCTCATTCGGGTCGAGTCCGGGTTGGGCACAAACCCAACCCGGCCCGACCCGTGGACACCCCTAATTACAATTAACCAGTCCCGTGTAGTAGCACAAAATTACATACTAGTAATAATTAATAGTCGAAACATTTAATTTTTTATTTATCGCCCCTTATTGCACCACGTAAATTAACACATGCAATTAAAACACAAAAAGGTATAATTTTTCGTTTGGAAAACCGTTTCAGTACTATTTTCCTACTGCTGGTGTACAGTTGCATCATTCCGTTGGGTAGTTATTAATTTAATATAGTTCCTTATAAATTTTCACTTTATATTTTCTTTAGACCCAAAAAAAAAAAAAAACAAGAATTCATTCTTCACCCTCTCTCTTTATACGGTAAACTTTTGGGGTTTGAACGCCATGTTCTGTTTTAGTATTTTGATTCAAGTTACTGAGCCAGCAAATGTAGAAAGAGACTTTTGCAAAGAGTGCAAGGGTAGAAAGAGGCTTTTACCCTTTACAATGGGTAGTGTTGGAAAAGGTAATACAAAATTTAGAGTTTTTTTTTTCCTTTTTTCGAACAATATTTTCATTTAATTGTTATTATTGTATGCATTTGATAGTTTATGATTTTAAATCATCAAATGTAGATTTTTTTTTTCCAACTTAGGAGATGTGGGTAGTTTTTTTGGGTTGATGATTATAGAATTTGAGAATTTGGGGATGATGAAATTGTCGATGTTAAATGATTTGGTCGAATGGGTTGTTGGATTAGAATATGGTGCAGGGGTTGGATCAAATTAATAGAGCCGAAATATTTCATATCGGCACCTAATCCGGTACAGAAACGCCTATGTTTTGTGCTGATTTAAAAATCGACCCATACCAGAAAACATATTGGATTTTTACCGGAAATTTCATACCAGACATAAACCAGAAAAAAAAAAAAAAAAAAAAAGTTTTCAGATATAAAAATATCTCTCTCCATTCTTTGTAACTTACTGAGTACTGACTAGCTCTTGCTCGCGTTGCCGTCATCACCAACATGTTTTCGTTGTAGTTGTCGCCACGCCACACCACGTTCCTCCTCCACCTTCTTCTTTCTTCTTCGGCTCCCGCATAGTATAAAAAATGTTTCTTTCTTTTGCTTCTTTTTCAATGTGTCTCATGGTTTCTATTCAATCTTGTTTTTTAGTTTTTTGTGTGGTGATGTAATCATTAATGCCACTGACAACCCACCAACGTGAGCTTCATTTCAAAATCAAACTTTTTTTAAATAAAATAAATAAATTTCTCTTATCATTTTGTACTGACCGGCTGGCTGACTCACGCAAAAAAGTTGAAAACCACACAGTTTTCACAACTTTTTGCAACAATTATATCTGGGTAAAATGTGATAGATGAAGTAAAAATAGTGAGTTTATATGTTATCGGTGATTAAATATTTATAGTTTTTTGCATCAAAATTATGATAAAAAAATTGTAGAATAATTTGCGATACTAAAACTACTAAATTACACATGAAAATATTATAAAATTATATTATATATATATGACACACCACGTCAAAACTGTCTTTGCTCATTCTTTTGTTTCAACAAATTCTTTGTCCTTAAAGTATGTGAATTTTTTTTCATAGCTTTTCTTTCTTTTGTATTTTATATTCTAATTTTATTTAATTTTTTGTTTACTTGATCTTTTTCATTTAGTAATTGAATGTTTCATATTGAGGTTAGGGATTTTTGAGATTGGAATCCTAATGTGCAATTAAAGAAAAATGAAAAAAAAAGAATTGTTTAGATCTTCTTTAAAAAATTTATGGAAGTTACATCTGCAAAACATTTATATACATTTTAGAAAAAACAATTACTAAAAACTGTGCTCACTTAACGTTGATCACAAAAGAGTTACAATATTGGCTTAATAGATTTTTTTTATGAACAAATAGTACTTAATTTATTATTTAGGTTTTTTTTTTAAAAATAATTTATTATGTAGGTTCAATTACTAAAATTTGTAGTTACCTCATATTTCTAAATTTATTGTGCAATTATGATATGATGACTATTTGTAAATAAAATAAGATTAAATAATATTTTATACTCAAAATCTTTCCCATGGATTGCACGGTTTTGCAACTACTATATAATATATTTGGATGACATCATGTTTTTCTAAACTTCATTTCTCTTTGTGGTGTATTGGCTGCTTTTTAGTTCAGACTCATCAAAGTTTGGTGAAAATTAAATTGTCATTTTGGTTTAATTTATTTTTTGGCTTCTTAAAAATAAGATTTAAAAAAAAAAATTATTATTAGAACAAAGTGGACATATTTAATAGAAAAATTAACACTATATTTTTTAAGATCTCATTTTTATAAGTTTTTCGTGTACTGCACGAGTTAACGACTAATTTGCATATACTGTTGAGCGGCTCTGAGGAGTGTTGAAGTTCGGACCATGCGTATGGAAGTAACCCTTTTTTTTCTTAGTGAAGTGTGTATGGAATCTCATCAATGATGTCAGACCCAACCAAAGCATATGATTGTTAAAAGTAATAGTTTATAATTTGAATTATGGCCCTAGAGGGCCAATTGTACTGAAAAGCCCATTTAGGGCTCATCCAAGTCCATATATACCATGCATGCGGTTCTTTGTAACACACAAAACAAAAATTAATAGAAAAAAAAAAAAAACTCACACAACCTCTAAACTTCATAGTAGTGGCCAAAATATGTTTGAACTTTTATTTTAGTCAATTTACGCTCTAAGCTTTGGACAGCTGCCAAATCAATATATCTACCAGTCTACTGTTAACAAACTAACAGGAAACTCACGTGAGAGGCATGAGGGAATAAAAATTACCAAAGCTTTTTCGTCAAGAGGGGGAGAGAACGTTAAGGATCAGTTTAGGAGAGATAGACGGTTGTACAGAAGGCCATAATCACCGCTACATCCTCTCTCCAGTGCCGTAGTTCCACCATCACCTAGCCGGGCTACTCACCCTCTGGTATTTTTGTTTTTGTTTTTTTTTGGTTGTTTGCTGCTCTCTATTTTTCCAATCCGTGTGATATTTTTTTTTTTGTTGGTTTGGTAGTTGGTTATGGTGGATTGGGTAGAGTTTGTTGTGTTGAAATGCCCATAGTTGGTTGTTTTCCAATCCACTACTTTCTTTGTATGTAAAATGCAATGCTTTGAGTATGCTATATAACTATTTGATGAAATGCCTGAGAGAGATATGGCCAGTGCCCAGTGCCCAGTGCTTTAATGGGGTTTGGTTGTTTGGTAGGATTTTAGATAGGTTTGCAATTTCTTAACTATAATTCAAGTTTATTTTGATGAATTTCTACTAACTTTTGTTAGTTAAAAACTTCATTTTGATTTTCAATGTCTGCCAAGAGGTGATATTTTAGCAGATGTATGTGGTACATTGCATTCAGGGGCGGAGGTACATTTTTTAGAAACCCTCTAATAGTTTTTTTTTTTTTTCTTTTGTGAGGAGCAACCCTCTAATAGTTAATTGGTAAATTTAGATTTCACCCCATTTTTTTAATAGCCGACCCCCACAAGAATAACGCGCCCCCCCGGGCGGCGGTCAATACATCAACCAAATTTGGATCCCCAAAATCCTAATTTTTCACCATTTGTCTTTTTTCATTCCTTCTCTCGACACTTCAGCTATATCTCATATACTTTTTTTAACTTATTCTAAATTTTAGTTTTAGTTCCATTTAGAAGATTCATTCATTTTTTCTCAACAAAAAAAAAAAATGTCACTCATTTGTTTTCTAAAAGGATAAAACTTACATATAGTATATTAAATTCCCCAATTAAATTCAACTATGTTAAACACAATTGTTCTTGAAAATGAAAATAATATTTGTGTTTTAGTGGTCATGGTAAATAGGTTGTTGAGTTTCATTAGGAAACGTAATGTACTACACTTAATAATGTACCATATTTAAGTTTTTCCCTTTCTCAAAACTCTACAATATGTCATTCCATTTTTGAGAGATAGTTTCAACTTATGACATTCACTCCTAATTATTACTCTTTATCATCATACCAAAATACCAATTGATATATATATATATATATATATTTTTTTTTTTTCTTTTTTGTAGATGATGATCAAATCACAGATCTCTTCACTTGGTCGTTTAGCTAGCTTGTTAGTATTTTAAGTGCTAATAAGAATTACACTAATAAAAAAAATTAATGCACAAAGATGCGTATGTATGTTGTGGTTTGAAACTTTGAATTTTAATTGTATTACAAATTAATATGATAGTTTTACCTCAGCCCTCCAAACATAAATTCTTGGCTCCACCCCTGATTGCATTGTGATCTGTGATGTACTCCACATCTCACAAAACTAAGTGCAATCCGGCTGCTGCTTCGTGGAATCAACATCTGTTAGAATTCAGGAGAGCAACAAAAAAAAAAAAAAAAACAGAATTTGGAGAATGAGACTTCCCAAGCTAGCCAAAGCATTATCATATCTGTTAGCTTTCTCTAAACGCATGGTTGATTTGCAAGTAAGGACTTCTATACAAGAGAGATCTACAATTAGGGTGCACTTTTATCACTTTCAATTTATTGTGGCTATGTGAAGTCGAACTACTACTGGAAAATGGAAATAACCCCGATATAGATCAACGCTTTAGCAGTAATGGAGGTGTCGAGGTTGTGATGAACAAAAAAAAAAAAGAAAAAAAAGAAAGAAAAAAAAGAGGAATTTATGAGACCATTGGTTAACACGTGTCATCTAAAGAAGATATTGCTACCACTTGTGCTCTTGTTAAAAATCTATGATTTTAGATAATTTTTTCAAAAAAAAAAAAATGTTAAAATCATATTGCTCTGACTATTGCAAAATTACGTAGATAAACCAAAACTTATTGAGATTTTTTTTTTTTTTTTTGGGAGAAATATGAGATAAAAGATATAAATTTTTTTTTATAACTTTCATAACTCATACCAAATGTGTGACAAAAAGAGAAACATTAAAAATAATATATTTTCAAAAATACTATTTTTGTTGAAGTTAAAAAGATAGAAAAAAACCAAAAACATAAACGTTTTTACCAAATTACCTACAACATGGCTCACCCAGAATTCAATATGAATAAAACTTTTGCAGCTTTAAATTAAAAAAAAAAAAATAGAAAGAAAAAGAAAAAGTCACTTTAGAGTTTAAAGCAATTATTGAAAGGGTAATTTCGTAAACACAACTCGCAAGTAGTTGACTTGGGAAAGACTGAAGACTTTTTAAACCAAAAGCCAGCGAAATACCAAACAAGTCTTTTGATCAGTCATACTTGAGAGTTGAGAGACCTCAGACTCAGAGAGTTGAACTTGAAGGAGCTTTTACGCTTTGCTTTGCACCCCAGAAAAAAACGTACCAGGTTTTTCGTTTACTTTCCTTTTATTATTGACCATGTTTCTGATCCTAAGTAATTTATCATGCCGTTTTGGTTTAGATAATGTAGAATAATGTCTAAAATTAGAAAATGTGTTTGTCCGTGCATCTTAACTTATCTTAACGATCTCTCTCTCAGAGGATCTGTTTCTGTGGAGATATTGAGAGCTTTTTTATTTTGTGTCTCAAATCTTAGCTTGAGAATAAAATACGGGTTTCTAATTTTTTTTTTTTTTTTTAATATTGTTTTCATTATTCTAGCCAATGATTTTATAGTGCTACGTAACAAAATAATTTTTCCACCACTTTGCTGTATCTATGATTCTATGTCCCCATTAGTGATATATTTTACAGAATTATAGATTCCACAATCCACTAGGGAAGTTGATATTTTAGTTTTATATATATATATATATATATATTAGTAAGTAGTTGATCTCAAGGAAGTACTTACAAGAGCTAAAGTCATTGTAGCAGAGTGGTTAAGGCAGAGGACACTAAAAAGGGTGTGATTGAATTTTTTTGGTAAGAAGCACGGACATTCCAGAATCCTTAGCATGTCCATCTCGGACATGGACACGCCGGGGACACTATGCTTGTTCTCAATGTAATTTTAGATATGTTTTTATAGATTTTGATGGTTGTTATTTGTTTTAAAAACTTCAAATAAACAAAGAATATGTATAGAAATAAACAGTTAATGAAAATCTTTTATGTATTAATTATTGGTAAAATGGGAGTAAAAATTAACCATTTAATGAAAACCTTTTATAAAGTGTTGTAAAAAACTTTCTTGGAGGAATAAAGTACTTTGTGCATGTGTGTATATCAATATGTGTGTGTTTGTGCAAGGTGGAATTTATCTTTTTGCTAAACTGATTCTTTTAATCTTATCAAAATTCTGACATTGAATTTTTCAAATTAGCTATGGCCTTGAGAGGAGCGGAGAAAGATAAGATACTTGAGCTGTTGAAGGACGACAATGTGACGACAATTGTTCTCATTGGGGATGCAGGAGTTGGGAAAACATGGATGGCAAGAAAGATAGCTGATTCAGCAGACAAGGAGGGCCTATCTTATGTGACTCTTTGGGTATTTCTGAATCAACAAGATGATAAGAAGTCTCTTCATGAGAACAGGTCTCTTCATGAGAACATTGCCCGTCAGTTGTCTGTACTTTCCACTATTGAGGAGTGGGAAGATAATGCCACTAAGGAGGAGGACCATGAAGAGGAGAAGCTGGAAAGCTTGAAAAATAAGATATCTGCTAAGCTTGAAGAAATGAGATTGCCTAATAAGTTTCTTCTCCTGATTGTCGATGGTGTTCCTGACACAATGAATGAAAATGATATTATGTCAGCATTAAGAGAAATTATGCAATTGAATCAGACTTGGTTTAAGGTTTTAATCACTAGAAGAAAAGAGCCAGTTGTGGAAGGAAATGAAGTGACTGAAACAAAGAGTGAGATAATAGACCCTTTGTCCGATAAGGGATTAAGTCTGTTTAAGGAAAGATTCACTAAAAACGTTTCAGGCATTGATGGTTTTGAAACACATGCCTCAAGAATTGCAGAAAACAGCAAGGGTCTACCAGCTGCGATTGTAGTAATAGCAGAAGCCTTAAATCGCATTGTAGAGCATGATTCTGGGGTTTGGACATTGGAAAGTGCTATGAAAGAAGCAGCGACACGTGAGGATGCACATAACAGTGCAAATCCACTGCTGCGCTGTGGGTATAAAATGTTGCCGAAGAGAGATATGGCTTTGATTGATTGTTGTTGGTATAGCTTGCAGTTCTTTCTCAAGCATGGTGGAGTCCATTACAATGAGTTGATAGCTTGCTGGATATTGGAAGGATATTTTGGTCCTGTTGACCATGTTGAGAAGGTGTATGAAGAGGGACATCGTGTTTTAGTGGAGCTTATAGATCGCCATCTGCTGAAAATACGAGATGATAATGTCGTTGTCGTGGAAGGATTAGCACTTACAATCCTTGATTGTTGTCCTGATAGGAACGAAGGGAAATCAAGTTTGGGTTTGGCTAGAGTGTTTGAGGGTGGCCATTGGCAAGGTTTTGGGAGAATCACACATGCAGACGGTTTGATAAAAACAATGTGCAATCGTGACAGATGGGATAAAGTGTCCACACTACTAATTGACGGAAGTCGTCTCTCCAGGGAAGTCCTTGATACATTCTTTCAGCCAATGCAGGGACTCAAAGTTCTTGCACTTTTCAATCCCACAATCAAATCATTGCCATCAAACTTGTCTAAAATGGATAAGCTTCGTCTTCTTGTGCTCAGAGGATGTGATCTATTGGAGAAGGTTGATGATATCAAAGAACTTAAATCATTAACAGTTCTAGAGATATCAGGTGCTGCCTCCTTGAAGAAAATTCCAGATGATTTTTTTCATAAATTGCTTCAACTTCGAAGCCTGAAGCTCTCTGCAGTCCAGATCAAATCGCTGCCTTCTTCCATCTCTGAACTGAGTGAACTTAGGTGGCTCATGCTAAGGGGGTGTGCTAGCTTGGAAGAACTTCCAAGACTACAAAAACTTGAAAGCCTCCTAGTGCTTGATCTTTCTGGTGCTATTGAATTGAGAAAATTGAAAGATAAAACGTTTAAAGCA
This sequence comes from Quercus aquifolioides, assembly GCA_019022515.1. Taxonomy (NCBI): domain Eukaryota; kingdom Viridiplantae; phylum Streptophyta; class Magnoliopsida; order Fagales; family Fagaceae; genus Quercus; species Quercus aquifolioides. Next base: position 21,109 of record JAFHAW010000261.1, on the reverse strand, counting down.
CATGCAAAACTTCGAATGCTTGATCTTTCCCAAACAAAGATTGACCGCTTGCCTTTTTTGAAAAATCTGGGAAATCTCACTCAACTCTCCTTAAGATGTTGTGAATGCTTAACTAGACTGCCCAGCCTAAAATCAGTTTCTCAGCTTGAAATTCTTGATCTTTCAGGTTCTTCTAAGCTAAGGGAAAATCAAGATGAAATCTTTCCAAGTCTGGATGGCCTCAAGACCCTCAATCTTTCTAATACTGCAATCAGGCATTTACCTTCCAATAATAACAGCCTCCCAAATCTCAAGTTGATGAATCTTTCTGATGCTTTGAGTTTAGACAAAATCGAAGATAATATCTTCGAACATCTGAGATACCTCCATCATCTTAAACTCTCAAAAACCAACCTTCAAAAGTTACCCTCACTTTCTAACCTTTGTAACCTTGAAATTCTTAATCTTTCAGGTTGTAGTGCTTTGAAAGAAATTGTGGATCAATCCTTTCAGCACATGACTTGCCTTCAACAACTTGACCTCTCAGAAACTAAGATTGAATGTCTACCATCCCTTTCCAATCTTAGTAACCTCTGTCAACTCTTACTAAGAAACTGTGTCAATCTCAAAGAACTTCCACCTCTGGAATCTCTATCGAAACTTGAGGAGCTTGATTTATGTGGTGCAAGGTCTTTGAAAGAAACTGAAGCTAAATTCTTGGAGAACATGGTTCACCTTCGGTTCCTCAACCTATCAGGAACTGCACTTAAGTTACCTCCCACATCCAACCTCACCAACCTCACTCAGCTTTTACTTCGAGGTTGTACACTGCCTGGATCATATCCAAATTTAAAAAAATGTACAAAGCTAGAGGTTTTGGATCTTTCTGAGACAGACATTCAGTCTCTACCATCACTTGACAATTTTAGCAATCTCCGTGACCTTAAGTTAAGAGATTGTTCAAGCTTAAAGGAGCTACTGCATCTGAAATCAGTTATTCATTTGGAAGTTCTTGAATTGTGGGGGACTGGAGTCAAAGAGTTTCCCTATGAGATCTCAGAGTTGACTCATTTAAAGCACCTTGATCTGCCAGACTTGAAGGATATTCAAACACTTGAATGGAGGGATATAAAGTACCTACCAGACGAAGTAAACTGGGTTCAATGTGGCATCTTCAAGCATGGCAAAAAAAGGCCTTGCATATCAATGAGGGGTACTGATTTTTTCAAAATTTTGAAGAAAGATCCTGTGTTATGGGAGACATGCTTCAAAGAATTTCAGTTCTCTGTTTGCACTCCTAAGGAGGAAGGCAAATATGTAGATATCTGTCTGCACAAAGTTGACCCTATCTTCAGAAAAATATACTTTCAGACTCTTTCTCTTCCTGAAGAACATGGCAAGCATCTGGAAATTGTTGGATTTGATAGTTTTCCTTCCAGTATTGAGGATGCCCTCCTAAAAGCTGAATATATCTCTTTGATCGATAACAAGTTTATCAAATCCTTATCAGACTTGGCTGCAGGTGTGAAGTCAAAAAATGTTGGCAATGCCATGGCAATGAAAGGCTGTTGGCTAGAGAGGTCAACCGAAATGCAAACTATTTTTGGTGAAGAGGCAGAAGTCTTAATGGAGGAAAATCTTGAGACTCTGTGGGCATCAAACCTTCCGATATTGAAGAGTGTCTCCAATGGGAACTTGCATCTTGGACACCTTAAAAAATTATATCTAGATTGTTGCCCAATGCTTGAAGCTGTGTTTCATTCATCCCAGCTACCAGAAAATCTTGAAGTCCTCCAAATTAAATTCTGTGATAAATTGAAGACTCTGTTTATGCCAAATACATCAACAGATTGTAAACTGCAGAATTTACAGAAGCTGCACCTGGTGGAACTGCCTAATTTGACTAGTATTGGGGTGCTAGAGTCGAAGAGCATTCTGGATATATTTCCATCTATAAAATTAATCAAAGTCAGGGAATGCCCAAATCTCGAAAATTTAGATAAGATTAAGGACTTCAAATTTGCTTTTGTTGAAAACTCTGGACCCATGAAGTCCAGGGATCACTAGATTGAAGGAGAGCTCTCCTGGTTTAATTAACAAGGATAGCACTAGTTACATTGTGCATCTTGCTCCATTTGTACGCTCAGGTTTGTCATGGTTTCCCTGCATCTTTTTCATACATGGAAACCACATTTTGATATTCCTGCCCAGCTTGCTTTTTCCCTGTTGTTCCGTGTTAATTTCTCTTATGCCTTTTCTTCATGTATCCAAGTTTAAGGTTATTGTAAAAGTTGTCTGTTTTAGAGTGCATTATTTTTCCTAGTCCATATAATGCTCTGTAAACATTGTTTGTTATTGACTTATGTGAATCACCTATGTTCTTTTCCTTCTAATTCTTTTGGTACAATGTTGAACTGTAGGGTACAATATTCAGCTTCTAGGTTGCAGTTGTTTGTATAGGACCATTAATCTACTTGCCTTTCTGGTATTTTAAAACAACTTGATAAACTACTTGCTGGGAACAGAGTGATACTTTGCTTATGTCAGTATACAAAGTAAATTTCTAAATTCATGATTAGTTTTGGGTGAGAGCATTTTGTAGCAGCAGATCCATGGTTTGCCACTCCTTAATTAGCTGAGACTGCAAACTAATTAGCAAGTTCTGAGTCCATGGTATGGTATAGGTCATGATCAAGCATCATGTAGCAACTAGGTCCAGAGAGCTACTTACCACCAAGAAAAAAAAAATTTTAATGAAGAAGAAGATCCACATAGCCAAAGCTCAAAAAGTGTTTATATCTATTTTGAACTTGTAACTAAATGATCAAGCCATATGTCAAAGAGCAGGGACGGAACTACTCAAGGGCAGAGGGGAGCCATGCCCTCACACCCCCCCCCCCCCCCCCCCCCCCCCCCAAAACCTTTGAAAAAAATATATACTAGTATGTATATTAACAAAAAGAATTTTAATTCTAACTCTTAAATTTATATACTTGGCCCCCCTTCTCCAAAAAATTTACAAACTGACCCAAGAAATCTAACAAATAGATAACAAGAAAAATCTATTAAAAAAAATGCACATATCCAGATAATAAGAAAATCTTTGGACAAATCATAAGTCTGGTCTAAGCAAAAACAATAACAACATATCAATTACAAATCCTAGCAAAAAAAATCACAAAAACCCAATAACCTTTAAACAATTTCTCCCCCTCACTTGAGAGCTCTATACCCCTCTCAAATGACTCCACCCTTATAGCTATAGAGACAACTCCTATGCCACATATTGACCACTTCATCTACACATTAGTTAGACCCTGAAAATATTAAAATGTGTCAATTGACTTGCAAAACTCTTGATTATAAAATCCTATTATTAAATTTTTTTTCAAAAGAAAAAATACAAAGAATAATTAATAAATTAATGCTAATAATGTAACTTTGTCAACCTCTAGTATTGATATTTTAATTTTTTAAAATCTTTGAACAAAGAACTTCGGCCCCCCTAAGTTTGAATCTTGGTTCTGTCCCTGTCAAAGAGGATTTTGTATAGAAGATTTCACTCAATTATAAGATTTGCCTTAAGTTCAGTTTCTATCTAAAAGAGGCAAAACCAAGAATCTGATATCATGTTTGGGACTTGTCTCTTAATGAGTTAGTTTTTATTATCCCCGTTACTGGTTAGAATTGTTAACTGGTGGAATTGAATCAATTGATAGTTTACAAGAGTTTTATGGATGGTTAGTCAAATATGTCGGGCAAATATGCTAATATTAGTGATTATAAAAATGCTTGTTGATTTGAAAATTTTGGATGTTAGATATTAGTGATAAAGATGAAGATCTCTTGTTTTGGGTTTATTGGGATTTGAGTTATGTGATAATGCATCTACACCGTATTTGTATTTTCCAGATTTATTATTGAAATTTTCATGACCATTGCCCATATATGTAGGCTATTGTTGAACTGCATAAATTTCTGGTGTTCTCTTTTGTATGTGGTCGTCTTTTTATCTTTTGGTTTGGTCTTCTCCATTCCTATTATTTGTTTTGAAAATCATGCACTGCTAGGTAGATACTAGGCATTCTGAGGGATATTTTGATTTTAATCATGATTTCTGATCTGGGTTTTCTTTTTTTTTGTCAATCTCTAGGAACTGGTTTTTTCTTGAAAATTTTACAAGGGTATAGGTTGGTTAAATAATTATACTCTTCCTTTTATTTTATCTTACTTGCATTAGCATTTTGTTGAAATTACGAAACACCTTCAAAATTCCTTGGCCAAAAGTACTAAAGAGGAGCTTTTAATCCTTCCCTTGTTGATATGAGTTCTCTCCCTCCCCCACCTCTCCCCCACTCTCTTCCTCACCACCAACCTCCCCTAACTCCCTCTCTCTTCCCCTTCCTACCATTGACTGTCCCTCATATTCCTTCCTTTCCTCCCTAACCTTTTCTATTTCCACCTCAACTCCCACCTTTTGGATTGCCAACATACAACTTTTGTCATCCCTCCATCCCTTCTAGTGTTTGCCCACCGTCACACCCCTTTCAACCATCCACATTGCCAAACAAACCTTCTGTGCCTACACCTCCACTGCTACCCGTTATCTCTCTTCCTAAAACTGTTGTCAAACCTTTATACCTCTCCATCTTTATCGGTTCATGGGGGTAGTAAGTCTCCTTTCCGCATTGATGCAAAACTTTTCTCTTTTTCTTTCAATGGTGGGCGACATGATTCGTATGCTATACATGAAAGCAGCCGACATGTAAAGCACACTATTTGGGTAGGACGTAAAGGATTGGAGTGGATCCTTTCTTGTTTTGCTGATATCCGTGATTGGGTTCCAGGGAATATTTCCATTTGCAAACGTTTTCGGGAAAATAATAAGTTGTTGGAATTTTGTGAGAGGTCGAATAAGGCTGGTGTTTTTGTGGTCATAGCTGAATACTATGGTGGGGCTCGCCGAGGTTGTGTTATGATACCAGCAAGCTCCAACCGTGCAGGTTGGTCTCTGTTTCAGAGAGAGTTGAGGAATTTTTTCACTGGTGCTAAACCAGGTTCTATGGCAGATGTATCCTCCAAAAATGGTGGTGGTGGAGGTGGTCTTTCTGTTGGTGATGACCGGAGTGAGAATCTTTTGTCTGCTTCTAGTAATCAGCAAAAGATCAGGAATTTTGAAAAATTTGGAGCAATTTTGGGGCAGAATGGGATTCCTGGAGTCCCTATAGGAAATGGTTCTGTTTTAAATGGCAATGTTTCAGTCATAAATGGCAGACCCACGTGGGCTTGTACTTTTAAGTTGACTCCTGCATTTTTGGCTCTGAGAGTGTGTAAGTCTGAGGGCGGGAAACGCACTGTGACTGTTCTGGGTGCAAAAGATGTTAGTTGGCCCAAGGTGTCAAGTGGAGGGCCAGAACTTTTTAATCAATCTGGTGGGCTTGTCAAAGCCCATCCCGTGGATACAACTTTAGCACTTAAGGGTACTTTGGACAAACCTGGTACATTAAAAGCTTCATTTGATAGTCAGTCTTCGTGGGCCAAAGGGGAGAGCTCGAGAGGAATATCGGAGTTAGTTTCCGGGTCGCCGGTGCCAGCAGCGACGTCGGCGAGTTCGACGGAGGGTTCCGGGTTGCCGGTGACGACGGCGGCTCCGGCGAGTGCAACGAAAGGGTACGATATTGGGTTTTCCGGTGTGGAGGTGACAAATCGGAGGTTGAGGGACGTAACCCATTCTCCGATAGCTGGTGTTTTGACGGTTGGGGCGACGGCAAGGCCTATGGGTCCTGGGTTTGATGCCCAAAACTCTTTTTCTACTCTGTCATGTCTGGGTAGTGAGGAGGGTCTCTGTTTTGGTAGAAGAGATGACTCCACGATGGTTTCAGGCGACAAGGGAGTAAAAAGGAGCAATCCGATTGTTGAGCCAAGGTCGCCAAGCCATTTGGATGGAGCTGAGTACTTGAATCCAGCGGTGGAGTCGCGACTTCATAGGGATCATGATTTTGTGGGCTCAGGATCGTTTCTGCCACTGGGTAATTGGTGGGCTAACTCTAATCGTTTTTCTATCTTGGCTAACTCGGGTAGAGAGGGGGATCCTTGGTCTGTGGAGGAAGTGGGTGATGTTTTATCGGAGTCTCAGACCGAGGTGTACGACGGTAATGCCCTACACACAGGTAAGGAGTTTGTTGACGGGTCGCTTAATGGGGGGTCGGAGCTCCTGCTTCTCCCACGGGAGCAAAGTGGAGTGCTTTCTGGTCTTTCTGGCAGTGGGGTGCATGAGAGTGGCCCTTTGGAGTGTGTACCGTTGTCTCGGTGGGATCCTAAGGTTGCGAAGGATTTGGTGTTGAACAGGGGGGAGGATGAGGGTGCTCAGTCTAAATGGGTGTCCAATATGATGAGTAGTTTTTGCAAAATGGTGGGTTTTCCTATTGTAAGGCATGAAGCTCAGTGTGTGGCTTTATTTCGTCTCTTGGAACAAGAATGTCTTGAGGTTGTTAATGAGGGGAGTGGTCGAAGAACTTTTAAACCTGGTCAAAAAGGTCTTAGAGAACTTCGGGGTCTAATTTCCACTGTAAATTACGATGGTTCTTCTTCTCGTTATAGAGTTTCGTCGAACAGTTTGGGGGCTATTGGCAGTTATAAATGACTTTAAGACTTCTTTCTTGGAATGTTAGGGGGTTGAATAATCCCCGAAAGAGAGAGGTTTGCAAGAATCTTCTTAAGGAATGGAGGTGTGATATTGTTTGTCTCCAGGAAACTAAGCTTTCTTTGATAAACTCTGCTATCTTACGAAGCTTATCGGGTAGTCCTTTCAATGATTGGGCTGTTTTGGATGCGGTTCAATCATCTGGGGGGGTTCTGCTGGTCTGGGATAAGCGGGTGGTCGAAAAAATTGATGTGTTGGTTGGTCAGTTTTCAGTTAGTGTTCTTTTTAGGGGTGTTGTGGATGGATTTGAATGGGTTTGTACTGGCATTTATGGTCCAAACGCAGACCCTCATAGGGCTGTTTTGTGGGAGGAGTTATCAAGGGTGCGTACTCGTTGGAACAAGTCCTGGTTTTTATTTGGTGATTTCAATGTTATTAGATATCCTTGCGAGAGGCTTGGCTATGACTCTTTCAGCCCAGTCATGTTTGCTTTTTCAGATTTCATAGAAAATAATTTCCTAGTGGATTTACCATTAGAGGGGGCTTCTTTCACTTGGTTTAGGGATTCCGAACCGAAGTCTATGTCCCGTATTGATAGGACATTGGTATCTGCGGATTGGGAGGATCATTTTGGAAATGTGTCTCAGAGGGTGCTTCCTCGGGTTATTTCTGATCATTGTCTGATTTTGGTGGAATCTGGTGTTGTGGGGAGGGGGCGCGATGCTTTTAAGTTTAAGAACATGTGGTTAAAGGTGGAGGGTTTTGTTGAGAAGGTTCAACAGTGGTGGATCAGGTATTGCTTTACGGGATCACCTAGCTTTGTTTTGGCGCAGAAATTAAAGGCTCTTAAAGAAGATCTAAAAAAGTGGAATAAGGAGGTTTTTGGTGATTTGGTTTTTAAGAAGAAGAGTTTGCTGTCTGAATTATTGGGTTTGGATGCCAAGGAAGACATTCTAGGTCTTTCGCATGAGGATCAAGCTCGTCGCACTCAGGTTAAAGGTGAGATTGAAGTTTTAGCTTCAATGGAAGAGACTTTTTGGAGACAAAAGTCCCGAGCTCTGTATGTGAAGGAAGGTGATAACAACACACGCTTCTTTCATAGATTAGCAAATTCTCATAGAAGAGCTAATCATATCAGTAGTGTCGAGGTGGATGGGGTATTATATGAGGATGAACCTGCTGTGCGGGCTCAGGTGGTCCAATTTTATCAGGAACTTTATACAGAAACGGACACGTGGCGTCCAACTGTGGATGGGTTGGATTTTGCTAGTATTGGGGAGGATGATAGGTTGTCCCTTGAGAGGGAGTTCTCGAAAGAAGAAGTCTCCCAGGCATTGGCAGAGATGGAGGGGGATAAAGCCCCTGGCCCGGACGGGTTCACCATGGCATTTTTTCATAAATGTTGGAGGGTGGTGGAGGATGATGTGATGGCTGTTTTCAAGCATTTTCATAGGTTTTCAGTTTTTGAAAGATCTCTTAATGCTTCTTTCCTCACTCTTATTCCTAAGAAGTTTGATGCTGTCAATATTAAGGATTTTCGGCCTATTAGTTTGGTGGGCAGTGCTTACAAGTTGCTGTCTAAGGTGTTAGCGAATAGGCTGAGGGTGGTTTTAGACAGTTTGATCTCAGAGACCCAAAATTCCTTTGTTGGTGGAAGACAAATTTTGGACTCAGTGTTAATTGCAAATGAGTGCCTGGACAGTAGATTGAAGAGTCATTCCCCGGGTGTAGTTTGTAAGCTGGATATAGAAAAAGCTTACGATCATGTTAATTGGGATGCCCTACTGTATTTGTTGAATAGGATGGGGTTTGGGTTGAAGTGGAGGGAGTGGATTAAGGCTTGCAGTTCTACTGTTCGCTTCTCAGTTCTTGTGAATGGTTCCCCGGCAGGCTTTTTTGGAAGCTCTCGTGGGTTGAGACAAGGAGATCCGCTGTCCCCTCTTCTTTTCCCCTTGGTTATGGAAGTTTTATCTCGGGTCCATAAGAAAACCGAGGATAGTGGTCTGCTTCATGGTTTTCATGTGGGACCAGTGAACTCTATTGGGGTTCGCATATCTCATCTGCTATTTGCAGACGATACTATTATGTTCTGTGATGCTTCTAGAGATTAGTTGTTGGCTATTAGACTGGCTTTGTCTTGCTTCCAAGCCTTTACTGGATTAAAGGTAAATGTGGGGAAGAGTGAGATTGTCCCAGTGGGGGAGGTTGGTAATATTGATGCTTTGGCTAATATTCTCAGTTGTAGGGTGGGTAGCCTGCCCATGAAATATTTGGGCATGCCTTTGGGCACCTCGTACAAGACTGCATCCATTTGGAACCCCATTTTGGAGAAGATGGAGAAGAAGCTGGCTGGTTGGAAACTTCTATATTTGTCTAAGGGTGGTAGGATTACTCTCTTGAAGAGTACCCTCTCTAGTCTTTCCACATACTATCTTTCCTTGTTTACCATCCCTGTAGCTGTGGCTGACAGATTGGAGCGTATTCAGAGGAAATTCTTGTGGGGATCTTCGGAGGAGTGTTTTAAACATTCTTTGGTGGCTTGGGAGAAGGTGTGTTCACCTCTGGAGATGGGTGGTTTGGGGGTTAGGAAGTTAGGTCACTTTAACCAAGCTCTATTAGGGAAATTGTTATGGAGGTTTGGCCAAGAAGGAACTAGTCTTTGGCGGAGGGTTATTGCCACCAAATATGGCGAGGATCAAGGGGGGTGGAATACTAAAGATTGTAGAAGGGCTCACGGGTGTGGCCTTTGGCGTGGTATTAATGTCGGTTGGGCGAGGTTCTCCAAACACTTAGTTTTTGTGGTGGGTGATGGTTCCCGTATTCGTTTTTGGCATGATAGGTGGGTTGGGGATTTCACTCTTAAAATGCTCTATCCTCAGTTATTTGCGTGTTCTAGTGACAAGGAAGCCTATATTTCTGATTTGTTGGAGCATTAGGAGGATGGGAGTAGTAGATGTTGGAATGTGAGATTTTATAGGAATTTTCATGAGAGGGAATTTGAGGCTGCCTTCTCTTTCCTAGAACTCATTCAGTCTCGGATCCCACAAGGTTTTGGGTGGGATAGACCTCATTGGTGTCTTAATAGGAATGGTAAGTTTGATACTCGGTCCTTTTATCATAAGATCAGGGGTACAAATACTTCCTACTTCCCTTGGAAGGGGATTTGGAAAGTCAAGGTGCCTAAGAGGGTGGCTTTCTTCTTGTGGACCGCAGCACATGGCCGGATCCTTACCTTGGATAATATCCGAGGCCTCCCTTTGGTGAATAGGTGTTGTATGTGCTGCTGTTCTGCAGAATCTGTGGACCATCTTCTCATTCACTGTCCGGTAGCTTATGCTTTGTGGGTGCAAATGTTACAAGCTTTTGGGATTCAATGGGTTATGCCAGGTTCTGTGGTGAGTTTGGTGTCTTGTTGGAGTAATTGGTTGGGAAAATATGCTTCCGACGTATGGAATATGGTTCCTGGTTGTTTGATGTGGGTTGTTTGGTTGGAAAGAAACCGGCGCTCTTTTGAGAGTTTGGAGAAAACGCTTGATCAGTTACAAGCGCTCAGCCAAAATACTCTTTTTGAATGGGCTAAGTGCTGGGGTTTTTCAAACTGTTCTTCTGCTTTGGAGTTCTTTTCTACCCTTAGTAGTGCCTCTTAAGTTGCTTCTCTTATTCTGTTTTTAGTTGTTTTTGTTTGCTGTTTTTTGTGTTCACCATCATGAACACCTGTAATGGCTGTTTGCGTTCTTCTTGTTGAATAAAAGTCTTATTACTTATCAAAAAAAAAAAAAATCACAATCAATATTGGTATTTGAGCTTCAGTTTTTTTTTTTTTTAATGTAATTTTACTAATTCTCAAATATAATACTCTACCCAATGAGTATTATACATAAACTATAAAAATATATTTTACAAAATATTTCCATATGAGTTTATGATGTACTCACATGTCCAAAAAAATCTGTAACTAAATTGTTCACTTTATACTCCAATACATATTACTTACAGAGTATGGTAAGGACCCTTAAGACGTGGTAAGTGTTGGGCTTTGTGGAGCCTAGTTTATTTTTGGCCTAGCCCATTATAACCCTATAAGTAGGATATAAAAGCCACTTTTATAATTAGGGTTTTAGATTACTACTGTTGTGTTTTTTAGAGAGAGAGAAAAACACTGTAGCCGCACTTTGTATTTTTTCCCTGATAATAGTGAAATCCCTGCAACTCCGTGGACGTAGGCAAATTGCCGAACCACGTAAATACTGTCTAGTGCGTGTGATTATTTTTCTTTGACGCGTGTTTTCTCTATTTTTTATTGTTTCTCACAGGTTGGAATTTTGGTTAAATTCCCAACAACTGGTATCAGAGCCTAGGGTTAGGTTTGAGTGAGAGCAATGGCAGAGGAAGCAGGAAAGGCGTCTGGAATAGAAAAGTTCAATGGCACAGACTTTGGATTTTGGAGGATGCAAATCGAGGATTACCTTTATGGGAGGAAGCTGCATCTGCCGCTTCTAGGGGGAAAACCTGAGGCTATGAAGGCTGAGGAATGGGCTCTTCTTGACAGACAGGTACTGGGAGTTATCAGGTTAACTCTGTCTAGGTCTGTTGCACACAATGTTGTAAAGGAGAAGACCACAGCAGATCTGATGAAGGCTTTGTCTGGTATGTATGAAAAGCCGTCAGCAAATAACAAGGTGCATCTAATGAAGAAACTGTTTAATCTGAAGATGGCAGAGAACGCATCAGTAGCACAACATCTGAATGAATTTAACACTATCACAAATCAATTGTCGTCTGTAGAAATTGATTTTGATGATGAGATTCGTGCTCTGATCGTTTTGGCTTCTTTGCCAAACAGTTGGGAGGCAATGAGGATGGCAGTAAGCAATTCTACAGGAAAGGAAAAACTCAAGTACAATGATATACGAGATTTAATTCTGGCTGAGGAGATTCGCAGAAGAGATGCAGGTGAAACCTCAGGATCTGGTTCTGCCCTAAACCTTGAGACAAGAGGCAGAGGTAATAACAGAAATTCAAATTGGGGCAGATCAAAATCAAGAAATTCTAATCGGAACAGAAGTAAATCTAGATCAGGCCAACAAGTACAATGCTGGAACTGTGGGAAAATAGGTCACTTTAGGAACCAATGCAAAAGTCCTAAGAAGAAGAATGAAGATGATTCTGCTAATGCTGTAACAGAAGAGGTACAGGATGCATTACTTCTTGCAGTAGACAGTCCACTTGATGATTGGGTTTTGGATTCAGGAGCCTCGTTTCATACCACTCCACACCGAGAAATCATACAGAACTATGCTGCAGGTGATTTTGGTAAGGTGTATTTGGCTGATGGTTCAGCCCTGGATGTTGTGGGTATGGGAGATGTCCGGATATTGTTACCCAATGGGTCTGTTTGGTTACTGGAGAAGGTTCGACATATTCCTGACCTGAGGAGGAATCTGATTTCTGTTGGACAACTTGATGATGAAGGGCATGCAATACTATTTGTTGGTGGTACTTGGAAGGTTACAAAGGGAGCTAGAGTATTGGCTCGTGGAAAGAAGACTGGCACTCTCTATATGACCTCAAGTCCAAGAGACACAATTGCAGTTGCTGATGCAAGTATTGATACAAGCCTATGGCACCGCAGACTTGGTCACATGAGTGAGAAAGGGATGAAGATGCTGCTGTCAAAAGGAAAACTACCAGAATTGAAGTCCATTGATTTTGACATGTGTGAAAGCTGCATCTTAGGAAAGCAGAAAAAGGTGAGTTTCTTGAAAACTGGCAGGACACCGAAGGCAGAAAAATTGGAGTTAGTACACACTGATTTGTGGGGGCCTTCTCCAGTTACATCCCTTGGAGGTTCAAGGTACTACATAACTTTCATTGATGACTCAAGCAGAAAGGTATGGGTTTATTTTCTGAAAAATAAATCTGATGTATTTGAAACTTTTAAGAAGTGGAAGGCCATGGTTGAGATAGAAACAGGTTTAAAACTAAAATGTTTGAGGTCAGATAATGGAGGAGAGTACATAGATGGAGGGTTCAGTGAGTATTGTGCTGCACAGGGAATTAGGATGGAAAAGACCATTCCTGGGACACCACAGCAGAATGGTGTGGCTGAGCGCATGAACAGAACTCTTAATGAGCGTGCTAGGAGTATGAGGTTGCATGCTGGACTACCAAAAACTTTCTGGGCTGATGCTATTAGCACTGCAGCTTACCTGATAAACCGAGGGCCATCAGTTCCCATGGAGTTCAAACTTCCTGAAGAGGTTTGGAGTGGTAAAGAGGTAAAATTTTCCCATTTAAAAGTTTTTGGTTGTGTTTCTTATGTTCATATTGATTCTGATGCTCGTAGTAAACTTGATGCTAAGTCTAAAATATATTTTTTCATTGGCTATGGTGATGAGAAATTTGGCTATAGGTTTTGGGATGAACAAAACAGGAAAATTATCAGAAGTAGAAATGTGATATTTAATGAACAGGTTATGTACAAGGACAGGTCAACTGTAGTATCAAATATTGCAGAGATAGATCAAAAGAAATCTGAGTTTGTCAACTTAGATGGATTGACTGAAAGTACTGTCCAGAAAAGGGGTGAAGAAAATAAGGAGAATGCAGATTCACAGGTAGATCAGAGTACACCTGTAGCTGAAGTCCGCAGATCTTCCAGGAATATTAGACCTCCACAGCGTTATTCACCCGCTTTAAATTATCTACTATTGACTGATGGTGGTGAGCCAGAGTGTTATGATGAAGCCTTGCAAGATGAAAATTCAAGCAAGTGGGAGTTAGCCATGAAGGATGAGATGGATTCCTTGTTGGGGAATCAGACATGGGAACTGACTAAATTGCCAATAGGAAAGAAGGCTTTGCACAACAAGTGGGTATACAGAATAAAGAATGAGCATGATGGTAGCAAACGTTACAAGGCCAGATTAGTTGTTAAAGGGTTCCAGCAGAAGGAAGGCATTGACTACACAGAGATATTTTCTCCAGTTGTGAAGATGTCAACAATTAGACTGGTGCTGGGAATGGTGGCTGCAGAAAATTTACATCTTGAGCAGTTAGATGTAAAGACAGCATTCCTTCATGGTGATTTGGAGGAAGACCTTTACATGATTCAGCCAGAAGGGTTTATTGTTCAGGGACAAGAGAATCTAGTCTGCAAACTGAGAAAGAGCTTGTATGGCCTAAAACAAGCTCCTAGACAGTGGTACAAGAAATTTGACAATTTTATGCATAAAATTGGGTTCAAGAGATGTGAAGCTGATCATTGTTGCTATGTTAAATTCTTTGACAATTCTTATATCATTTTACTGTTGTATGTGGATGATATGCTCATTGCAGGGTCTAGCATTGAGGAGATTAATAATCTGAAGAAGCAATTGTCAAAACAGTTTGCAATGAAGGATTTAGGAGCTGCAAAGCAAATCCTTGGTATGAGAATCATTAGAGACAAGGCTAATGGTACATTGAAGCTTTCACAGTCAGAGTATGTGAAGAAAGTTCTCAGCAGGTTTAATATGAATGAATCTAAACCAGTGAGCACACCCTTGGGTAGTCATTTCAAACTGAGTAAAGAACAGTCACCGAAGACAGAAGAAGAAAGGGACCATATGAGCAAGGTGCCCTATGCCTCAGCTATTGGCAGCTTGATGTATGCTATGGTGTGTACAAGGCCAGACATTGCACATGCAGTGGGAGTTGTGAGCAGATTCATGAGTAGGCCTGAAAAACAGCATTGGGAGGCAGTCAAGTGGATTCTGAGATATCTGAAGGGTTCATCAGATACATGTCTTTGTTTCACAGGTGCAAGTTTGAAGCTGCAAGGTTATGTAGATGCTGATTTTGCTGGTGATGTTGATAGTAGAAAGAGTACTACTGGGTTTGTATTTACTCTGGGTGGTACAGCTATATCATGGGCTTCAAATCTGCAAAAGATTGTTACTTTGTCTACTACAGAAGCTGAGTATGTTGCAGCAACTGAAGCTGGAAAGGAGATGATTTGGCTACATGGTTTCTTAGATGAATTGGGTAAGAAGCAGGAGATGGGCATTCTACACAGTGACAGTCAGAGTGCAATCTTTCTTGCCAAAAATTCGGCTTTTCATTCAAAGTCGAAGCATATACAAACAAAATACCACTTTATCCGTTACCTTGTTGAAGATAAGTTGGTAACACTTGAGAAGATATGTGGATCTAAGAACCCAGCAGATATGTTGACTAAGGGTGTCACTATTGAGAAGTTGAAGCTGTGTGCAGCTTCAATTGGTCTTCTAGCTTGAGGACAGGAGGATGAGTTGCAGGGATGAGGGATTGCTTTTGGAGGATAGCGGCTGATGTTGATGATTGAACTAGTCTCCAAGTGGGAGATTTGTTGGGCTTTGTGGAGCCTAGTTTATTTTTGGCCTAGCCCATTATAACCCTATAAGTAGGATATAAAAGCCACTTTTATAATTAGGGTTTTAGATTACTACTGTTGTGTTTTTTAGAGAGAGAGAAAAACACTGTAGCCGCACTTTGTATTTTTTCCCTGATAATAGTGAAATCCCTGCAACTCCGTGGACGTAGGCAAATTGCCGAACCACGTAAATACTGTCTAGTGCGTGTGATTATTTTTCTTTGACGCGTGTTTTCTCTATTTTTTATTGTTTCTCACAGGTTGAAATTTTGGTTAAATTCCCAACAGTAAGAAGAGACACAAACTCTGGTAGTCAAGACTCAATCTAGTTCACATGCGTGTTATTATGTCGAACGTATCTTGGAGAATTTGAGAAACATCACTTCTCATCTCAATCTTATGTCTGATTCATGCAATTAAACCATTTTGTTTGAGTTGCCAAACTTCTTTCTAGTGTCTACTTTTTCAAAATTATTAGCTCTTAAAGCCATACATTTTTTTTTTTAAACAAAAATTTATACAATCAAAGCTAATCCATACCTTCTTATATAAATACTTTTTTTTTTTTTTTTGCTTCTAAAGGTGCTTCTGTACTATGATGTCCTAAATAGTTCATGCTTACTATTGATTACTTGCTTGGTTTCAAAATCTGGTTATAGTCTCCTAATTTCTCAACCACAGCTGAATACTTTTCTTCATCCTGGCAGTGTATTTTCTTCGAGTGATAGATCCTTATAATTGTCACTGTCGCCACCACCATCGCAAAAATGAAGATGCCGATACTGAAGACTGCAAAAATCAGACCACAATTAGTATAAACTTACTAGACCAATCTCTCTTTTATTATATGTAAAAGCTAACAAATACTACTGGTTGAGGCTTCTACCTCAAGCAGATGCATAATAAAACCCCAAAAAATTAAGATTAGTTTGTATTATGATTTATATATAATATATATGATCAATTGATCATGTATTGAAAATGGGATATATTGGTTAGCTAGTGAAAAAGACCTTTCCTGTGTCTGTTTTCCTCTGTTTTGAACAAGATATTGATGCTAGCTACTCCAATTTTTCAATTCATACAATTTTAAAATATTAATGTTACAACAATTCTAAAGTGCAATCAAGGGCATGATAGCTAGTTATTTGACAAGGGTACATAGTGACAAGAAGTGAAGTTTCCTTTCAGTATTTCTACGAAAACCGGGTCAAAGTCTTTGTCAATTTGACCAACGTGAAGTAGAATTGAAATATAACTAATTAAAACCTTTGAGAGTGCTTATCCTAATACATGATGGACACATAACACATTTATGTGAGTGACATGACATGCATGATTTCATTAGTTTTAGATCTTATTTTCCCACTATGATTCCATGTGAATGCTAGAAGATTAGACAGACAGAATAGTTACTTGGAATATGTGATAGGTTGGACTTTAGTGGGGTAGAAGATTACTAGTATTTCCCAAACCCACCCCCCCCCCTTTTCATTGGAAATGACAGAGCAAGTCTGGAAGAATTTAGCAGTACATAAATTTTTTCTGATATCTCAAAAACTCTCAAACTATTGTTTTATTATCCCCATCATGATTTTATTATTCTCTTTTTAGTAAAATGAAATTTTCTTTTCTTTTCTAAGAAACTAGTACAAGACAGTATGTCCTGGTACATACTTTACAAGTTTCATTACTAATCAAACTAGTTAAAATTAGAAATTGTCAAATATTATAGCCTTATAGGACATAATCAAAATTTCTAAAAAAAATAAATAAATAAATAAAGGGACAAAGGACAAAGGACAAAGATTACCTATATCATGTGCCAAGTTAAAACATCCTGTTTTATCCTTCAATCCACAGTGGCCTCCGTTTGCTTCACAATCTTCTGATCCAGGGAAATCCCAAGATAATCCAAGACCAAAACTATTGTCAGCTAGGTAAGGACTATACTGAAAAGGAATTGCCACAGTTTTCACTGGCCTACAAGAATTTGGTATAGCCAAGGAAGGCTCTACAGTATAAACATGATATTTGGAGCCACTTAGGCAGGGGATCTCACTGAAGGAAGAAGAAACCAACCTAGAAGAACAATTGAGGTATGTGTAGTTCTTAACAACATAGTAATAATGGAAAGGTGTAAGAGAGAGATTGAGGTTAAGAAAGACTTCATGGACACAGTTTTTGGGGTCAAGAAGACTAAGACTTTTGGTGTGGTAAGAGATGGTTTTAACAACCAAGTCACCATTATAGGATGGGAAGGGAATGAAAGTGGTGTTGTCTTTGCATACAAGCTCAAAACCAGGGTGACCACAGTGTTGGAGTTGAAAGCCTTTTACTTGGAAAGGGAATTGAATCTTGGGAGCTCCATCACCACACTGCTTCATGGCACAAGTGTCTTCATAAGCGTTTATGCTTAGCAAGGTGGAAGAGAAGAGAATAAGGAAGAGAAAAGCATCCATTTCTTAACCAAAAAAAAAAAGTATGCAGAAGACACAAGCTTGGGACAATGATAGTTGTTAGTTACTCTTTAATCTTATTCCTATGTGTTATATAACTTATATGGGAAGGTGTTTAATGGAACAGGGAAAAGAGAGTGAAGCACACCCGAAAGGACAAGCAAACTTCAGCCACCTAGAAATAGTGTCTCTATTTCTTTTTCTCTACAGAACAAGTGGGGAGTTTTCACTTTAGAGAAAGCAAATATAGGTTTATTATTAAAAAAATTATCCAATTTTTTCCATCATAGAGTGTTTAAGGGGGTTGAACATTCAGTTGGAAAGTTTTAGGTAGTGGTTTTGGACCCAAAACTTTGAGGAAGCATACAAGAAGATGCTTAAGGAGACTTTGGTACCCGGTCAAGAACGCAACCTAACAATCTGACCTCTCTTTTTTCTTTAAAAAATTATAATAAACAACTTGGCCTCTCTTATTTTTCACGAGCTAATAAACTTTTACCCGTTTTTATATTAACTCACTTTTGACATTCATTTTTTTTACCACATCGTCTAAACCTTCTCTATTTCAAATCTTAGAAGTTGAAGCTTACGTTTTAATTTCAGTTTTATTTTCGGTGGACCCCTAAACTTTATGATCTTTCTGCATATCATTTTCTGTTTTGGACCCTAGCCTTTCCGGCCATACCTCGTTAAGTAACGAATACCACTTCATTTTGCAGGCTCCAATGAGTCAACATCACTCACCAGTCATTGCCTTGCTGATTAAGTTATGTTGAATTTAGTCCTCTCCGTTAATCAGCTATCAATTTAACTAATCAAACACTCAAAGAAAACTTATTTTATTCAAGATTGTATGATACAACCACCAGCACTCAAACACCCTCTGGTCACGCAACATGATTGTATTTTAATAAATTAACACAATTCATGATGCTCCAAATTGATTGTATATTAATTGATGCACTATTTGTTTTGATTAAAAATCTTTTGTGAAAATAATTTTTTGTTTTTTTCCAGTATTAATTAGTATTAGAAAAAAATAAATTAAAGAAAATTTATCTTTGGTCAACGGAGAATCTTATTAAATCTATGACTAATTTTTAAGAGATTATTGTGTTTGACATGTCTATAAATTTATTTCATTTATTAGTGAAATCTTGATGTGGCATATTGCTATTGGAGGGTGTAAAGTGGGGGATTTGCATAAGGTCCTTATTGAATGTATTCTCACAACAACAAAAAATAAAAAATAAAAAAAAAATTAGACTTTTATTTTTTATATCTACTACATGACCTCTATTCGGATTAAAAATAAAAATTATATAAAAAAAATATAAAAATATAAAAAATAAAAAAAAGAAGAAGGAGAAGATGGGAGGAGAGTCTAACTCTAAAAATCCAAGCACTATTCATTAATACCCACTTCAGGAATTTGGGCCCTTTAATCAACTAGTCCTCGAGAGCTTTAGGCAGTACCAACTCTCTTATAACCTTTTTTTTTTTTTGAGAAAACTCTCTTATAACCTAACCAAACCAAACCAATGCATCTATGGGCTTCCATATCTTTGAAGGTTGAAATCCTGATGAGGGCTTCATGACAAGGACTCAAGTGAAGCTATTGGCACTACTTATCAGAGGGTGATCCAAAGCAGTACAACCTTGCAGGTGGAGCTTCTTGGGCCAGAACCCACTAGGGGAGTGGCGACACCATGTGGGATGGACGAGTGAACTGAACCTATGAGCAAAAGATCATGACAAACGAGGTGGGCTGACTACATATTCCAGCAATCCATTCCTATATGCCCAGCCATACGCCCATTCCTGCCTAATGCACTAGAGATTTTACCAATTTAATTAACTTATGATACCCCAAATTATGTGGAATGGGTTCCATAAATGAGAAAACGCTAGAAATTTTACCAATTTAGTTAACTTATGATACCCCAAATTATGTGGAGTGAGTTCCATAAATGGGCATTGTGCATTCGTGTGTTGAGTAACTTGAGGCCCACATTGGGTGTAACACAACACACGAATTGTGATAGTTCGGATTATGTGAACTAGATTGTGTTGTGGTAAGGTGTCTTTACTCTTTAGTCCTATGTATGGGTGGTGTCTCCAAGTTCACAGCATGTCTGCCAAGTCCAGTTAGCCCAAACCTGGATGTCATCAAATGGACAATTCCAACAAAATTTGATTGTAACTTGAATAATTTTTTTGGAGTATAAGCGCATATATAGTTAACGTTTTCCTAACTGGAACCCATATCTTGTCTTGAAGTTTTTTTTTTTTTTTTTTTGAGAAGCGTCTTGAAGTTAAGAGAGCGCAATTTTAGAAACTTTTTTCTTTGATCATAAAACTCTAGAATCAAAGAAATGTGGGAAAGAGAGATAAATAAATAAATAAATAAAAAGTTGGCAAAAAAATACTACTTTGTAAAATATTTCAGTCACACCAAATATTCTCAGCAAAAAATTTAAAACTTCGTCCTGCAAATTCGTACACAATAACAATAGGTAATTTTCTCTGTATTCCAATGTAAAAAAAAAAAGGAAAAGAAAAAAAAAAATAAACAAAAACCTTAATAACATATTTCTGGGATCTGCAATACTCATCATTAAATTTGAGAGTATTTCTTTTGAGTTTAATAGCAAATACAAGAGCCCTTACATTTAAGAATTACTAACATGCTAATATGCAAACTTCTAATGCAGTTATAGGAATATCTGAAGCATAATCATACATTTCAAAACAATACTGGCCACATACAACTTTTTGGCATCAATATTGTACCAGGAAACATATATTAAAATTTTAGAAAAATTTACTTGAGACATGTTCACTGATACACCTGAGCTCATACATTACTAGAACAACCAACAGACAGACCCAAGAGACAAAAGAATTGGAACTGGAATTGGAGGAAAGAATCACATGAGCTCCCTTGCTAGCCTCACTGGTTTTTCCTTAAGAAAAGCCACATCGCCATTTGGTGTGGTCAGGAGATGATGATTTTGCTCCCCTTCACTCTCTACTGATGCAGATGATACAACCGATTCTGACCCATCATCATCTGTATTGACATAATATTTGTGATCAATGGAGAGAGAGAGACCTCAACACTAACACATGTAATAGGAAAATCAAATCTCTGAATTTAGTGCTTTCTGCTGAACAATTAAGCAGTCACTGTCAAGACATTCCTAGAACTTCTTAGACGGGGACTCCAGATAACTAATTATAGATGCAACTGCAGGGATTGGATGGTTCCAGCTTCTAACTTCTAAGTGCCTAAAAAAACATTTTCATTGGATATCCTAACAATCCAGAGTTCAAAATTTAAAGAAACAACACCCAAGCCTTACCCATATGTTTTGGATCAACCATGGATCTAGTTAGCAACTTAGACTAGATCACATTTATTCTATTTTGCCATTCTATTATATTCCATCCGAAGTCATACTTTTTAGTACTTCATGCATTGACATGCCATTTTTTACTACTACTATTAATATTATCCTTGGCCTTCCTCTACCTTTTTTAATTCCCTCAACTTGAATAACTCACTCTTTCTCATTGGTGCAATAATTGCTCTCCTCTAAACATGATCGAACCATTTCAAGCGACTCTCCCTCA